>CP124711.1:144100000-145300000 GCA_031232105.1 Capsicum rhomboideum | reverse complement strand
GCAAAAAGGCAGTTGCTTATCTATACATAATACATACATACAGAAAGACAGAGTTGTGTTATGATACAAGTGGCAACTGTATCCCTCGATTCAAGTGTGATTATGACTTACCATTGTAGTAGTTGTAAGGATTTTCTCCTTTACTCATTTAGTAATATTTTAACTAAGTTTTTACCCACCCCATACATAATCTGACATGTTAATTTGGTGCTTAGATTCGTTCTCCTTATTGGATGGAGTAGTGCTTAGATTCTCCTTATTGGATGGAGTATACTGTACCTAATCTCAACAAGTTGGAATAGGAAGTCCAACATATTTCATTATATACTTATGTGAAAACCAAAATTTTATTTTTACAGGAGGTTTTGATGGGAAGAGCACCAGATCTTAAATCCTTTCAAGTAAATGCAGATGCCTTCATCTGCTCAATACTACCTGGAATTTCTCATCCCCAAGTCCAATATTCTCCGGGTAATAAGGAAATATATATTTATATTCTTAATTAATTTAAAGCAAGCACTTGGGAATAGTGAATGCATGTTAATAACAATTTATTTGAGTAGTAATATAATTGATCATAATGTTAATTTGTCATTTTGTTGTTGTGTGTGAGAAGGTGGACTCATTGTCAAACCTGGGGTTTGTAACATGCAGCATGTGACATCCTTGTCCTTCCTATTCTTGGCTTACTCTAATTATCTCAGCCATGCCAAGCATGTCGTGCCATGTGGCTCCATGTCAGCCACCCCTGCTCTCCTCAAACACATTGCAAAACGTCAGGTATACTTTACTTTTTAACACCCAATACATATATTATACTCCCTTTATTTCAAAAAGAATTGACCTACTTTTCTTTTAAGTCTTTTTTTTAAAGAATAATTTTTTTTCTTTTTTGGCAATATTTCAATTTCAATTTTCTACGTGACTTGTTTAAGACCATAAAATTAAAGAGTATTTTAGTACATCTGATATAACTTTTATTTAAAACCATAAAATTTAAAAGTCTTTTTTGTTTTCTTAAATTCTATGCCAAATAAAAATAATTCTTTTTTTTTTTTAAACGGAGGAAGTAATAAGTATCATATTTGAAAGAAGAAAAGAATGTATAATTGCATGCATGCATGCAGGTGGATTACATCCTGGGAGATAATCCTCAAAGAATGTCATACATGGTGGGGTATGGTCCACATTACCCATTAAGGATTCATCACAGAGGCAGCTCTTTACCATCAGTGGCAGCCCACTCAGCTCGTATTGGGTGCAAAGAAGGATCCCGCTATTTCTTTTCACCAAATCCAAATCCAAATCGCTTGATTGGTGCTGTTGTTGGTGGGCCTAATCTCACTGATTCCTTCCCAGACGCTAGGCCTTTCTTTCAGGAGTCTGAGCCCACTACATATGTTAATGCACCATTGGTTGGCCTTTTGGCTTACTTTTCTGCCCATCCTTGATATATTCCTCATAACATAACGCCCATCTACTCCTATGAATTAATTAATTGTAAAGAGAGAATGCAGTGGTGTGCAAAGGCCACCCTCTCTATCATATTATTGTCCAACATGCTAATCAATGAACAATGTAATACCGACTAATATATTTTCACTTTATATTATGCCAACTATTTATTAATACAAAAAAAGAAAGAAAGAAAAAACAATCTCTCTTTTGTCTTCTCCATGTGCGCCTCCAAATATCTCTTGTCCAAATTAAATCTGAATAATTTAAAAGTTATATAAATTAAAAACATCTAAGTTTATTAGTTTGTCTTGGGATATCAGATCTTCTATATATCTTTGGTCATTAGATAGAGCTAGCTGATAATTCCTTGTTTTTTTTTGTTTTTTTTTTCATTTAGAACTATAATGTTGATGTAGCTCCAATATACAATTAAGGCAACAAGAAGACTTGATTTTATATACGACTCATCCTGATACAATATCCCATATATGCATGAATTACCCCTCCACTTGTTCACCATGAAAACAAAATTAATATTTTTCTCTTTTCCTCTCTTTATTTTGTGCTGTTCTGTTCGAACTGAAGATCATCAATACTCTAAAAAGAAGGAGCTTAATTATGAGACAAAACACTTCACTCAAATTCTTGACCATTTCAACTATAATCCACAAAGTTATCAGACTTTCCAACAAAGGTATCTGTTGAATGATGAATATTGGGGTGGTACCAAGAACAATGCTCCTATATTTGTATATACCGGAGGTGAAGCAGATATTGAATTTATTATTCAAAACATCGGTTTCATGTTTGATTTAGCCGCCCATTTTAAGGCCCTCCTGCTCTTCATTGAGGTATATCCATTCTTTTAATTAATTAGCTTCTTCAAAAATCAATTAATTCGTCGTTCAAATATTATATGGACTCCCTTGGTTGTAAACAATAATAAGGTTTCTTTACCTAATTCTCTGGTTTGTAGTTAGAACTGAGACAAAATATGGTGAACATAAATATTCCTGTAAGAGTTATTTTTCTACCTAGCTTTTCATAAGCTGCAAGATTAATGTTAACTCGCATTTGGTGCTAGAACAGTGAACCTATGGATAGTAATAAGATATAAACTATGAGAAAAAAAATCAGCAAGACAAGATTAATATAATGTTAATAAGCGATTACGGGAATATAAATTGTTAAAATATTACCATCAATTTCTTTGAAAGTAGTAGTCAATTGTTTCATCTTGTATGTCAATTCTCTTCTGCATAATGTAAATCAGCAGAGAGGAAAATGGCACTTTGATTACTAGTTACAAGGGTGTATCTACCATTGTTAAGACCTTAAGGGGATAAGCAATCATTTCCACAACCTTAAGGGTCTAAATAAAAGTAAAGTTAAATTGCTTTTGATACCTTCCTTTAATGTATTCTATTCAAAAAAATAAAAATAAAAATTTCAATGGCAATATAATAGATTATTCCTCGTTTTCTATGTATTTGTTGTTACATTAATCTTGGTTCATCGTTGTAGTATTTGAATTGGTATATACTAGTTTAGGGGACTTAGGGATCGTTTGGTAGAGTGTATAAGAATAATGCAAAATATGATGTCTTAGTAATGCTTGTATTAATAATGTTTGTGTTAGCTATGCTTGGATTTTTTTCTTATGCAGTGTTTGGTTTGGTGTATTAAAAATACATGAAGTGCATATTTTTTTTAAAAGAATATTTATTTAAATAATACCCTCCATATATATGGTGGAAAGGATGTGAAAAAGAATTTGAGGGATAATTGTGTCTTTAATCATGCTAATACATGTATTAGAATCCATTGTACATTACTAATACCATGGATTTTGAGGTATTAGTAATACACACCTCAATACACAATAGAGTGTACCAAGCATTAAATATACATAGACTACAAAATGTACCAAACAAGGTACTAGTAATACACATTAACTAATGCATGCGTTATTTTTCCAATACACTCTACCAAACGAGCCCTTATAGATTTCTCTGGAAATGGCTCTGCAGCAGGTCGTCAGAAAACCTCACGAAATGAATGAAATCTCTTTGTCCACAATCAAATTTAGTTTCTTTTTGATGCAGAAACTAATCTTATATGTAAAGCCTAGCCGTCTTAAACCTTTCTTAAGCACCCATAATGATGTTTATATTGGTTAGCTGTAGGATTTAACATGGAGGAATATTTAATAGGCTTGAGCAATTTAACACCTCTTAGACAAGAAGGGGTTGCTTGGATGATAAGCATCATTCACTTCTAATCCTGAAATTGTGAGTTCGAGTCATCAAGAAGCGAAAATGTGGGAGCTCCTAGGAAAACAGTAAAAAAAATAAATTTAACGCCTTTTGGATAGACCCAGCCCAATAATATTTTCCAACAGTTGTAATATGAGGCTGAAAAGGCGAAATATAGTGTTTTGAAAAATTGGTTCTCCATTAGAACTACAAGTAAAATTGGAAAACATAAAAACCAAAGTGTACATTATGATAAGACGATGATTTTAATGTGAACTTTCTCGAAAATAACGACATTTTACTTTTTTAAGTTTATACATTGGGAGTCCACCTCAAATCAAGTCTAACTTCTCAGTCCAACAAAGGCAACAAGAAAAACTTTAGCCCGGGTCCCCGCAACTTCTTCCTATACCATACAACTTTAAAAATGTTGTTACACTTCTTATCATTTAATGACAGTTGCACATGTTATTACTTATAATAGATTAACTTAGTACTCTAAAGAAATAGGAAAAACAATGCATGTTACAATAATTAATATGTTAAATATCATCAATGATATTAATTGCTATATAAATTAAATCCAAAACTATATAGTACTACTATTGAAAGATTCCTGTTTCCTCCCTGGATTGGGCCCTATATATAATATATATATAACCAAGCATCAGTGCCTTTCTCTGTTTGATGTAGAAAGCAATGAAAATCAGATTAATTCTTCTCTTCCTCGTGTGTTTTTCTCCAATCTCATTTGCCAAAATTACAGCAAGATTCCCTTCTTCCTTTGATGATCACTTGCCATCTGATCTGGCCTCTAAAGGCAAAGAGCTACTTAGTTATGAGACAAATTATTACACTCAAGTTCTTGACCACTTCAATTATAATCCACAAAGTTACCAAACTTTTCAACAAAGGTATTTGTTGAATGACAAATACTGGGGTGGTTCCAAGAGTAATGCTCCTATCTTTGTTTATACTGGCAATGAAGGAAACATTGAATGGTTTACTCAAAACACTGGATTCATGTTTGAAATTGCTCCTCATTTTAATGCCCTCCTAGTCTTCATTGAGGTATATATCTATATATATTAAATGATCTCTTGTCTCAATTTTTCTGATATTATTTAATTTTTTTTGCTTCTTTCTTCAATGTTTCCCATGACCACTATATTTGCAATTTAATTTTGTGTATTTTCTATGGATTCTTCTTTACAAATTCTAGCATAGGTTTTACGGGAAGTCAATACCATACGGAGGAAACAAGGAGATAGCATATTCAAACAAGAGCACATTGGGGTATTTGAGTTCGACACAGGCATTAGCAGATTATGCAACTCTCATCATTGATCTCAAGAATAACTTGACTGCCACTGACTCCCCTGTTGTTGTCTTTGGAGGTTCCTATGGTGGAAGTATGTATACATGTTCTGCACGTACTTAATTTCAACATTTTTTTTTAAAAAAAAAAATTACATTTATATTACAGCCATTTTGCTTATTACTTATTATTAATTTCCAGGTTTGGGATATTTAATATTATAATTTTGTGGCAGTGTTGGCAGCATGGTTTAGGCTAAAATTCCCACATGTGACTATTGGAGCCTTGGCTTCTTCTGCACCAATCCTCAATTTTGGCAATATTACTTCTCCATACTCCTTTAATAATATCATTACCCAAGACTTTAAGGTAATTTTTTTTGTTTTCTAGCTGTGCAAGCTTTGATGAATAAAATTGATTGATTAATACCATGTGGTGAAAGAAGACAAATTCCGGTGAAATAATTTTTTCTTTTACAAAAATTTTCTCAAGTGTGAAGTTTCCTAACAAACATGTTAACATCTACAAGTGACCCCTCCCTCTCTCCCCCCGCCCCCCCACCTCCCCAACCCCGCAACCCCAATGTTGAATTGTAGAAGGCATCAATTGAATACATAGTGTATTAATTAGAGAAATTGGAAAAGTCCTGCACAACTATATATTTTTTCCTGTCGCTTTCTTTTTTTCCTCGACTTATATCTGGAAAAAAAACAGGGTGAAAGTGAGAATTGTTACAAGGTAATTAAAGGAATATGGAAGCAAATTGAAGATACGGCTAAAACAACCGGTGGATTGGAGAAACTCAGGAAGTCATTCAGAATATGCAAGTAAGAATTATCTTTAATAATTGTGTAATTAATTAAGGTGGGGGTAAAATAAATTACTTAAAACTCTAATTAAGGTGATGGTGTTTATCTGTAAAGCCAGAATAAGGTGAGTATTTTAATCAGCATTCAAATTCAATATGGGATATATTAATAAGATAGTTTTAAATTATTTATAGGAATTATATCAGTCAAGGTTCTCTTGAAAATTGGCTCTCAACGGCTTTTGTCTACACAGCCATGACTGATTATCCAACTCCTTCAAATTTCCTTAATCCATTGCCAGCCTATCCAGTCAAAGAGGTACAAATTTCTTTATTTCAGAAATCTGATAAACTTGTTTAAATAATGCTTTATCTTTATGTCATGGTCTAGTACTAATATTTTTTTTGGTTGTGGTTTTCAGCTTGTCTCTTTCTTCGTTATTAATTCCTTATGCCAACCAATGTTTAAATTTGAACAATAAGGAAAAGTATGTTGGTATTTGCCCTGATTTTCTTACCATAATTGGGTTTTCCTTTTAGGAAAAGGAAAACATGAATTCTCCATATTTGGCTAATCCTTGTTCTTGTAGGAAAAGGTTGTAGACTCTATAAATAGAGGCTCCTTTCTTCTTGTTTGGTAGCATCCACAATGTAGTCCTAGGTGTTTGAGAGTATTGTTAGGGGGGAGACTTTGTGAGACACAAGTGTTGCGTATCACTTGTGTGAACCTCTTTGTATTCTGAGTGAATTGTGTGAGGTTGTCTCTTTTGACATTTTGTACTCTCGTTTATATAATGGATTGCTCATCTCCTTTTGTGGACGTAGGTCGATTGACCGAACCACGTTAAATTGCTGTGTCTCTTTTGATGTATTTCTCGCATGTTCTTCTTATTTGGGTCTTTCGAGGTTTGCTTTGCTAGCTTCCGCATGACATCTGATTATTTCGGTCCTAACAAGTGGTATCAAAGCGAGGTTAAAACGGGTGTTCTTCTTGGCGGGTTTAGTTCTAGTCGCAACCTATTTGACGATAATGAAGATTTTGGTTTGAGAAATTTTATTAGAGTGTTACTCTATGTAGAGACAAAGATTTAATGGAGGAGATTTTGGAGATGGAGATTGAACTTATTGAAGACTACATGAAGAAGGTGGAGCAAATTTATTTTGTCAGAAATTCAGGCCAAGGGGGAGAATTGTTGGTATTTGCCCTGATTTTCTTACCATAATTGGGTTTTCCTTTTAGGAAAAGGAAAACATGAATTCTCCATATTTGGCTAATCCTTGTTCTTGTAGGAAAAGGTTGTAGACTCTATAAATAGAGGCTCCTTTCTTCTTGTTTGGTAGCATCCACAATGTAGTCCTAGGTGTTTGAGAGTATTGTTAGGGGGGAGACTTTGTGAGACACAAGTGTTGCGTATCACTTGTGTGAACCTCTTTGTATTCTGAGTGAATTGTGTGAGGTTGTCTCTTTTGACATTTTGTACTCTCGTTTATATAATGGATTGCTCATCTCCTTTTGTGGACGTAGGTCGATTGACCGAACCACGTTAAATTGCTGTGTCTCTTTTGATGTATTTCTCGCATGTTCTTCTTATTTGGGTCTTTCGAGGTTTGCTTTGCTAGCTTCCGCATGACACCTGATTATTTCGGTCCTAACAAAGTAATCTCCCACCTCACATTTTAAGATATTTGCTCAACTGTGTCTCTTTCAACAATTTGATTGACAACTCAAAAGTGGTATGTAACTTGGATCTTTAGAAAAGATGCTCAAAAGTTTTTTAATAAAACAAAATGCAGACTCCAATATTTTAATTTATGTTACTTTGATCCTTCAAAAATGCTATCAGATATATATGTATACTTTAGTTATTCATTTTTAGAGAATTTGAAACGAGTGGGGCAATTAATTTTTTTAAAAATAAAATAACAAAAGCTATATCTAATTTCAAAATTCAATAATTTGTGAAGTGACATTGGAAAGAAAAGCAAAATAATAGACTTTGACCAATTGGGAATAATATATGTAACAATGTAGATGTGCAAGGCAATTGATAATCCAAAGACTGGAAATGACACTTTTGAGAAAGTATACGGTGCTGCCAACATATATTATAACTACACTGGAAATGCCACTTGCTTCAATTTGAACGATGATTCTGATCCTCACGGTCTTGGTGGATGGACTTGGCAGGTATTTTGTTATTACATACTACTAGCACTACTTGTTTGCTAAGTAAATAAATAACAAAAATAATAATTAAATTGGTCAAATTAATTAATTGAATAACATGCAATTGTTCATTTTGGAGGAGTCACCCACTCTTGTTTGAATAACCGTTGCAATAAGCGTACGAACAGTTGCATTATGACTTAAGTTTGAATGTCCAATGCAACCATAATTAGCTAAGTTACTTTGGTAACTAGAATTAAAAGCTTTAGTTTAGCTTGTACACTTTACATTTTTATTCTTAAAGATATATTACTACTACTAATATTCAAAATTCACTAGCCCACTAGTTCAAATTCGTGCCAAGTAAATCAGATATAAAGTGCTTCCCACAAAAAAGTTCAGTTCATGAAGACCTTCCGTTAAGGAAGAAGGAATCTCAATCAACTCATTACATGCATGATCTCTTTTATGGTAAAATGTGTACACTAACTCATTGTTCACACTGGTATCACTTGGAAGTAGTAATTAAATCTAACTATTGTGAAATAGGAATTTGGTGCAAGCAAAATTTATATAACGTACGTACTATATATATGTTGGAAACAAATTTACATTCTGTGTGCATGCAGGCATGCACAGAGATGGTAATGCCTACAAATGGGAACAACAAGGAGAGCATATTTCCAGTCTCTGACTGGGACTACAATGAAAGGGCCCGATTTTGCAAATCAAATTTTGGCGTTAAGCCCAGACCAGATTGGGTTACTACACAATTTGGTGGCTATGTAAGTCCCTATACACATATATAGGCCCACAATAACAACTTTTCACCCACAGGCCCACCCCAAGTTATGTGTTTTTTGGTTTTCAGAATATTGAAAGGGTTTTAAAGAGGTTTGGAAGCAACATCATCTTCTTTAATGGGCTACGAGATCCATGGAGTGGTGCTGGGTCAGTGACTTCACTTTTCACATCTCTAAAATCTAAATTTGCACATATATTCACAAGTTTTTTGTTATTTATGTATGTATTATAATTGTTTGGCAGGGTGCTTAAGGATATATCGAAGAGCATAGTTGCTATCATCGCAAAAGAAGGTTAGTAACATCACTAATGTAACGTTCTTAATAATAATATTCATATGTTTGTGTACCTGCATATGAAAAGAATTGATCTCATGCAAATACACAAAACTATTTGTATTTGTAGGTGCACATCATGTGGACCTTAGATGGTCAAGCAAAGAAGATCCAGAATGGCTCCGACAAGTGAGGGGTAGAGAAGTCAATATTATATCCAATTGGCTCTCTCAGTACTATCAATCTTTAACTGAGATTTACTAATATTGTTTCCCAAAAAGGAATACGCAAGGTTAAAAACAAAGAACAAATTAATGAAGTGATTCTGCTTACATGATTCTCAAATGTTCAATAAAAATATATACATTGTTTTTGTTTTACCCTTTGGTCTGTCAAGTATATCTGACTCTATCAATAAATATTGAATATGGTGAAATCGTTTACACCCCCAGCTTTGCTTTAAAAATCAAATATCTCCCTCAACTTTAAATAATAATCATTCTCCTCCTTTTTTCCTATTTGACTTTTCAAAATACCTACTTTACCCTTGTATTTATATCAACCATTTGTATCTTTTCTTTAAAAAAAAACTTCTTTATAAACTCAATTTTAATTTTTAATCTATATAACATATTGTCCACTAAAAGCTAAACATTATTTTTTAGATGAAAAAAGAAAAGTGAGAAATATTAATTGAGTATATAAGTTAATGACATTCTATAATGAAATAAATAAGCAAAATAATTTTATTAAAAATCAAAACTCTAATATCTATTTATACGTGAAAATAATAGGTAATTATAATTTTATAAATATATTTCAATGCAGGTAATACAAAAATAATTAATAGTCGAGGGTCTTTCGAAAACAGCCTCTCTACTTCTCCGAGGTAATGGTCTGATTTGCATACACTTTACCCTCCCCAGACCTCACTTACGGGATTTCACTGGATGTGGTATTGTTGTAGAGGTATATTTATAACAGATCAAATGATTATTGTTAATGAATTTTAAATTATAATTTAGAAAACAATTCATTATTGACAACTAAAACTCGTTTACTTATATAGACATTAGAGAATAAGAGATAATTAAAACATGCATTTATATTAATAATTACATACATGCATACATACATACTTAATACATATAATATAAAAAATTTGTATCATAAAAAATAACATTAGATTTTTTGATTAATTTATAAAAGAATTATTTTACTGATAATGTTAATGAATTTAAATAAAAATAATAAATATTTAGGTTATGAAAAATAAATATATATAATATAAAAAAATATTATATAAATAAAAGATTGAAAATGTTAAGGGTAAATAGACATTATATAGAAAAAAAGGGAAAGTGATTATTATTCAATGTTGAGGGGGTGTTTGATTTTTAAAGCAAAGTTAGGGGTGTAAACGATTTTCACCCATATTGAATAATATCTTCAAGAGGTGTGTAAACAAACTGAACAAAAAATAAAGGCAAAATATATGCATTGCAAAACTAAAGTTCATTCAACTTCAGCAAATTACACCTAGTGTCCCTCAAAGTGTCTAGTTTTAAAATTTTTGTTCCTCAAATGTCCAGTCTAGAATATTTGTCCTACAAAGTATGTGGTCTTAAATTTTTGTTCCCGCTAAATAAGTTTTAACGTTTACCTAAAAGGCAGAAGTTGTAGTCAATTGAATAAGTTCATTGTCTTAAAATGTCCTGAATATTTGTGTTATGGGCAAAAGTTAAAGCGTCTATCTTATAGGCAAAATTTGTTAGGGGCCAAAAAAATCATGACTACCTTTTATGAAGGTCATTTTTATAAATCTTTTTTTTTTTTGGGGGGAACAAAGTATCAAGACCATCCCATTTTAGGGCTTAGGGCTATTTCTGAACTTCTTGCTAGAAAATGTAGAAAGACCAAATTGTAACCAATATGGGCCTTATCACTTTGAGTAACGCAACTAAATTTGGGGAAAGTTGTGTATGGGAATTAAGAGGATCTTACATAATTATACATCTTAAAAACGCAAATTTTTTATTTTTAGCCAAAGATTGAATATATCAATTATGGCCAAAACTTTATTACCATAATGACATAATCATATTAATTAAATATTGTGCTGGTAAAAATTAAAAATATAACAAAAATATATTCCTTAAATGTCTCCTATTAAATGATTCTTTCCATATTGTTTGCTAATAATATCTCAATTAATTAAGAGAGGTTCCATATTCTTTCCAATGTAACGGCTGGAGATATTCATCTTCCATATTCTTTTCCAACAATGTTGAAAATATAAAAGTACATAATTCTCGTGGCAACGATGTAAGCATGTATAAAAAATACATATATTTGTCAATAAAAAATAAAATGCATATATTTCATGGGAAAATGTAAGGTATAAATGTGGTATTTATTTATTTGTATATTATTTATTTATATTTTGATAAAACATATATTTACCGTGTATGATAATTGAAATTTTTTTGATTGAATAAGATGAAAATAATCATATAAATATAGTATTAAAATTAAATTTGAGATACTAAAAGTATATATACATATTATTTCACATGTATAGTATTAAAAATTATATCGGGCATGCTTATATAAGATACTTTCACAATATATATATTCTTAAAATATATTTTTTATTATATCATATATATAAATTATATACTAATTTAAAACTAAATTAAAAGATTAACAATATAAATAATAAAGTATCTCATATAAAGTAAAGATGAAAATAATCATATAAATATAGTATTAAAAATTAAATTTGAGATACTAAAAGTATATATTTATATTATATCAAATGTATAGTATTAAAAATTATATCGGATATGCTTATTTAATATACTTTCACAATATATATATATTCTTAAAATATATTTTTTATTATATCATATGTATAAATTATATACTGATTTAAAACTAAATTAAAAGATTAACAATATAAACAATAAAGTAGACAATACTCCGGATTGTTGAACATAGGAGAGAGAATTTGTCATCATAAATAAAGATTATAAAATATTAATGATTCCTTGTTCAGTGCAACTTTCTCTAATTAATTTTTTTATTACTCCACATTGAATATATATGATTTTCTTGTTTAGTGTAATTTTCTTTAAATAACTATTTTAGTAATTAATTATTTATTTGATTAATTATAATATAATTTTTTATGTAAATGACAAAAGTGAAATAAAATATGCTATTTATGAAAGATTGCAAAAGTTAGGCTATTTCTATAATTAATTATATGTGATATGCATTTCTATGTAATATTCTCAATTAATAATTTTGAAACAACAATAGGGATGATTTGCAGAGGAGTAGTATATAGACCTAAAGTATGACCAATTCCACCAAGTTATGAAACTTTCTTTGTAAGTACTTTTAATTTGAATATCATGTACCTTTTATTATATTAGGAACAAGTAAAATATTCCCTAAATTTAAAATTTTGACTTTTGGTATTCATGTAAAACACCAACTAGGCAAAATAACAGGTTTATCTATTGGCCTTTTATCAAAAGGCATGTTATCGATCACGTTCATTAAGAATATTGGTATTGCCTTCACATGTGTTTCCCTACTACATACGCAGAATGAATGATCATAAAGGCACCAAACCAACAAGAGAAATGGAAAAGAAAATATGGTCATATTAAGTCAAAAATATAACAATCTTTGATATGTAACTAGATCGTCATGCTCTTTCACATTATTTATACTCAATCGAAATTTTTAAAGACAAAAGATTGTAATTAAGCATTACATTTTAACAGACACATGAAATCTAGGTCTTTGCCTCTTTTTTAATTATGAGGAAGAATGATCTTGTTATTATCTAGATCAATATAAGATGTGTGGTAATGTAGAGTCCAACTAAAATTAAGCTACCAATGAAATGTCTTATTCATGTTGATTGATGATTTTTATTGATTGGTAATTAAACCTTCTCTGTTTATAAAGATAGATTGGAAAGCAATAACTAATTAGTGGGAGTCAGAGATCTCTTTTCCAGGAGAGGAGAAAAATAGAAGCTTAGCTAGGAGGGATGTTTCAAACATTTTTAGACCAATATAGAAATCTATTCGAAATGGAAAATCAGTCTCATTTTCCATTCAAAGTTAGGCATAGAAAGATAGATGTGACATGTTGTTTTAATACCTTATTCTCTAATTTCAGGTTTTTTTTCCAAAATGGTCGGTGACAAATTGGTGTGGTTCTTTGACCTATATATGAGAAGAAATAAAGTCCAAAACTAGAGACGTGTTAATTTGACATCTTGAAGACCCTTTTGTTACAACTGATTAATAACATACTTAGAAGTAATAATTTAAACTAAGCTTTCATTATTAGGTAAGACTAGGAGTGAAAAAGTAGCAGTAATTTAACTATTTCCACATGAATCTGTTAGAAAATAATGTATTTAATTATACCAAATAAGAAAATATTCTACCTCTACTGTTTATACACTTGTCGCTGTAACATAGGCTAAATCCTAACCATTCTAACAAACTTACATAAAAGGAAATAACTTTAATAGCTGTCCTATACACGTGGCAATTGGAGGCTACTAGAATCATTTCCATCAGTGATCAAATGAAGGGCTGTGATTGAGAGTTGAGTAGTGCAGATCAACGGCTGTGATGCATAGAAGGCATTTGATATAAAGATAGTCAAAGTGATGCGATACTGTTTGAAAGCTTGTCCATATCCTCCATCGTTTCTTCTTCTTGTTTATCGGAGAAATAAGAGATGATACTCCCAACATAATCATGCCATTAGTAGTGTCCCTCTAGGTAAAAGACAAATAATTTATTAGGACAAGACACTTGCGGACCTAACACTACTATTATTCCCAGGTCTTCGTTTACGTCTTAACGTATATTGTTTTGAAAAAGGTAACAATTTACCTCAGAGTTATTTGAAAAATAACACTATATTTTGGTTGTATTTTAAAATTTCTTTGTTTTACTCCTCTTTAAAATTTTGGATTAATAATAACAGACCGAGTCACTGAATATATATATATATGAGAAAAGTGGGATGGATGGATGGATGGATGGGAGGATTTTTCTATTGAGAATATTCGTTCAACTTTTGGGATTTAAAGATTGTATGTCACCAGCCGGTAGAGATAAATCAAATAACAAAGGGGAAAAAAGGGCATGTGTATGCCGTCCAATGCAGGTAGTAGATGATTAAGATGAGACTTGGGAAATAACAAAAGTTGGTGCAACTACAAATTATAAATGCATATGCATGCATGTGAATATAGATATAAAATTCCTTTTCGTTAAGACATTGGGCGCTCGATTGATGGCGATAGTAAGTAAAGGTAGATCAAATTAATCGGCTCACCTTTCCTTTGAGAATTCAGATTGGAGTTGAATTGGTTCAGTACTAATTAATAATGTCAACACGGGAGGAGCCTAAGCAATAGTGATTTCTTTTTCTATATTTGATTTGTTACTAAAGACTTTATAACTCACTATAAGCTTTTTTGATTATTAATAATAATTTGTGTGAAGGGTATTTACCTACTCTTTTACTTAATATGTATTAATTAGTACTCCGCAAAGTCAAACTTATATAGGAGTATAGTATATACTTTGTAGAAACGAATAAACTTATAGAAAAGCCTATTGTTGCTTTAATACGAATACAATAAAAGATTTGGAAACTTGAGAGAAAGGGGAGAATATTTATATATAGAGAGAGAGTAGGCACATGTGCTAAGGGAGTACTAGTAAAATTTCTCCACACATTAAATTGCAGCTGGAGTAGTGTAATTAATTAGGACCACCCTTACTGGACCTTGAGGATAATGACTCTACATTATTATATACTTGGTTTGGTCACATGCATTATCCTATATATACTCCAACCACTCTCATCTCATTATATCTCTACGTGTCAGAAACCCATTTTCTCTCTAGTGCGCTAGCTAGCTCCCCCCACATTAATTAGCTAGCTTCATGATTTTCAAAATTTTGTCCATTGTAAACACAATTTTGATCTGCATTAAGTGCATTTTATTACAACGGGGAGCTTTAATACAATTTGTAATATGGATTTTGGTATTGTTCCTCTAATGATGATAATACCAAATTACTAATGGCGAGCTGTTATATGATTTAATTCACGAGTATGAGTAATTTCAGACCTCCATTTCTCCAACCCGTTCAACCTGATATGAATTGCATTTTTCTCATACTATTAAAAAAGCAAATGCATTCATATAAATTGAAACACATGTTGGTACATGAATCCTAAGTGTGAGAAAAAGTAGGAGAGGTAGGGCAGGGAAAGAAATGGGCGGTCTCAGAATGCAGCTGAAAGTAATTATGACCAAAAGAGAACACACACATACACAGAGAGTCCAAAAGAGAATCGAGAGGGCTGGGTGTTTGTGTGGGCCCCCAGATTTGGTGCTATAAGTGGGCCTCCAATATTTGGAGGACTATCAGATCCATGCAGCACGCTTTTTCTAAATTAAATCAAATAGGAAGAGTAGCAAAATATAATATGATTTCTAAAACGAAATTGGGACCATTTTCTGAAGCAGGCCAAACACCCAGACGTGGCTGCTTCTCTACGCTTTTATATTTTTTTTTTTTATATTTGGTACCAACATAAATGATTGCACACAATAATGGAGTATGTATATACAGATATATATTACTCCTACTTCAAAATCACCTGTTGATTGTGTGCTGCAAACGTATATATTAATAGGGAAAAATGTACTATATCTTCTCTTATTATTAACTGGTGTGCCTACCCTAGTAACTACGATATATATATTATAACTCCAACGGGCATGGCCTATATTTGCCTAACATCAGCATTTAATTGGTGTAAAAAGGTAACATTGATCTCTCACATTTATAGTCTTGCAAAACTCAAATATGACATTGATATAAGTATGGCGTTAGTTAATATTTTTTAAGAAAATAATATGGATATTTACAACAAAAATTATGCGGGTAAGTAGATTTTTTTTTTTTTTTTTTTTAAATATGGATATTTCCGATAAGCCGATGTCATCTTTAAAAAAAAAAAAAAGTAAATACCAACTTGAGATAACTTATGCAAAATCTTGTGTATGCTACTAAGACGTCCTTTTGCTAGGGTGTATATGAATAGTGCAAAATATGATGTATTAGTAATGCATGCATTAGTTATGCTGAGATTATTGCTAATGCAGTGTTTGATTTGGTGTGTTAAAAATAACTTGCATTGCAGATTTCTAAAAAAAATTATTTACAAAAATACCCTCCACAAATATAATGGAAATAATGTGGAAAAAGTTTGAGGGGGTATTGTGTCTTTACCAATGCTAATGCATGCATTAAAGTCCCTTGCATTGCTAATACCATAGTTTCTCATGTATTAGTTATGCATAGATTGAAAAAGTGTACCAAACAAGGTATTAGTAATACATAGAGGTAATGCATGCACTATTATTTCTAATACATCCCTGCCAATTCAACGGATTTGGTAGTAGTGTGCAAGCATGTAGTCCACCCTAATGGTAAGTAGGGTATGGAGTTGCTGTAAATAGCTAAGCGTGGTCCTTCCTTCTTCTGAATGGTTTTTATATAGTTATGTAAACATCATTGAGTACCGTACAGCCTAGCTGCTCACAAGAAAATGAATATTGATGAAGGTGTGTGTGAGGTATATAAGGGTGTGTGTGAGGTAGGCTGTAAATTGATTAAACGGATGTTTATTTGTAACAGTATGTAGGCGGGTAGGCGGGCTCGTGCCCTATCATTTCATGAGTTTAACTTTTCTGCGCTAATAGTATATAAATTCTGTATATCACTAATTAGCTAGTAACATCGATAAACAAACATCAATTTGTCATATAAATTTGTTAGTTAATTACTTGAAACTATAAAACTCTTCACATTTTGACATTTCAATTCACTTGATCAGAAAAGTGAAATATCAGACAAATGTTGTTAAAAGTAATCAACTTTCATGCTTTCCTTCCCCAAATAAGCTTTCTCTTGGAGTACTTTTTTTTTCCCCTCTCTAATCCCTTTTTTCTAATGTTCAAGACACGACTTTATCTACTCCTAGCTTGGTAAGTTTGGTGATTGAATTGAATTGACTTTTGATAGTTGCCTACTTTTTGTAATGTGTAATGATATAAACAAGTGAAAAGATAGTGTATAGAAGATAGGAAGGTCTAGGCCCTAGGGCGGCAAAGTTTGCTGGCTTTTCTTGTTCGTTTATATGGAAAGCTAGGGTCATAATTGGGAGAGGTTTGGTTTGGTTTGAGGTCCTATTTACAAACCTCTTTCTAGAATTTTTATATGTTCAACTCATTTACAAAATATACCCCGTTAGAATAAAAAAGGTATTTGAACAATTAATATTGCTGGTCATACGGCCAATTTGTGATTCTTATGCCAGTAGCACGTACACGTCAAAGATAAAATGAGAATGGTTTGATCATATATATATCCTACAACCACCTCCAATTTAATTGAATAACATAATGAGAATTTATATAACTGATTCTAACTTTTTAGAGATGCAATTATGGTTGTTGTATAGTCGATTGAGAATCATTTTTTGCCTAATAAGTCAGTTTAATTACTTTGAAAAGAAGAAAATGTAAGTTTTAGCACCAGCTTTTTTAAAAGAATCACAGCATGTAGTGATAATTACTCCTCAATCTGTAGCTCAAACTTCAAAGATTAAATTAAATAAACACCCTAAGAATTAATAAATAATAATCAAGGGGAAGAAGATGAAAACAAGTGTCATGATCATCAAGTCATTGTAGTCCATGAAAATCATATCTATCATCAGTACCAAAGTCCAAATACCAGATTAGTATGAAGAAAAGAAGTCCGACCAAAAAGTGAAAATCAAGCAAAAATATAGACGCAACTACGTACAGTTAGTTAATACTTAATACTGATCTAAAACTTTTCATTATTATTATTGTCCACGTTTAAGCTATCTAAGATATTTTTCACATATATAGCTAGGTATTTTTGTAGATTTATAGATTCCCCACCCAATATATACCTAAATTTCTGAGAGTCCAAAATAACGGTTTCATGATTGAGTGTGACCAGATTGTATGGTCACCGTAAATATAAGGTCCGGTCCCCCACCACCTTTGATACCCAAACTTTAAAATAATTAGTAGTAATGTTTTAATTTGTGAAGAAAACATGAAACAAAAATACAATAGGATAAATCCGCTCTTATGCAGTAGCTCGTAAATCATATAGGAAATGTGAATCACACTGAGAAAGGCCAATATGATAAGTTCGACTGAGAAAGGGACCAATTGGATGACATCCCCTAGCACCCTTTTTGGGATACCACACTCAGCGCATCAAACTCATCCGTTGATTGAGAAAGTGTTAAAGTCGTACATCAGCCTATTTTCTTTAGTTTGACTAAGTCTTGCAGTACCTATTTTTTAGATGTTAGTTGTTGTCTTTTTTAATTCTATTAGTTCGTAATGTATGTAGTAGTGCAGATTTGTTTTCCTAGAGTTTAGGGGAATTGGTTTAGTGGAGTTATGTTAGTGGTTTAGTGGGAATATGATTCCTTAAAATATGTAAGCCTATATAAGGCCACTTAACGATGAAATAAAAAAAAAAAAAAAGCAACTTCTCTCTCTACAAAACAGTTTCACGCTTTTCCCTTCTCTCCTCTCTTCCCTGTTATTTGTGTTTTGATTACTGAGCTTTCCGTTGTGTTAAGTTCCACATTTGGTATCAAAGCCAGCACAATGAATGATCTTCAAGTAGTTGGCGGAGTCAAAAAGCTAAATAACCAGAATTATAATACATGGGCAACATGTATAATGTCTTATATGCAAGGCCAAGATCTCTGGGAAGTTGTCAACGGAAGTGAAGTTACACAACCAGTGGAAGAGGATGCAAATGGAACGTTGCGGAAGTGGAAGATCAAAGCAGGCAAAGCAATGTTTGCGCTCAAAACAACAATCGATGAAGATGTGTTGGAGCATATTCGTGATGCTAAAACTCCAAAAGAAGCATGGGACACACTTGCTGCGCTTTTCTCAAAGAAGAACGATGCAAGGCTGCAGCTTTTGGAGAACGAGTTATTATCAACAGAGCAACGTGATATGACAATTGCCCAGTACTTCCACAAAGTCAAGAGGATATGTCGTGAAATTTCAGATTTGGATTCAACAGCGCCAATTGGGGAAACCAGGGTAAAAAGAATTATTATCCATGGTTTGAGACCTGAATACAGAGGTTTCGTTGCTGCAGTACAGGGATGGCCAAATCAGCCATCACTTGTTGAGTTTGAAAATCTGCTTGCTGGCCAAGAAGCCATGGCGAAGCAAATGGCAGGACTCTCGGTGAAGAATGAGGACGAAGCACTCTACTCCAACAAAAGCAAGAATATCAAGCATCATGGTACTAGTGAGTCTAAGAAGAAAAATTTTCATGGAGATGGAAATTTTCGCCCAAGGGGAGTTCCGAAGAATCACAAGAATGACAAAAGATTCGAAGGAAAGTGTTACAATTGTGGGAAGAAGGGCCATATGGAAAGGGACTGTTGGTTCAAGAAACAGTCAGTGGAAAGTAACGCTGCTACCTCAAATTCAAATGAGAAAAGCGAAGATGTTTGGGATGCTGAAGCATTTTTCGCTATAGAAGAGGAGGATTTAGCACTTACAGCGACAATATCTGAATCAATTGATCATGAGAATGACTGGATCGTTGATTCGGGTTGTGCAAATCATATGACAGGTGATAAGCAAAAGTTGCAGAACTCATCAGTGTACAAGGGTAGTCGTGTTGTGGTGACAGCCAATAATTCAAGGTTACCGATAGCTCATATTGGTAAGGTGGCAGTTTCTCTTCAACAAGGGGCCAATCAGATGTCACTACAAAATGTCTATCATGTTCCGGGTATGAAGAAAAACTTGCTTTCAGTGTCACAATTAACAACATTAGGAAACTATGTTCTGTTTGGTCCTGATGACGTGAGGATATATCAGGATCTCAAGAACTTAGAAAATCCAATTATGAAGGGGCGTAGATTAGAGTCAGTCTATGTGATGTCTGCAGAGTCTGCGTATGTAGAAAAGACAAAAAATAATGAGACTGCTGATTTGTGGCATATGAGATTGGGTCACGTGAGTTATTCCAAGCTAAGTGTGATGATGAAGAAGTCAATGATCAAGGGTCTTCCTCAACTTGAAGTAAGAACAGACATCGTTTGTTCAGGATGCCAATACGGTAAAGCTCATCAGTTGCCGTTTGAAGAGTCCAAATTTAAATCTGATGAACCACTACAATTAGTTCATTCTGATGTGTTTGGACCGGTCAAGCAATCATCAATTGGTGGAATGAAGTACATGGTGACTTTTATTGATGATTTCTCTAGGTATGTTTGGGTTTTCTTTATGAAAGAAAAATCTGATTCTTTTTCTAAGTTTAAGGAGTTTAAGGAAACAGTTGAGGGAGAAGCGGGCAAGAAAATCCGTTGTTTAAGAACAGATAACGGAGGGGAATATAGCTCAACTGAGTTCTCTCAGTACCTAAAGGAATGCGGAATTCGTCATCAATATACTTGTGCCTACACGCCGCAGCAAAATGGCATCGCAGAGAGGAAGAATAGGCATTTGGCAGAAATATGTCGCACTATGTTACATGCCAAGAATGTCCCAGGAAGATTTTGGGCAGAAGCAATGTGGACTGCAGCATATGTCATCAACAGACTTCCTCAACAAAGGTTAAGTTTTCTTTCACCTTTTGAGAAGTTGTGGAATATGAAAGCTAATGTCAGTTATTTGCGAGTATTTGGATGTGTGTGCTATGTTTTTATACCAGACCAATTACGTAGCAAAATGGACAAGAAAGCTGTTAGATGTATTTTTGTAGGCTACGATATTCAAAGAAAAGGGTGGAAATGTTGTGACCCTACAACTGGAAGGTGTTATACATCACGAGATGTTGTATTTGATGAAACCTCTTCATGGTGGCCTGCGGAAAAGGAGATATTACCAGACCAAACTGATCTGAAAAATAAGTTACAAATTGCTTATTTTCGATCAAGTGAAGATACCAATGTTGAACAAGGTGCAACTGATAATTTTGAGCAATCAGTTGTTCACCAGCAACCATGTGAAGTTAGTGAGACAAGTGACAGAGAAGTACCAGCTGCTCCACAATTCCAAACGAGAAGGTCAGAACGGATTCGGAGGCAAAACCCCAAATATGCCAATGCAGCAACAATAGAAGCTGAATCTGAAAAAGAACCTGAAAGCTTTGAAGAAGCAGCTCAAGACTTAGTGTGGACTAGAGCAATGGAGGAGGAGATTGCTGCATTAGAACAAAATCAAACATGGGAACTTGTGCCGAAGCCAAAAGATGTGAAGCCTATATCTTGCAGATGGGTTTATAAAATAAAACGTCGCACAGATGGGTTGATAGAGAGGCACAAAGCTCGTTTAGTAGCTCGAGGATTTACTCAAGAATATGGTTTGGATTATGATGAAACTTTCAGTCCAGTGGCAAAGTTTACAACTGTGCGAGTCTTACTTGCACTTGCTGCTAGCAAAGATTGGAATTTGTGGCAGATGGATGTTAAAAATGCATTTCTACATGGGGAGCTGGATCGGGAGATTTACATGGCTCAACCAATGGGTTTCCAAAATCAAGAACACCCTGGGTATGTATGTAAGCTAAGGAAGGCGCTCTATGGATTAAAGCAATCGCCAAGGGCCTGGTATGGTAAAATTGCTGAATTTTTAACTCAAAGTGGTTACTTTATTACATCTGCAGATTCAAGTTTGTTTGTCAAGGTCGATGCAGGGAAGCTAGCTATAGTGCTAGTATATGTCGACGATTTGATTGTAACTGGTGATAATGAAGAAGAAATTCTCCAAACAAAGGAAAATTTATCTGTCCGATTTCATATGAAAGAACTTGGACAGCTTAATCATTTTCTTGGTCTAGAGATTGATCGTACTCAAGGAGGAATTTTTCTTCATCAGAAAAAGTATTCCAGAGACTTGTTGAAGAAATTTGGAATGCTGGAGTGCAAGCCAATTGCAACTCCAATTGAACCAAATGCCAAGATGTGTGCACATGAAGGAAAGGATTTAGAAGATGTGACGATGTATCGGCAAGTGGTAGGTAGTCTGATTTATTTAACTCAGACTCGGCCCGATATTTCTTTTGCAGTTGGTGTGATGAGCCGCTACATGCACAATCCAAAGAAGCACCATATGGAGACAGTTCGACGAATGCTAAGATATGTGAAAGGTACAATTGGTTACGGTCTTTTGTATAAGAAAGGTGAAGAATGCAAGTTGGTCGGTTACTGTGACTCTGACTATGGAGGAGACCATGATACCCGTCGTTCAACTACTGGCTTTGTGTTTAAGCTAGGATCTGGAGCAATTTCTTGGTGCAGCAAAAGGCAGCCAACGGTGTCGCTGTCAACAACAGAAGCAGAGTATCGGGCAGCAGCAGTTACAGCTCAAGAAAGTACATGGCTTATGCAGTTGATGAAGGATTTACAGCAACCAGTTGGCTATGCAGTTCCCGTGTACTGTGACAATCAATCAGCGATCAGTTTGGCTGAAAATCCTGTTTTTCATGCAAGGACTAAGCATGTAGAAATACATTACCACTTCGTCAGAGAAAAAGTGTTACAAGGAGAGATTGAGTTGGAGCATATTAGAACAGAGCAGCAAATTGCGGACTTGTTCACAAAAGGCTTAAGTGTCAATAAGTTTGAAAGTTTTTGTCAACAGCTAGGCATGGCTAAGAATAGAGCTGATGTCGAGAGGAGGTGTTAAAGTCGTACATCAGCCTATTTTCTTTAGTTTGACTAAGTCTTGCAGTACCTATTTTTTAGATGTTAGTTGTTGTCTTTTTTAATTCTATTAGTTCGTAATGTATGTAGTAGTGCAGATTTGTTTTCCTAGAGTTTAGGGGAATTGGTTTAGTGGAGTTATGTTAGTGGTTTAGTGGGAATATGATTCCTTAAAATATGTAAGCCTATATAAGGCCACTTAACGATGAAATAAAAAAAAAAAAAAAGCAACTTCTCTCTCTACAAAACAGTTTCACGCTTTTCCCTTCTCTCCTCTCTTCCCTGTTATTTGTGTTTTGATTACTGAGCTTTCCGTTGTGTTAAGTTCCACAGAAAGGACCAGGTGAGATTCGATCCTAGATTTTTCTTATGAGATTTTCCATATACACCAACTCAGCTATCCTTTTGGGTTAAACTACCCACCCATTAGCGAACCTTTTTGAATGCAACGGGCATCATACGCATCCTTATGCAACAGTAATTCATCAACGGTACATGTGAACATCAAATTAAATTAGACCCAAGGCTTCAAATCAAACTAACACAAAATGTATCCTTTATTATAAATTAAGTCAATATATAGTTCAAAGCACAACGATAAATATACTTCCCATTACATTACCCGTAGGGATTATAAATGTTTTGATAGCTAATGAATTAGCTAGGTTAGTGACAACTTCACCATGTGATACGTGATTAAAATATCGATTAGTACTAGAAATTTGTTCTGAACTCCATTGAATTATTCCTGTTGACTAAGCATTGGTCTTAATAAGATAATTCAATTTGTTCTACCTAAAACCTTCTTCACAAAAATTGCTTTGTTTAATTTTTCCATAATAAAATGAGAAGCAAGTAGCATCTGATACTTAGGTTCTAATCCCGACGTACCCTTTATTTATTTATATGGCTTTCAATATAATGACCCAAAAAGCACACTTTGACTTGAGCTTAATTCTCATCTGATGAAACACATGTTGTTCTTAATTAGTAATATATAATCATAGTACTTAGAAAAATAATTGCAGACCTACTTAATTAGATGCCAAATTATGTATATATATATATATACATTAAATTATGAGCTCAATTAATTAAATAAATATAATTCCCCGACAGTCCTCATTTATTTTAATCCCTATTACTAGTACTCGTAATTAGTCATTAATTAAATTGGAAGATGCGTATCAATCTTTGGATTATGATTCATTGTTCTTGGTCTAAGATAATCTTTAGGCAGATAAATGTTACATTGCACTGATACAATCCAGTATTATATTTTAATTTAAGATGCAATACTGATTCTTTTTAATGATTTAATACCTCTGTCATCATGCCAACTCCCTAAAGAAAGATTTTTTTTTTTTGGTTTTCCACCCGGTATCCGGTATTCATATTGGAGTGCGACTAAATCCAAATTCATGTCGGGAAATCCCACATTGGAGGGTAAAACACTCCCTAACAAAGGTGACTCCGTACTCAGGAGGACTCGAACCCGAAACCTCTGGTTAAGGATGAAGGAGTACTTACCACTCCACCATCCCTTGTTGGTCGCTAAAGAAAGACTTGGTCACTATTATTTCACGTGTACCTGGCTGCATTTTAAATTCTCCAAGAGATAATTATTGTTATTATGCTGTTATAATTATAGGACAAAAACATTATATTGGGGGATCAGTAAGAAGTGTCACAGATTGGTCATACACCACCAGATAGGTTTTCTCACTTGGAAATTGGACAAGTCCAGATTTGGAAGTATTTAATTTGTTTCTTGTTATCACCTCATTTTTTTCTCCACTTTCCCCAAATATCTCATGATATTGTCTTGTTCCCACCCCATTTGGACAATATTCTATTGAAAATGAAAATAATGTAGCAACATTTTCAAATAAAAATTCCTCGCAACAACATGGTAGATTCCTCACCTAACCATAAATTTTCGATTTACTTGAAAAGTATTCCATGACCAAACATGAACAATATAATATGCATATAATAAGGATTTCTTATTTCTTTTTATAAGTTTTGGATCAAAAAGTTTCATTCGAGATTCTATTTTGATAAGTAGCAATAATATTCTATTCAAGCATTGGTCTCTTTAATTTTAGCTCCACATCCATGTACTTGTTCTTTCACGATCATCCTCCGTTAAGGATTAATCAACTGATAATTAGTACTTTCCGTGATGCGTATTAATTAATTATCGAACATATAACTAACCATGAATAGAAACAATCTTAAAAAAATTAATTACTTGGTGGATTAATTGTTCATAGGTAGCATTAGTTTCATTTATGCAAGATTGACGAGAACTTGTTTTCTAGCCCTTTACAAATTTTATTTAGTTTTATGGTCTTTTGACAAGAGATCTTCACTTTTACACATGAGAGATTTGAAATGGTCATTTTCTTCTATTCATTTTGTAAGAGGGCAAGAGATCTCATTTCCTTCAATTAGACACCCTCTTGATACATTTAACAAACTCATTGAATTCATCTAAAAGAAAGAAACCTCATACTTAGGTAGTGGTTGTTCGTTTGCCAGTTATATTAAATAACACACTCAAGCACGTCAGATCGTCATATAAAATTTCCCCTTTTTCTTTTAAATGCAGTTACCTCGTATGGTGGCATCTCCTTTTTATAAATTTTTACTTTTCATGTTGCTCCATGAATACAATATATAAGTATTATATATCTATGATAATTATTTTTTTTATGTCTCTTAGATGCGGTAAAAGCTTATTTCTGTATAATATTGCTCGTGAAATGGAGCCAAAGTTGATGGAAGGTAGTTTTTGACTTTATCTTTTGAATAAAATTAAATGGATTAGAAGGAGCATGTGAGATATGTGTTAATGATTATAAGATGACACAAGATTATTTGTATGTATTTGTATTGAGAGATTTGAGGGACATGCACATCTATAGTTATGTAACAAAGCTTCCCAACAACCTCAATTATTCACGCTTATTTTTTTTTTGTTACTGACATCTGCTTATTAAACAACTACTACTACCTTTTCAAGGGTGTCTGAATCTACCTGGAAAACTGAGGTGGGATTTGTCTTAAACACGCAAAGTATCCAAAAAAAAAAGTTCCAATTTTTCAATTTGTACTCATCATCATCAAACATCGATGGAAAATGAAACATGATATATAGCATTGTAAGATGGATATATGACTAATCTAACATGAAAGTTTATCAAACACAGTTAGTTGAATTGTAAGAGGCTTGAGTCTTCTAGCTACCAATATTGGTTAAGACTTGTCACAAACATACCAAAAGGGGGAGACCATTTCAAATATTGGATTTTGAAATCTCTATAGATTCGATCACTTGCTATATAGACATATTTTTATTCTTAAAAGATCAACGTATACATTTATAGTAAATGATGACCAATTGACGTGCTTTGAGAGTCAAAACTTTGCAAAATTCTCTGTATCGAAAATTTTAGTTATTGTCTAGATTCCCTGTTTATGAAGTTCTCCCCTAAAAAATAGTAAGAAGATATAATAAGTATCTTGAAATCGATATTAATAATTTCTTTTCGTCTACAAAATGTTCATGGTAATTAATTACCGATAGGAAAATACATACCAACATATATACGATGACGTAATTGAGGTGCCTAAAATACATGCATTATTAAGAGATCATTATTTTTCATTAAAAAATTTCATTGAAAATTATTTAGTGGCTATTGTCATCAATATTTTGATTTAATTAGGGGTGTGTATTATTCGGATTAAACCAAAAAACTAAATCAAATCAAATCGAATTGTAATTTGAATTAGTTTTTTGGTTTGATTTTGGATTAAACATGCAAAAAAAAGGTCATTCTTGTTAAAACGAATTAAAAAATTAATAGATCATTCTTTTTGCAACGAATGAAATAATGTTTTCACATAAAATTTTTTTTTAAAAATTCTCATTGTTTCAACAAAAATCTATTTCCTACCATGCGCTATTTGTCTGATTCAATGAAATATAGTGGGAAACATGTATTATAATAGTACAAATTTTCTATGGAATCACGGTGAAAAATTCTCTCTTTCTAATAGTGACATTATAAAAGAGTTGTATGAGAATTGGAAAGAGAGTGTGATGTGATTAATGTGAGAATGGAAAATAAGAGGAGAGAATTGAAACACGAAGTCTAAAGAGGAAAAGGCGGTTTCCTTCTCTTTTCTGTTCCCATTGGACAAATCTTATCTCATCTTACTTTCATCAATTAATAACATGGCAGATTTGAGTATTTCTCACTTAAATTTTCTTCCCTTTTTATTTTTTGTTTTGTTTGTTCTCTTTCCCACCTCTTCTTTTGTTTCCTTCCTAACTCTTTCATCATCATCATCATCATCATCATCATATCATAAAACTAGGAATGGCCAAACGTCAATAATGTTGCTGTCATGCACGTGACTAATTTTACTACTCCAACGTAACTCTCTAACATTTTTATCCGAAAATTTATTCTCATCTAGTTTTCAAATTCCTCATGTAAAAAGTGTCTGCATCAGATATATATGTGCCCCTTTAATCAATGAACGAGCATGAAGAGTTGATAAGTAGAACAAGAATATTTTACCATTACTCGATAAGTTTGCTAACCAGAAAAAGGGCTTTCTGGAATCTACATATCTAGCTACCTACCAAATAATTTTCCATTTCGGCATACTTGTAAATTAAATATATATTGCTATACTTATTTTTTATATTGTTATTACGTTGTCTCTTTTTCTTTTCTATTTTTTTCTTTTGAGTATATTTTTTGAATTGAGAGTCTATCGAAAATAATATTTCTATCTCGTAAAAGTAGAGATAAAGTCTGTCTACGTTCTATACTCCTCAAACCTCACTTATAAGATTATACTAAATATATTATTATTAATATTGCAATATACTTTTAAAATTTATAAATAATCCTACTCAGACCTCACTTGTGAGATTATACTAAGTATATTATTATTAATATTGTATATACTTTTAAAATTTATAAATAATCCTACTCAAATCTCACTTATGAGATTATACTAAATATAATATTATTAATATTGTAATATACTTTTAAAATTTATAGACGATAGTCGTAATTTAGTGGAAGCATCTGAGGAAAAATACTACAATTCAAAGACACAATTAATTAATAGTTGCGACTCTCTCTTTAGAGACCTAAAGTCTTAGGCTTAATCCCTATCCCCAAAAAAATAAAAAGAAACAAGAAAAAACGTGTGGGCGATTAGCGTGTTGAAATAAACAATGGGGACCATATATAGCATGTTTTATTTGTTTTCCAATTTTGCATTTATGAATATACATGAGTATATCATTACTGATAATAGCGTATTCAAATCACATAATTAACGATTAAATTGAACCAAACTAATCAGTCAGGCACACTGATTTAATTAATACTCTATTCGTTCATCTTTATCTGTCCAACTTTACTAAATCACTTTTGAAAATTAGGAAATAATTTATTATTGTGCATTTATTTTATCCTTGTTATTAAATAGTACTAGTCATTTCTCAATATTTAACTTAGTTATAATTAATATGATTGACATAATAAAATTATCTATTTATTTATTGTTTTATAAAGAGTCTGTCAAATCAAATATTGACAAATAAAGATAAACATAGAAAGTAACCATAACATTTTCATAACAATGCAGGTTTAATGGTTTCACTACTTTTCAGAGTGTGAGTAGAGCAATATCTTTAAGTGGTCCTAGGTTATTATTGTGAAGATTCTACTATGAAACATCAGGTGCAAAAATCTGCCAAAAGAGAAGGAAAAAAAAAAGTTACCGTACGATCGTCAAACTAAGGTGGGCATGATTCGTAGTTTTATATTAAATGAAATTTTGGGGTTTAATTTAAGAAAGCATTTAACTTTCTAAGTGCAATTATTAATAAAATAAAGAACGATCATCTTTTATTTTTTTTTCCTTCATGATGGATCCTTGTATATATCGTATGCTAGTATTTGAAAAACGAACACGTACTGAAAACAATTTAGCCCTTTAGATATTTATTACACATCATATGCAAATTACATTATATTCCAGTCTCATATTAAAAGATACCTTTAAGATTAAGGCTACACAAATTTTTCTCGTATAATATGCATAAGAATATTAAAAAACAGATAATATAGACTCGAAAGCAGATTAATTTGATAAAAACTTTGCATGTTCAAGAATTTGTCCACCCACCCACCCACCCACCCCTAGAGTCTATAGTAGGGAAATGGTACAGTGTCAGCTGGCTGGGCCTACTCACTTCATGATCTGTTTGTTTGGTTTAAGCACAAAGGCCTTAGCCAGCCAGCAAACATAGTAACATGGCCTGTGTTTCGTATATGCTCAAGAATTATACTCAAGTCTTTATTTTATACATTATTACTACTGCAATACATATATATCTGATGATGATTATACCAATAAGAAAAAGAATCTCTTTCTTACTTCCCAGATTCATATGAAGATACATGTTCTGCCAATTTCAGTGCCATCAGTTATCTTTATTTTTTCCTTCTCTCACTAGCTCAGCATATTATTTACACTCTTATAATCTTTTCCCAAAAGAAAAAAAAGTGAATGATCCCGTGAGACTTACTCTTACATATACTGGTAAATAAGTAGGAAAAAAAAATGAAGAAATATTTGAATGGGATCCACATTAAAAAGTACAGTCAATTAATTCCTGCCCTCTTGTTAATTTTGAAAAGTTGGATGCATGTTAAAATCTATATTTATAATAGCTTAGTTCAAATTACAGAATATCAGTTACTCGAACTGTTTTGCCCAATTGCAGCGGGTTTTGCAAAATCAAGGTCTCTTGGTTTTACATTTTTCAAAATTTTAGTCACAAACTAAGCCAGCGTTCATAGATTGTAGAAATAGATTTTGGGAATATCTAACTTCATATTTTAATTAAAATGCATTTCAAACACAACTTCATATTTTAAAAATCACAATTTCTAAAGATAAAATTTTCATGTTTACTTCAAAATTTATGTGTATTATTTTTGAAGATTTCCAAACTCGGCCAGCTCCATCTTTGACGTACGTGTACATCTTAAACCCCCTCTGTCCACTATTTAAAGGTATGCTAAATCAATATTGAATAAATAAAAATCTTTTATGTATTTGTACATCTTAAACCCCCTATATCCACTATTTAAAGGTATCCCAAATCAGTATTGAACAAATAAAAATGAACAGAAATTATAAAAATATTTTGATATAGAGACAAGGTATGTAATGCCCCGGTCAGTACTTGGTAGCTGCTGCATAGTAAATTTGCACTGAATATAATGATTGATTTTTCTTCTTATCACGCAAATACCTTAAAGTAAAGTACTCTCGTACTTACATCTCTATCTCTCTGCCTGCCCCTTAGGCCTTAACCCACCTCCCCCCTTCGCTTAAATACCCACCTTTTTCTACAAACCTTTCCTACATCACTTTGCAAAAAATCTTTACATGAAGTAGTAGTACCCAATTTCTCTCTTTCTCTCCCTTTTGTGTGTGAGAAATATAATGTCCATAAACAATATTTCTTCAGAACTTCCAGAAACAGTGTGGTGGACTAAACAACAACAACAACAATATATCATAGACTCCTCAACCAACAAATCCTCATCCTCTCTTTGGCCTCCTTCCCAATTCTACCCACCTCAAACTACTACCATGTTCGCCTTCAACCTTAACAACAACACTAGTAGTACTATTAACGAGGAGGATGAGGAACAGGAACAACAACAACAACAAGAACAAGAAAAAGATCAAAACTTGGAACATCACGAAATCCCAAAAGAGCATTTGTTCGAGAAACCTTTAACACCCAGTGATGTTGGAAAGCTCAACAGGTTAGTCATCCCCAAACAGCACGCTGAGAAGTATTTTCCTCTCAGCGGAAACAACAACAACAATAATAATAATGATTCGGGTACTGAAAAGGGATTGTTGTTGAGTTTCGAGGATGAGTCAGGAAAATCATGGAGATTTCGATATTCTTACTGGAACAGCAGCCAGAGCTATGTATTAACCAAAGGTTGGAGCCGTTTTGTCAAGGAAAAAAGGCTTGATGCTGGTGATATTGTTTTGTTCGAGCGACACCGGTCAGATGCTGACCGGTTATTTATTGGGTGGAGGCGGAGGAATACCACCGCCATCCCCATAACTGCCGCCGTACAAGACGGTTGCGCTGCAGCAGTGGCTCCGCCAGGGATGGTGGGCCCTGGGTGGGCCCAGGTATACTACGGTGGGCATCCTTATCCAGGGCCAGGTGCAGGTGCAGGTCTTCCATACCAACCTGACTGTCTTCATGCAGGTATCATTTTCTTCACATGTACACTACATTACGCATGTACTAACCCTATCTTCTTTTTGTGTTTATCAATTACTACTAATTTAATATATTTACTATAATACACACACATACTGACACATTAGATTTGTGTGAAAATTAGTACACTTTCCACACAAATGGGAGATAATTCGAGAATTGATGTTTTCACATTTTTGTGATAAATGGCATAGTCAAATCATTGGGTGTATAGTAGCCAAAAAAGAAGAATGAAGAAAATTTAAACAGTTTTAATGTGAAAAAAAGTTGTATTCCAACTTAACTAATTAGGTGGTATTAGAGAGAATATCTCTCTCTCTCTCTCTCTCTGTGGCCATACATGTTGTAAAGAGTTGTATATTTTGTCACATTGCAGAAAGTTTGTTTTGTAGGTTTCTAACAAAGATGATGACATTACTAGCTAGTATTATAACAAGTGGCAGAGACTACTAGCTACCTACCTGCATATAAACAAATAATTGTTATTGTCTCTTCTATGTGTTATTTAGAGATTCTTGAAAATGCCCATATTTTTTCCTATTAGTTTTTCTTTTTTTTTAATGAATCGGAGTGATAAAGGGTCAAATCTCAGTAGATCATGACAGCAGCACCACTCTGCCACTTACCTTTTCCTATTACCTAGCTAGGTCCGTTGAATGTCTATATATATTCGCGCATTGGAAAATTGGAAGGGATAGAAATGGTCCTAAACCTTGCATTTTATAAAGTAGTTAGTCCTGCGCAGGACATGTTACGAGCAATAATTAAAGGGCATTTTTGCAAGTGTGTATTTATTTTGTTTGTTACATATATAGGAAGAGGAGCAATGCAGAACCAAACAACAGCAAGTGTGAACAATAACACAAGAAGACACGTGAGGTTGTTCGGGGTTAACTTGGAATGCGAGGTCGATGAGTCATTATGGTCGGAGCCACCCCCGACCCCAGATGGTGGTGGCTCTTCCACATCGAGCCACCACCATTGTCAGGGTCAGGATCAAGCCAGCCAACAATATTATCAATACCAATTTCAGTATTCAAAGCCTCATGTTCCAGCTGCTGCATCTTCCTATAATAATAACCATCACAGTCACACGGTACATGACTCTTTATTTTATCACTGAAAAGTGTTTTATTTTAAGTAACTTTCCTTTTCTCTTTAGACTAATTAGAATATGGTTAAAGATGTGACTAGTCCCAATTTCCAACTATGATTTTCCTGTTTCCTTTACTGAGACAGATACATACAAATCTCTACAGTTACCCTAGCTAGTTAGTATAATATAGTATATACTATATAGTAGTAGTTAGGGGTGTACATGATCAGATTGGTTCGGATTTTTTAAATATCAAATCAAATTATTTATGTCGGGTTTTTAAATCTGTAAACCAAATCAACCCAATAAAATTTGGGTTTTTCTACCTCGGGTTTTTTCGGGGTTTTCCCATTAAAATTTTCATACAAACATACAATTAACTTGTTTTAAATATTTCTTTAGTTCTAGCAGAATACAACTATCTTAGATGTTCTTTAAGAAAATGACACAAAATATGAAAGGAGTTATGACTATAAAATATCCAACAAAAAATAATAATAAAATCATATAAAATAAATATTACATATTAATAAGTTATAATAAAAATAATCTTAATTTAAAAATATTAAGTCATGCTAAAATAAGTCTAATAAACATTAATTACATGACTAAATATTACATTACATAGAAAAATAAATTTAGGTTATGTATTTATCCAAAACTAAAGAATAAATATACAACATTATTATCGTATTAGTATTGATTTGGGCTTTACTTGAGTTACTGATATCTATGAGCTATAAAACTTATTGGATCGTTCAAAATTCTAAGTTTAAATTTGAAATAATATGTTGAAAGATGAAAACAATGAAAAAGTTTAAGAAATATTTATAAATTACATTACAATAAGTATTTTATGTATTAAATATTTTTAAAAATTGTATAAATATAATATCGGATTGGTTCAGGTTGGTTTGGTTTTTTCTAGTTAAAACCAAACCAAATCAATTATAGTCGGATTATTTTTTTTCAAAACCAAACCAAATCAAACTAAATTATTAGTCGGGTTTTTTTCGGTTTGGCTCAATTTACGATTTGGTTTGATTTTCGACTAATAGTAGTATTTAATTCTTAAACTAGTACTTATGCCTAACAAGTGGATTAGTTAAACCAGAAAAAGGTCATAGTAAAAGACAGTCGAGGAAAACAACAAAATCTTATGCTTATAAGTAAGTACGTAGTCTAGTTGAACAAGTAATGTTTTCTACTTACTAGTAGTTGAAAAATAATATGTAAGCATTTTTGGAACTTTGCTTTGCTCCTCAACCAAATCATCTCTCATAAAAAAATTTCACAAAAGATATCTCTAGATTCTAATCTCTTTTATTTGTGTGAAAAATATGGTTTAAAAAATTAAGTTGATCAAATAGTTAAAAGAACAAGAATTTACATGAATTACCTGTAGTGTCATTTTCAAAAATAAATATATATTGCTGAAAGAAGATCTTTTATAAGGCTAAAACTTTAGCACATCAAATTTTATTCTAGTGTCATTTTGTTTATCTTTCTTTACCTTTACCTTCTTTTTCTAGTTTCCAAACAAAAGTTTTTGTTCTCGTTTTTTTTTTTTTCCCTTTTGCTCCTTTTGTTACACCTGTTGAGTCGTGTGAAATGAGAATACCTGGGGCTAAGACAGGCATGCCTATTAATAATATAGTATGTTATCATGTCAACCATTTCATGTGACCAACTTGGTTTTCCTTTCTTCTTTTTATTTTAATGGGGTTGTATGTAGTGGTCCAGACTCCTATAGCTGTAATTTTAAAAAACTTGAAAGGCAGCAAACTACAATGTACCTAATGATATTTATTTAGTTCAAACAGAAAAGAGGGTAGTCAAGATGAATAATGGCCTTTTGGCTAGATACCCTTTAGTAAAACTAAACATCACATGTTGCATAGTCAACTTTGGTAGTCGCCACCAATAATTTACTACTCCCTCCGTTTTATTTTATGTGACCTAATTTGACTAAACACGAAATTTAAGAAATAAGCTTTAACTTGATAATATTTATCATGTTGTCTTTGAAAAAATAAAAGGTAATGCATTTACTTTTTAATTAAGTGGGACCAATAAGGATAAAAGAATAATTGTGCTATTAAAAAATTACCAAATAAGAAAATGTGACATTTTTTTTGGGACGGACCAAAAAGAAAAGTAGGTCACATAAAATGGGACGGAGGGAGTACTACTTTACAACCAAACCAAACTCTTTGCCATTCAAGAATATCTTGAAATAACACCAAACATATCAAAGACTTAAGCAACTCTGCTATGGACCATTTTATCTTGGATAGTGACAATACACACAACTTTATTGTGTGATTGATTGAATTTCAATCCTATTCCTTTCCCCACCCCATCTTCTTAGGGTTGAAAACTTTGGGACCCTAAGCTTTCAAAATTAGGTTTAAACAGATAAAACTATATCTAGTAAGTTTCCAAAGGATATGCTTAGGCTAGTTCAATATAATCTCCATTATATTTTTTTAGTTTAGAAAGCGACAATTCGTTATTAAAGTCAAATTATACTTTAATCTATTTTCTAATAAAGGGGGTTCAATTAGAGGTATATAAATCATTAGGAGTAACATTATTTAGAATCAACATTAAACACATGTCTTGCTTCTGATAAAGACAGCTAGCAATAAAGCTTAATTTATATATGTAATCTCCTTTTAATGATGCTTTCTAGAGTCAAATAATGATGCTTCCAACCTTTTAACATGAAACAAACTGACGTACCTATTCTTGATTTCTTCAAATTGAGGTTTTGCAATATATTATTATTTGATGATAAACAATATATTATTATTAATGACTGAGCTATCCCTATCGCCAAATAACCAAATGGTCCCAGTACTGCTGGTATATATTATTTTATTAATTCTTTTTATTTATTTCTAAACTTTTTGAATGCTCAAACCTCTATGATGGGATTGCTAATAATTATACTGTATGGTTGTAACAGGATATGAATTTCTCAAGAGATGTCAACCAGATGAGATATCACCAGGGATAAGATCTGTAGATTTGACATCCAGGATTAACTATTACAGGCACTTGGAACTTACTTTTTATTAAAAAAAAAAATGAAAATATTCTTGAAAAAAAATAGGGAAAGAAAATCCAAAAAGGGAAAAAATCCCAGATTTTCTGGCAACTTTCTCCCCCTAAAAAAGATGTGTATATCATAAAACTTTTAACACCTACTCCAAGTCCAAGGGGAATGGAAAGAACCATATATATGAAATATTGGAGATGGAATTTGAAAGAGACTTGAGGGTGTTGGGTTTGTGATATGGGGGGAGATGGGCCCATCAGATTATAGATGACGTCAGCAAAAGCCCAGATGGAAGAATATATAATTACATATTTTTTTAGTTTTTGCTTTTCCATTTTGGTTGCTACTGTGGAGATTCTGCCTGAAGATTTTTGTTAGGCTTTCATCATAATCATGACAATTGACCAAAAATGAAGAATCGTAAGTGAGGAAGAAGAAAGATGGCTTTTTTGCCAAGTGGTAGTGGTAGCTAGTGGGTGGTGGACTTGCTTTCTTATTGATAAGATGGGCAGTCTGTCACAGCCCCATTAGTCATTTTAGAAGGAAAAAAAATGTTCTTTGCCATCTCTTGAAAGTCAGCTAACAGTTAACCACTTTTCTTTCACATGTTGATGCTAATCCAATGGCAGAATTCTTTTTGTTCAACAGTTGTAGTATGTATATGTACATTGTACTTTTCGTGTTTTGATGATTCATATGAAAATCTGATGAAAAGACTCATCAATCTTTACCTCTGTGAGTTGTAAGTTTCATTTGTCACCAACATCAGTCAAACGTTAAAAATAGACAATTTTTTCCTCTTTCCATCAAAACTTTTACCACTTAGTCCAAGAAGAGTTAATTTATTGCATTTACACTGCTGCTAGAACATAAGGATGAATACTCTCAAAATAAATCAGAGACCTTTGAACAACACGAGAAATTGAAGGGAAGATATGGATATTTTTGAAAGACAATGTATATTCTATCTCGGTGGTAATTGCCAAGAGGTTTAAGAGTATAATTGTTGTTTGCATTTATATATTCTTAGAAGTTTTACTAGTATGTACTTGTCATAACACTAGCACCATAACTTTGGATAGTTGCTGTCTAAGCATTTTCTTATTCTCTAAATCTCCAACTACATCTTTCTAAAGAAGCACTCAATATATTTATATTGTCTTGGAGAATCCTCGCAATTAGCTTCAGGGTTGAATTAGATTCAAGATTCAGCTTTTTTAGCATCCCTCAATGTCGAACAAGAAAAGATGCAAACATACAAGATGACAGATTAAAAATTAAAAGATGTAGCAAGATGGCCTGCAGTAATTATCTGCTGGTAATTCCAATATTGTCATTTTCTGTTTTGACATTAGAAACCGTCCTATGTTTCACATTTTCTAGTGTTTTATCAAAGATATAGCAACTTCATTCATTATCCAGCAAGCAATTACTACAAAATACAGAAACATTTATGTTTTAGGTAAACGCCATCTAAGTGTATACTGTAGCTGAATCGTGAGATATGTGTCCATGTTTTTCTGCGAAATTCTCACAGGGTAATCAGGGAAAAAGGGTGGAAAGGACAAAGGCACAGCAAATGAAACATGAATACGGCTTTGGAAGCATGTCAATCACTTTCCATATAGCACAGGCAGCAGGCTTTTCATTCTGGTCACATGTCCAAAACACCAAGTTGCAAATGAATTGGTAGAATTTGACACTATGACTAGTTGAATAAATCAACAAAAAGATGAAAATAAACAAGTATTACTACTTTTTTTTTTTGTCAACAGTAGACCATTAAAAATCAAGAAAAAAAGGATACCCCATTGACTTCTATTAAGGACTCCCAAGATTTTAGTGCTCCTGCAAGTGGTGGCTTATCACAAGATTGAAGGGACTCCTCTTGCAACAATAGTCAATAATCACAGTAACAAATACATCTAATAACAGAAGGGCCATTTTCTTCCGTTAGTTTTCCTCAAGCTCTACATTTTGTAGTATGTTCTTACATTTTCTACATGCAAGTGGATCAAATTGTCTTTTTAATCAGATAAATTAAGAGGATAGTAAGCTCAGCTAAGACAAAGTACCTAGACAACTCTTAATATAAGCACCTTAAATTAAGATAGGATAATGAAATCACATGACGGTGTATTCTCCAAACCGGTATTTGCAACTATTTCAGGCATATAATAATTGAAGCTAGCTAGCAGCACAAGAACAAGGCCAAAATCACATTACATGCACTAAAGAAACATAGAATAATTCCTGATTCAGTCTTATGTAGGATCCACGACGATGATAGAACTACAATTTATTGGACATGGTAGAAGATTCTTATTACAATGTGCTCAAATGAAGACCCATGTGCTTGACAGATTTCAATCAAGCGGCCAATTCCATGACCCTAATAAAGAACACCCACAAACAGTCACAGATGGGTCCGGAACTACAAGTGCTGAGACTATCTTAATGGAGACCTGATGGCACGTCAAATAAAGATGGCAAGAGATGTCCGAACTTTATCAGAGGAGACTCTAGATACCGGGCAAGAGACCTTGATATCTGCTTTAGAATCTGCAACACATACTATGTGGTATAAAGTACCAAATAGAAGGCACTATATGGGTGGAAGTCATTTTCAACTATCTTACATCCAGTCCTAGCTCACCTGACCTGTTTTGTTTTAGTCCTGCCTCCTCCACCATCCAAACTTGAAATCTAACTACAGATTTAACTTCAAACCACCAATTACTCCAAAAATCAACTGAAAAGCTCAAATGACAACTCCCTCCCCACATGCATTTGGTGAGGAAGCACATTAGATAGGCTTATGTGTTTGGCCTTGACCTTACACATTTGAGGTTTAATTGATGTCAAGCCAAATCACTTTTATAAACAAGACCCTCAATGAGCTGAACATTGACCATTTCCGATGTAATCTCTTTCCCCCATTTTCCCACAACATACTGAAAGCAAACTACAATAGCATCAATGATAATATAGAAGTCCAAAGGTCAAGTGCATATAGAGCATTTAAGAAAACTTGCAAACTTTACTTCAGAGGTCAAGTTTGTCCTTTGGGTGCATCAGTGTCCTTATCTATGTTGCTAGGACTCTTCAAAAAAGTCGACGGGTGGGTGTCGGATTCTCCAAGAGTAGTGTATTTTTGGAGAATCCGACACAGGTGCAGCATCGAAAGTGAAGAGTCCGCGTGACTTAGGTCCTTATGCAATTTAGAGTCCTCGTTTTCTCCATGATTTGTTGAATACCTTCTTCACATCCCACTATGAAACCTCTAAGCGCATCTTTATATGCTGATGCTCTTGTCATGTAAACCAGCTGCAGTGCTGGTCGTAGTGTCTCCATTACCCCTCTTGCAGCCACAGCTAGTGTAGTGTAGAAGAGATGTCAGAGGTTCAGAACTCAAACTAGAAAAGATTCCATCGGAGTTAAACAACTTGTCTACTCATTGCAGAGACTACAAAAAAAGTTCAGCTAATGTATAATACTATTGTACTACCAAGTATGTGCTATAAGGCAGATTGGAAGAAATAGATATTCAGAATATGGTTATATGCGTCTCTAGTAAACTCTCACAGGGTTGTATTCACTATTGAATCCAGGATACATTTAATCTTGCAGTGTTTTTAACAGAATTATAGCAACACTAGAACTTTAATAGTTAATACTTAAGGCACTCACTGACCAAAAAGCTACTCGACTTTTCATGCCTGAAGACAATGAGTCAAAGAATGAGAAGCAACAAAAAATTTACGTAAATTCAGTTACCTGTCCTCTAGGTTAACCCAACTTTCAACTTTATGTCCCCACCTCCCTCCCTTCTAAAAGTTGTTACAGATAAACTAATACAGTATATAGTAGCTGTAGTTCTCTATAAGTCACTTGTAACAGTCTTAGTAGATGAAATAGCAGAATGAACTAATTGTAATCGTGTTATTTTATTTATTCAAACAATGGTAAGCTTGCGCGCACCTTAACTATTCCACAGGGTACTTGTAACCTCCCACAAGCACAGGTAAGCGGTAATTGTTCGATAAAGGCTTAGGCGGATGGAAAAGAATTACCACTAGGCACCTTGCAATTGAGGAAGAATTTTGGAGACAAAGGGGCCAATATGTCTTGGTTCCAAGATGGGCACAGGAATACTAAGTTCTTCCTTGCTCACGTTCAAGGAAGAAGGAAGAAAATCCAACTAAATAGGATCCAAAATCAGAATGGAGATTGGTTGGATACCACGGATGACATGGTTGATGAAGCAATAGGGTTTTCCAAGGAACAATTCACAGAAGGAATTGAGGGGGGGCAGGAATTTGGCATCATTGATCATGTTCCAAGATTATTTACTGAGGAGCAAAATGCAAGTATTGTAGCTACACCTAGTTGAGAAGAGATCTGGTTGGCTTTGGATGTTCCTTTTCTCATTCTTGTTGCATTATTATTAAGGATGTGATAGACATGGTTTGTGATTTTTTTTTTTTCATGGACAGGAATTTCTATAGTTCATTACTCATACTAATTTGGTCATCTTTCTATTTTGATGTTGATAAGGGAACTTTTTTATTTATACTCTATATACTATCCAAAAGAGGGGACGTGATGTACTTTGGAAGCTTGAAAACCCATTTGTATATCATGTGCCAGAAAGATGACCATATGTTACAAGTTCTTGAATTGGAAAATGGCTATTCCTCTTGGTGTAGCAAATATCACATTGACTTTCAAGTACTTGCAGACGGATTTCCGGAACTGGTGAGTACATGGTTGTATGCAGTATGCACGCCTGCAAGCATGGTTTTATCTATCAATTTGAAGGACAATTCTTATACGAACTTGTGTAAGTTGTCACTGCGTCTTTCTGAGCTGAAGTATCTATGTAACACTTATGGATCAGTAGTTCATTATGTGACTGAAAATCCATTTTGGGGAGGACGCAAACATGATGTATATCAGGCATAAGTGATGGGTTTAATGATCTCTAATGTTTTTAAGTAGCATTTTCAAGATAATTAAGTTGTACTTTGTGATAGAGAATCCTTTTAGTATTTTGAATCTTAAACGAGGGACTTGTGCCTTTTTCCTAATCATTTCTCCAAAATAGTGTGTGCACCTATGACTTCTACTAAGCCATCAAATTCATGAAAGCAATTCTCTGAACTAGACCTAATATTCTATTTGAAGGTAAACCTAAATGATTATATCAGTATTGCTCCCCAGATTACTAAGGCTTTTCAAGGCATAATTGTTTGGCAGTAGATTATAGAGATTTGGAACCAAACTACATATCCCACCATCATATTTACAGTTACTACAAATGTCAACATGGTATGAAGTCCATGTCATAACAGAAATATATAATTAGTCCCTTTCCTATATATGCTTCATACAAGAATTTTGCTTCAGAAAATCACTAATTGCAGTTCCCATACTCCTAGTACAGTTGGCATAAATATTTGCTAAAAAATGAGACAGTAACAAGGCATGTAATAGTTAGGGACAGGCAAGGGTTAATATTGACATATCGAGAAGTTCTTGTTTGATGCAAACAAAATGTTTAACATTAGCCACCTATACATTTGCCACAAGAAAAGAAAGTTCAATACACTACAAGAAATTAAATTTACGAAATAACTACTTACTTACATCTATTTCGCAAGTGTCAGTAATTTCAAGTATGAAATTTTCCGACGTTTATATTACAATTGGGTGCTTCCTGGATGATGTGTGATCCCGGCGGGGATGCATGGTGCACCGGGCTATCGTTTGCCAATACAGTTGGTAATTCAATTGTGATATTTCTTCACAACTACTTTTAAAATCAGCATTATGAGTTTCCAACTCATTTTCGTAGGATATATTTAGAGGTGTCGGAGAATTTGGATTGTTGGTCAGACTTGTGCAATTGTCTACAAACTATAAGTGACACTTATTATAACAATGAAAAAGTTTCTTTTGACATTTTTTCCTTTCGGAAATGAAGTTTTATATTTTATGCATTTACACAACCTCTTGCAGAAATGCAAGGTAAGGCTACGTACAATACACCCTTGTGGTGGGGCCCTTCCCCGAACACCGCGCATAGCGGTAGCTTTAGTGCACCGGGCTTCCCTTTTACATGATTCCATAACCATTATATTCTAAGTTTACAGAGAAATGCCAACATATCTCAGGTGTGGAGTCAACAGGGATGGAACTTAATATTCAGGAGAGCACTGAATGACTGGGAAATTGGGGAGTTTGCTAATCTTCTTGAAGTCCTGAACCCTTTTCAAGGTTTGTCATTGAGGCCTGATAGGCCTAGATGGAAACTGCACAACAAAGGCCTATTTACTGTCAAGTCATGCTATTGGAAGCTCAATATCTACCACACTTTACTGGACAAATGACCTTGGAAGTTGATATGGAAGACCAGAAGCCCCCCCAAGGTAGCTTGTTTTGCATGGTTGGTATGTAGGAAAGCATGCCTTACTCATGAGGCTCTACAGAGGAGAGGGTGGCAGATTTGTTCAAGATGTACTATGTGTGACCAGAAACAGAAGTGAATAACCACCTATTTTTGCATTGTAAAGCTGCTACAAGTCTTTGGAATATGGTTTTGTGTATGCTAGGAGTCAGCTGGGTGATGCCTAAAACAACTCTGGAATTACTTAGCAGTTGGAAGGGAATTGGAAACAGAGGGAGGAAGGAGATCTGGTGAAAGACTATTCCAGCATGCATATGGTGAACTGTATGGAAAGAAAGAAATGCTAGGTACTTTGAAGGGCAAAAAACTAGCTTACAGTTGATCAGAATGAATTGTATAAGTCTTTTGTTTTTTTGGTGTAAACATAATTTGGTAGGGGATGTAGTAGATTTAGTTGATTTTATAGGAAACTTGTAGAAAATACCCTTTGTGTCCACCACTCTGTGGGATGTAAGTTTCCAATTCATCATTTGTTGGATGATGAAATTTTTGGTGTGAATGCAAAGTTGCCTTTATCTCAAAGGTGATACCATAACCATTCAAACTCAAAGTATATACCTTATGTCATTCACATAGATAGTTTAAACTAAAATCAGATTCTTCGATACAACACTCTGTACTTTTATTCCCCCAACAATTGGGAATATATGTAGTCTTTACAACTAAATAGTGCTAAAATCAAATACTTTTGTCCTAAATCAAAGAAATAACTAACCTTGAAACAATGAGTTTCACCTTTTGTAACTCTTCATCCACTTCCTGTCCAATTTGCTTATTGGAGCTGCACATTTGAAAATCATCTGGTAGAAAATATCTTAGAGGCGGATAAAAGCAGAAGGAAATCTCACCATTTGTATTCAAGTACAGCTCATAACAGTAGGGCTCTTCTGCATCAATGTAAGGTGTACTCTTTTTTTCTTCTTTTTTTGAAGAACAAAGATAAACACATAATCAAATGCAAATCCAACATAATTCCTTCCGTGGTTATAGAGTATACATTATGAAACAGAAGGTGTAAGTAGATATATGTATGGTAATAATGATAAGTAGTATCCGGACCAAAACACTCGTACATGTGAAGTATACATAATGCAAAAGTATTTGAATGCAAATCTTGTATTAAAGCATATGAAAATACATACAAAGTCCACTTTCTTTTTCTCCTATAAGGTTACACACAAAGTCCACCTTTCTGCTAAGCCAACTTCCTGTGAGTAAGCCGGTGCTAAAGAAGATAGCTAGGGAAAAGCTAGATATTCATTGGATAGATGCGGTGCCAATTAACTTCCGCCAATTGCAGCGGTGACTGCTAAGTACTTCGATTCATAGTTTGCAGGATTTCTAGACTAAGAATAGGCTTTTTCTTTAAATTAAGACTCTTCACTTGTTTCTTTCGGACTTCGGTCAGCTCATCGGATGGGTGGCCGTATTTGACACCTCTTTCTCTTACGGCTAGTGTAATATTTGAGATAGTTGAAAAGGGTGTAGTGATAGAAAATCTGAATCAATAGTTCCTAAAAAGTCATTGGTAGTACGTTTAATACAATTACTGCTATACCTTAGGCCTCAATTAACAGTAATAAGGCTGACTTGAAGTACGGAACTGATAAGCAGACCTTTTATTATTCGTATCTGTTTACTATATTGAGATTCAAATGGCATCCAAAGTGATAAGTTTATAACACCCTTCCAGGCAAGTTCCCAACACCCTTTCCACATCTGATGGCATGAACATATTCTTTTGCTTTTAATAACCACAAACAATACAACAACAATGATTCAGTCACAGACTAATCTTTGGAAATCCAATTCATTTTGAACATTTATAGACAGATGATTCTTTAACAAAAAACTCAGAAAGTCATAACATCCATCTAGAATCCTATTATATATTCACTTATCCTTTCATTTGGAAACTGGTTCTTTTATGCTATCATCGTCTCAATTCCTCTAAAAACATAGTTATGAGCTAATTAGCATTTCCATCCAAATAACAGTGTCTTAATAGTTAATACGCTCCATAGCGTAATATCTGATAATCTACTCGAGTAGGTTAGTTGATGCATTTCATATAAGCAATAGGCTCATGAACATTATATACAACTAAAGAATGAGAAGTTCTTCCAACCTCCAACTAATAAAAATAACTACTACAAATGCACTATCACTTACAGTATGTCTACTACATATCAGTCGATTGACTAGCAATACAAAAAGCTAAACAAGACATACCTTGATGTAGCAATACAAAAGCTAAACAGGGATCATATCAACACCACGTTGAAAAGGTCCTTCCCACATAAAACAACAGTATGAGAAGCCTGACAAAATCGTAATCAACTGTTACTTTATATTAGGTTGCTAACGCAAACATAATATGAGGATTAAAATTGCATGTTCAACCCAATTAAAGAAAAACATTACTATTAAACTAGAAATACAATTGAGTACTAAATTAATTAGAAATTAGACATCCTGAAAAGAGACCAATTCAGATATCGCACAGGAGACACAAACTAATGTCTCGAGCATTCAGCACAATGATTCCGCTGAGAATTATTGTCCTAGAGGAAGCTTACCGCTTGACTAATAACATCTTAAACAATTTATTTGTCAATCACATTCTAATTAGCTCCATTATACAGCTTAAAAAGTTGTTTATTGGACATTCTAATGAGTACATACTATTAGATAGATATTGAGAGAAATTCAAATTGCACCTACATTGCAAAATATGTAATCAAGCTCACTTACAATTTGAGTCTCTCTCCTCTCTGGGGCAATTTATCAAGCAGGTTCTGATCTCAATGAAACTCCCTCCAATTTTACGAATACTTCCTGCCTTCTGAGATGTTAGTGTTTCACTTAATGGATTTTCAAAAGGTTTTGGCATACTTTTAATAAATACCTTAGAAAAAAAATATAACTCTTTAATAATTTTTTGGTTAGTAAAACCTCTCCTATTTATTTAAAGAGGGATAAAATTAAAAGTACATATCAATATCTTCTTAAAATTAAGGCTTACTACATATCCAAGCTGTTGAATTTTTTAGAATATTCTACTTAGATACACAATTTAAACCTTTTTTTTATTAATTATTGTGCTATTTGGGTCAGCTTACACACACCTCGATAAAAGTATTTGTACTAGACGCTTTTGATCCAAATTTTAAAATTTTTGAATATGTTCTTATTATTCAATTAGGTTGTTAACTTAACCACATAAAATATACTATCTTTTTAATTATATGTATTCATTTTAGAAAATCAAGAACTCCATACGTTTTTTACTTGACGTTGATCCATATAACTGAAGTAGATGACATATTTCATATTTTTAACTTAACTAATTAATAAAAGAATAAAAATACACATAATTTTTTTGCAAAATATTAATCAAAAATGTCTAATTGAAACACTTTATTAAAAATTGAGATATTCAATTAAAATATGACTTAGTTCAAATGTCAAAATGAAATATCCTCTGGGATGACAATGTATTAAACCTAAAATTAATATACTCCATCCATTTTAGTTCACTTGACCCATGTTGATTTATCATATTCCTAATTAAACTTTTTTTTTAAGTAGAGGTGTATTTTACTAAATCAACCTTATTAAGGGTGGAAATCGTTTACACCACTAACTTTGCTTTAAAAATCAAACTCTCTCTTCAGCTTTGAATGATAATCATTCTCCTCCCTTTATCCTAATAGACTTTTTAAAATGCTTATTTTACCCTTATATTATAAGCCTTTGTTTGTTTTTTTAACTTCTTTATAATCATGATTTTTATTTTTTTAATCTATATAGCTATGAAAAAATAAATATTAATTTTTAGATGAAAAAAAAAGAAATAATAATTAAGTATATAAGCTAATGACATTTTATAATGAAATAAAATGAGCAAAATAATAATAAAAAATATTAATAATGACTAATACTCTAATATCTATTTATACAAGTGAAAACAAATAATAACCTTACAAATCCTAAAAGATTATTGAACATGCGACCTTTTGGCTCATGACAATAATTTTATCAGTTACTCTAAGGATCCCCTTCTTAAAATATAATGTAAATAAGATTTAAATTATAATTTAGACAATATTTCATTTTTGAAAATCAAAACTAGTTTACCTATATAGACATTAAAGAATAAAAGATAATTCAAACATGCATTTATATATATAATTATATATATACATACATAAATTCAAACATGCATTTATATATATAATTATATATATACATACATACCTACTTAATACATATAATATCAAAAAAATTAGATTTTGTGATAAATTTATAAAGAATTATTTTACGTATACTTATACTAATAAATTTAAATAAAAATAATAAAGACTTAGATAACTTTGCTTTAAGGGTAAAATAGATATTGGATAGTACAAAAGGGGTAGAGTGATTATTGTTCAAAGTTGAGAGGGGAGTTTAATTTTTAAAGTAAAGTTGAGGGGTATAAATAATTTTCACCCCTTTATTCATGATGTTCTGAAACTCTAAATTAGATTATTGTTACTTTATTAATTATTTAATATTAAAAATAGTATGAGACATAAGTAATAAAACTCTCTTAATTTGAAAAAATGAACTAGTAAATTAAAATATCTATTTTTAGTTTAGGAATCGAGTAAAATGAAACAAAGAATGTTTGATTTTAAAGTAATGAATCCGAGGAATTTTAATAGATTAATTAATTAATTACCTAAACTCCTAACTTATCGGTGATGATTCAATTTCCCACGTCGTAATCCCTCGACCATTCCCCCTCCCATACCCCAAATTTTTGAATTTGAAGAAAAAAAAAAAGAGTAATGGGTCCTGAAATGTCAAGCAAATCTTGTCTTTTCAAAATTATTGTTGACACGTGGTGAAATTATATCATGCCACTGAAAAATACTGGACTAGAAGACACTGTAGGGGACCCAACTACTACCAATCGGCTTGTTACCCAACTTTTAAAGTTAATCGATTCGTATAGTTTGCGATGTACTCGTCTTTTGTAAGTAGTCGGAAAATTACACGTTGTAGCCAATTTTTTTAGTAAACAAACCACATTTTATAAGCCAGCCACTAACACTAACAAGTGTCAGCTGCATTACTTTACTCTCTCCGCTTCTCCGATCGACAAATCGGAGTAATGTCGTCGTCGTCGAGTTCAAAGTTAATGCCGAATCTGGACGAACGAAGTACGAAGATGCTAAACCTGACTGTGTTACAGAGAATCGATCCGTGTATTGAGGAGATCCTCATCACCGCTGCTCATGTTTCCTTGTACCAATTCAACGTCGACCTCAACCAATGGGTGAGCGATTTATATACTCTCCACTTTAGGAAATAGAGGCTAATTTTGTAAGATGATTGTAGTTTGACAATTCAGGTTGCTTGAATTAAATTTCTAAAAGTTGACGTAGTCATTATTCACTGTTTTGATTGAATTTGTGCTTTTTGTAGATATTTGAGCGATTTCTGGCTTTCTGCAAGTATGAGAATTCAGTTCGCTTGAATTATTTGATATCCACCAAGTATATATTGAATTTGTGCTTTTGTGTAGATAGATATATGTGAGTATTTGAGCTATATTAATATCTCTATGCGTATATTGATGAATTTGACAGTAAATAAGTGCCTCGGGATAGTTCTACGTAGTAAATTGATTTCTTATAGCTCTCTGCTGTTACTACACAAACTTGTGCATTACTGTGTGTTTTAGTATGTATGGAATGTTGTATGATGATTGTAGTTGAAAATTCAGTTTGCTTGAATTAAATTTCTAAAAGTTGACGTAGTCATTATTCATTGTTTTGATTGAATTTTGTGCTTTATGTAGATATATGTTAATTTTGAGCTATATTAATTTCTCTATGCGTATATTGATGGATTTGAAGTGCCTCGGGATAGTTCTACGTAGATAATTCATCTTCTTATAGTTCTCTGCTGTTACTACACAAACTCGCTTATTACTGTGTGTTTTAGTTTGTATGGAATGTTGTTTTCAGTTGTGTATGATTTAGAAAGTCATTATTCATTGTTTTGATTGAATTTGTGCTTTATGTAGATATTTGTGCGATTTCTGCAAGTACGCATTAATCTCTCTATGCGTAATTGATGAATTTGACTGTAAAAATTGCCTTGGGATATTTCTACATAGTATTGAATTTGTGATTTATGTACAAGGGCGGACCCATGACCATTTTTTTGGTGCTCCGGCACCCGTTAAATTTGAGGCAGACTAGGTATAATTATATAAAAAATGTATAAAAATTGGTATAGGACTTAGAAAAGCACCCAGTAAACCAAGAAGATAGTTGGGTGCTTTAATTTTCAAGCAGAACCTTAAAGCTCTGGGCATCAATATACGCGTTCGAACCTTCCAAGGACCCACGACCCCTAAATCCTGAGTCCGCCACTGTTTATGTAGATATATATGTGAATATTTGAGTGATCTATGGAAGTACAAATTAATCTCTCTATGCACATACTGATGGATTTGACTGTAAAAAGTGCCCTGGTATATTTCTTCATAGGAAATAATGTAGTTACTACACAAACTTGCGTATTACTTTGTGTTTTAGTATGTATGAAATGTTGTTTTCAGTTGTGCATGATTAGAAATTCACGGTGTATACTTTTTAATATGTGTTTTAGTTTAGAAAAAATTGCTGAAATAAACTTACCACCGAAGTTAAGGTATGCCTCAATCCCAAGCTAGTCGGGATCAACATATAAATGTTAGTGTCCATTTTTCTCTATTTGGACTCACTTGTCATGATATACATCATTTGGATGAAAAGGTGGTGAATTACATGTTCTGCCAAAATATATTCTAATGGATTGCGCTGTGTACTCCTACCTCCCGCCTTTTGGTCAATTTATAATGCAATCAGTTGAAACATTGGCTTAAAGAATAACTTGATTTAATGCTTAATTTGGATTGCAGAGCCGCAAGGAGGTTGAAGGTTCTTTCTTTGTAGTTAAAAGGTATGCTTGCAGTATCGCATGTACCTGGTTTTGTTTTCTATGTGAAAATAAGTGTTCGTCTGGCTTTGTTTCGTATGTCAGTGTGTTAGATTTGGCAGGTATTTTCTGCTTGGTGCTTGTCTGAACATTCATGTACATGGCAAAGTTCCCAGGCCGAACTGGTCTAGCCCCAATTTAGGAGTCCAAAGGTTCAGTGGGTTCGTTTTGCTTCCGAAGTTGACATAGTTCTCGTCCATATAAATAAGCAATAACTCTTCTAATTTGTAATATAACAAAACAATAAAATATGTAATTTCTAGTGCAACCGTGGATGTAGGAATGTTTCACGTCTACATGCACGTTTAAAGATTTGGTAAGGGGATGCCTAGTGCTTTGTCAAAAAATAGTTTCTGACTCAGCTTTTTTCAGAAACTAGTATCATACTGTGCAAATACCATATAATTATGTGATGGTTTTCTTTGGCTTTTTAGGTTGTTTTCCATGTAATATTATGGGAATCTGATGGTTTTTGATGGATTGTGTGCCTATAAGGAGGTTTGGATTACCAGATATCGTTGTTGTTGGTTATGTTATTTTAGGAGTGCTCAACCGAGGTTCCAGTTCATTGTTATGAACCGCAGGAATGCAGGTATTATCCTATTTCTTCTTTTAATAATATATCTCGGGCCTCTCCTTGAATGAATTCCTTTTTGACATCTGAGTTCATATGAAACAGAAAATATGGTGGAAGATCTCTTCGGGGACTTTGAGTTTGAGGTTCAGGTTCCATACTTGTTGTATCGCAATGCAGCCCAAGAAGTCAATGGTATTTGGTTTTACAATGCACATGAAATTGACGAGGTTGCAGATCTATTTGGCAGGTTGGCATCTTCTTCAGTTCTCATGGCTGTATTTTTGAGTGGAGCTTATCTCTTTTCTATTAAAAACTAGATGAAGGTTTTGATTATTGCAATGGAGATCTATGGTGTTGGAGAACATATTCTTGTAGATTAATTAATGGTTCTCTCTTAACAATATTAAACAACTGTTATGGTGGTCGATTTCATGGTCATTTTTTGATAAGGTTAGTAATTTTATTGATGTTTGGAAGGTACAAGAAGTATACCAAAATCTATACACACAAGAACTCATGGGTGTAACAAAAGGAATCTAGAGTCACGAGACTACAAAATCTTTCTCAATCCCTTCAAATGGTTTCCTATTCCTCCCCCTCCATGTTACCCACATAAGAGCTAGTAGTGCTACATCCCATGCACTGCATCTTCTCTTCTTTCTTCCAAAACCCAGGTATAGTGCCTCCTTTATCGTGCTCGGCATTACCCATTTTATTACGAACCAATTCATAACCTCCCACCACAAGCATGTAGCAACTTGACAATGTTACAAGAGGTGATCGTACATCTACACTTATAGCAACAGTTGACATATGTGATCCTTATATACATTTATCATATGATAGAGAGGAAACAAATAAGTGAACAAACATCTTAGGGAAAATTTTAAGGGCTGGTTATTATCCTTGTATTTCGAATTACTTGTGGTTGACTGTTATTATTGTAGCTAGTCTGAACTGATTTTAAACTGGATGGTAGTATGACTTGTCTTTGACAAGGATAACCATAATAAGGGTTTTCTATCAAATGGCATTAGGTTGAAGGCTGTTATAAATGAAATATTTCAAAATTCGGAGCTTGTTTTAGTCAATTATGACATACCTTAGGCTGTAAATATGTGATTTCATTGACATCAAACAGTTATTTTAGCTCGATGGTTATGTTGCCCGTTTCTTTAAAGTATCCAATTCTGAGTTCTTGTTAATGGAGGTATCCAATTTGTATGAAGTCCAATTAGTCTTTGTGTTACATGATGGAAATGGCATTAATCATATAGGAATACCAGTTAGTCTTTATGTTATATCGGTAACGTGATAAAAAAAGTCTGTTCTATCGGTTGATGGAAATGACATCAAAGACGATTTATTGCTAGTTTGTTTTAGTTGTGCAGGGAATGTGAAATAATTGGGTCATTTTTCTTATGTAATCATGGCGCATATTCTGCAACTTATATAATTTTATTTTGATGTGGTGGATTCCAGAATTTTAGGTTCATACCCAAAGGTTACCCTGAAGCCACAGTTGAGAAAAAGGTGCGGCTTCGTTGATTCTTCCCCTCGTTCTTTTTTTTTTTCCTCGAAAATTAAGATGTTTGTCAATCGATTTACTTGCTATAGGCACAAGTAATTTGCCACTACTCATTAATATTCTTGTTTGTGGCGAAGCTATAGCAGTTCTATATCTTAGTACATTGTAAGAAACTGTTTAACTGCTGCAGCATGATAGAAGATAAGTACTTAAGGGTCAATTTGTAAGAAAAATAATCTCTGCAAAATTGTGATTATCAATTGATTGTTCCTACATATAATCATATATGTATTTTTTATGTGGAATATCAATACGCATATTAGTACCTTCAACTGTTATAGCGTAGTGTTATGTTTTTAGTTGAATTTGTAAATATTCCAAGTTATTTAGGTCTTCAAGATATTTTCCTTCCACATGAATGTATACTGTCTCTTTTTAGCGCTCTTAACTATCACAACATCGTGGCACGGATTAGTTAATTTGGAAGTCTTCGTGAGATAAATTGGTACCATCTTCGATAACCTCTCTTATTATTTCAACCGTCATAGCGTTGTGTTATGTTCTTTTCTGAATTTATACGGATTCCAAGTTATTTTAGGTCTTCAAAGATATTTCCCTTCCACGTGAATGTATACTGTCTCTTTTTAGCACTCTTAACTATCACAACGTGTCGTGGCAACAGATTAGTTAATTTGGAAGTTTCCTGAGATAAATTGGTACCATCCCCGATGAAATATGCCACTTGCACCCTCTACGGGACATGATCAATTATAATCATGTAATTTTGTATGATGAAATATCTATCCTAACATCTGTATTTTGACAGCACTTGTTGCCCAACATTCACTTCTATATAAACCTTGTTGGCCTTAAAATGAGTCTGTAGAACTTTTTTGTCACTTTGATAGGTACTCATATCGTATTTTTCCACTCTTGTAGCACTCTTCCGCTACAACCATCCTATTTTACTTCAATTTGTTACATATTCATCAATCAAATCGTTCTTCTAAAATATATGCATTATTTAATTTTTGATCCGGTAAGAAAACCAATATCAAATGGATCTAATAATGCCACTTTGGCCCCTGGATGACATTCCAATAGAATACTACTGGAACCCCCCCACCCCCACCCACCCACCCCCCCACACACAAAAAAAACTGTTACATCCTTGAGAGAAAGACGGCAAAAGAAGTTATCCAATTCCCCTTTTTTAAATTCTGTCAGATAATTTTTCATTATAAACGGATATAAGGAGTTCACATCACAATAGTCTAAATTTTCACCAAAGGGGCTTATAGCTGTTGTAGTCTATTTGGTTTTAGCAGGTACTTACCAGATTTTTGTTCTACTTTCAGTAGTTGAGATAGTCACATCACATATAAACTAGTAAACCTACTGGTTTGAGTTCTCCTATTGGCTGTAGGAAACTATCATGGTAAGTGAGACAACTTTAACCAAAATGAAATAAGTCAATAATATGGATGCTGTTGGCAACACTTTCTGCTCATTTCTTCGCTTGTCGAGAGCACATATAACAGAACCTGAACATTTTACTTTCATAGAGTTAGTCTTTCATTTATGGTTTTTCATAGATCTTCAGTATCCAACTTTAACACAGGCACTTACAGAGGAAAGGAGGAAATAGAGGAATAAATAATGACTTTGTTATCTTGTACCAACTTTATTATCTTGTATCCATTGTCATTTTTCCCTTGTCAGAATATTTGTCCATAAGGGGTGACTAAATCAATGTTTACTTCTCATATTAAAAAAAGGTCAAAGTTTGGTGTTCTTCAGCTATTAATTTCTGTGTTTCTTCTTGATTATCTTTCCCTTCTTTGATGTGGTTTTGTTTCTACTCTAATTTTGACCTATCCCAATGTCTTCAAGTGCAGTGAGTTTACAGAACATGAGGTGGTCCCAACGAGTACAGCAATAGAAGGGCAATTTGGACCAGCATTTACCACTTCTATGGCCAAGGTTGATGCTGATGATTCTTCCTTTATGAACTTTTTCAATGTATGTACTAAACTTTCTTATGATATTGATGTATAGTGTCCTGTCTAACACCTAAAACTGTCACGTTTAAAGCCTCTGTTTATTGCCATATGGTGTTAAACCTCTGTCTACCTTATTTGCTTTATTTGTACATTTATACCTATTGGCTTCTCCAGTCACTCAATTCGTGCAGCGAAAGGTGTCAAAATGCTGTCCCTTGTACGTTTTCTTAAAGCTGTTGTCGCCTGAGGTTTTCTTGGTTTAAGATTTTGTTATATTCTTGTAACAACTTGTAATGCATGTATATTCTTTGATCATTTTCGGAGACCATCCATTACCAGGAGATATGTCTGAATAAGCTTCACATTTTCATGCATGCCTTCGTTGGGTGAGTTAATGCATGTGCACCCCCTTCCCCAAAACAAAAAATCATGAGAATAATGTTCTATCCTGGGAATTTGAGGAAAACATTTATTTCCAAAACAGATGACTGTGGGTTGATTAATGATGATACCAAGTGGATGGAAACAAATACGAAAAATCATAGTATGGAATCTTTTCTGTGAGGAATTATAAAATTCCCGAGGTTCCAAGAATTTATTCTCTGTTGGTAACTGAAACTGTTTGAGATGGCTTCACTTGGGGCCTAGCAGCTGCAGTTATTTGTCTTTGAAGAAAACGAGGTTATACAGAAGCTGGCTATACTGAGATAACCTAGTTAGGGAAATAAAATGCATCTTTTTCTTCGGGAATGAGTGAGGCTGTATTAGTAGATGAATGCATCCTGGAAGATCAATGAGAATATCCTCTATTGTAGTAAACATTGGTTTTGAAGTACTGGGCAGTCTTCCCCCACTGCCCCTCCTCCCTGAGATGTAGTAGAGTCCTGAGATTGAATTTTGTTGTTGCAGACTGCTGCAACTATTGGGCATACCTCTTCAAATGTTGTGAACTCCAGATTGCCATATCATTATCCAGCTCAAACAGTTGGCCCATCACACCGAGTTCCAAGTCCCCTACCATCTCCTGCTCCAATTTTGCAAGTCTCGTTACCTGTTCAGTCAGCTCCATCACTTCCTCCACAGTCGCGCCGTGATTCTGCTAACCTGATCAATAGTGTCAATCACCCTGGAAATCTTGTGAAGCCTTTTTTCTTTACACCTCCTGCATCACCTGTATTGGTGACAACTCCTGTCTCAGCAACATTAACTCCCGCCCTTTATCCTCATGTGAATCCACAACACCCACATGGTACACCTCTAGTTCAACCCTTTCCACCACCTGCTTCGCCTCCATTTCTCACTTCTACTCAGATTCCTCCAATTAGTGGAACACTAAGCAGAGAGAAAATTCAAGACGTGCTTCTAATGCTTGTTCAGGTATATCCAGCTATCCAGGATTTAATTTATGTACTCTGCCTACTATTCGGATGACTACAACTGTGTTAATTAATTATATATTGTCATTGCTGAGTACATCTTTTGTGTACTTGAACAATAATTGGGTTTCGTTCAACTGCATAAATCTTGGTCATTTTATCCATAAATTTTGTGGACATTGCATATTATCAAAACCGCTTCTTTGCAAACACGTGTGGATTTGGAGGGTTCAACATTTGTAACTTCAATCTGACTTGTGTGTACAATCAAAGGATCCTTGTACATGGCTCGAAAGTTTAAAATGCACATGCACATGTTATGTTGTAGAAGTTACATCCTAAGTGACTAGTTTAAAATTTAAACTTTTACTGATGAAGCTTCAGTTTGTCTACTTAGTTCTTAAGATGTCCAGTCAAGTTAACTCTTGGTTTTGATTTCATACTTTTTATAATGTGCAATTTCTTTTTTCAATGTGTAGAGCTATAGTCCCCATCTGCTGTTTAAACAAGTGGAAACTTTCTTTTTGTAAAGTCTCCTTAAGTTCTGGATCTCATTTTCAATTAGATCTATTTTATACGCAATCTCAAGCTTGACCTGTAACTTGGCACGTACCAGCGTATTCCTGAAAATATTGAAAATGTTTGACCTAACCATTGGTGAATGGTTGGGATGAAGAATGCTTTTGACCTAACCATTGGTGAATGGTTGGGATGAAGAATGCCTAGGCATCTACAAATGTTAGTAGTTTAGCATCAATGCTTCCACTGCAAGATCTTCATTCTTTCTTGAACAACCATATGTGCAATTCGTATTCAAATCATAGAGATGCAATATATTAGTAATTGCATGATAGATTTTTATTAAATTGATGATCATGATAGACTTCAGTAATTGTATCATTGATATTTCATCAATAATGTGCAGCTCACATACAGGATATTTTCTGAATTTGCTATTATTGAAGGAAAAATGATTGTTTTCTTAACTTTTATGCAGGACAATCAGTTTATTGACTTGGTCTACCAAGCGTTGCTTAAAGGACATTCATGATCCCTTGAGAGGTGTGGTTTTGTTGTAGATCTGACACCATGTAACATATTTGTATATATTTGTTTCTTGTGCTGGAGATTTGGACTTGTCTTCTTTTCACCTCATGAGGAGACTGACTAGATCTATGACTTGATGTAATATGAAACTTGGACAATCCTCAACCAATCCTGATGAAACTCTATGAACAATTTAATATCGACAAGAGCAAACACTTAAACATTTCTTTTAAGCAGAGTTTTGATAGAATTTGGTGAATAGCATGGCTTAGGTCTGTGGAATCATTGACGTTCACCAAGTTTGGTTTTCATTCAACTGACAAGAGGTATTGAAACGTGCAGAATGATTATGTTCTTCATTCGGTGCATGCATGAACTGATTCAGGACGCTCATAACATAAGCTATTTGTTGCTTGACAGATATATTAATCTCCTAACTAGCCTTTGGTAACGAAAAATATCTGTTGGAACTTGGTCAAAACTTTAAGCATACAATTTATTTCTTTCAAGTGTTTATATTGGGTCGCACACAAATATTCCAGTTTCAGACAAGATATCTAGCATTGACATGTAAAATGTGCTATGTGCTATCACTATTGTTATACTAGTATATAAACCATCTACTAGTTTTATATTTGTTTAGGTAAAACAGAATCAATCCCAATTCGATTCACCATCTTTTCGTTTGCAAGAAAATCTGAGTTTGCCCCAAGTTCTGGTCATCGCTATACTCACTCGGTACTAGAACGTAAGCAAATTCAAAATTAAGCTGCAAAAATCTAATACTAAGCGAATAAAACAAGAATTTTATCTTGCAGTAATACATTTTGTAGACAAATTCGTAAGTATTACCTAAGCTGAAATAAATTGTAATTGAAAGTTTCACGAACATTTTTCTGCGAAATTTACAATTTTCACAGTTTTGAGAATACCAAGGTCAGTGAAAGTATAAGAAAATGTAGCTCTGAAAAGTGAAAACATGAGAAAACTGAGAGCAGGAAAACAGACTTCATTCAGCGTTCAGGGTGTGGATACAATTAAAATTTACCTTCACATTAGTTTCTCAGTATCAGATCAACAACATATAACTTTCATGGAATCTTCAAGGCAGCAACCTAAGAAACTTTGAGCTTTTAGCATGATTTGACACAGAAGACCATGATGTTGAACATCATGATTCGGACATTTCCGAAGTCACAACATTACATACTCCCATGATAATGAATTCAATTACAGATAGACAGCAAAACCAGATCTTCAAGAAAATTACATGGTTTTTCCATTTTCCTGTCTTCATATTTACCAATTGGCGTCAAGGGAAGTCGTTTCCTTTCCAAGCACCGAAATTAATAGATTGAAGGGAAATGTAACCGAGAAGTAGATCCTTCAGATGATGTTTACACAACCCAAGTCGTCTTCTATGTAAACTGGGATGGATACAACTAGAAAATCCAGTCTTCCAACCAGGGAATCTTTGTCTTTCCATCACGTGAAGAGTGTATACACGAGGAGCTGCAGCTGAGCATCCTATAACGAAGCAATTGCATGGACGTGACTGACTCACCAATCTTGCTAAAGAGAATAAACATATTCCACTGTATGTTATTCCATACATTAAGGCATCATTATCAACAGCTTCACAATTTGTTGCTTCATTGGTTATCTCAATCTCCATATCTTCAGTTGCAGGAATTCTGCGCAATTCAAAATCAAATTTCTTCTCTATCTCAGTCTCATGTATCCTATATTTCGTTGCCAGAGTTCTGATGCAAGACAACCTTACTTGATTGCAAATAATGACCTTTACCTCATTAAAGTTGTCGCACTCAGTGTACCATCTCAGCCATCGGTAGATTAAACCTGCATACCAGTCAACAATTTCATCGTCATCCCAAAAAACTAGCAGATGACATGGCCGGGGATATCCTTGGGAGTTTGTCAATCCATATCGAAAAAGTCGCTTCTTTATGATGCTGATTGGAGCTATGATCTGCGTCACTAATGATGACGAGCTGGAGTTTGGCAACAGGGCAAGAGTCGAAGCTGTCTCAGAAGATATATATTCCTGAGCACGCTTTTGGAACTCATAGTACGAATCTCTTAGATCTTGAGGAAGAGATGGTTCAACAATACGCTTAGATAAGATAACATCCTCATTTGTTGCGCATTTAACATTTTTACTTTGCATCCAAACTTTTAGTAAGACTTTGTACCAATGATCTGTTTCCATCCCATCTTTTCTAAAACACGAAATTTGGCTCAAAAGGGAGCTACCATCAGAGAGATGCTTAATCTCTGATTCTTTTACTTTCTTCAGCCCATGAGCCAGCCACTTCTTACCAATTCTTGCTGTCCCGGTGTCCCACGAGTGCTCTTTCTGCGAAGCAAATAATTTTACCTTTTCCTTCAATTTGTGAACAGCCTTTACAGCTGGATTCTCTTTCAGGCTTCTTTTAACCACACTACCCAGAAAGCGAATGCCAGCAGGCCCATCACATGGAAAAACATCTATTTCATTTTCAAATTCTAAATGAAGAGAATTCTTAAAGTAATTTTCAGTTTCAGACTTGACAGAAACAGCCATGTCTTTGGGACCAGAGATGGCAATAAGAATCTCATCCATGAAGCGGCAACAATGCACCCTAATTTCAGAGTAGCCCAAATCATGGCATTCTTGAGAACCGTTACCAGATATCTGCCTCCTGAACCAACTGCGGAGCACAGAGTTGGCCGCACTTTTTTCAGCGCTTGATCCTTTATCAATAGCTTCATATCGCATTGACAACCTGTACATTTCATGATCAAAGAGGTCAAGATATATGTTCATTAAAATTGGAGACAATGCTCCTTCTTGTGGGAGACCATGTCCTTTTGGAAAACCCCCAAATTCTAAATTCAAGACCCCACAGTCAAACATACTACATATAATCGCATATAGGAAAGGATCATCTATCTTGTCTTCCATAATTGAAAAGAGCTTAGCTAGGATTTGATTGTCGAGCTTTTTGCAAACTGGCAAGGTGAACCACCACTTGGGATTAATTATCTCTTTGTGAATGTACTTAAGAGCAGATAAATGGCTCCTTCCACTGCGGCAACCATGTGATATCTTAGAAAAGTGAGGCCGGTAGACAACTTCTAATACTATTCTGATTGCTTCCTTAACAACTTTGAGTTTAACATTTGGAAAGACAAGGACTTGTTTCTTTGAGCCCCTTGTTGAGATCGAATATGTGTTAGCACTGACATCAAAATAACCACAGGAAAGCTCTTCAGCCATGGCTTCAAAAGGCAAATTCTCACCATCCAACGCTAGATCAACATTAGAAGTCAATCGAATACAATCAAAAGCATCAGAAAGTGTTTTTGGATTGGCAATCACTTTCTTTAAGAGGTTTTGAAACTTGCCGTTTACACACTGTTCCTTAACTCTCTTTTTTATGCTTAGTTCAAGTAATCTTTTATGTTCCACCCGATCCATAGGTTTAGTCTCATCAAGATTATAAGTCTCTTCCACCAGATTCGCTAAGTTCTGTGCCAGCGATGCTCCATGTTTCACACCTCCCAAATTCTCAATTGACTTGTCAACGCATTTCTTAGATACTTGGGATTTTTTCTCCTCCAGGTTCAAAGATTCCTGAACCAAACCAGCCAAGTCCTGCGCTAGTTTTAGTTTGCCAATCTTCTCATCATGACTATGACAGCCAACTTGATTAGCAGTAGAATAACCAAGAAATCCTACAACAGGCCTCCCTGTCACATTTAACCAAGATTAGAATTCTTCCTTACAATTCCAGCATCTACGACACTTGCAACAACAACAACATACACAGTGTAATTCCACAAAGTGGGGTCTGGGGTGGGTATAATGTAGCAGACCTTACCTCTACCTCGTAGAGATAGAGAGGCTGTTCCCGAAAGACCCTATGTACTTAATTATATAGCACAAGACGATAACTACTTCAGACAAGTATTTTTCCAGTATTTTTGTGTTTCATCCAAAAGGGAGAAAATGATTTCTTTTCCAAATATCCTTACTTTTACACTCCATATATATTACTTTGGCTCAACCAATCAATAAAGTAGATGTTGTTTTCAATGTTTGGTAAAGTAGCAAAAGAAAGCCAGCTACTTTATAAATTATACCCCACCAACTACTAGAAAATATGAGTAACATTACAGGATGAGTAACAGTTAAAACCTTGCAGCAAAAGAATGAACAACAAAAAAAGATTCTTTATTGAAAGGAATTGTACAAATAGGATTACCAATATGAGAGGAAGAATAGCGGGCGAGAAAGCGCAGAGTTGGGAGAAGTGAAGTAGCCATATTGTAAACATCATATCATCACCACCCAACCAACAACTCTTTTCTGTAGTTATTCTTTTTTTTTCCCTTTTTTATAAATGTGGTGTCGGGCCAGCTTGCGCGCACCACGAGACCAAAATTATAGGGTGGCGTCCACCTGCTATTTTGCTGAGAGATGCTAACTTTAGATTACTTGCCAATAATATGGATGCTCTCCTCCTGCTGCAGTGAGAAACTAAAACAAAGGAGGACAAGGAGAAACCACATAAGGCCCCGTTTGGACAACTTCCTTTCTCCCAAAACCTGGTTTTCGTTACTCCAAACTTGAAATAATAATAAGGACGTTTGGCCATAAAAAAAATTTTTTTTTTACTAAAATTTTTTTTACTTTAATAAAAAAAGTGAAATTTTATGGTGTTTAGTCATAAAATTTATTTTACTTAAGTGAAATTTTTTTCAAAAAAATAAAAATAAGTTTCACTTATTTTTACTTTTTTCACTCCTACTTTTCTCATAAAAAGTCAAAAAGAACTCTAATTTTTTTTATAGCCAAATATAACTCCAACTTCCACTCCAACTCCAAAAATTTAATTTTCATGACCAAACACCTACTAATAATTATTATTGTCAGGTCCACATGCCTACTTTAGCTACTTCAATGGTAATTTTGTTATATTATTTCTAATTAATTATTTTAAATTATTTAAGTATTAAAAAATAAATAATATTTAATAAAATATACATAAAATAATAAATTAACTTTTGATTTAGATAACTATTGTTTAATGGCCAAATATAACTCCAACTTCCACTCCAACTCCAAAAATTTAATTTTCATGACCAAACACCTACTAATAATTATTATTGTCAGGTCCACATGCCTACTTCAGCTACTTCAATGGTAATTTTGTTATATTATTTCTAATTAATTATTTTAAATTATTTAAGTATTAAAAAATAAATAATATTTAATAAAATATACATAAAATAATAAATTAACTTTTGATTTAGATAACTATTGTTTAATGGCCAAATATAACTCCAACTTCCACTCCAACTCCAAAAATTTAATTTTCATGACCAAACACCTACTAATAATTATTATTGTCAGGTCCACATGCCTACTTCAGCTGCTTCAATGGTAATTTTGTTATATTATTTCTAATTAATTATTTTAAATTATTTAAGTATTAAAAAATAAATAATATTTAATAAAATATACATAAAATAATAAATTAACTTTTGATTTAGATAACTATTGTTTAATGTACAAAATAAGTAAAAATAGACATATGAATTAAGTACTTTTTAATGATTATGTTTGCATAAAAAAGGGAGTATTTTTTAAAATATAATAGAATTAATGAGTTGATTTACTACCACATAATTATATAACTTATTTTAAAGCATAAATTTAAAAATCAAGAAATAACGTAAAAGATGAATAAATCAATAACAGTAGACGAAATTGTAATTCCATATATCACCTATTTTTGTAATTAAAATAAAAATATTATTACAAAAAAAAGAATAACAATAATTATAAATGATACTGCATATCTTAGAATTTTTAGACATCAATATTGCACCCGTGCGTAGCACGGACAATTGCCAACTACTACTACTACTAATAATAATAATACAGAATTCAAATAATACATTATTTAAACATTAGAAAAATATAAATTAATAAAGTAAAATATTTATTTGATTAAAAAAAAGAGAAACATTATGTTAGCTAGGGAGAGTATAGAGGATTTGTAGTGATGGTGGAGGTAGTAACCATTGATGTTATGTCCACACAAGAATTATTACTCGTTTTGTATTAAAACACACCTTACTAATGAGTTGATCAAATATTTTTTTCTTAATTAATAATAAGTACGTTTAGCCCAACTCAACACGTGTTTTAATTCAAAGTAAATGATAATTGAGATATAAAATTCGTAAAAAGATGTTACAGTAATAGTTTAAATAAATAAAAAGAAAAATGACTAATTGAGTTACCAACCAGGCAAAAAAAAATTACTCTAATTTATGTGTGGTGGTTTTCACCATTAATAAGTAGGATGAATAATGTAGTAGTTATATATATGTGATGAATGGTGTTCCCACGTATACGGATAAACCCTTTATGCCACGTCCACTTTCCCTGCTATTCACAAAAGATTCATTTCTTCTTCTCCCAACAAACAAAATTCTAAGCAGGCAGACAGGTGATGTCGTTGAAGCTCCACCATCATTACAATCTTCCTTCCTCTAACTGGTAAATCCTTAATTCATGACTTATTGATTTCGATAGCACTACTCAATTTAATGATCACTTGAGTTGAATACATAGCTGAAATATGGGGGAAGGGCTGGACCACAACAGTGGCAATCTTTTAACAGGAGCGGACCGAGGTGCAAATATTTGGTGCTCCGCTATCCGTTAAACCCGATGCAGATTAGGTATAATTATATAAGAAATGTATAAAAGTTGGTATAGGATGGAAAAAGGCAACCATGAAACCATGAAGATAGCTAGGTGCTTTGATTTCCAAGCGGAACCTTAAAGCTTTACGTGTCAATATATGTGTGTTCGAACCTCCCCAACTACCAATGACCCCTAAATCTTGGGTCCGCCACTGAGTCTTATCCTGTATTTCTGCAAACGGCTTGAAACGGGGTCACATGGTAGCAACTTTACCAAATAGGAAAAGGTGCAACTGTAAGTCATTTAGTAGGATTTTGACGCTAAACCTAAATTGTCCCAACAAGATGCTTCGTACACCTAGAAATTTTGCTTGGAGTTATGAACCAAATTCATCAATTTTACTTCCTAAGGTTGGATGATGACCAAAATTCACAATTTATACTTGGTGTTGCTGTGCTGGAAAAATGTTTGAGTCACCTTAGTCCTGACATGAGAGGGGCTAGTTTTCAATGGTCTTTGTGTGTGAGTCAGTATAATGGAAGAGGAGTTTGTTACTACACTTATTTCTTCTGCATATACGTTTCTTATACCAGTGTAGTCTGCGATTGAAAACGCTATCTGTCATTTAGTTATTGGAAAACTTGAATCTGTTACTTTATCTACTCTAGTTGTGAGCTAATAATGAGCTTAAGAATAAACAAAATTGTTTGTTAAAGTCTTGCTAATAAGTGCTATACTTAGGCTTTGATTCAATAGCAAAGGGAATAGTACAACCACAACATACCCAGTGTGGTCCCACAAGTGAGGTATAGGGAGGGTGGGGTGTACGCAGACCTTACCCCTGGACCTTTGTGGGGGCAGATAGGCTGTTCCTGAAGGACCCTCGGCTCAAGAAAATGAATCCTGACTGGACCTTTATGAAATGAAATACGTTTACTTGATTAAAAAAAAAATGAAGGTGTAGAGTCGAGTTTCCCCCAGTTAAGGAGTAGCCTTTGTTCCCTTATTTTCGTTTGGTGCACTCAGAAAGTCCCCTATTGTATAGATGACTGGGTGGAGTTTGTAGAGAATCAGTTGATTGTGTAGATTCTTTACTTTTTGGTATACCACTTGTATACAGTCTTTTAATGGCCTTGTTTATGAAATGAAACATGTTTACGTGATCCAAAAAAAAAAAAAAGAATCCTGACTTGTAGTAGAAATGGGTATGTTGTTGTTGTTGTTGTTGACTTGTAGTAGAAATAGGGGATATGTGCTCGACGCATATCATGGGTTTGAATCCTGACTGGTGAACCAAGTTTGTTATTTTAGTTGAGCAGGGTAGAGGGACGGATGTATTTTTGCCATTATCTGCTGAGTTTCGGAGTTGGGAAAGCGGATTTCTCAGTTATCAAGGAAAAAAAAAGTCAACTAGTAAGCACCACCTGAACTTGGATTGTTCTTCACTTCACCCCCAAACCTTCCCATATATATTCCGAATTTGGATCGTGGCTGGTGTTTACTAGCTACTTATGGCACTTCCCTGCATTAATGTTTCCGGAAATAATAATCTTGAAATTGTGACATCTTGAATGACGGGTTATATTTTGAAGTTTCAGCCGTTTATCCTGAATGACATCTTGACTTGTCATGTCCCAACGTTGACATAGAGATCTGATGATGAATACATAGATGTGAAAGTTGAAAATTCATACACTGACCTGAAAGACTCTCGATAATATATACCGAGGATTGCTGATCGCTGATTTAGTAAATGTTTAGCAGAAAAAGTTCTCGTCTAGTTAATCATTCTTATACTACTTAAATTGGAGTTTCCACAATCTTCCAATATTAATTTTTTCGTAATGTTACATTAACTTTTGGCTGATTGTGTTTATTTTATTTCAGTTCTTCTAGTCCATGGCCTTCAGTTAAAGCAGTGAGAAACTATTATTTCAGCAGGAAAGTAGTAGGCTTGGATCACCTGATATACAATCAATGCCATACAAGGAGGAGATGCCACACAAAACTTTATTTGTTAAAGGGTGGAAATCGTGATCTTAGCTGCACACCTGATCCTATGAAACGTAGGATTAATCTTCGAACATCGAGGATATTACACCTTTTGCCTTTTTCTTCTGCTGAGGATGGGGTGTCAGTTAATGGCAGTTCCAGACCAACTACTAGCAGTGATATGGAGGAAATGAGACTAAAACTAGATCTATCTCTGCAAGGTGACGAGAACGGTTCTGGACTTGTCCAATCACTGCATGATGCTGCAAGAGTAATTGAGCTGGGACTTAGACAACAAGGCTCATCATCCAGGGTATCCTGGTTTTCAACTGCCTGGTTGGGCGGTGATAGAACTGGTTGGATCAAGGTGCTATCTTATCAGGTTGGTAACTCTTATACTGGTCATTTTTCTACTGCTTGCTCTACATTTTTGTTAGTGTTTAGATGCATCGGGTGTTGTGCAAGCAGTACTTGAGGCATTAATTAAATGCATGAGAAGTAAATATTCCTCATGTCATTCTTAGGTTTTGTGTTAAATGAGTGAAAACTCAAGAAATCTTAGTCGTAGATCTATGCAAGTCCGAATATGCATTTCTAGCTTGCCAAGAGCCTTAGAAAAAGAATTGGTGGTGAATATTATGCTTTCCATTTTTTTATTCTCTTTTTCGAAAGTGAAGAACGACTCCGTTATATAACATGTCAGTGTGTTCTTTCCCCATCACAAACTTGGAAAACAGATCTTTTAATGGTGAAATCACTAATAGATATTTTAAAAGTACTTGCCATGGAATTTTAATTTCTGGGCTATTTAAGCTTTATAATTCTGTTCATTACCAGTAGTTTTATGTTGGGATTTCATTTTTGCACTGCATGATGTTATTTTCTGATGTGGTGGAGTTCATTGTAACTTTTTCTCAGGCATCTGTATACTCTCTACTGCAAGCAGCAAATGAGATTTCATCTCGAGGAGATGAAAGAGATAATGATATCAACGTTTTCACACAGAGGAGGTAATTCATTTTATTCTCTTTAATGGAATTGGTAAAAACTGTTTACCAAGAGTCAGAAGCATAACCTTCTGTTTGTCGCATCTTACTAATGATGCATAATTGATGATTTTGACTACATATAGGGCATAGGCTGTATGCATTGGAAATAGTTTCCCAATATTTCTTTATTTGGTCACTTTAAATTGTGAAAAATGTCTTTCAAAAGTTTAACTGGTTTCCAACAAAAGAAGGAAAATGACTTCGGTCACATATGGACTGAAGTCTTTTTCCTTCACAAATATCTCAACTCTCACTTTATCACTTGTTTCAATTAACATATATGCATTTTCGTCAGCCTTTAATACTCAAAAATATCAATAGTACACTGTCATCATCCCCTATTTCTTGTACTATTGTCATATGTCGTTTACTTTTATATCCTACCAAATATCAGAAATGATCCAGAAAATTACTTCCTAAGGTATGCCATTTTCTATGGAAAACATTTTTGATGAGAAACATTTTCCTCAAAGGCACCCCCACTTCTCTGATTTGTTTGCAAGGTAGAAGTATTAACAGGTATTGTTGGAACTCTAGACATAGTGAACAAGTTTGATTTTCAAGAAAGTTAATCTCTATCCGCAAAACATTGTCATACTTTCCCATTTTAATTTTCTGAAAGTGTGTTCATTTTCAGTAATTGTAACCCTTTTTCTGTAGGTATTTCATACATAAGAAATACTATCTCTATCTGTGTTTTATGATAGTGCTTGATTGGGAATGTGGAGTTTAAGTAAGAAAGGTAAACTTTTTGCATATAAGCTAAATATGTATAACATATCTAAACTACCATTAGAATCATGTGGTTTTCAACATGTCATATCATTTCTATAAGAACATGTCATTAAGGGTAAAGTTGGGGCAGGCTCATTATTCACCGTTTGGCGTTTTCTGAACTGTGCGCCACTGGTTAACCCTTGGGGATTTCTCGGTTATAAAAATAGAAATACTATCTCTATCTGTGTAGGTATTTCATACATAAGAAATACTATCTCTATCTGTGTTTTATGATAGTGTTTGATTGGGAATGTGGAGTTGAAGTAAGAAAGGTAAACATTTTGCATATAAGCTAAATATGTATAACATATCTAAACTACCATTAGAATCTTGTGGGTTTTAACATGTCATATCATTTCTATAAAAACATGTCATTAAGGGTAAAGTTGGGGCAGGCTCATTATCCACCGTTTGGTGTTTTCTGAACTGTGCGCCACCGGTTATCCCTTGGGGATTTCTCGGTTATAAAAATAGGAAATAATTGGGAATGCTGTTGGAAGCTATAGGAAAAGTTCCCATATTTTGAACTGCTCCTAATAAAGCCTCCGCAACCTTGTTAATTTATAGTGACCTTTCAGAATGTTGAGCCACTGTAAGAAGACCTTCTGAGAGCTCTCAGTCATTTTCATCAGATGGGCACCTTTAGAAAAGAGTGTAATGCTTCTTTTATTACTTCAAGGATAAAGGAGGATGCAGTGAAATTAAAGATTTTAGACCTATAAACTTGTTAGGATATGTAGGTTGAAAGTGGTATTGGCAAGTCTATGTTGATAGCCTTTCCAAAACGCGCTTCTTTTTTTTTCAATTTCCAGATGTTATGTATTGCTAATTTTGTTGCTCATGGATTTTATATTGGTAATGAAAATTAGAACTGGTATTTTCCGCATAGAAGTTTGAAATGTACTACAACACGTCCTTTGCTTAGACGATTCTGTCATCCAGGCACCATGGGAGGCTATTAATATTATGAACTTGAATTGATTGTGAACTTTGGCCCCAAGGACAAGTAGACTCTGTTGCTTACATTCTTATTGTGTTGTTTCATCCTTTTCTATTTTTAGCGTGGCTGACGTGGAGGGCTCATTTCCCTCTCTACTGTCATTTTCATTTGAAACATATTATTCTAATGTACCTATTGCATTAATGAAGTTTATCAAGGCAATGTGCTCCTTTGGAGAGCGTGATTACAGATAGTTTATTAGCAAAGCAACCTGAAGCTTATGATTGGTTTTGGTCTGAGCAAATTCCAGCAGTGGTTACCACCTTTGTGAATTATTTTGAGAAGGATCAGCAATTTGCAGCTGCTACTGCAGAGTATGTACTTATTGAAAGAACCATGAATACATTAATATTCTGCGTAGCTATTTATGCATTAATTGATACTTAAATAGGTTCCTCTCTGTTCAGGACCAGAAAGCAAACATCTTTATCTCCTAGAAATGCAAGTGATGTATCACTCCTTATGCTGGCACTCAGTTGCATTGCAGCGATTATGAAACTTGGTGCTGCAAAACTGTCGTGTACACAATTTTCTTCTCTTGTTCCAGACACGCTTGGAAGATTGATGGACATGCTTGTCGAATTTATTTCTCTCCGACAGGCTTATCATTCCGTGAAGCCTATTGGTCTGCGCAGAGAATTTCTTGTCCATTTTGGTTCCAGAGCTGCAGCATGTAGAGTACAAAATGATTCAGGAACTGAAGAGGTTATATTCTGGGTGAGTCTTGTCCAAAAGCAGCTTCAACGAGCTATAGATCGAGAGAGAATATGGTCCAGACTCACCACAAGTGAGAGTATCGAGGTTAGACCATTGCCCTTCTACTTATTTGACACCTTACTCGAATTTCTTTCAAAGACACCGCTCATGAATATTGACCTTTCAGTGGTACATTTATAAGCTAGAACAAACGAAATAGTAAGTTTCTATGCACTGCAAGTTGCTTTTTGTATATACATAACATTCCATTGATTTAGAAGTCTAATATTACTTGCTATAAGTTTTTCTTGTAGCTATAGTATTGTTAAAGAAGGATGTAAAGTGATTCTAATAACTGGTTGGGAAAATTTTTAGTATGTCAATGTAATGCAATATGTTAGTGTGTGGAACACCTCATGCACAGTCATTTCACTTGGCGCTTCTTAAAATGTCCTGAGAAAAGGTGACAGATCTATAAACATTGTATGTGAACCTTATCCTGGGGAAGTGGCCCAAGTAGAGGACTAATCAATATATTGTAGAAAAAGTATTGAGGCTTATCATTCATGAATATGCATTTTGTACATCGCACTCAGGTTTTTATATTTATTGCTGATACATCATACAGGTTCTGGAAAAGGATCTGGCCATATTTGGTTTCTTTATTGCTTTGGGAAGAAGCACAAAGGCTTTTCTTTCTGAAAATGGATTTGATACTCTTGACGAGCCGATTGAAGAATTAATTAGGTAAAGTATTTTTGTGTTCTTCGTTTATTGATCTTAGCCTATACTGATACTATGCTCCATTGTATCCAACCTTTCATTTTGAATTCTAAACAGGTATCTAATTGGGGGCAGCGTACTATATTATCCTCAACTTGCATCAATAAGCTCTTATCAACTGTACGTGGAGGTTAGCATTCTTATGAAGAAATTGTCATTATGGACACATTTATGTGGCACATAAAGCTGAAATATCTTTACATGATAGGTTGTGTGTGAAGAGCTAGACTGGCTTCCTTTTTATCCAGGCATTACTGCTAATTCCATCCGCAATACTGGGCACAAAAGCAAACAAGAAGTTCTTCCAAATTTAGAAGCTATCCCGCTAGTATTAGACGTGTGCTCTTACTGGATCCAGAGTTTCATCAAATATAGTAAATGGCTGGAGAACCCTTCTCATGTCAAGGCAGCAAGATTTCTTTCAACTGGGTAAGGAAGCCAGAAAAAAATTCAATTAATTAATTGAATATAAAGGAGTTAGTAACAATTTGTGAACATGAATGTTTCAGGCACAACAAGCTTAAGAAGTGCAGGGAAGATCTAGGAATTGAGAAGTAAGTTAAATGAGAAAATGTTAACTTTTTTCCTCTTCCCCCCTCTGTCTTTCTCTACCTTTTTGTGGTTTCTGACTGTTATCATTATTTTCATCTATCTGTAAAAGGCATTAGGCATGTGCTTTTTCTATTCACAGATATAGACTGATCTATATTTGATCCTAGTCACGGTGGAACTAATTATATCTCTCAGGAAACGTACACAAACTTTGCACCATTGACACATACTGTACTTGGTATACCTTGTTGATGGCCTAAAATAAATGAATAGAAGTGGTCTTCTCTAACAACTTAATCTTTTAGATGAATCCGTATACACCATTGAACATGGTATCAGAGCATGCTAGGTTTTGAACCCTACTCTGCTAGGTTAGTATCCAATTCATTGTCCACTAAGCCACACCTTTGGGTGCCATTTGAGTGCATTAAATTATTGTACTCTCTTACTAAATTTTAAATGGCCTGTGTAAGTCCGACTTATTTAATGTCCTTAACTTTTCTTTGTTCATAGTTATAGTTTATTTGCTTATCATAATAGCCATTTTATTCCAATAATTTATGGCACTTTGGTCAAATGCATTGGAAATACTAACTCAATCACATGTGATATGGAAATCATGTTGATAACAATGCTTTAAAACATGGACAGAACTCGCACGGGAGCTTATTCACAGTTCAAGAAAGAAACAGATTCTTTTGATAAGGTATTACCTCTTATAAATGAAGCATTTTCTGTTGCATTTATCCCTATGTGATGTGATAATCTTTAAGAGTGTCTCTCTAATTCCCTTGGACGTAGAGGTTGATAAAGAGCCTCCACCTTTTTTTTAAGGTAAATAATTTTTTTGTTTTGTGAAAATTCCCTTGTACAAGGAAGAACCTACAATACGTAATCTCCGTGGCAATACAAAGTCATTTTCTAATCCCTTAAAAGCTCTTCTATTTCTCTCCTCCACAGAATCCACATGATTGCTAAAGGGCAAATCCATGACCTATATATTCTCTTCCTCCGTCTAGAGGTCCAGCTATGTAGCACATCCTTCATTGGACACAACATTGTCTGTTGCACACCGAACCCTTCAGACTACTCATCTCAATCGTGTAGCCATCTTATTTTTGTTTGAAAATGTAAGATAATTTTATAAATCCAGCAGTGATGATGTGCTGTTGTAATTTTACATAATTAGCAGGGGCCCCAAAAAGCAAAAGTAAGCCCCAAAACTAATCTTGTAGTGATTCTAGCACATGAAGAACTATTTCAGCCTCATTGACATGCTCCAATCTACAGTTATTTAGCCATCTTACAAAGCAATAAGAGGTGATCAACCTCTTTGTCTGAACGTTTGCTCCTAAAGCACCAGCAATGTAATACTACTCTCCATCAATTCCCAGCTGTCACAATCTCCCCCCTCACTGCCAACCAAGCGAAGAAACTGATAAAGTGCTTGTATTAAATGACAGCCTATAAGTCCAATATCCCACCCACTACTTTCCAGGACCTCAATGGAGAAGTAACATGTCTGCTAGTGGCTAATCAATTTGTGCTCTCATATGGTATTTCTTCCTTATATTCCTAGTTATTATAGCAAAAATGGTGTTCTCAGTATTTAATTTATGGTTGAATCGTGAGACCACTTTCTTATAGTATAAACTTTTAGAGGATTGGATGGAGTTTGTAGAGAATCATATCTTGTAGAGTCTTGATCTTTTGGTATAACCTGTGTATACGGCCGTTTTGGTCATGTTTATGAATGAAAATACTTGATCAAAAAAAAAAAAGGTGGATAGAAACCTTTCTCGATTTATAGTTGTTCTTAACACCCCCCCCTTAAAGTGCAGGTCGAGATTTTTCCCCATAGACCAAACATGTAGAATTATTTGATGTCAAATGGTAGTGAGACTCTAATTTTGGTTCTGTCTTCTTTGATACTTTTAAAATGTTGTCTCTCAATCAAAAAAGTTCAAGCCCCTAGAAAGGAAGCCTCATTATTTTTAAATTTGTCGACAACATTTTTAAAAAGAGCAAAATGAAAAAAAGTTTGAATAGAGCAAAAGAATTGTCGCAACCTCTGATTGTTCAAAATTAGTATTTCTCTTGATAGGAGGATGAAGTAATTGTGACTTCAGTTGGTACTTGTTGCTTGCTGGATTTAGATAATTATTTTTGTAACTAGAAGCCACAAGCCTTTATATGTGAAAGAGGAGGAGGGAGCGAGACCTTGCCCTTCAATTAATTTCCCCAGGCTTTATTACTTAAATGTTCTTTTGCTCTAACTTCTCTTTACTTGGTTCATCCTCTGAGTGTTCTCTTGCTACCAAACAAAGTAAATCATGCAGCTTGTTCCAGTTTCTTTTTTTTAAAAAAAAAACAAAAAAACTAAGCGTGGATAGCCTTCCTCTTGTGATCCTTTATCAAAAATGGCAATCAGCCTCTTTCAATCATCGTGTTTTTGTATCAATTGCTATTTCTGAGGTAAAACCTGACTTCTTATCAAAGTGCTTCACCTTGATTTCAATGGCGCATTGTAAGGTGCCTCTTTCCTCTATCTCAAGGATTAAATTATGGATTTGAAGATACAGTTTTTGGGCATTTCAATTTAGGCACTGGAGAGTGTCGAAGAGGCTTTGGTAAGGCTAGAGGTATTGCTTCAGGATCTGCATATGTCAAGTGATTGTTCACAGAAGGAGAACTTGAAAGCTGCATGTTCTGACCTTGAAAGGATACGGAGAATTAAAAAAGAGGCTGAATTTCTAGAGGTTTCATTTAGAACGAAGGCAGCTTTCCTACAGCAGGTATCTTTCTGCAGTTCATTTCAAAAAGAAAAAAGTTTTACCAAGTTTTTGCCAGCTCAGTCCTGACATTATCATAAAATTGCACCGAATCTTTTACATTCAACCATTGGATATCTTATACTGGTCATTGCAACATAATTGCGCTAGAAGATTTATTAATTATTTTTTTTGGCATTTTTTCTTGGGGGTGGGGGGTGGGCTATGTTGCTCGGACTCTTTAAAAATGGCAAAGGATGTGTGTCGGATCCTCCAAAAGTAGTGCATTTTTGAAGGATCCGACACGGGTGTGGCATCAGTTTTGGAGAGTCCTAGCAACATAGGGGGTGGGTGTGCTTTTATTTTTATCTTTTTTGCTTTCCTTTTATGTACATGGGGTGGGGAAGGAGGCTACAGCTGTTTATTTTTCTCTCTTTCTCTTTTTGTTTGCAGTTCTTACTTTAATGAATAGTTGTTTCTGGGAAAGAAGGAGAGGGACACTTAAACTTGATAAAATAAAATTCTGTTGATTTATGTGCTGGTTTTCTTTGGCAGAACACATAGACAACACCGTAGAGTTGCCAAATACTTCTATGTTGACACCTAAACTAAGGTCCTGCCTATTAACGCCATGTGCTATCGCAATTGTGTCTATTGAACACAGCTTCGTGACATGAAGATAGAGTGTGTTTTGCCAGGAAAAAAAGATACCTGACAAATAAGCCAAAACTTAGCCTGGCAATGCGGCTGCTACTTCAAGTACTCATTGAATTTAAAATAATTGTTGTCAAGTTCATATATTGTTGCCAGACCCCACTTCGTGGGACTACACTGGGTATGTTGTTGTTGTTGTTGTCTAGTTCCAAGCTTGTTATCTTGACCAATAAAGAAAGTCGTTACTGCATCATGGGGAAAAGAATACCAAATTTATCCCTTGCAGAGCACAAAACGTGAGTTCTTTCGATGGGAAATCCATATAGTCATCTTCATGTTGCTCGTCTTGCATGCGTAAGGCAATTAAACCAGTTTTTCATCTTTTAGTCTCTTTTGGCCAAATTATGTGCCATAGTGAACAGAAATCTGCACACCTAATTTTGAAAGTCTAAAATTTGCATACTGAAGTGGATTAGCTCTTGTTTCTTGTTTGGATAAATGTATGAACTAGGAGGAGGATGCTACTATGTCTACACCGTCAAGCAGTGACGAGAAACAGTTCTCTAAACGCAAGGACAACAAGGATGGTCAAAATAGGAGTGGGAAAAACAGGTATTCGGCACCTCTTTTTCTTCTTTTGGGCTTTAAAGATAAAGGCCAAGCATGCCGCTCAGTACCAAGGCTATGCGTTATTGTTCTGCTAATTACCCCACACACATAGTTTTATTATTGTGGATTCTTGTGCTAGGATACAGGGATTATGGAGCTTCGTAGGACGTCGGCCTAGCAAGTCAGCAGACCAGGCATCATCAACTCCTAATGATATTGTATACCTTTGAACTGTCTCTATGCTACCTTTTACCATCGTATATTTTGGGCTTCTTTTTTAAGTTGGGCATGTATGTTTGCAAATCCTTGTTTTCAGTAATATTTCTGTTCTCGAATTCGTTACATTCTTTCATCTAGAGGTTGTTGATTCATTTAAGATAAAAGCCTTTTGGGTCTCAAACTATTGGGAGTTTAATACTGCTTTACTATGTAATATACGTAACAGGGGCTAAGTTGCTTCATTTCTCTCCTTTTAGTTTTTCCTTCTAGGTTGCAAATGATCTCCTCTATGCATCCTATTATATGTTCCTGGGCTGTTGAATAGTTTGTATGATTAGTTTCCCAGGGGTTTTTGGTAAAGAGCAGAAACTGCTGAATAGTTTATGGTATAATTTTCCATTTATTTCCAGGGTTTTATACTTTAAAAGACTATTGTAGAGCTTCTGACCAACATGTATCATCTAATTTGTAGTTATATGGCATTAATATGTCGCTTGAATCCAACTATAACTGTTTTTTCCCTATGGATAGACGAGTGCAGTGCCATATATTTTGAACACTGAACATGCCTCTTGACTATGTGTGGGTTAGAGTGATGTTTTATGGCTCTCAATACTTAAAAGTAGTGAGATGATGAATATCATTTTTTGATCTGCAAAAGGGATTGGATAGATTTGTTTTAGTGATTTATTCTTCTTTTGTGAAAGTAAAAGGATGTACCTGCTTCATTTTTTCTCCTCTATAATTTCTCTCAAAATGCCCATTCTCTGCAAAAAGTGTTTCTTTTATGCATAAGTTCTTCCTGTGGTTGTGTGTATGTGTGAGGGAGAGAACTTAGTCCTTTCCTTTGCTCTGTCCATAAAAGAACCAAATTTTGTGCTTATTCTTAAATATATCATTTTCTTCATCTGCATTAGTTTTACACCTTGAATTCATAATCTGGAAACAGCCTCTCTACCTCACCTCTAAGGTAGTGGTACGGACTGTGTACACTTACCCTCCCCAGACCCTACTTTGTGGGAGTATACTGTGTATGTTGTTGTTGTTGTTGTAATTCATAATATGGAAAGCGAGAGCATTTGGTCCTTCTCTTTGCTCTTTCTATACCAGAACCAAAACTTGAGCTTAGTTCTGCCTTTTGGTTATGTATATTACATGTCATGTTTCGGTACTTCAAGATGCTGGAAATGCTTGCTTTTAGTTCCTGTTTGGTGTACAAAATATGCAGAGCTGTGAACTTGGTTTAGTGCATGAAATTGGTGGGTTAGAACTTCAGTCTGTGTAAAAGATGTGCCATGTGGCTCAAACTATTGACAAGGCAAATATTTTCGAAATTGGAAACTTTTTCATAATTCGTCGTTAAGATTTCTCATTAGAGAAACTGAAGCACGGATCGCTGGAAACCATTGTAATTTTATGGAAAGCAAGTAACAACATGGTTCAGTGAAAAGTTGTCAAACAAAGGGCAATCATTGCTTTTTTGATGATTCTGTTCACCTGATAAGCAGTGACGTCTTGCTTTGTGTAACCCCTTTTACTGCATACTGTCTCCTCCTAAGACTACTTGCACATTAATGAAATTGCTTCCGTGCCACTGTTGCACGTGCTTTCTCCTCCTTAGGCTGGTCATTTATTCAATTTCTTCTATAATTCAAATTTCTGTAAACTTTTTAAAGATGATTTTATCTTCCAAGTCACTGAGAATCATTCTTTAAGTGCAGGGTGTTGATGGCTCTAAACAGCCATCAGAGAGTACAGGCATTATGGATTCAAAGTCAAATGAAGTTCGAAGGTTCGAACTACTGAGGAGTGAGCTAATGGAACTGGAGAAGCGGGTTCAAAGAAGTGCTGATCAATATGAATATGAGGAGGTATTTTCTAACTGCTGTAGAAGGCCTGTGTCGAGCATGTTGTAAGATGCACCATCTCTTGTTTCACTTTCTTTTTCTCTCTTTCATTTTGTGAAGTTTGTTAGTGTATATTGAGACTCCACTCTTCCATTTTCAGTATAAACTTTTAGGCTGTACTGATTATCATGACAACTAACTGATTAATGATGACACATAAGTAGTCCTGTTAATTGATGTATATCTGTCCACTTCATTCATCCTGTTGAACATGGATTATCTTTCTTGTGAAAGCCGTATAATATATTCATTAAAAACTGGTTCTTTGGTCTATAATCTTTGTTTCTGTCTATTTGTAACAACTGTTGTGATAATCCTTGAACAGTGGAAAAATTCTGATCATCTTATTTATGCTAAATAATATGATGGCTAATTTCACCAGGTGTGGACCTTTTGTCAATATTGATTCCCATAAAACAGATGAACAAACTCTTATGTAAGAGGTGCAACTTCCAATTCTTTTCTAGGTTGAAGAAAACTTCCATGTTAAATGTGTATAAAACGTAGGTAGAGATTTGACACTCTATTTTATGTTCTGTGTGGAGTTCTGATCTTATAGTTCTGTGATCATCTTTTGTTAAATCCCACATTCATCAAGTGTCTTGGTTGCATTTTCCACAATTCTCAGATCATGAGTTTGGTTTGGGGGTAGGTGGTTTTGGAAAGACACTGTTGAACATGTAAATTTTAATTGTATAACCATTCCTCTAACATTTGAACGTTATGCCAAAACAAAGCAAAAAATAACACTCTTTGCATTATGGACAGAGTATTGAAGTTGTTCTTTCCACAGTCTGGAGATAGTTATGCAAGGCATCGGGTGTTTGACCGACAGCCATCCATGTGTCCCCTTTATCCCCTTTCTTGATCTCTTCCTGAATTGTGGCATGAAGTGCTCTTATGTAACTTAATTATAGATACTGCTTCTAGCATCTCCAGCTCACAGCCTAGGTCATTCATGACCCAGCTTCATTTGTTTTGAGTTGATTTTCTGTGAGTTGATTTTCTTTATATTTCCATTTTTCCAGAGAGTGGTGTTTCTGAGATGCATGGTCTGTTTATATATTTCTGAAATTTATTAGCTTGTTGTCTATGCATTCTACTCTAGGTGGAAAGTCAGAAGACAGATCGCATTTCCACACATTCTGCAGGCGCTGAAAGAACTCAATTGGTTCTTCAGAAGAAAAAGGAGACTGTTATTGAGAAATCATTAGACAAACTGAAAGAAACTAGCACGGTATTATGCTCTTGATCTATTTTCTTCTGTTTTACGTAGTGCATCATATGTCAACTGAATAGTGCCATAGTATGGTTTTCCTTTGCTTTATAACGTCATTTTTGTGGAATTACCATTGAGAAAATACTGTGGGTATGAGGATAGACATGTGGCGCATTTAATTAGCTTTTAACTCCACCAATTGTCTAAGAAAGAAAACTTCCATCAATAGGTATCGAATCGCATTCGGTTCGGGTTCCTCCATGGACTTATTACTATTAGATAAATAGTAATTGTTTACTTTTTAATTGACCTTGTTCTTATTGCTTGTGCTATTTATAATTGTCCATACATGTTTTCTTCTTTCTTTTTCATAGTACTTTGTGTGTTTCGATTATCTGCCTCCATATGGTCCATCTTCCTGCTCCGGGTCTTTATTGTTGTACGTGGAGAGAATGGAGTTCTTATAAGCAAATTCAAAGTAGAGTTTATAATTTAGAGTTTACACTACATGGGTTTTCATGTCTTACTATTCTGTTGGAAACCATGACTCATCTTCAGGAGCAGTTAGTAGTAAGAATTCTTAATTGTCTATTAAGAGACTCTCAGATAGAGAAATAAGGATTTTCCATGTCCAGGATGTTTGGCAAGGAACTCAGCTTCTCGCTATCGATGTTGCTGCAGCTTTAGGGCTACTTCGGAGGTCCATAGTAGGGGATGAGTTGACAGAAAAAGAGAAGCAAGCATTGCGGAGAACTTTAACTGACTTGGCATCAGTCGTACCTATTGGATTTCTTATGCTTCTCCCTGTAAGTAGTTATAGTCCATTGCTCTTTATCAGGCAAAAAATTAAAGCTCCATAGAACTTGCTGACTAGACAACGGTAGTTCATGTTAACTTTATTTTCTGTTTCTTAAACAATATCACTGTCATGCATGTCCAATATCTGTATGTTAACTGAGGAGGATATTAGCTGTAACTGAAGACATGTACCTTTAACTGGCATTACAAACCCATTGATATTTCCCGAGCATCATGCTTTTCCGAGCTTGGATAATGCATTACTAAGTGAAGTGAAGCTATTACTAAAGATAAGTGCATAGTTGCTGATGCTCAACAATCTAGTTTAGAGGGCATTTTCTATGCTGAAGTCTTTCAGCGGAGTTACAATTAGCAAAATAGGCCATTGAAACAAAGCTTACGAGCGCTCTCTCTGTCTCTCTCTCCCTCCTTTCACACCTGCTACATGATTGCAGCACTTTGCATGTCCATCACTCGTGGAGCTTGATTCAGTGCAAGCTGACATGGGGTAATTTTTCTTGCAGGTTACAGCAGTTGGGCATGCTGCTATCTTGGCTGCAATTCAAAGATATATGCCATCTCTGGTGTGTATTTGATCATGAATTTCCTGTCAATTAGAGCCTATCTGCTGTGTTAACTAATCGATTCTCTTTTTGGCAGATACCTTCTACATATGGACCAGACAGATTAAACCTCCTAAGGCAGCTTGAGAAAGTCAAGGAAATGGAAACTGAGGTGAATCCAACTGAAAAGGCTGATGAATAGTCCAGGTCAAAGCATATGATTGCATCTAATCATATAGTGCTACCATCAAATTCATTTTAACTTGGTTCTGTATCCATTCAACAGTAGATAGGCGTAAAGAAGTTCATTCCAAGTGTCTGGCACTCCCGGTAGGCACCAGTGGCTGCAGTCTTGCGGTGCATCAGCCGGGGTGCCGGGTTCACGATATTCTGAAGGGTGACCATCGTTCCTGAACTCACTTAGATATGTGATGTTTAGGAAGGTCATGTTTCTTCTTGTATTTTGCATTTGTTTAACAACCTCAGAAATGAAAATATTGTTGATTGGCTCTTTCTCCAGCTTGGTATAGTCTGTTTCTGGTGCTGTATTTGTGTGGCAATGGCCACCCTCATTCCAAGCTCCATCCCTGCAAATCAATTTCACCAAATTCCGTTCAACTAAAATGACAGAGTGTACTAATGAGCGCAAAAAGAATATGTTAGCATCAGTTAGTATAGTGTATTTGTGTTGCAACTGATTGTTTCCTACAAAGTACTTGCCTGTAGTGTACTGGTGAAAAGCTGCGGAAGAAGATGTGTGTCTTTTCAGGCTTGGTATTTTGAATCACCCACGAGGCCAAAGTATTCAAGGATCTTTGAAAAGCTTCCACAACATTCATGGTCATGTTCACCATTGTTCCTTCTTGGAAATGGATGCCCCTGCAATATCAACCATCTTATTTAGGAAGTACAATTTGTTCGTGCAACGTGTGCAATGTTAATGATTGGTGAAGTTCTTATGGTCAAAGAATCCAGATTATGGGATTCCTGGACTTGTGAGTACTGCACTAGGACTCGAATGATCGATTTGAACTAGAAAATGAATCTAAGCACCAGACGCTTGGGATTCGTACATGTTAACAGTCTTATCTTGATTCCACCAATGTCCAGCATTGAATATAATTACATCTGCATCAACCCACTTTGTGAAATACCAGTGTAACTTATCGAGCCTGATCACTCCTCGCACTTGTTTCGATGCATTTGCGGGAGGTCGATCGACTACTACAAGGAAAGGTACCCTGTAATATTCGACAGTAAGGTTGTAGTCATGAAATTTCATAGAGAGATAACCTCTGTGTCTGGTTATGGGGTTTCCAAATTCTTCATATATGGTGGATATGTTAGATACTCCTTGTGCTAGCATGCATATCATTGACTCCCATTGGTTTCTTCCTATTGAATCTCCAGCAAACACTATTCTACCATTCCGACTCCGTTCCATGAAATCCTTTGCATTGAATCTGCAACATTAAAAATGTTACTAACAAACAAACCAGAGTTTAAAACCAAAGATGGAACAACATTTTCAAAGTGAAGATCTAATTAATTAGTGTTTAGTTCAATTCAACTGGAAACATGATCCTCCAAGTTATATCTAAGTCAGACGAACGATTTGTTCAGTATCGACATCCACAAAAGTTGTTTTTGGCCCGCTCTGGTATAGTTCACCATCTTTCAGGTCCTGACAGGTATGCACACGCTCAAAACTCAGTAACCTTAGTAAAGTGTAAAGTTGGGTGTGAATTTCTTGAAGACGTGTGAGTTGTGACACGTTCTTGAAAGCAATTTGAGTCTTCATACAGACAAGTTAGGAATCAAATTTTTTTTTTCCAACTTTCCAGCATTGTGAGGAAAAAGAAGACATTAATTTATACTCAAATGATTAATTTAAGTGAAAACATTCTGTTTTAACCTATTATAGAATTTAGAATTTATGTATAATAAGGTGATTTATAGTAGTTTATAGTAGTAATTGTTACTTACCATTTTCATCAAGTTACAAATTAATGCTTATAGTTACCTTATTACGTATGATTATCTCATAAATCTTTTTGCAGTCCATCAAGTGAAACTCAGATGAGCTTGAGAATTATCAATTATCAATTGGTTGTCTTAGCTTTAACCCTAAACAATAATTCAATAGTTTTCCTGTTATATTTATCCATTTGGCAATGATCTTAATATATGCACAGATAACATCAATCTTTGAACAAATTGTAAACAAGAAAAAGAAATCTAAATCATCACGAAAAGACATAACAAATAAAGGTGAAGGTAATCATAAAGGTACAACTTTTCCAGACCTCATGATTTCTAACAACATGAAAAGCACCATCCAGCGAAAGAAAAAAAGCTACGTTTTGTGAATTAGCCATTTGTTGCATGATCCTACATTGACATAACTTCTAAGGAAACTAAAGGCTTTTCTGTACGAAAAAAAAATGTTACCCTTTCAAATCCACAATACTTTTAGTGAAAAAGGAAAACAAATATATAAAAGAAAAAATATTTAGTTTCTTCTTTTGTTTTAGTTATTATTTTGGAGGAGCGTGAGTTCAAGAAATATTACAACACATTATCATTCTCATAATTTAATAATTAAATTAATTCATCTCTTGAAAAAACTTTTTTTAATTAACAAATGAAAATTTTTACCCCTCTATCCTTTCTGTCCTGTGAAGTATAAAAATACAAGAAAGAAAGACAAAAGACGAAAAATTACAAATATGGAAAATTTGAATGAGGCAAACAAATATAATAAAGCATGGAGACATGCAATAGTAATTAACGTACATACCATACATATAAAATATTTTTAAACAAAAAAGAATAAAATTACCTAGGAAGATCACAACCTTGAGGTTGCCATCGCCACTTCCGGTAATCTAAATCACGACGACCACTTTTCCGGCATCGAAAACCGGGATCCAAGAATGGACAATTCTCATTATACTGATCAAGAACATAATTTTCATCCCAAATCCACTTTCCAGAAGAGTAATCACAAGTTTTTGAAGAATTTTTGGGTAATATTTTGGACAAAAAACCAATGCCAAAAAGAGACTGAGGCTCAAGTGGGCTTATTATATTGTAAAAAAGAATTAAAGAGAAGAGTAAAAAGAGAAAAAGCAATGCATGAGAGATACCTTTGTTTGGCAATTTTAAGGGGAAATAGAACAAGAGTTTATTATTATTGTTGTTGTTGGTTGTGTTTTGTTGTTGATGAGACTGGAGATCCATGAGAAGAGGAGAATATTAAAAAAGGTATGTTTTGTTTGTAGAATTTTTGGGGTTCTCAAAAGATAGAACAAGGAGGATGAGTGGGTGATGGGGAAATTAAAGAAGGAAGATTTAAAGATTTCGTTTGGAAATTAATTAATTCAACTAATTAGCCTTTTCTATCACTCCCCAAAATTATTATTATTATTTTTTTTTCAAAAGCTTGACCAAAGTGGATAAATTATTATTATTATTAATTTATCCATTATATGTTTGTTTTCCTGACTTGTCTGTAAGGATTATGAATTAATGGCTGAAAAAGAGAATAAACTCTAATTGAAATTAGTAGTATACTGAATTACAAGAAGCCTCCTTGTATATGATTTTGGAATACATTACAACATACTTAGTGTATTCTCACAAAATAGGGTATGGGGAGGGTATAATGTACGCAAACTGAACCTTTATCTCAGAGTTTTTTTTTTTTTTGAAAAACATTAATTAAGGAAAATTTCTTGTTCAACAGTAACATAATCTTTTATTAAGAGTGTATTATTATACAATATAATTCAAGATTTCTTGACTTATTTGGTTCAATATTATCGATCAGTTGCTTTGCATAAGACGTGCATGGCATGTATCGTTAGTTTCATCAATCAATTTTATTCCGTCCAAAGTGGAGTTTTGTGTGGATTCATGTATGAACTTGATATATGGATATTAATTACTAATATATACTTAAGGAAAACGACAGCCCAGTGTACTAAAACTCCCGCTATGCGCAGGGTCTAGTGAAGTGCCCGACCACAAGGATCTATTGTACGCAACCTTACCTTGCATTTCTGCCAAAGGCAGTTTTCAAAGGCTTGAACCCGTGACCTCTAGGTCACATGTGAACAACTTTACTAGTTACTAATATATACTTATTAAACTTTTATTCGATAGTGGTATAAATTGTGTACACTCTTGGCTCTACCCTTCCTAAGACTTCAATTTGTGAGAATACACTGGATATGTCGTTGTTGTTATTTAGTATTTAATACCATTGAATAAATTCAAATATGAACGAATATCTTTATGCCCCAAAACTTGCCAAAATTTGGCTATTGTATATTTTCATGAGTACAATAACTTAACATTGATGTAACTTAATTGGATATCTCTAAAGCAAATCATTTGATATTTTCACACTTTAATGCTCTCTCCTCTCCGCTTATTCTTAGAAGATTAAAGTAGAAATATAAGAAAAGTAAAGTAGATTACTCCCCAAATTTGCAGAGACATTAGACACGGATGAAATACGTAAAAATACCCATTAATTATTAGAGCATGTTTGGATTGATTTACTTTAAATGCTTCTAAGCACTTTTATAGTATTTGGTAAATTTTAAAAATGATTATGAACATTTGATTTTAAGCTAAATGTTTTTTTTCCATGAGTATGTTTATTACTCCCTTGTTCCTAAATATTTTTATTTGCACACCTCTTAAGAAAAATATTAATTATATATTAAATTAACTAAATTATTTTTATTTATTACTTTTTTTCTTTAATATTTTTTATTTATTTATACTATATTGATATTTCTATATATTTATGACTAATGATAAAGATTAAAAAATACTAAGTAATTATAGTAGCATTATTACCCAAATCAATTTCGGACAAAGCTAGGGACAAAACATTTGTACTACATAGTACTTGTTTCTCCAAGTTTTCCATTAAATCCTAAATGCGCAGTGTTAGCAGAGTATTTATAATAGGAAATGGTGTCGCTGGTGCAGAAAATCAGTGCTTTAGTTTGGTTCGAGCTTTAGCCTTATCCCATCGACAAACACTATATGTAATCATTTTTCTCTTTCTTTTTCATTTTTTCAGTATTTTGCTATGTAATTGTGACCATGTTCTTGCAATTCAGCTGGGTTTCCTGTGCTAGCTAGAAGCTCTATACATTACATTAATATTTGCATCAATTTATATAAATCAGCTATCATGTTACATAAATGGGAAAAGGGTCAAATTTGCCCCCATTTACTTTAGAAAATTGGCTAAAGATACCCTTCGTTGTACTTTGGGGTCAAATTTACCCTTATTGTCATATTTTGGGGCCAAATTTAACCTAGCTGTTAAGAAACTTTTCACCTATACCCTTTTTTTAATAGAAAAACCCAAATCAACGTTAAAAGCCCCATTTTTTTAAAATCAAACACACTCTAATCTAATCCGCCCGACCCACTAAAAAGATACAAATAAATATACCCCTCCCTCTGTTCTGTTGGTCAAATCTTCCCAACGAGATTAAGCCACTGGATATTTATCAGTGCATAGCTCATGAACTGGAACAAGAGCAGAGTATGTACTAGACATTTTCTCTAGTTCCATGCTTCTGTGCTATTCCATTCCATTTTACTTTTAATTTGTTCATTTGTAAACAACCTATTAGAGTTGTACGTTGAAAGAAAAGTATATTTGTTCGTTGGGGAAATTCGACCAATAGAACTGAGGGAGAGGTATATTTGTTTGTGTCTATTTTGTGGTCGGGCAGGTTAGTTTAGAGTGTGTTTTATTTTTTAAAAATGAGGCATTTAACTTTGATTTGGGCTTTTCTGACGAAAGGAAGGGTACAGGTGAAAAATTTCTTAACAGTGGCCCCAAAGTATGACAGTGAGGGTAAATTTGACTCCAAAGTATGACGAAGGGTATATTTAGCCAATTTTTCAAAGTAGAGGGGTAAATTTGACCCTTTTCCCTAGATAAATTAATACTCCCTCCTTTTAGTCTACTTTTGATTTGATACAGAATTTAAGAAAATAAATAACGACTTTTGGCACCCAAGGGTGTGGCCTAGTGGTTCAATGAAGTTGGGTTGAGCACCATGAGGTACTTTTGAATCTTGTGGTCTTAAACTAAAGATACTTAGAAAGTACTTAAATATGCAATAATTTTGTGGTCTTAAATATTGAAGACAAACAAATTGAAATGGATGGATTAAAGAGGGTTTTTTTTTCCACCTAAAGTTAATTTTTTTTAGCTATTGATGTTAGTGTTATTCTTGTTTCTTGGTTTTTAATGGACTATAAATTAGAATAATGTTTCTTTTGGAGTATATTTTGCATGCTCAGTGTTGTGTATCCATACTTGTCTTCTGTAATTTGATTATGGTGATTGAAAGAAGCACCTCAAACTATTGATCAATGCTGCTCTATTTTTTTTCCCTTGACCAACTTTTATGGAATTAGTGAGACTAATAATTATTATCTTAGAAAGTCACTTTCTTTGTTGAAGAGAATTGGAATGAAAAGAAAGTGACTTTTTTTTGAGATAAAATGCCTGTTAGTTGAGTGACCATCTGAGACATCAACTCGAGTTAGTGATTGCAAGGTGCTGGAGTACATTTCTAGTCTAGTCTACCTTGAATGGGATTTGAAGAGGACGTGATATAAGGGGTTCTATTTCTGCAGCATATCTGCAAATGGATCATGTTATGCGGAAAAAAGAAGAGCACAATTTTCTTTGTTCGATTAGATTTTGAAGGAAAATTAACTGCACTATTAGTTCTCTGCATCATCTAGGTTTCTGCTTGGCATAGTTGTTTAATGTGTCATCATTTCTCATCTGGTGTTTACAATTGTTTTGCTCATTGTTGTGCAGCGAGTTATTAGGCCAAAAGGAGGTATTAACAAGCGACTTCAGTGGTTGCCTGTTTCTCTCCATAAAAAGTTAGAAAATGTCACAAAGTTGATTTTTGGAGATTCTCTTCCAACTGAAATTGCAGCCAGAGGACAGAAATTGACGCCTGTTCCTGCTGAAAGACAGGGTACTATGGATTTCTGCAAGTTCACTCATACTGAAAAGCTATCTTAATATTATATGCCAAATGATAGTGTTTTGCTGCTGCTGATGCAGTTTCTTCAGATATCCTAGAAGCTAATGCAAAACATATTGCAACACAATCCTGTGAAGCATTTGCCAAGTATGTTCTGTTATAGTTTATTTATATCCCTCTCTTCTTTTTTTTGCATCCCGTGCGTTCTATACTTCTATGGTCCAAATGATGTGTTTCAAGCTCTTAGTTACATGGTATTAAAGCAATGAAATAATCAGAGAATGGTAGATTTAAATTTTCTTTTTTTTTTATGTGGTGACCACATTAGTAGTTCCTTTGCTAATTGTTTTTAAAAGTGAAAAGCGCCAAAAAGTGATAACGTCAATGTAACTTGAAGCAAAAAAAACGAGAAGTGAAGCGCACAATTTACTGAAAATTATGAAGTACCATTGTACCTTATGAAGTTACTACTTTAATAATCAATTATAATTAAAATAACTAATTTTAGCATCCAATAGACAATAATACTGATATAATTTAACTCCTCACAGTTGAAATTTAAAGATTCAATTTCTTCTCGTTGGAATCACATTGCGCCTCATTGTTTGAAGCTCATGGCTTCACCCGTGAAGTGATAATCCCTCGCTTCACATTGCTTCATCACTTTAAATAATGGCTTTTAATTACATTGCATATTCTTTAAGCAGCTAGGCAGTATAGTTTGGCCTTCTGTTTGTGAAACACATTGATATATATATATATATATATATATGCATATGGTTTAAGCACTTCTCATTTTTTTGATCATTTTTATTTTGCTGTTGAACTTCTTTTGTTTTTGAAAATTTTATTAGACAATAGAGAAAGTTCAATGAAGTTGTGAGACTTCATTGTTGACTATAGGTACAACTTACAAAATGTTCGGCATCTTATTGTTGCTCACTCTAAAGTGAAGGAACACATTGCGCAAATTAAATTCTTTAAGGACATTGGTTTGGAGGAAAAAGTTGTTGAGTAGGACAGCTTTACTGGTGATGAATAGTGATGCAAACAGTTTTTTGGGGATTCTTGGATATTCTTCTCATCTTTTTTTTGGCGCACAGTACGAAACTCGGTGGATGCTCACTGCTCTACCCTTCTCCACTTAAACAACATGCTTTTGTCTGCGCTCGTGTTCAAACCCGTTCTATGCGCCTAATCCACAATCTACACATCACATGTTGTGCTCTTACTACTAGACCAAAGCGAAATTCCTTTCATCTTAAGCTTGAAGATAATGAATATTGTTGTTGGCCTTGAGCACCTGAACTTTCTAGACAATCAAAGTAGTAGAGTTGATGGCTCAAAATTGGTATATACTGAAGATATAAATGTTTAGCAAGAGAAAGGGAGAAAACTCTGCTTAAATATAGCTTTCCTTTTACTATGAATCCCCACTAGTTGCAATCTTCAGGAATAGAACAAGGGAAGCGGAAAAATTCAAGTAATACTTTAAGGATATTGAATTTTAGATAAAAATTCTATTATACAGTTTTTATCCCTCATGTGAAAACCTTTTTTTAATCAATCAAAAAAGTTGCACATGAGGGATAGACATGATATTAAAGAATTTTATCTAAGAAGAAAACAAATTGTACGACCTTACTTGAACAGGATCTGTTCTATAGACTCGTACCACTGTTCTAAAAAAAAGTAATTGCATTTTAGAATCCAAGTTTAAGCATTGTTTGCTAGAAGATTCTCTTTGACGGAATCGCATTAAAAATGTTGCGATGGTTTTTGTCCAGACCCAAATCTTTATAAGTCAAATAGAATTCTAAAATAGCTTAGATATTTTCTATTATGTTATTTCGAGTAAAAGTCATGTGGGTATAGGCTGGCGACTAGGCTCCAAACAAACTCAAATGTCTCTTTCAAAATTATGGGAAGTACACAGTTGAGGAAGTTGAAGCAAAAAGATATAAATCTGAGATAAAATATAAATCGTGTCACCCCCGTCCAGACCCCACTTTGTGAGACTGAGATAAAAAAGGTAATAGGTATATGGCACTTGATCAATGCACAATTACATGTAAAATTGGTTCTGCCGGAGGAAGTTTCTTTTGAGACCCTGAGCGAACTATCTATGCTTGTGTGTTGCAATAGTTCTTATGCAACTGCAATACTGACTTCCCGTGAGCTTGTTTACGAGTTCTTATTTGCAGGAGGTAGTGTTGGCACAAATCTTGCTTTTAGATGTTAACATTACATCTGATCTTTCTATTTCACTTTCTCAAAATTTAGGGATGGTCCATCATTAGTAGTTGCATCAGGTCGTGATACTATCTCCATTTCAAGCTCAATAAAACAGTTAGCTCCAGAATATGTATTCACTGTGCAGGTTTGACAAAACTAAGCTTTGTTGTATGATATATCAGAACTTTCTCACCTAGTGATTGGAAACGCATATTTGCTTAGATGAATTACGAATGCTACTTCTTTTATTTTGCTGAATATTTTTCTCTAGAATTTTAATGTTATTGGTTTGTTTGACGTTCCTTTTTTTCTCTGATGCTTCATTTTAATTGGCATAGTCCTACAAAGTTTGAATAGCTTTCAAAAATTATGAGGTCATGCCACCCATATATAATTCTCTTCCAAGTAGGATCTGTTTCTTCCAAACATTGGATGTCAGCGACAAATGAAATTTAATTTGCTTGTAAGCACAATTTCACGCTGGTGGTCCATTTCCTTTTGGGACTCTATTTCGGTTTTGGGCTGCGCACAATTTGTTGAATCAGAATTTTAGTTACCAACTCACCTTTGACTTTGTAATGGCTTTAAAATTTTAACCAACTATCAAATGAGAGGGAATACCAAATATAAAATTTTAACTAAGGAATTCAAGTTCTTTAATGTGAATTTTATTAATCTCTACTGACCCACTCTCCTGCACCTTTGAGATTGCATAATCACCACTTTTAATTGTTGGCACATTAGATTCGGTTAGATAGTAGTATTTGCGTTGGTCATGTCACACACGCATAGTGGAAGGGAGAGAGGGATATCGTGTGAAAAGTGACCTCCTAAATAAATTATTTTAGTTTTTTTTTTTCTTGCATTTCAGGATACTATAAACCTTTAACATTAATACCACAATCCCTTTCTCAATGCCAATGTTGTTTGGTATTTCCTTCATATTTGCTTTTACCTTCCATGTTTGAACTTCCAAAGGAGTATTAAAATGAAAGTATGCTAATAACATATAGTGCTAGTTAGAAATGGTAAAATTCTGTTGTGTTGTGTTTTCAGATTCAGCATCCCAGGTCACGTCTAGATAGGTTTGACCTAGTGATCACACCTCGTCATGATTATTATCCTTTGACACCTGAGGGACAAAAACAAATTCCTTGGCTTCTTCGAAGGTGGATAACACCTCGGACGTCTCCTGAGAGACACGTGGTATGCAAATTTCTTGAAACATCTTTCGTGCAAAACCTTGGAGTTCTCTACCACCTCCACATTTGTAGACATCTTGATTGAGAATTTTGTGGCAGGTACTGACCGTCGGAGCCCTTCATCAAGCTGATTCTAATGCGCTGAAGGATGCAGCTTACACTTGGCATGATGGGTTAGCAACTTTACCAAGACCTTTGCTTGTGGTTAATGTTGGAGGGCCTACAGGTAGTTTGCATATTTAAGTCTTTTTCCTATACTGTGCTTTGTTTATTTTGTTGTGAAGGGGTGATTGCATTTTGGCTGCCAGTCTTTAATCCTCGTGAAAATGTTAAGAAATAAACTAACCAGGTTCTGAATGTGCTTTAATCACAATTGGCATCATCTGTTACTATAGGAAATGACTGTATAAACACTATCTTATGTTTAGACCTTTAAGTTCTTCTTTGAGTTCCTTTGCTCGGTTATTTAGAAGCACTTATTGGTTGCCTTCTTTTTGTCTGTTTAAGGACTCTGGATTTTATGACATCTCTTTAGAAACCATGGCTGATCATATTTATTGTACAATATGATTTGAAAGGGAGCTGTGTATATACATACTTGTATGCTCTTATTCTTGCTAAAGCACTTCATCTTGCAGAATGGTGCGTGCCTAGTCATTTTTGGGTAAATAATTTTACATCTAGTAAATGATTTTTCCTCTGAGCAGAAGTTGCTAAGTTTCATCAACAAGTGAGCATTTTGTTTTTTTTTCCCCTTGTTATTTATTACAGGGATTAAGACTTAGGGACTTGTCAAATCTACATGAACAAGGGGTCAAACCCTTCTGCTTCCCCTTCCCCACCCCTTGCTTGAAAACAAAGAAGAGCTATTTCATTCCAATTTATCTGTTAATGCTTAATGATTGAGCAAGTTCCTTGAAGGGAAACTCAGGTACAGTCGTTTTTGTGAAAAGAAATCTGACTGTCAAAGGGCGGGCTGATTGCTGAGAAAAGTTAAAGAAATCTTGTCCAGAGAAGTGTATGGTAGAAATAGCTTTGCTAAATTAAATCTTTAATTGTAATACGGTACCACATAGAGCAAAGCTCTTAGGGAGAGACGAGTCGAAGAGCCATGGAGGAAGTGGAAGCAATTTTATTGAGAATATAGTTTCTTCCATTTTTTAGTAGGGATTAAACTGAAAACCTACAGTTTGGATGGCCAGATAATCACACTTCTGAGCCTCAGTGCTCTTCTAGCATTTATACATAATAAGTGTTTTGTAAAAGAGAATCACTGTTGCATTTTAAATGACTGAAATGTAAATAACTTTGTTATTGTGAAGGCAAAGTTGTATAGACCAGCCTTCGAGTAGGTTCTCCGTGATGACTGTGATATTTCTTTTGGCATGATAAATTTGCTTTTAATTCTTCGTGTGGAACTTGTCAAAATCTAGAATTTGCCAGCACAGTTATTACAACTTAAACTAGCTATTTTCCTTTTTGGCTCACAAGTCTTTCTTTCCAGGTCATTGTAGATACGGGACAGACCTAGCACTGGAGCTAACAGCCTTGCTACTGAATATTGTTCCAACATGTGGGAGCATCAGAGTATCTTTCTCTCGTAGGACTCCTTGTAAGGTATATGATTTCATCAGTTTCATCTGCCGATTTTCCTTCTGGTTATTGGTTGTTGATATTGTAGTTAACAGGTCTCGGACATCATATGGGAAGAACTTGGAAATCATCCTAAAGTTCACATATGGAATGGTGAAGGTACTGTTGACGCAATGTTTGTGTTGAATTGTGTGACCATCTCATCTAAAAGCTTAAGCTGTTAGAGAAACACACTTTTATTTACTTAATTATATTCTCAACATGCCCCCTTACGCGTAGGCCTGATTCTTTCTCATAGGCCAAGCACGTGGAAATTCTTTTTGATAATGGATGGCGGTGAGGTTCGATCCCAGAACCTTTGCCTGCTCTCGTACCATGATAAAGAAATGGACCTTGTGCTAACTCAAATGCAAAAGCTAGCTCATGAGGGAAGGATTGCGCAAGACCATATAAAGAGACCAATGACCCCTTAACCCACCGGCCACCGATATGGGCAAGAAATTCCTACTAACCAAACAGAAAGTAAGTTTGCACTCACTACCAAAGAGCTGTCGCACCTCTACTATTTTCGGCCCAACGTGGTTTTAGTCTTTACGAGGGCATACCCTAACCAGATTCAATCCCAAGGGTCAATCAAGCCTTTGAAACTAGTGAAAATAGTCATCACAGTCTGAGTTCCTCTTTCAATGAGACTTTCTTAACTTGTCAAACTTTCTTCCCTTCACCAGGAAAGTTATCCGGTAAGCAAGATCTTTGTATTCCTATCCCTCGCAGAAGAGAACAACTATGAAAAAATGAACAGCAAAAAGAAACAAGTATCAGAAGTTTGAGCTTTTTGATGAGCTAAACAAAAGAGTGTTCTGATGTTAGATTTAATTATTCCTTCACAGATCTTGTATAGAAATTCAACAACAAAATGGGGATATAGTTTTCTATTTAAGGAAAGGATGCTCAGGAATAAAGAAGTCTATTTAGTTTATGCCCCTGTTAGATGTTTTTTTGTAGTTTCATCTAACAAACTGCATAACACTTCTTTCTTCTTCCTCTGCCCACTCCAACATAAAAGCAGAGGACAGTGTGGTCTATCTCTGTTATGAAAGCTCTTACTTGTCTTTCCTCCTATATGTAGATGGAAGACAATTGATAGGATAATCTTCTATTTTCCGTCGCATGGTATGAAATATTGACTAGAAATTATCTTCTGGCAATAAGTGCCCCCGGCTAACAAGAAAGTAAAGCAAGCTATAGGATGTTAGAGATACTTCAATCTTTTTCCCTCAAAGAGAGGATATTGCTGATACTTCAAATCTTGGCCAATTCACAGAATATTTGGAACTGTCTCTAGTTGTATTTCCTGCTGATGCCACTGACATGATGTATACAACCTTTTTTTACATTAATACCCTTCAGGTCCAAATCCACATATGGGACATTTGGCTCTTGCAGATGCTTTTGTTGTCACTGCTGACTCAGTTAGTATGTTAAGTGAGGCTTGCAGTACTGGGTAATTTGGCCTTTATATTGACTCTTGTCAATTCGATGTCCCTTCTGTTCTCTTTTTCATTAGCATTTCATCTAAAGAGTGTAAAATTCAGGAAACCTGTTTATGTAATTGGTGCTGAGCGATGTACGTGGAAATTCAGGGACTTTCATCAATCCTTGAAAAATCGAGGAGTGGTTCGGCCGTTCACTGGAAAAGAAGATGTGAGTAGAGTTGTATTACATATTTTCTAGGCTCCTGCTAGCATAAGGATATCATCGCGCTTCTAGTTTCATTCTCCTTTTTGAGTTTCTGCATGGCTAGAAATACATACCGATTGATATTGGTTTGCAGGAAGATAACTGTTCAATATCCTTCTCTATCCTTTCCGATCTCTCTTTATTTTTTGTTTGCACTACTTCTGGCAGTAGGCACTATTTAATTTCTACAACTGCTAATAGCACTGCATAGTGTTGAAATAAAATTGGAAATGGATAATTCCGCGTGCCATTGACAAATATCTTCTCTTACTGCAACATTCACGTCTTTATTTGGAATTCAAGTGAATACTGATAAAAATTAAGCTTACAGTCACTGGCCATGCAAGAGCCTGATGCCTGGAATCAAAAGTTGTGACTGTGTCTTGTACTCATCCTCTTATTTTATAGATATCTGAAAGTTGGAGCTATAGTCCCCTGAATGATACTAAGGAGGCTGCTGCCCAGGTGATTAAAGCACTAGCCGAGCGTGGATGGAGATTGCCATCGTAGTTTCTTCTCAACTATAGAGTGTTTATCTTGATTCAGGCATATTTACCAGCTTTAGCCCCTGTATTACTGTTATAGAAAATGGAGTAGAGGGAATTTGTTGATTTTCTACCATCAGGAGAAGTATCTATTCTTCTCATTTTGGCTGTTTGGTTATTTACTTCTCTGTCCAGTTTTAGAAGGATAATGTAGTAGCGTAAGCTAACTCTCCACTTCCCTTTTTACTTCCTGAGGAAACAAGGAAAATATTCACTAGTTATGTTGCTTGGACTCTTCAAAAATGCTGCCACACCTTTGTCAGATCCGACACGAACAGGACGACACTTTTAAAGAGTCCGAGCAACATATTTCATTACCTCTTGTCATTTCAACCCCTGCAACTGCATCCATTTCACTTTACAAAACAGTGTTTTACTAAGTTTACTAATTTATTCAGTCAACACTTGTCAAGAAAAGAAAATTAATTCAATTAGACAGTAGCCGAACCTAGTATTATATGAAGTTGATATTTTCTCAACCCAATGGGTTAACAAACGATAACTCATTTTCATCAATGGTTTATGCTGCTACCATGGATTGAAAAATATATATAAATAAAGAAGGCCTAGCTCAATTTAAATCTAGAACACACTGTGATTGAACAATTTTTCTGTTTGTGTATCTGTTGGCTCATAAACAGAAACATGAAAACCAAAATACTTGAGATGACCTACTTGAAATTTTTAAAGAAGCCTTATGACTTGATTCTAGTGGTAAGAACACGCGATGTGTAGATTAAACGTCAAAAAATTTGGTTTAAAAGTCTTAAAATATTGTTCTAGTGTTCAGAGAAATAAAAAAGATAGCGTGCATTGATCACTTTCTGGTCATGCATTTGAAAAATAGTTAATGTCATGAAGTTTAAAATTTCATAGGTGAATTTTCATGACTAAGAGATTTACTTGTGAAAATTGAAATCCTGTGAATTTTAACAATGCGGATTCGAAAATTTTCTATTATATAAAAAGACCAGTTAAGAAAAAATTGAATCGATGAACCTATGAAAGTCAAATATCCCAATGATCCAGCTTCCATTAGTTTATTGAGACTCTTTTTGTTTGTTTGGACTAATGATCTCAACTAATATGCGTAATGGATTAGGAGAAAAAGTTCGTTGTTTAGTTGTCAACTCATGGGAATAAATTAATCTCGACTTGACTCATCGATGCAAAAAAGTTATTCTCAACATTTTTTGAAAAATATGTTTTCTATTTAATTAATTGTAGCAATGGTAGTCAAATAACTATGATAATAAGATTAGGTAATATGATATAATTTTCCAATTAATTTCTAACTTGGTCCACCAATCATTGTCGTTCTATCTGCCCCATCTTTCACCTTTTTTTGCTTTCTGATTCAAAAGTTGATTTAAATTACCATGCTAGCTAATTGAACAACCACTCTTTTGCTCCTTTTTAGCTAAATAAATATTGTTAACTAAGATTTTAAAAAATGAATTATTTTTAAAAGTTCCATTATCTAATTTGAGATACTTAAAAGAATTACACAACCACCCTCCTTGCTAATAGAATTGAACAACCACTCTTCTTGCTCCTCTTTAGCTAAATAAAAATAGTCTTACTAAAATAAAAATGAATTGATTTTAAGAATTCCACTATCAAAGTCTAGATAGCACTTAAAAGAATTAAACAACCAAGCTCCTTGCTAGCTCCATTAGCCTAAAAAAATGATAATTTTTTTCCTAATAATTTAATTCATTTTAGCACTATATAATGTCCATTCCACTTTGTCATTCTCATCACAAGCAAGCAAATAAAATCATAGGCATTAAGCAATCAAGAAAACAAAAGCACCCCTCAAGTTTAATTTCTTTGAAATCCTTCTTTAGTTTTTTAATCAAAATGGATAAAAGTGAGTCAACCAAGATTGAGATGGGAGAGAGTAGCAAATTAGAAAGGAAAGTAGGAAAAGCCCCACTATTGGGATCACCATCTCATGCTATTTCAAGTGCTATAGCTCCAAGTAAAAGAGCTGGTAATTACAAGAGGGGCATATCTATTTTTGATCTAATCTTGAGAATTGCAGCTGTTGCTACTTCCATTGGTGCTGCTGTTGGCATGGCAACTGCTGGTGAAACTCTTCCTTTCTTCACTCAGTTCTTTCAATTTGAAGCTGGCTACGATGATCTTCCTACTTTTACGTAAGTACCTGTCTTATTTTCATGATTATAATTTTCACATCTTAGGGAGCTAGGTGCGGCTAACATGTAAATATACTGTAGGTGCCGTGATAATTTAAAATGGTATATCAAACTTAAACTTATGTATGTATATATACATATGTGACTCTATTAATTTTCAGAGTTCGAACGCGAGAACTTAAGTTAAAAATCTAGAGACCTTTGTTAGTAAAATGGTATACATAACTTAAACTTATGTATGTATAGTCCAGATGCTAGTGTTTGATTTGTTGCATATATTTTGCAGGTTCTTTGTGGTAGCCATGTCAATAGTGGTTGCCTACCTAGTCCTCTCCATACCATTCTCTATAGTGTGCATTGCACGCTCTCATGTCGTTGCTCCAAGGCTGCTCCTCATAATCTTTGACACCGTAAGAAATTACTAACGAAATACTCCTTCAAATTTACTTTGTTTGACACTATCTTTTAATTAATTCATTCCAAAATAAAATGACACACTTCTATATTTTCTTAATGAAAAAATTTATGACCACATAAATGCTATGAAACCGTATGAAGCACTAACACAATATCAAACATCTAAATTTTGTGTAACAACTCAAAACAATGTATTATTTTAAATTAATACTATGCATATTCTTTATCAGGCTATTGTCACATTGACAACATCGGCAGCAGGGGCTTCAGCAGCCATAGTGTACTTAGCCCACAATGGTAACCAAGATGCTAATTGGCTTGCATTTTGTAACCAATTTGGTGATTTTTGTCAAACAACTAGTGGAGCTGTGGTGGCTGCTTTTATCACAATTGTGATCTTGCTGATCTTGATTCTTTTGTCTGCTGTTGCTCTTAAGAGACATTAATGAAGAAGAAATGACCAAAAAAAAATTGTAATTTATTTTAATCTTTGTATTTTCCTTCATTTTACTTTTGTAATTTGTCCCTTTGTCATAGTATCCATTTATTCTGATGTTTATATGTTCGTTTTGGCTGGAGGGGAGTGTGCTTGTATTGTTGTATTGGTGTTTGTAACTTTTCATTAAAAAGGGAGAGAAAAAAATTATAACATTACAATTGGTCCCCTATTGGAATTTACATTTTGATTTGTAACTTTTTGTTCCTATATGTTCAAAATTAAGTTATATGCTATTTCTTTTTTACGATGTCTATGTAACTTGTTGCAAACACCTATTTCTATACAAATTCTCTTGATACCTAATTTGTTATTTTGAATATCACTCTAATATCGTAATTTGCATTAAATAGTTGTGATTTATAAGTCGCGTTCTGTAATAGCAGTGTAGAACTCACATTTTGTAAGCTAAACTTAACAACTATAACTTATAAGTCACATCCAATAACTTCGATTTATAGGTTGCATTTGATCGCTCACACATTTTAAATCGCATTCGACAACTGTGATTTAGAAGCCTCATTTTAAAACTATATGATTTATAAATCTTATTCAAATTTGAGATTCATATATCTCGTTTGACAAATATAATTTATGACTTGCGCTCAATAATTGAGAGCATTTGACAATTGTAACATTATTTAAAAACTGATATTTATACGTGACATTTGATAACACCAATTTATAACTCACATTCGATAGTCGTGATTTATAAGTTACATTTAACTATTGTAATTTATAAGTTGCATACTATAGGATGAGTGAGAGTTCCATTTCCCACGTTGTTATTGCTTCCTTATTTCGTCTTCAACCGGACCCAAATGCAAGCCCGAGTAAAATAGGGAGATCCGCTATTCGACCCGATACTAGACCCATATAGAGAGCGGGCGGGCGCTATTGACCAATATCACCCATTATTTCAAATTTCTTCACTGTAATAACAAACACTTAGCTGTAAAACCCTTGTATTGGAGATGTGGCCGAGTGCAGAAGGAGGACCACCGGAGGTCACTCTCGAAACTTCCATGGGTCCTATTTCACTGGAGGTACTCTATTCTTCTTCTTCTTCTTCCATTTTGTTCATTTTTGAAGTTGGGTGTTTTGTGTATAAAATTGAAATTTGTAATTTGTCTAGATGTATTACAAGCATGCTCCAAGAACGTGCCGGAATTTCATTGAGCTTGCTCGAAGAGGCTACTATGATAGTGTCAAGTTTCACAGAATCATTAAGGTTTCATTTTTATCGTCTCTTTTTACATTTTTTTTTAATGCTTTTGGATCTTTATTTGTATTGTTTTATCACTTTCGTATATTTGGGTGTAGGATTTTATTGTTCAAGGTGGAGATCCAACTGGTACCGGAAGAGGCGGAGAATCTATCTATGGGTATGTAAAGGACTAGATGTTACTATTATATGTGTATGTCTTTACTTCATCCATACTAGTAAGTAGCAGTGCGTAGTATTTCTCTTGTAGTTGCTTGTCCATTGATTTATGTTATTATCTGTTGTTTCTTGACCTTCATCTATCATAGTCATGTTACTATCTACTATATTCTTCTACTTATGTTACTTCTTTTTCTGGACTGCTTTGAACTTTTTTTCTTGAGCCGAGTGTCTATTAGAAACAACCTCTCTATCTCTGAGGTAGAGGTAAGGTCTGCGTACCCTCTACCCTCCCAGACCCCAACACTTTGTGAGATTATATTGGCTATGTTGTTGTTGTTGTTGTCCTTCAAATTGTATTTAATATCCCATGTGAGATAGGAGAAGGACAAGTAGCACATTATAACCAATCTAGTTCTTGTTGGAGAGGGTAATAATATAGCTAAGTTCTTGTTGGAGAGAAAGTTAAGTGGAAACCAATCTAGTCGGGCACCAATCTAGTTAGTTTGGGAATCTAACATTTTTTCTCTTGCAAAATAGGAGCCTCTCTTTGCTCTATTTTAAAGATGCTAAGAAGTACTGCAAGTCTATCTTTAATAGTTTTACTCTACCTCCCTTGTATTTTCTACTACTCTCTCCATTTCGATTTGTTTGTTTTATTTTTCTTTTTAGTCCATTTCAGTAAGAATGACTCTCTCCTTTTTTGACAACTCTTTAATCCTGACTTTACGCATGACATATTTAAGACCACCAGATTAAAAGACATTTTGGTACATTCTCATATCTTTAGTTTAAGGCCACAAGATTCAAAAGTCTTTTTTACTTTCTTAAATACCGTGCCATTGAAACAGAGAGTATTATTTAATTACACGTTATCAGTATGAGACTCTAGTCTTATTTTTGTCGTTACTTCCAAATTGAGTTCCTTTTCTGAATTAGGTATAATTTCTTTACTTTTTTGTTTGGGAGTTGACGTTGCCTACATTTCTTCTTTTCTATTTATTCTTCCTTTCTACTCATTCTTAGTTCATCCATCAAAATATGTATAGAGCGGATGTTGGCCAGTCAATAACTTGACACTCACATTTAGAAGATAAAAGTGGTGGAGATGAGAATATTGCAATGGATGTGTGTGTATACTAGGAGAGATAGGATTAAAAATGAGGATATCCAAGACAAGGTGTGAGTGGCTTCAGTGGAAGACAAGATGCGGGAAGCGAGGTTGAGATGGTGCGGACATGTGATGAGGAGATACACAGATGTCCTAGTGCGGAGGTGTGAGAGGTTGACTATGGATGGATTTAGGAGAGGTTAGAGGTAGACGAAAGAATTACTGGGGAGAGGTGATTAGATATGACATGACGAATTGCATCTTACCGGGGACATGACCTTAGATAGGAAGGTATTGAGGACACAAATTAGGATAGAAGGTTGGTGGAGTGAGACCATTCTAGTAGGTCTTAGGACTACTGTTGTAGTTTCTTGTTCTTTGATTTTTGTAATTTGTACTTCCATTACGTCTTTTTCTAGACTTTTTTTGTGTTGAGCCCAAGGTCTATCGGAAACAACCTCTTTACTTGACCTCTGAGGTAAATGTAAGGTTTGCGTACACTTTACCCTCTTTAGACCCCATTTTGTGGGACTACATTGGGTATGTTGCTATTGTTGGTTTCTTTTTTAGTCCTCTTTAGGGGATGTGGATGATGGTGTTTGATAGAGAAACAACATGAAATATGTATATGATGCTTTAATTCATGTTATATGATCCAAGAATTATAATTTAAATTAGTGGAAATGAACTTTATTGATCTTGTGGCGAAGCATGCCATATATATGGTACTCATGTGATGGCAAACACTACGGCTTATTGCCATCTATATTATATCTCAAAAAGATCTAATGAGCATGTGTGAATTTTGTAGTATAGAGATTGTTCCATAAATAAAATATTAAAAATGCAAACGCACCCAAGGGTGTGGCCTAATGGTTCAATGAAGTTGGGTTGAGCACCATGAGGTCTCAGGTTCAATTCCCAACAGAGACAAACACTAGGTGATTTCTTCCCATCTGTTCTAGCCTTGGTGGACAGAGTTACCTGGTATCTGTTGCTGGTGGGAGGTGTCAGGTATCCTGTGGAATTAGTTGAGGTGCGCGCAAGTTGCCCGGACACCACGGTTATAAAAAAAAATAAAAAATTAAAATGCAATAACTTATATTCGTATTGATGTTGATAAATAGCTTGATTTTGCATAAATATATCTTTAGAATCTACTTAATTGATACATTTCTAAATTGTTGACATTCAAAAACATACAAGTTAATTTTTTTTATAAATGGTACAACACAACACTAAGATAGTGCATTAAAAATTTAACAGAAGTGTACAAAGCTCTGATCTTATCTACATCATTTACAAGGGTGATGTTACACCAAAAAGCTAGCAAAGAAATACATTTGTGTTTAAGGCTATGTATGTTACTAGGTTTACCTTCAAAAATTCTATTGTCTCTTTCGGTCCAAATTGTCTGCCGAAGGAACATGGGAATAGTGTGCCCCAAAGCTTGCGTGTCTTCTATTGAGACTATCTCTTTTGCAACTATGTAAGAAATTTAGAATGGAGTTTAGGTATTGTGCAAGACATGTCCAAAATGGAAAACAACATGCTCCAAATATGATAAGTGATCTTGCAGTGTAGAAAAAGATGTTGAGTACCTTTAGGGTTCTCTTCACAAAAGGGGCACCCATTACGTAATTGCATTTCTTTTCTCTGAGGATTTGATTGAGTGAGGCATTGCTTCCCTAGCCACAAGAAAAGAAAAACAAGAAACCTTAAATGGTGCTTAGTTGTGCCAAATCTTCCTCCAAGGCCAAAGTTCAATGCCGAAAAAAGTCAATAACATCTAGAAAGATTCCACCTGAATGGAACCTTCGTATAATATAGCATCCTTGTGTTGATTCGAGAGGATGGTGCTAAGGGACTGTAACATAGAACAAAATCTTGCAATTTCCTAATTCCTTTTTAAGAACAGATTTCATCATTGAGCTCTCGAAAAATCGGCTATAGGAGCATTGTGAAGTGAGGAAATGCTGTGAAAGGGAGAAAATGTGGGGTGAATTAGCAGGAATCAGGGGGCGTTAGGAAGATCTATGGGTAAGGTGGGTTGGGTTGGGGGGGGGGGACTTCAATATTTGTAGGTTTGATAGTGAAAGATTGCATTGCTCCACGAGATCAAGAGCAATGGATTCGTTCCCTAGAGCACCAAGGAAGGTTTGTTTCTTTGTATGGTTGGCGGCAAGGGGTGTGATATTAACAATGGAGAATTTGAGAAAGAAGAAAATCACTCATGTCAGTTGGTGCTTCATGTGTAAAAGTACCGGCGAAAGTGTAGATCATCTTCTTCTGCATTGTAAGGTGGCTAGTCGGTTATGGAGGGTGGCCCTAAATTTGTTTAGGATGCAATGGTCATGCCGGGCACAGTGAAGAGGCTTGGCAAAGTTGGACTCTTAAAAGAGGGAAGGAAAGCACGAGAGAATGGAGCGTTGCCCCCTTGGTTGTCATGTGGGTCATTTAGAAAGAGAGGAATAGGAGGGGCTTTTGAAGGGGTAGGACTTGATTTTGAAAAGTTGAAGAGTAGTGTTTTGTACTAGTTTACTTTTGGTGTACTTGTGAGGTACCAATTTGTATAGACGATTGGACCTCTTTTGTTGAGAACCATATTTTTGTGTAGGTTCTCTTCTTTTGGCATATGTATATGGGTCTCTCTCTCTCTCTCTCTCCCCCCCCCCCAAAAAAAAATAAAAAATAAAAAAGAGAATGGAGTGACTTTTAGACTTTAGTGCAGTGAGGTAAATTGCTTTGCTAAAGATGATTACAGACCACAAACCTATATTGCTAAAAAGTGGGGACTGGATCCTTCACCCTCCTAATTAAAGTTTGAGAACATGCAGAAGGCCTCATTGATAAATTAAAGATGTGGAGGCAGCACTACAATTTTAATGGGAGGCCTGGTTTCATCTTCTTACAAAAATTAAAAAGTCTGAAAAGGGATATCACCAACTGGAACAAGGGCATTAAATGACTCACTGGCATTAGAGCAGACCAGTGAAGGAAGGAAATTGAGAACCAATAGGTACAACCAATGACTATTTTGAAAGCTGTGAAATCTAGCAACTAGCTAAAATAGAAGAGATATCATGGAGGCAAAAGTCTAGGTGCTTATGGCTAAGGGAAGGGGACAAAAACACCACATATTTTCAGAAAGATTGCCAATTCAAACAGAAGATACAACCGTATAGATAGGCTCCTGGTAGGGAAGAGATCATACAAGATAATGAAGTCCTTGAAAGAAGAGACTCTGGAGTACTTTGAGAAATTGTACACTGAATTAGAACCATGGAAACCATCAAGAAGATTTGAAGGAATAGCCTCTATCACTGAAGAGGAAAGCAACAATATGGAAGCTATGAAGATCAGGAGTACTTTGGGATTTCATCAAGTCAGACTTGCTAGCAGCCATGCAGCACTACCATCAAAATTGCTGGATGGTAAAGTCTTGCAATGCATCATTCATAACACTCATTCCCAAGAAGAAAGGAGCAATGGAGCTAAGCTAATTGGCAACACTTACAAGATTATTGCGACGGTCTTAGCAGAAAGATCAAAGAAAGCTGGTCAGCAGCATGGCTTCATTCATGGGAGGCAAATTACAAATGCTTCTTTTATAGCTAATGAGGTCCTAGACTAAGGCATAGAGATCCCATTTCTCCTTTCCTGTTCACATATTAGCAATGAAGGGGCTTAGCAAAATGCTAGACAAAGCTAAGCAGATGTAGTGGATTAATGGATTTGATGTAGAGAGGGATAGGACAATCAATATTTCCCATAAGCTATAGCCTACATACATATGATGTTGATTTTCTGTGGGGCTGACAGAAATCAGGTCCGCTGTTTAAGCCAAAAAACCATGACCTCTTAGTAATTAAATGACCAATGTAGAAGAGCATAGCTTGTTAAATCAAACATTATCAGGATTCAGGACTAAACTTCCGCATTGTTGAGAATGTAATTAAGTAATAAAAGTGTGATCTAACAACTTAAGTTTGTAGATGAGATCGTCATACACTTCAATATGGCATCAATACTAGGTTGAGGTCGTGGGAAGGTTTCTCACCGCCGCTCAGTATAAATGCATTTTCACGTGCTTGGCCAATGATAAAATGAACGGAAAAGGGCCAAAAATACCCCTGAACTATCCGAAATGGATCAAAAATACCCTTCGTTAGTTTTTTGGCTCAAAAATACCCCTCCGTTAAATTTTTGGCTCAAAAATAACCCCCCCACCCCCCACCCCCCTCTAACGGAATGACACCAAGCATGCCATGTGGACAAAAAACGCCACCTGGACAGTCCATGTCAGCGTCCACGTGGAAAGTTCCTCATTTAATGGAGCATTCACCTTCTGTAAAGATGTTGGTCGATATGCAGTTGCAGAAATGGGAGGAGATAAATGAAAAGACCCCGGAACAATCTCAGAAAGGTTTACGTACAAAATCCACCTCAATAAGACGAGTTAAGTCCAGAAAGTCATCGTCTCCTGCACCTCAAACACCTAGAGCGGCTTCCTTCGCAATTAGGAGAAGAAAAAAGGTAATTCCAGACATAGCTACGTTATGTAATGGCAAGAGCAACAATGAGAACCTGTAAGCTATATTATTGCAGCTGCAAATACTTGCCAATGTTTTCTAATGCAAGAGATTATATCCCACTAAATCATAGTGTTGTTAGTCTCTGCATGTTTTCTCTGATGGATGGCTTGTTCGTCCTGATTCTGTATAGTTAGGGCAATAATAAGAAAGATGCCTCAAGAAAATTCATACGAGAAATCCCTCAAAGAAACCAACTGTTCACAGATTTCACATCAGAACATCACCCAATTTTACTTGCTTTACTTTGTCCCCATCATTTGGAAATTTGGTGGATTAAATAAGGGATTCTCCATGTAGACTCTGATGTGGACTGTCTAAGTGGCATTTTTTGTCCACGTGGCATGCTTGGTGTCATTCCGTTAGAGAAAGGGGTATTTTTGAGCCAAAAATTTAACGGAGGGGTATTTTTGAGCCAAAAAACTAACAAAGGGTATTTTTGATCCATTTCGGGTAGTTCAGGGGTATTTTTGGCCTTTTTCCATAAAAATGAATGAAGCCTGCACGTGAGGGGGCGTATTGAGAATTTAATAAAATAATAAAAGTGTGCTCCATCTAACAACTTAAGCTTTTGGATGGGATGATCAATTGATCACACACTTTAGTACATTTTAATATTATCCATCGAATAACCAACTGAAGAGAAAAAATAGATTTCTAAATCTAACAATATAAGCAAATAACACATCCTCATTGTAATATTTTTTAAAATACTCTTACTTGGATGTTCATTAATTATTAGAAATTGTTAGATTTAGCAAGCTATTTTGAAAAGAGCCAAATGGCATTTTCCTCTTGGCTCTTTTGAAAAGGACCCTTTGCTTTATACATAAGAAGGTTCTTTTCACTTCCTGTAGAGAAAACCTGAAAATAATATAATGAAATAGGTTTGTGTGTGAAAACAAAATGAGAAAAATGAAGTTGGAAGACATAGAACACGACTTGTAACACAAGTTTTTGCAACGACCTGCTAGTATATGGAGTCATATAATCCTGTGGTGGATGTAATCACAATCAAGTTTCTTATCAGTGTATCTGCATGAAAAATTTCATATGCATCTAATGGATATTATTATAGCCTATTTATATGGCTCATTGGACAACGAAAATCATATAAAAATCTATGGAAGATTCAAAATGCATATAACATGTAAAATTTTCCGAGAAAATTTGTTCAATAAAGTTTCAGAAACTTTTATATGGATTGATACAATCACAATATGTAGTATGATTGCCTTAGGGAATATGTATAGAGAAGGATAAAAAAAGACCCAATTGCAGTTGTGTCTTTATAAAAAGACTTGGATCTAAATTGTCTAATTGTTGTGTATGTTGATAACTTGAATTTTATTGACACTCTTGAAGAACTTTCATAGGAAGTAGATAATTTGAAGAAAGAATTTGGAAATATAATTTTGTTTGGCTTAGAAATTGAGCATTTGGTAAGTGGAATATTTATCTGTCAATCATCAGATTTTAAAGCGATCTTACATGGATAAAGCACATCCATTGAAAATTCTCGAGAATTTGTTCAGCAAGTGTTTAGATATCTTAGAGGAATAATTGGGATATGAGTTTGTCTTATTAATTAATCGAATTCACCACTAATTCGTTACACAGAGGAAGATTATTTTTTTTCCAATCCACATGAAGCTTGATCTCAGATAGGCTATTTATTTACATATGGATGTACAACCATATCATGACATTTAACAAATCAAACATGGTTATTTTTTCTTCAAATCATGCAAAAATAATAGAACAAAGCACATGTCACCAAAACTACTTTGCCATATTCAAAAGAATGGTGAATAGTTGCTCAACAAGTTAGTTTAAGTGATAATGTGACAGATATGTTCATTGATGCATTGTCAATGTCAATCTCTCATTTGATAAGCCAATATACAAGATTGTAATGTGCCATCCCGAAAACAATTAATGTTTTCATTAATGGGATTAGATTACGTGTTGTACTCTCTTTGCCTTGGTTAAGGTTTTGTTCCAATGAATTTTTCTTAAACCAAGAAGTCATGCAAAGGATAACAACACCAAGCCATGGCTTCTTTCTCTTAGGGGTCGTTTGGTAGGGTGTATAAGAATAGTGCTGAATATGGTGTATTAGTAATGCTGATATTAGTTTATGTTGGCATCAGTTATGCTGAGATTATTTTTTATGCACTATTTGATTTGGTGTATTAAACATAACATGCATTGCATAAATTTCTAAAATAGTTTACAAATATACCATCCACAAAATACGATGGAAAGGATGTGAAAGTGGTTGTGTCTTTAATCATGCTAATGCATGCATTAAAACCCCTTTCATTGCTATTACCATGGTTTGTCATGTATTAGTTATACATAGCATTAAAAAAAAAAGGGCAGCCCGGTGCACTAAAGCTCCCGCTATGTGCAGGGTCCGGGGAAGGGTGTATTGTATGCAGCCTTACCTTGCATTCCTGCCAGAGGCTGTTTCCAAGGCTTGAACCCGAGACCTTTTGGTCACATGGCAACAACTTTATCAGTTACTCCAAGGCTCCCCTTCAAGTGTACATAGCATAATATCAAATAAAGTGTACATTAGTTATACATTGGTTGAAAAAGTGTACCAAACAAGGTATTAGTAATATGCAAAACCAATGCATGCATTATTTTTTCTAATGTATTTTACCAAACGACCGTTAAAAGTGTTATTATTCCAGCAGTTGCACTAACAACTAGTATTATCTTATGCATTTTCTAAATCAATGTTACTATATATGAATTGTCAATTGTGAAAAGTTATTATAGAATTATCTAATTTTCTTAAATTTTTAAAAAGAAATAGAAACGGAGAGACAAAATGAACTGAATGGGTAGTCTCACGTGACTGAAGCTCGAGTAGCATGCCAAATACATAGTTATATTGCTGCTGACATACATCTGTTGAAGATATAATAAAACCGTTTCTATTGTCAAACAAATGTAAATAATAGGGCTAACTATCTGTTCAAGTTTGCTGCAAACATAGTATTTTCTACCACATGCTTAAGCTGTTGTTCTGCATCTAGTTTGTTTTCTCCAGCGCCTTGAAGAAGATACATCATTAGCAAGGGACTGATGGTGAAGTTAATGGGGGCGTCTAATAGTAGAGTCATTTACTGTTATTGATTATCATTTATAGTCATACTAAAATTTGTCTGTCTGACATCATGAAGAAGAAGATCATCTTTTTGCATACTTGGCCTTTGAGTGACTTCTTAAGTTAACCTTGCAGGCAGAAGTTTGATGACGAGATAAACCCACAGCTAAAGCATACAGGAGCAGGTATCATATCCATGGCTAATGCTGGACCAAATACAAATGGAAGTCAATTCTTCATCACCTTGGCACCTGCACAGTCACTTGATGGTAAGTACACATATCGAGGTTGTTTTCCATCAATTTGTATGAATAGGCTTTTTTTTGTTGAATCAGCTGGCTGTACTGCATGTGCTGATGTATTTTGGTACCTTGTGTGATGACCCGACACGTCATCACGCCACTTAGGCGCCGCGTGGCACAAAGTTGCTTATGTGGAGGACTTACATGGAAAGGAAACTAGTCTTTAGTGAAATATTCTAGAGAAATAGAGAGATTTCCCATTGAAGATCCTAGAATTTCTTGGATTTGCATGGAAGACCCTTGGGATCTTCTAGCATTGTAGAAATTCTAGAGAGAGGACTATTTTGTAAATTTGAGGGACTTGTAGAACAATTATTATTGCATATTAGCCCCTAAGTGAGTAGTATAAATAGAGGGGCATTCGCATCCAAGGGTGTGGCTTAGTGGTTCAATGAAGTTGGGTTGAGCATCATGAGGTCTCAGGTTCAATTTCCAATAGAGACAAACACTAGGTGATTTCTTCCCATCTGTTCTAGCCTTGGTGGACAGAGTTGCCTGGTACTTGTTGCTGGTGGGAGGTGACAGGTATCCCGTGGAATTAGTCGAGGTACGCGCAAGCTGGCCCTGACACCACGGTTATCAAAAAAAAAAAGTATAGGAGCATTCATTTATAAAACCATCAAGCAGAATCTTTCAAGTCTCGCGTAATATAAAAGCTTTCTTTAGCAATCCTCTTGTGTCTTTCTTCAAATTAGCATTCCCTTAGCGATCTAGTTTAAAAAAGGCTTATTTGAGCTTACTAGATCATGAAAGATTCGTGAGCGAGTTGTTAAGTGCCGCACGGTGTGCTTAATGGAAGTCTTAGTCCATGACAACGTGGTATCAGAGCAAAGGTTAATATTAGGGGACATTGCTAGCACAACCAACGTCAAATAGGATGATGCGGAGAAGCACCGAAAGGGGAGAAACAATCGTAAGAAGAGTGAGGAACTGTTGTCTGACCTTACACCAAGCGAACTGCTGGCATCCCACTTACTTTCGGCCACTGAGGTAAGCGACGACTAACAAGAGGAAGTGTCCAAAGACGTCACGTCGGGAATAGAGTGGATTGCGAGGGTTGACACGGCGAGGCAGGCTGTGAAGATTTTTGGCAAACGTCTGAACGAGGTCGATGACAAGTTCAAAACTCTTGAAGACTTCATCCTTGAGGAGAATGACAACATCCGAAAAGAGTTGGAGGGGCGCTAGCATACAGAATTGGAGATGAGGGAAACCATCACTTCCTTGGAGTGTCATGACATCCGACAAGGAGAGGGAGGCCAAGGTTGAGGCTCCCAAGCCATCCATGTTCAAAGGCGCTTGTGATGCACAAGAGGTAGATAATTTTATTTGGCATTTGTAGAATTATTTAAAGTGCAACAAGGTCAAAAATGATGAGAATAAAATCAACAACGCCATGTTGTACTTCTCGGAGATGACGATGCTATGGTGGAAACGGAAGGAGCCCAAGATGGAAAGGGGGCTTTGCATCATCAACACATGGTAGCAATTTCGAGTAGAGTTCAAAAGGGTTTTCTTTCCCAATAATGCCATCTATAAGGCGAAGCAAAAGTTCCTGTAGTTTAAGCAGACGGGAAGCATACACGAATACGTGAAGGAGTTTACCACTCCCACGTTTCAAATTCCCAACCTCACAGATGAAGACGTATTGTTCCATTTCATGGATGGGCTTTAAAATTGGGCCAAGACGGAGTTGGAATGCCGACATGTTAGTATAATTGATGAAGAAGCCATTGTATAGGTTGAAACTTTGACAGACTTTAGGCATGACAAGGGTAAAGGCAAGGAGACGAGTAGTCATGCCAAAGGTGGGGGAGATTATGGCAGAAGCAAGGAGCATCAGTCGCACCCCAAGAACCACAACAACAAGAAGTCCGATGGCAAGAAGTTTGGACTCCAAAACTATGTCGAGATGAAGGTGCAAACGACGAAGGGAGATGGTTGCTACATATGCAGTGGGACGCATGGCTATGCAAGGTTCCCTAAAATGACGATCCTTCGGTGTCATATTAAGTGAACGAAAGGAGAAAGATGTACAAAACCAAGGACAAGGTTCAGGCACGACGCAATTGGGCATGATTGGACTATGTGGCGCTATTGCAAAGCAATCAGAGAGGTCGGAAGAATACAACACCCAATGTGTGGACATCACCATCAGCGTTCGGTCCGCTCGTGCTATGGTCGACTCAGGTTCGGAAGCCAACGTCATGACCAAGGCAGCAACAACAAAGTTGGGTTGAGTTTCAGTCCAAGCAATAGCCGCTTCAAGACAGTCAATGCACCACTGACTCTCGTGTGTGGAGTCGCTAATGGAGTAAGCATCACGTTGGGTAAGTGGCAAGGTAAAACCAACTTCACCGTCGCTCCTGTAGATATCTTTGACATAATTCTTGGGCAAGAATTCTTCCAAAATTGTCATACTAGACTATGGAGCGCGAAGGGTCTTGTATGGTGCCCATGTTTAAGATTCCAAAAATCACAAGGAAAAGCACAATAATCCGCCATGCAGTTTGTGAAAAGCCTTAAGAAGGGGGAGCCAACGTTTATTGAAAAGGGCAATCACCGGAGGAAGCCATATGGGAACGATATGAAAACTTGTGGCAATGCAAAGATAAAATCAGGAAGTCTATGCTACAACGATGCGCCACAGTCTTCGCAACATTAGGTGGGGGAGAATGTGACAACCCGCCACGTCATCACACCACTTAGGCGTCGCGTGGCACAAAATTGCTTATGTGGAAGACTTGCATGGAAAGAAACCCAGTCCTTAGTGGAATATTCTAGAGAAATAGGGAGATTTCTCATGAAAGACCCTTGGAATCTTCTAGAGAAGGGACTATTTTGTAAATATGTGGGAGAATAATTATTATTTGCATATCCGTTACCTTGTCAAAAAATAAAAATAATAAAAAATTATTATTTACATATTAGCCCCTAAGTGAGTAGTATAAATAAAGAGACATTCATTTCTAAAACCATCAAGCAAAATCTTCTAAGTGTTGAGTAATATAAAAGCTTTCTTTAGCAATTCTTTTGTGTCTTTCTTCAAATTAGCATTTCCTTAGCGATCCAGTTTTAAAAAGGCTTACTTACAACAACAACAACATACCCAGTGTATTCCCACAAAGTGGGATATGGGGAGGGTAAGATGTACACAGTCCATACCACTACCTCGGAGAAGTAGAGAGGCTGTTTTCGATAGACCCCCGGCTCAGGACACATAACAACAGACGAAAAACATAAAAACAACAAACAAAAAGGGATAACACACCAATAGAAAATAAAAGAAACAGGACACCCACAAAGTAATGCGATACACAATCTATCCAGAAATCCCAAACATCACCAAAACACCACGAACAAGGAACTACAAGACACACGCATAACACTACGACTACATGCACAGAAGCAAACAAAGCACACCTTCCTACTAGCCAGGACGCACTCCTACCCACGAACCCTCTACCCTAATCCGCTCCCTCCACACCTCAGTAAGCTGTAGCTGCTCCATGTCATGTCTATTCACCTCGGCCTACCTCTACCCCGTCTGAAGCCATTCATAGTCAATCTCTCACATCTCCGTACTGGGGCATCTGTACACCGCCTCATCACATGCCCGAACAACCTTAACCGCACTTCCCGCATCGTGTCAACTACCGAGGCCACTCCCACCTTCTCCCGAATACTCTCATTCCGAACCCTATCTCTCCTAGTAAGTTTCGTGACACTTGCTCCCTTAACACTGTTTTTCTGTTTGTATATCAAACAGTAGAACGATAACTTTTAATTGAACTTGAAACTAGATAAGGAACCATTTAAATGGTGAGAAAAAGGTGTTCCAAAATTCAGATGAATCTCTATGTCAACATGTTTGAGCTAAGTTCATGGATGACTATCCATGTATACAAGGAGGCTCTTCCATGATGAAATGCTGGTCGATCTCTCTTGGTTTCTACCAAATCAAGCTGGAGGAAAAAATCTTCTCCCCTTTCCTATATTATGTCTGAAAATTCATGAGCTACCATATCAAGACTGCTTTAAAATATTAGTACATGATTCCCAGATCAATTCTTGTGATGGCTTTCTCATTTTGCAATGATAGAAAATACTATTTTTTAAGACCTTGGTTATTCTGAATCTAATACACTGCCCCAGCTCTGTTGATGTGTCCCTCTAGTCTGCAATTAGCATAAGCATTGCTAGTACAGTTGTGATCTCTTCTTTGTTTGTAGCTTGTTCTTATGGTGCACTCTTAAGTGCACTATTAGCTGATGAGTTTTCGTTCGTGTATGTTAGGAAAACATACTATTTTTGGAAGAGTTTGTCGGGGAATGGAAATTGTCAAGAGACTTGGTAGTGTGCAAACTGATAATACTGACAGGTATTGTGCTTCCCTATAACATTTATATTTACATTAGTATGAGAACAATGTCATGCTACTAAAATGTTGTGCGTACAGAAAACATCGATAATCCAGGTGGTCTTTGTTTGGAGAAAATGAAATTTCCAGAAAGACTAATATGAAAGCTCTAATTCCAGTTCCATTTACTGCCCTTACTCTTCCATTTGATATCAATGCAGACCAATCCATGATGTGAAGATATTGAGGACTACTGTCAAAGATTGATGTTCTGCATCTTATCAAAAACAATTGTTACATTAGCTAGAGCATCCAAGGGATAGTATAGTGTTATAATGTTGTTATCACAACCAAGATCCATTCTATCTTCTGCTTTCTAAGTGAGAAGAACTGATGTAGGTCTGTATGTGGGAATGTGGATACTAATTTTGTGTAAACCAAAATGATATGGGAGAATCGCAATTGCCTGACAAACCAAATGGGACAGCATTGTCTCATGGTTTGTAAGCCTACTCTAGAGAAAATGACAAAAACCGGTAGGTCCTCAAGAAGTATCATCTTAACAATTTGCTATTTTGTGTCATTGGCACTTTTCAACTGTCTTTTGATATCAAAAAGACACTTTTTAACTATCCCTTTAAATCCGGAAGTAGTTTAGGGGGTTACCATAGTTTCAGTGTGCAAGATCCAAACCAATCGACGTTTAAAAGTTGTTAATTCTGATGTATTCTCCCCTTTTTTTTGGTTGAATGGTGAATGTAAGACGTTCTGGGCATAGCCATGATTGACCTCATTGGGCTCCATTTGCCTTGAAATCCTAAATGTCCACCCCAACTGGCTTTGAATTTGCCACAACTGAAGTTGTTTTGATTTCTTTTTTTGGCGTTTCGGAGTCATGAAATGTGAATTCATGATTATTGGAGCTTTCGATGTGTATTAGCACATGAATTTTTGAGAAATTGTTGTTGGACTCCATTTGTGTTGAAATGCCAAGCGTCCACCCCAAGCGACCTATGCTAATGTCGCTTTTTATTTTCTTCGCATTTTGAGGTTCTAAAATGTGAGTTTTATCGAGGCTTTTCATGAGTATTAAAACATGAAACTTTTGAAAAATTGTTACCAGACATTGTTTGCCTCAAATTTGGGTTGTCCATCCAAAACGACATGGGTTTAAACTCATCCGGACGCCCATATTCCCCACTGATCCTTAAGCTAGCACACGAAAAACCACCTCAAATTCCTGTTATTTCGCTCATGTTTTTTAAAAAGCTATGTCCGTCCAGATGGACGAACATAATTCATTTAATAGGCCGACCCAAGAGGTTACGGCTAAAACTCATCCGGACGCCTATATTCTCCACTGATCCATAGGCTAACACACACGAAAAACTGAAGTAATCGGTAAATTTCTGTTATTTCGCTCATATACTTCAAAAAAAGCTACGACCGTCCATCCGGACCAACACAATTTATTCAATAGGTCGTTGAAGGTCGTTGACGATCGATAGAAGAGGTTTTGGCAAAAACTCATTCGGACGCCCATATTCCCCATTAATTCATATGCTAACTCACATGAAAAACCAAAATAATCTTCAATTTCTAGTATTTCGATCATATATTTTTGAAAAAGCTACGTTCGCTAATCACCTAACACAATTCATCTAATAGGTCCTCGCGGGCCGACCCTGGAGGTTTCGGCTAAAACTCATCTGGAAGTCCATATTTCCCACTAATCCATAAGCTAACACATACGAAAAACAAAAATAATCTTCAATTCCTGTTATTTTCGCTTATATGTTTTAGAAAAATCTATGTCCGCTAATCCGGACCAACATAATTAATTTAATAGGCCGTCCCGGGCCGACCTAAGATGTTTCGGCTAAAACTCATCCGGACGCCCATATTCCCCACTAATCCATAGGCCAACACACACGAAAAAACAAAACAATCCTCAAATTCCTGTTATTTCGCTCATATGTTTTAAAAAAATCGACGTCCGCCCATTTGGATCAAAAAAATTAATTTAATAGGTCGTCGTGGGCCGACCTAAGATGTTTCGGCTAAAACTCATCCGAACGCCCATATTCCCCACTAACCCATAGGCTAACACACACGAAAAATCGAAATAATCCTCAATTCTCGTTATTTCGCTCATATGTTTTAAAAAAAGCTACGTCCGCCCATACGGACCAACACAATTCATTTAATAGTTCGTCGCGGGCCGATCCAAGAAGTTTCAGTAAAAACTCATTCGGACGCTCATATCCCTAGCTAATCCATAGGCTAACACACACGAAAAATCAAAATAATCCTCAAATTCTTGTTATTTCGCTCATATGTTTTAAAAAAAGCTACGTCCGCCCATCCGGACCAACACAATTCATTTAATAGGTCGTCGCGGGCCGTCCCAAGAGGTTTCGGCTTAAACTCATCCGGCCGCCCATAGTCCCCACTAATCCTTGGGTTAACATACACGAAAAATCGAAATAATCCACAAATTCCTATTATTTTGCTCATATTTTTTAAAAAAGCTACGTCTGTCCATATGGACCAACACAATTCATTAAATAGGTCATCGTTGGCGGACCCAAGAGGTTTCGACTAAAACTCATCCGGACGCCCATATTCCCCATTAATCCGTAGGCTAACACACACGAAAAACCAAAATAATTCTCAATTCCAATTATATCGCTCATATGTTTAAAAAAAACTATGTTCGCCCATCCGGACCAACACAATTCATTTAAAAGGTCGTCGAGGGCCGACCCACGAGGTTTCGGCTAAAACTCATTCGGATACCCATATTCCCCACTAATCCATAGGCTAACACACACGAAAAACAGAAATAATCCTCAATTTATGTTATTTCGCTCATATGTTTAAAAAGAAGCAACGTCCGCCCATCCGGACAAACACAATTCATGTAATAGGTCGTCGTGAGTCGATTCAAGAGGTTTCGACTAAAACTCATCCGGTCGCCCATATTCCCCACTAAACACAAACCCATAGGCTAACACACACTAAAAATTAAAATAATTTTCAATTTCAGTTTTTTCGCTCATATGTTTTTAAAAAAGCTATGTTCGTGCATTCGGACCAACACAATGCATGTAATAGGTCGTCACGGGGCGACCTAGGAGGTTTCAGCTAAAACTCATCCAGACGCCTAGATTCGCCACTAATCCATAGGCTGACACACATAAAAAATCAAAATAATCCTCAAATTCATGTTATTTTCCTCATATGTTTTAAAAAAGCTACGTCTGCCCATCAGGACCAACACAATTCATTTAATAGGTTGTCGTGCATCGTCCTAAGAGGTTTCGGCTAAAACTAATCCGGACGCCCGTATTTCCCACTAATCTATAGGCTAACAAACACGAAAAATCAAAATAATCCTCAAATTTTTGTTATTCGTTATTCCGCTCATATAAAACAAGCTACGTTCGCCCATCCGGACGGACACAATTCATTTAATAGGTCTTCGTAGACCGACCTAAGAGGTTTCGGCTAAAACTCATCCGGACGCCTATATTCCCCACCAACCCATAGGCTAACATACATGAAAAATCAAAATAATTCTCAATTACTATTATTTCACTCATATGTTTTAAAAAAAGCTACGTCCGTCAATCCGGACAAACACAATTCATTTAATAGGTTGTTGCGGCCTGTCCCAAGAGGTTTTGACTAAAACTCATCCGGACACCCATATTCCCCACAAATCCATAAGCTAACACACACGAAAAAATAAAATAATCTTCAAATTCCTGTTATTTCGCTCATGTGTTCTAAAAAAAGCGAAGTCCGCCCATCCGGACCAACACAATTCATTTAATAGGTCATCGTGGGCGGACCCAAGAGGTTTCAGTTGAAACTCATTTGGACGTCCATTGTCCCCACTAACCCATAGGCTAGCACACACGAAAAATCAAAATAATTCTCAAATTCCTGTTATTTCGCTCATATTTTTTTTTAAAAGATATGTTCATCCATACGGACTAACACAATTTATTTAGTAGGTCGTCACAGGCCAACCCAAGAGGTTTCAACTAAACCTCATCCGAACGCATATATTCCTTACTAATCCATAGGCTAACACACACAAAAAATCAAAATAATCCTCAAATTCCTATTATTTCGCTCATATTTTTTTTAAAAAGCCGCGTCCATCCATTCGGACCTACTAATCCGGACGCCCATATTCCCCACTAATCCGTAGGCTAATACACATGAAAAACCAAAATAATTCGCAAATTCCTGTTATTTCGCTTATATGTTTTAAAAGAAGTTGTGTCCGCCCATCTGGACCAACACAATTCATTCAATAGGTCGTCACGGGCCGATCCAAGAGTTTTCAGCTAAAACTCATCCGAACCCTCATATTCCCCACTAATCCATAGGCTAACACTCACGAAAAATCGAAATAATCCTCAAATTCTTGTTATTTGGCTCATATTTTTAAAAAAAAATCTACGTTCGCCCATCCGGACCAACATATTTCATTTAATTGGTCGTCGTGAATCGATCCAAGATGTTTCAGATAAAACTCATCCGGACGCCCATATTTTCCACTAATCCATAGGCTAACATACACTAAAAATCAAAGTAATCCACAAATTCCTGTCATTTATCTCATATACTTCCAAAAAAGCTACAAACGCCAATGCGAACCTATACAATTCATTCAATAGGTCGTCGACAATCGACCGAAGAGTTTTTGACTAAAATTCATCCGGACGCCCATATTCCCCATTAATCCATAAGCTAACACACATGAAAAACCAAAATAATCTTCAGTTGCTATTATTTTGCTCATATATCTTAGAAAAAGCTAAGTCCGCTAATCCGGCCTAACACAATTCATTTGATAGGTCATCGCGGATCGACCCTGGAGGTTTCGGCTAAAACTCATTCGGACTCCCATATTCCCCACTAAGCCATAGGCTAACACATACGAAAAACCAAAATAATCCTCAAATTCCTGTTATTTCGTTCATATGTTTTAAAAAAAGCACGTTTGCCCACTCGGCCCAACACAATTCATTTAATAGGTCGTCATAGTTCGACCCAAAAGGTTTCAACTAAAACTCATCCAGACGCCTATATTCCTCACTAATCCATAGGCTAACACACACGAAAAAAATGAAATGATCCTAAATTCTTGTTATTTCGCTCATATGTTGTAAAAATAGTTACGTCCGCTCATCCGAACCAACATAATTCATTTAATAGGTCATCGTGGGCCAACCCAGGAGGTTTCGGCTAAAACTTATCTGGACGCCCATATTCCCCACTAACCCATAGGCTAATAACACACACGAAAAAACAAAATAATGCTCAAATTCTTGTTATTTTGCTCATATTTTTAAAAAAAAGATATGTTCGTCCATTCGGACCAACATAATTCATTTAATAGGTCGTTGCAGGCCAACCCAAGAGGTTTCGGCTAAAACTCATCTGGACACCCTTATTTTCCACTAATCCATAGGCAAACACACACGAAAAACTGAAATAATCCTCAGATTCCTGTTATTTCACTCATTTTTATAAAATAGTTGTGTCTGCCCATCCAAACCTACACGATTCATTTAATAGTTTGTCGCGGGCCGACCCAAGAGGTTTCAACTAAAACTCATCCAGAAGCCCATAGTTTCCACTAATGTGTAGGCTAACACACATGAAAAACCAAAATAATCTGCAAATTAATATTATTTTGCTCATATGTTTAAAAAAAAAGCTACGTCCACCCATCCGGACCAGCACAATTCATTCAATAGGTCGTCGCGGGCCGATCTAAGAGGTTTCGGCTAAAACTTATCCAGACGCTCATAATCCCTATTAATCCATAGCCTAACACACACTAAAATTCGAAATAATCCTCAAATTCCTGTTATTTGGCTCATATTTTTTAAAAAGCTACGTCCACCCATCCGGACCAACACAATTCATTTAATAGGTTGTCGCGGACCGACCTAAGAGGGTTCGGCTAAAACGCATTCGGACGCCCATATTCTCCACTAATCTGTAAGCTAACACACACGAAAAATTGAAGTAATCCACAAATTCCTGTTATTTAGCTCATATACTTTATAATAAGCTAGGATCGCCCATCCGGACCAACACAATTCATTCAATAGGTCGTTGAGAGCTGACCGAAGAGGTTTTGGCTAAAACTCATTCGGACACCCATATTCCCCATTAATCTATAGGCTAACACACATGAAAAATCAAAATAATCTTCAATTCCTGTTATTTCGCTCATATATTATAGAAAAAGCAACGTCCTCTAATCCGGTCCAACATAATTCATTTAATAGGTCGTCGCGGGCAGACCCTGGAGGTTTCGGTTAAAACTCATCTGGACGCCCATATTCTCCACTAATCCATAGACTAACACACACGAAAAACCAAAATAATCCTCAAATTCATGTTATTTCGCTCATATGTTTTAAAAAAAGCGACATCCGTCCATTCGGACAAATACAATTCATTTAATAGATCGTCGTAGACCGACCCAAGAGGTGTCGGTTAAAACTCATCCGGATGCCCATATTCCCCACTAACCATTAGGCTAACAGACAAGAAAAAATGAAATGATCCTCAATTCCTGTTATTTCGCTCATATGTTGTAAAAAAAATCTACGTCCGCCCATCCAAACCAACAATTTTTATTTAATAGGTCATCGCGGGCCGACCCAAGAGGTTTCGACTAAAACTCATCCGGACGTACATATTCCCCACTAATCCATAGGCTAACACACACGAAAAATCGAAATAATCCGCAAATTGCTGTTATTTTACTCATATGTTCTAAATAAAGCTACGTCCGTCCAGCCGGAACAACACAATTAATTTAATAGGTCGTCCCGGGCCGAACCAAAAGGTTTTGACTAAAACTCATTCGGACGCCCATATTTCCCACTAATCCATAGGCTGACACACACGAAAACACCAAAATGATTCTCAAATTCCTGTTATTTCGCTCATATTTTTTAAAAATAAGATATGTCCGCCCATCCTGACTAACACCATTCATTTAATATGTCGTCACTGGCTGACCCAAAAGATTTCGGCTAAAACTCATCCGGACGCCTATATTCCCCAATAATCTATAGGTTAACATACACGAAAAATCGAAATAATTCTATAATTCCTATTATTTTGCTCATATTTTTTTAAAAAAGTTATGTCCGTCCATATGGAACAACACAATTCATTAAATAGGTCGTTGTAGGCGGACCCTAGAGGTTTCGGCTAAAACTCATCCACACGCCCTTATTCCCCATTAATCCTTAGGTTAACACACAAGAAAAATTGAAATAATCCGCAAAATCCTGTTATTTTGCTCATATGTTTTTTAAAAAAAAATTACATCCGCCCATCTGGACCGACACAATTTATTCAATAGGTCATCGGGGGCCAACCTAAGAGGTTTCCGCTAAATTCATCTGGACGCCCATATTTCACACTAATTCATAGGCTAACACACACGAAAAATCAAAATAATTCTCAAATCCTGTTATTTCCCTCATATGTTTTAAAAAAAGTTGCGTCCGCCCATTTGGACCAACATAATTCATTTAGCAGGTCATCGCGGGCTGACCCAAGAGGCTTCGGCTAAAACTCATTCGGACTCTCATATTCCACACTAATCCATAGGCTAATACACACTAAAACTGAAATAATCTTCAATTTCAGTTATTTCGCTCATATGTTTAAAAAAAAAAAGTGACGTCCGCCCATCCGGACAAACATAATTCATCTAATAGGTCATCGTGGGCCGATCCAAGAGGTTTGGGCTAAAACTCATCCAACCTCCCATATTCCCCACTAGCCATTAACCCATAGGCTAACACACTAAAAACCGAAATAATCTTCAATTCTTGTTTTTCGCTCATATGTTTTAAAAAAAAAGCTACGTTCGTGCATTCGGACAAACACAATTCATTTAATAGATCGTCGAAGGGCGACCCAAGAGGTTTCTGTTAAAAATCATTCGTACGCCCAGATTACCCACTAATCCATAGGCCAACACACATGAAAAATCGAAATAATCCTCAAATTCCTGTTATTTTGCTCATATGTTTTAAAAAAGCTATGTCCACCCATCCGGACCAACACAATTCATTGAATAGGTCATCGCGGGTCGTCCCAAGAGGTTTCGGCTAAAACTAATCCGAATGCCCATATTCTCCACTAATCCATATGCTAACACACACGAAAAATTTGCAATAATCCTCAAATTTCTGTTAATCCACTCATTTCACTCATATGTTTTAAAAAAACTATGTTCGCCCATCCGGACAAACATAATTCATTTATTAGGTCATCACAGGCTGACCCAAGAGGTTTCGGCTACAACACATCGGGACGTCGATATTCCCCACTAATTCATAGGCTAACACACACGAAAAACTGATATAATCCTCAAATTCTTATTATTTTACTCATATTTTTTAATAAAAGCTACGTTCGCCCATCCGGACCAACACAATTTATTTAATAGGGTATCGCGGGCCGACCTTAGAAGTTTCGGCTAAAACTCATCCAGACGCTCATATTCCCCACTAATCCATATGCTAACACACACGAAAAGCTAAAATAATCCGTAAATTCCTATTATTTCGCTCATGATTTTAAAAAAGCTACGTCCGTCCAACCGGACCAACACAATTCATTTAATAGGTCATCGCGGGCCGACCCAAAAGGTTTAGGCTAAAACCTATCCAGACATCATATTTCCCACTAATTCATAGGCTAACACACACGAAAAACTGATATAATCTTCAAATTCCTGTTATTTCGCTCATATTTTTTAATAAAAGCTACATTAACCCATTCGAACCAAAACAATTCATTTAACAGTTCATCGCGGGCCGACCCAAGAGATTTTGGCTAAAACTCATTCGGACACCCATATACCCCACTAATCCATAGGCTAACACACACAAAAAACTTAAATAATCCTCAATTCTTATTATTTCGCTCATATGTTTTATAAAAAGCTACGTTTGCCCATCCGTACCAACACAATTCATGTAATAGGTCATCGCGGACCGACCCAAGAAGTTTTGGCTAATACTCATTCGGACACCCATATAATCCTTACTTCATGTTATTTCGCTGATATGTTTTAAAAAAAGCTACGCCTGCCCATTCAGATCAAAATAATACATTTAATAGGTCATCGTGGGCCGACCCAAGAGATTTCGGATAAAACTAATTCAGATGCCCATATTCCTCACTAATTCATTGGCTAACACACACGAAAATTGAAATAATCCTCAAATTCCTGTTATTTCGCTCATATTTTTTAAAAAAGCTACATCCGCTCATTCGAACCAACACAATTCATTTAATAGTTTGTTGGGGGCCGACCTAAGAGGTTTCGGCTAAAACTCATCCGGACACCCATATTCAACACTAATCCATAAGCTAACACACACGAAAAATCAAAATAATCCTCAAATTCCTGTTATTTTGCTCATATTTTTTTTTAAAAAGCTACGTCCGCCCATCCGAAGCAACACAACTCATTTAATAGTTCGTCGGGGGCCGACCCAAGAGGTTTCGCCTAAAATTCATCCAGACCATCATATTCCCCACTAATCCATAGTCTAACACACACGAAAAATAAAAATAAACCGCAAATTTCGGTTATTTCGCTCTTATAGTTTAATAAAAAGTTGCGTCCGTCCAACCGGACCCACACAATTCATTCAATAGGTCTTCACGGGCCAAACCAAGATATTTCGGCTAAAACTCATCCGGACGCCCATATTTCCCACTAATCCATAGGCTAACACTCACGAAAAATCAAAATAATCCTCAAATTTCTGTTATTTCGCTGATTTTTTTTTTCAAAAAAGCTACATCCATCCATCCGAACCCACACAATTTATTTAATTGGTCTTCGTGGGCCGATCCAAGGGGTTTCGTATAGAACTCATTCGGTCGTTCATATTCCCCACTAATTCATAGGTGTTAACATACAAAAAATCAAAATAACCCTCAAATTCCTGTTATTTTGCTCATATTTTTTTAAAAAAGCTACGTCCGCCCATCCGAAACAACACAATTCATTTAGTAGTTCATCGTGGGCTGACCCAAGATATTTCGGCTAAAACTCATCCGAACACCCATATTCAACACTAATCCATATGCTAACACACACGAAAAATTGAAACAATCATCAATTTCTGTTATTTTGCTCATATGTTTTAAAAAATGCTACATCCGCCCATCCGGAGCAACACAATTCATTTAATAGGTCATCGCGGGCCGACCAAAGAGGTTTCAGCTAAAACTCATCCGGACGTCCATATTTTTCACTAATCCATAGGCTAACACATACAAAAAAAAATAAAAAATAATAATAATCCTCAAATTCCAATTATTTTGCTCAAATGTTTTCAAAAAAGCGACGTCCGCCCATCCGGACCAACACAATTCATTAATAGGTCGTAACGGGCCGACCCAAGAGGTTTCGGCAAAGACTCATCCGGACGCCCATATTATTCACTACATAGGCTAACACACATGAAAAATCAAAATAATCCTCAATTCCTGTTATTTCGCTAATATATTTTTAAAAAAGCTACGTCCGCCCATCCGGACCAACACAATTCATTTAATAGGGTATCGTGGGCCGATGCTAGAAGTTTCGGCTAAAACTCATCCGGACGCTCATATTTCCCACTAATCCATAGGCTAACACACACGAAATATCGAAATAATCCTAAAATTCCTGTTATTTCGCTCATATGTTTCAAAAAGAAACTATGTTCGCCCATCCAGACCAATACAATTCATTTAATAGGTCGTCGCGGGCCGTCCCAAGAGGTTTCGGCTAAAACTCATCCGGACGCTCATATTTCCCACTAATCCATAGGCTAACACACACGAAAAATTGAAATAATCTTCAAATTCCTGTTATTTCGCTCATATTTTTTTAAAAAAGCTACGTCCGCCCATCCGAACCAACAAAATTCATTTAATAGTTCGTCGGGGGCCGACCCAAGAGATTTCTGCTAAAACTCATCCGGACGTCCGTATTTCCCACTAATCCATAGGCTAACACACACGAAAAATCAAAATAATCCTTAATTCATGTTATTTACCTGATATGTTTTAAAAAAAGCTACGTTTGCCCATTCAAACCAACACAATTCATTTATTAGGTCGTCGTGGGCCGATCCAAGTGGTTTCGGCTAAAACTCATCCGAATGCCCATATTCCCCACTAATCTAAGACTAACACACATGAAAAATTAAAATAATTCTCAAATTTCTGTTATTTCGCTCATATGTTTTAAAAAAAGCTATGTCCGCCCATCCGGACCAACATAATTCATTTAAGAGGTGGGCGTAGCATATTTTAAGACAAACAAGCGAAAAAGCAGGAATTGCGATTTATTTTGATTTTTTCATTTGTGTTAGCCTATGAATTTCTAGAGATAGGTGCATCAGAATGATTTTTTGTCGAAAGCTCATGGTTGCATTTGTGACGACCTATTAAAATATATGGGTTGCATCAAAGAAGCGGACATAAATTGTTTTAGGACAAACGAGCGAAAAAAGAAGCAATTGCGGATTATTTTAGTTTTTCTTGTGTATTAATTTATTCGCCTATGAATTTCTGAAGATAGGTGCGGCTGAATGATTTTTTACCAAAAACTCATGGCTACACCCATGAAGACCTATTAAATGATAAGGTTTACTTCAAAGAGGCGGACGTAACCATTTTTAGGACAAACAAGCGAAAAAGTTTGTGGATTATTTTAGTTTTTTCGTGTCTGTTAGCCTATAAATTTTTGAGATAGATGTCAGAATGTTTTTTGTCGAAAACTCATGGTTACGCCCGTGAAAACCTATTAAATGATAAGGATTGCTTCGTAGAGGTGGATGTAACGTACTTTAGAATAAACGAGCGAAAAAGCAGAAATTGCATATTATTTCAGTTTTTTTGTGTGTTAGTCTAAAAATATCTGGAGATGGATGCGTCGAATGATTTTTTCTCGAAAATACATGGTTGCGCCCGTGATGATCTATTAAATGATAAAGATTGCTTCGGAGAGGCAGACGTAACCTGTATTAAGGCACACAAGCAAAAAGGTAGGAATTGCGGATTATTTCATTTTTTTCGTGTGTGTTAGCCTATAAATTTCTAGGAATTGGTGTGTCAGAATGATTTTTTCCTGAAAGCTCAAGGCTACTCCCGTGAAAATCCATTAAATGATAAGGGTTGCTTTGAAAATTTGGACGTATCCTGTTTTAGGACAAACTAGCGAAAAAATAAGTATTGCGGATTATTTCAATTTTTTCTTGTGTGTTAGCCTATAAATTTCTGGGGATAGGTGTGTCAAAATGATTTTTTAACGAAAAAACATGGTTGCACCCGTGATGACCTATTAAATGATAAAGGCTACTTTGAAGAGGCGGACGTAACCTATTTTAGGACAAACAAGCGAAAAAGTAGGAATTGCGGATTATTTTAGTTTTTTCATGCGTTCTAGCCTATTAATTTCTAGGGATAGGTTTGTCGAAATGATTTTTTGTCAAAAACTCATGGATGCGCCCGTGAAGACCTATTCAATGATAAGGGTTGCTTCGGAGAGGCGGACGTAGTCTGTTTTAGAACAAACAAGCAAAAAGGGCAAGAATTAAGAATTATTTTGGTTTTTTCGTGTGTGTTAGTGTATGAATTTCTGGGGATAGGTGTATCGAAATATTTTTTGTCAAAAACTCATGGCTACTCCCATGACAACCTATTAAATTATAAGGGTTGCTTTGGAGAGGTAGACGTAGCCTATTTTAGGACAAACGAGCAAAAAATTAGGAATTACAGATTATTTTAATTTTTTCGTGTGTGTTACCCTATGAGTTTCTGGGGATAGGTGCGTAGGAATAACTTTTACCAAAAGCTCATGGTTGCGCCTGTGACGACCTATGAAATGATAAAGGTTGCTTCGGAAAGGTGAACGTACCCTGTTTTAGGACAAACAAGCAAAAAAACAGGAATTACAAATTATTTTAGTTTTTTGGTGTGTTAGCCTATGAATTTTTGGGGATAGGTGTGTCGAAATAATGTTTTACCGAAAACTCATGATTGCGCCCGTGACGATCTATAAATGATAAGGGTTTCTTCAAAGAAGCGAACGTAGCCCGTTTTAGGACAAAGTACAAACGAGCAAAAACACAAGAATTGCCGATCATTTTGATTTTTTCGTGTGTGTTAGCCTAGGAATTCCTGGGAATAGGTGTGTCGGAATGATTTTTTCTCTAAAACTCATGGTTGCGTCCGTGACGACCTATTAAATGATAAGGACTGCTTCGGAGAGGCGAACGTAGCCTGTTTTAGATCAAATAAGCGAAAAAGCAGGAATTGTGGTAATTTTGGTTTTTTCATGTGTGTTAGCCTATTAATTTCTGGGGATAGGTGTGTCAAAATGATTTTTTTCTGAAAACTCATGGTTGCGCCCGTGATGACATATTAAATGATAAGGCTTGCTTGAAGAGGCGTACGTAGCTTATTTTAGGACAAACGAGCAAAAAAGCAAGAATTGCAGATTATTTCAATTTTTTCGTGTCCTATGAATTTCTGGGGAATGGACAAATACACATGAAAGAATCGAAAATCCTAAATGTCTATTTCGGGTCCTTTAAACTCCTAAATAAGTGACTCTAGCCCTTGTAAAACATTCGCTATCATTTACTAGGTCCTTACAGATGGACCCATAAAATTTGAAGTCAAATAGTACCAGTCGCACTTATTTTGAGAAAACCATGAACTAATACATACGAAAAGCCTAAACAATCCTAGATTCCTTCTTCGGGCCCTTAAAGTCCTAATTGAGTGACGTACACCCCTGAAATACATTCATTATCATTTAGACATTTACTAAGTCCTTTCGAATAGCCAATAAAATTTGAGTTTAAACAATCTCGATCGCTCATATTTCGAAAAAATTATGGACAAATATATATGAAAGCCTCGAAAATCCTAAATTTATGTTTCAGGTCCTTTAAACTCCTAAATGAGTGACTCTAGCCCTTGCAAAACATTCGCTATCATTTAGTAGGTCCTTATAGATGGACCCATAAATTTGAGGTCAAACAATCTCGATCGTACATATTCCGAAAAAATCATGGACTAATATACACGAAAAGCCTAAACAATCCTAGATTCCTTCTTCAGGGCCTTAAAATTCTAAATGAGCGACGTATGCCCCTGAAATGCATTCATTATCATTTACAAGGCCTTTCTGCTAACCAATAAAATTTGAGGTCAAACAGTCTCGATTGCACATATTTCAAAAAACCATGGACTAATACATATGAAAGCCTCGAAAATCCTAAATTCTGCTTCTGGTCCTTTAAACTCCTAAATAAGTGACTCTAGCCCTTGAAAAACATTCGCTATCATTTACTAGGTCTTTACAGATGGACCCATAAAATTTGAGGTCAAACAGTCCTGATCGCACATATTTCGAAAAAACTATAGACTAATACACGGGAAAAGCCTAAACAATCCTAGATACCTTCTTCATGGCCTTAAAATCCTAAATGATCGACGTACGCCATACATTATCATTTACTAGGTCCTTTCGATTAGCCAATAAAATTTGAGATCAAACAGTCTTGATCGCACATATTTCAAAAAATCATGGACAAATGCACATGAAAGCAATCAAAATTTCTAAATTTATGTTTCGGGTCCTTTAAACTCCTAAATGAATGACTCTAGACCTTGAAATATATTCGATATCATTTTTGATGTACTTACAGATGGACCCATAAAATTTGAGGTCACACAATCCCAGTCGCACATATTTCAAAAAAAATTCATGGACATTAACACACGAAAAGCCTAAACAATCCTAAATTCCTTATTCGAGGCCTTAAAATCCTAAATGAACGACGTACACCTCAGAAATGCCTTCATTATCATTTACTAGGTCCTTTCGAATAGCTAATAAAATTTGAGCTCAAACAGTCTCGATCGTGCATATTTCAAAAAACCATGGACTAATACAAATGAAAGGCTCAAAAATCCTAAATTTATGTTTTGGGTCCTTTAAACTCCTAAATGAGTGACTAGCCCTTGAAAAAAATTCGTTATCATTTACAAGGTCCTTACAGATGGACCCATAAAATTTGAGGGAAAACATATTCCGAAAAAACTATGGACTAATACACACGAAAAGTCAAAACAATCCTAGATTCCTTCTTCGAGGCCTTAACATCCTAAATGAGCGATGTACGCCCCTGAAATGCATTCATTATCATTTAGACATTTACTAGGTCCTTTCGGATAGCCAATAAAATTTGAGATTAGACAATCTCGATCGCTCATATTTCAAAAAAACCATGGACAAATACATATGAAAGCCTCGAAAATCCTAAATTTATGTTTCGGGTCCTTTAAACTCCTAAATGAGTGACTAGCCCTTGAAAAAAATTCGTTATCATTTACAAGGTCCTTACAGATGGACCCATAAAATTTGAGGGAAAACATATTCCGAAAAAACTATGGACTAATACACACGAAAAGTCAAAACAATCCTAGATTCCTTCTTCGAGGCCTTAACATCCTAAATGAGCGATGTACGCCCCTGAAATGCATTCATTATCATTTAGACATTTACTAGGTCCTTTCGGATAGCCAATAAAATTTGAGATTAGACAATCTCGATCGCTCATATTTCAAAAAAACCATGGACAAATACATATAAAAGCCTCGAAAATCCTAAATTTATGTTTCGGGTCCTTTAATCTCCTAAATGAGTGACTCTATGCCTTGAAAAACATTCGTTATCATTTAGTAGGTCCTTATAGATGGACCCATAAAATTTGAGGTCAAACAATCTCGATCGCACATATTCCGAAAAAATCATGAACTAATATACACAAAAAACCCTAAGCAATCCTAATTCCTTCTTCGAGGCCTTAAAATCCTAAATGAGTAAAATGCATTCATTATCATTTACTAGGTCCTTTCTGTTAGCTATAAAATTTTAGGTCAAATAGTCTCGATCGCACATTTCAAAAAACCATGAACTAATACACATGAAAGCCTCAAAAATTCTAAATTTCTGTTTCGGGGCCTTTAAACTCCTAAATGAGTGACTCTAGCCCTTGAAAAACATTCGCTATCATTTACGAGGTCATTACATATGAACCCATAAAATTTGAGGTCAAACAGTCCCGATTGCACATATTCCGAAAAAACGATGGACTAATACACACGAAAAGGCTTCGAAAATTCAAAATTCCTGTTTCTGGGCCTTAAATATCCTAAATGAGTGAGGTGCGCCTGTGAAAAGCAACTTGTTTTCCGAATCTAATACAACCCACATCATAACACACCCTTAGATTCCTCCAATGTCCAATCCCTTTGGAAGATAACATTCTTAAAAAGTTGAACAGAAAAAAAAGAATGACAAATCATTCCATTAGAAAGAGGATCCGAATCTGCCTGTACTACTTACAACGAAAAATTCCAACCAGTAACAACTTGGGCAAGAGAGTTAACTATATCTAATACAACCCACATCCTAATACACTACAATTCTATTTTTGGAACAAATAATAATTTCACTAGCCCTTCCAACATTCTTCTCCGCAAAAAGAATTATGCCTGCACACTCTGCAACAGAGGCAATTGCAGCTATTAACCAAGTCAGCCGTTCAATTAAGCGCATTAGCACCCCATAAATCATATGATACAAGAGGCTTGATCTCATTTCACACACGCTATTGAAGACTTGTTCTTGAATCTTGGCTTCTATTACCAATCATTCCCCACTTCTTAACGGACAAACTCACCAAGCAAACAACTCTCAACTCAGCTTACCATGATTACTATTTTGATTTAACAGAACCCCATTTTCTTCACCAGTGGAAGAGTTGTATGCCAAGGCTGGTATTGTAGTGAATCCATTCTCTTTAATTGATCCGTCTTCAGAAGCAGAAACAATGGTTCTTTCTGATGAATTCACCGGTGACTCTTCAGGAACCACCGACTCTATTTGTGTCTGCTGCTGCTGTAATAATTCCATACGCCTCAAAGATGGCACATCTCCGTCACAGTACCTGCGCCACATGCTCCTATATGTTGACTCAATATTTCGGGTGAACTTTGCCCCATCACAAAGTGGTGATTTTGACATAAGTTCTCGAAGACTCATTCTCAAGTTTGATAGAGATGTAACATCTGAAGCCAACTGTATAGCCGACTCAACATACTCGTCTTCATTCCTCGCCACAAGGTTTTGTAACCCTAAAATGCAAAATTGCCCACCAATTGTACAATGTGTGAGAACAAACTTATGATTTCCCCCCCTTGAATTTATTTCTCAGGGTCAACCTTTTCTTCTGAGATTTTTCATCCCATTTATGGAAACTATACTTTCATCAATTGGCAAATGCAAGCACAAGAGTTCATAAGATGCAGAGATATAATAAGAGTAAGATCAATAGAGAACGTACTTACCAACTGTCTTAAGAAGACTCACACCAACATTGTGAGCATGTATGGAACCTCCCATAGTGACACACGGAACTCCCATGTATAGCGATTCACATGTGGTAGTTGTTCCAGCATAAGGAAAAGTATCCAAGCTACAAAAGGAGGTCTATTTAGTTTCTTAAGGAACAGAGATCTATCAAATACAAAATGGTTCTGCAGCTTCCATGAAGAGATATGTCGTGACTTACTGTTGAGTCTTGTTGCAAATTTGTTTGTTTGTAGTTTATAACGCAAAGAAATAGTTGACTTCAGCTTTAATTTAGAATATCATTGCAATGATCACTTGAACTAGCATGACATTGAGAAACATAGAAAGTTGAACAATTTAAAGAAGCAAATTGATAAATCACAACCAATGTGCAAGATGAGAAGAGCATATGCATGGTAAGGTGCCCAACCACTTTAAAATTATATTCTAGGAAGAAAGAAGAGAGATGGAGATAGTAATAGCATCGTATTCTTTAGGTATCTTCAAAGTGAAGCTTGATACCACATATAAATTTAAAGACAACCTTGTGAACAATTTACAAATGAAATCAAAAGCTTACACAGATTGCTGAATATAAGAAGGCCACATGAGCAAAGGCATTACCTAATGTCCATGAGGGAGTATGCTTGCATATGATCATGATTTAGAAGGATTAATGGCAAAAGATCAACTCTCTGTGGCTCCAATCCCAACTGCTCTAGAATAGAAAGAAATCTCTGCCTCACACTATCGCAACAGAAAGGCTTGCACTTAACAATTAGCCGAGAATGTGGAACTGCACATAGAATTCTTGCCCAAACTTGCAGAACTTTAGGGGTTATCTGTATTGAAAGCAAGTCAGCAAGAATAAAAGGAGAAAAAACCACATAGTGCTATCAATGAATACAGTTAAACTTTAAAAAGCACGAAACAATCCCACCACATGCTTCTCAATGACACTAGGTTCCTGATTAATACCTTGGCAAGATTGTTGAAGCTACCAAATGTAACAAAGCCATTGGACAAAGCAGGTGCTGGACACACTGGCCCAGCTTCAGGAGAAGGTGTGTAACAAAGAAAGCTATTCGGCAATCGGACTAACTCTTCCACATGTCTGCCAATACAATTGAAAGGATTAGCCAAAAGATAGTCATGAGATCCAACTTGATAAGGTCAAACATGAAAAAACCTTTTTCCCACTTACTTCTGTTCTGTGTTAGGAGGGTCAGCCATAGCATCAGTGATTCTATAATCAATAGTGGGCAAACCAGTTGTGTTGGGGTATCCAATCCAAGTCACCTAGCAGGAGAAACATATAGAATCATGAGATGGTGCAATAACAGCTAAGAAGTTCCGCCATAGCAAGTAGATTAGTTAAGACTTCGTTTATAACAGGGAAGCTTGATAATTAGAAGCATAAGCATGCTTTCAGAGAAATATTGGGAGTGGGAATTTTATTATGACGTCCAATAAGAGTGGTTGAATTAGCATAAAAACAAGATGACACAGTAGAATGAACCAACTAACTTCGGCATTTCAGGAAAGTTACACCATTGACTTCAGATGTCTTTATGAACTAATTAACTTACCAATTTCAAACGAAAATTTTGAGTTCAAAGGCAATTGCTGGACAGCCGTTTTATAACAAGTCCAACCACCCATGCGATTCTCCTAGTAACAACGTTATCCATGTATCTTAGAATAAAATCATCATATGATCAAAGAATGTAAAGTACGTATTTTTCCCTCATACTCGATAAGATCCACAATTTGAATCATACGAAACTACTAGGCTAGCATGGTTGAGAGTCACTCCAACATAATTCAGAATTAGAAATATGAACTTGGTAATAGCAACACACGCTACCCATCTATCTCTATTGGTTCTCTTGGAAGCACAAAAGTCAAGAATGATGGTGAGATATTCCCTTGGGATTATTAATAAGCCTGATAAAGGAAAAAGAACAGAAGAACCACCAACTTCCAGTTTCTAATTTTATGCAAGTCCAGTTAACCATTCCCCGGAAAAGTATATCGAAAAAAAAATGAAAGTCAAGATCTTTCCCTTAAAATCTCGTGTGATGCAGTTGGGCCTCAGTCAGAGAAGCAATACCGAAATTGGAAACAACCACGTTTAGGACATAATATAAAGATTACCTGTACAGGCGCAGGTCGGCAAGCCATGGTTCCCAGTTTATTATTTGCAGTGTGGCCTGTAAGTTCAACCATGATATCAACTTTATCTTCTCTGATCATGCTGGATACCTTTTTCTCATCAATCCCGTAGATATCCCTCCAGAGACCACCCTTTTTCAAGACTTTGTCCCTAAACCTGTTTGTTTTTGCATCTGCCTGCAATCTCAAACAAAGAACCATATAAGAGCATGACTTGGTGACTTCGCCCAAAGAATGTCTTAATGATACAATCTGAACAGCAAACTAAGAGCTCTCATAAAACAAAGACAAATGAGGGATCAGTGACTGAAACGAATACCTTTACAACAGCTGAATAAACCACCACCTTGTATTTTGCGTAGTCGTGATAGGCAAGTGGTGCTTCGATGAAGTATGAAACAGAGTGAGTAAAATAATCAGGCGAGACATATCCAATCACAAGTGGCCTTTCCGGGACTTTTGAGTTGTCCCATGAAGTGAACTGTGGATATAATTTCATAAAACGTCGACCCCAGTCTCTGCATTCATGCAACTTACAGTCAGCATAGGCAACAACAGATCCAGAAACAGAATCATCCAAACCAAATATACAGCCAACTATAGGTACATGTATATTACTAATCGTAATGACAAAGGCTACCTGAAACTTTTTTTCAACATCTTTAATGAGGTTATAGATGGGATATAGGGGAAGTCCTATTCATCCAAGCAGCAAGTGATGAAAGGGAAAAATATAGGAATATTACCTTGTCATGGTTAGGTACAGGACACATCAAGTAGTAGAAAAACTCAAAAAAAAAAAAAAAACTTCTTGTCTGTAATCTTCTAAATTTTGTAAAAGTTGGTGCATGATGGCCCACTTCTGCCAAAAACCCTCACTTCCTGACTAATCCAGAAACACGAAAGGCCAAACACTTGTTGGGGGAAACTTGTTATCTCATTTCACTTGAAAGTTATAGCAGGTCACAGGGTAATGCTAACATGAGCAGAGCTAATGAGAAACTTAATGGAAGGTGAGCTTTATTGTGGAACTTGGAAAATTCAACCTCGAAATGTTAAGATCATCCATCTTGCTCCAGTTACTGCTTTTTCCTCTATTACAATCACCTATTTGCCAGGTAGACAGGAAGATATATACTAGGTCATCAGTGAGGTTGTTTTGTGTCACCATTGAAACAAAAGTTGTCAAACCCCCAGAGCTTAATTCAAGTGGCAAAGGTTGACTTGTGACTTAGGTCACAGGTCTGAGCCCTGTGTCATGCGAACTAAGCCTGGTATTTAGGTAGAGAAAGGTAGGAGGGAGGACCCATTATCCCAAGTTTCAAAAGCTGCAGTTGGTGCTTAAGGGTTGGCTCAGACAAATTTCTTGGTCATTAAAAAAAGGGGGCCCACTTCATTTTTATCATTAAAGCTATTCCTACCTATACTAGAATCATATCTTATTGACATTTGACCTAGTGGGTGAAATGGAGAGTCTGTATAACATATGACTAGAGTTCTATTGTTAGCATTGGCTTCCCCAGTGTAGAGATAAGGAAGAGAATGATGTTCGAAGGACTTACAGAAAGTTGAAAAGATGAGATTTCTGTGGTTTAACTCTCTCCTGCCTAATGAAACTTCTGATTGATCTCATGAAAATGGATCAAATAGAGGTTTCTATGGGCACAAGTGTGGTTACATAGTATCGCAAAGGGGGGAGTTGATACCTGTGAAGCACAGTCTAGCAGACTTAAACTTCCCATGTCCATGTTAGGCACCACATCGTACATATCCCACGTCAACATCAAGATTATACAGCAAACATGATTGACTACATTTTATTTATTTTTTTGATGACTGATTGACCACATATATACTATTCTTTCGAATGCAAAATCATAGGAAACTCACATGTCAGTCATGTCCTTAAAATACAGTTGGTTAGTACTATGATACTGGCATGTTCTTTGATAAAAATCTCATATGACTATTGTTATTAGTACTATGTCTATCGGCTATCGGCTGCGCAAAGAAGACTTCTCAAATTCTTCCTTACTCTTTCAGCCTGCACATCATACTTTCTTTATCTTTTTTCCGCACTTGTTAGTTTTCCTTTTCTCCCATGCTTGGGTAACATTTGCAGCATGATATATTATGCAATAGATCCCACAAGAAAGAAGTAAATAAACCTGTGAGCCTCATATAACTTGTCATCAGTTCCTTCATTAATGTAGTTCATGGCGAGTAACCGGTTCTGCAGAACACAAAAATAAAAATACATGAAACAAGGTATGCAAATCCAAAACTTCTAAATGAAGACTCAAATAATTGCAATCTCATTTGTTCAAGTAAAAAGTTCCCCTCTCATGTGCAAAATAAGTCGAGAGATTATCATGACATTGTCTCACTTTCAAATATACTGCATTCCAAACTTCTCATTTTTTTCTTAAGGGAATTGAAATATAACAGTTCATCCTATATGAGAATTATTTTTTTCAATTTTGTGAAGAAAGAAATAGGATAAGTAGCCAATGCTAAACATCCATCACAAGTAATATCTAAAAATCGAATTCATCTATAGTTACAATTATTCAGAAGACAAGTATTGATATTAAAAGAATGGTCTTACAGAAAAATTCAGAGTCGGGATATATCCAAAATCATGAGAGACTAGGCAATACCTGGCCTGCATTTCGGGAATCGGGATCTATCTTGAGGCACTGCTCATATGCTTCAATGGCCAGAGATATATTCCCTGCATCCCTGTAAAGAACTCCTGTACAATTCCCAACAAAGAGTTGATTATCCCATTAACCAAAGGAGTAATACCTAGACAGATTCTACTGAACAGGATGAATGAGTCTTCAAGGATACTTTGACAACTGTGAGAAAACATAAACAACATAAAAGATGTCTCTAACAAATTGGAAGAACTTATGAATAAAATTGAATGCCTAAATGAGAAATCTGTGGATGATAACATCAGAAAAGTGGAAACAAAAAATTCCATAAAATACAGGGACAAGGAAGCAGTTACATTATAAATCTCTGAATTAATGTCCTAGAGAAGGTAGCACCATAACAACCTAAATCACAACTGAGATAGTTAATTTTCTTCTTTTTCTTGAGGGACTAGGCGGAGCAAACAATATACAGAAAACTGGGATGAGAAGGGGATAGACATGAGTTGCATAGAGAAACAAGAACAGACCCTAAGTTTACACACATAAAAGCGAGCTGGAAATAAGGACCTAGATTATTATATGCCTCTGCATATGTTGGGTTTGCAATGATAGCTTTCTCAATCATGCTAGCAGCAGCATCCATTTTACCCTGCGAGAAATAAAAAAAGATGCTACTCACAATAGAACATATTAATGCTACAAAGACACTAGTAGATATCAATTGATGTTCACCTGAACCGTGTAAACTACTCCAAGATTGTTTAATGACTGAGAAAAGTTTGGTTTGATTGACAAAGCCATCTGTGGAACATGCAATCGCAAATTGAATAAAATATAAATCTCCTTCGGCCAACCCAAATTAAAAAAAAAACGCGCAAGGTAATTGCCTGATAACATTCCACTGCTTTATCAAGGTTGTCCCTATCCTTGTATATCACTCCCAAATTGTTGCATGCTTCAGCACAATGAGGATTAAAGTGGAAAGCAAGTTCATAAAACACAACAGCCTGCACTTGAAAATAAATCATCAACACCTTCACAATGGAAGCAACAAGAATAAATGTCTCATCCAGGAGAAGAAATGAATAACAATAGTGGAACGAGGGGAAAAATAGAGTAGATGTTGGAAAGGTACAGAAAACTAAACACTTGAGGAACTATACATGTATATACTCCCTCTCTCCCACTTTCGTGGCCTTGTTTGACAGGGCATAGAGTTTAAGAGACTTTAGAAACTTGTGGTCTTAAACAAGCCCTAGAGATTTGTGGCTATAAATCATCTCATTAATGGGAGAATGGGCATTTTAAAGTTAAATGATCTCTAAATATAAAAAGTGGTAATTCTATTTGAAACGGACTAAAAAGAGAAAGAGCGCTACATAAATTGGGACAGAGGGATCCGAGTAGTAGGGTATGAACCCCAGTCATTGCAGGCTGCAGAAATAAGCGCAACCCAAGAAAAAATGTAGCTCTTCAATGTTGAACTAGATACTCCACAAAACTAACCAACAACCTCACAGCTGATAACTCAACAATACTATTACTGCATTATGCTACAGCCCTAACGGCAACTGCAAAAGCACATATTATCCTATGTTGTCATTTTAGAGATGAACGGAGGGACTTGATCACAAAATTACCATGTCAAATTTCAGCATTTCACCATAGGCAACACCCAGATTATACATTGCATCAGCATAGTGCCAGTTATAGCAAAGAGCTTTCTTGTAATATGCCACACCTTGATTGATGTCTCCTTCCAATTTAACCTGAATAGAAGAACAACGAATTCATAGGCATGATACGATTTTGGCAGTTCTAGAAGAAGTGACCTAAGAAACCACAAAAGCTCTACAACAACAACATAGTGAGGTCTGGGGAAAACCAGAAAAGCTCTAACTTGCTTTATTATAATGAAGAAGGTAAAGGTACTAATACATTAGAATTTAGAACTGCTAATAAAAGATAAGAACACGTATATGTATTCATATTTGTCCCCTTGACAACATGATAACTGCTTATATGAACTCAAGGTAACCTTCCTTTTTTTCTTATGGGTTGGAGGCAGGGAGTTGTCAACTGGTAAATTCTTAAGCTGCATAATTAAAATTTCAGTCTTCATAGCAAGCAGTATCTTTTCATGTTCAACAAGAAGCAAAAGAAATCTGTGTGAGCTATAAGGCAGAAAGTGAATGCAAAATGACTTTAAGCAAGCCTGTGGTTACCATGCTCTTCACTATGAAATTGCAATATGGACTATCAAATTAACAGCATAGGAAGTCGATATAGCGGTAGTAATAACTGCTAAATTAGTATAAAGTCTTACTCTGAAGGATTGGATGCCATTTTATGAAGTTAAGAACTGTTAACAGACTAATTTACCTTTGTGCCTAAATCAGTCAGCGCAATTGCCATGTTATTCTTTGCAATCTCAAAATTCGGGGACACGGCTAAACATCTGAATAAGCATAACAAGAAATAATAGCAATCAGATGGAGGCTGCAAAATCATATATAGACACCTCACACAAAAGATTAACTTCAATCAAATAAACTGGATTTAACATTGTAGCAACCTCTCATAACAAGCAATTGCAGACTCCAAATCCCCACGATTTTTGTATATAACACCCATATTGCAATAAGCTTCAGCATACATGGGCCGCTCCAGTGCAGCCTTCTCATAGCAATTAAGGGCCATGTCGTATTGCATCATTTCTGAATATACAACGCCAAGGTTATAATAAGCAGGCTGCAAATGCAACACAACATGTTAAAGTTTGGGCTTTCGTGATAAAGCCATAGTAACCAAAGTCAAAAAGGTCACTGGAAATAATCACCGCATAGTGTGAATCAATTTTGATAGCTTCATAGTATTTTTGGATTCCCTCCTGAGTGTTGCCAGCAAGCTTCAGGCTGGTTCCAATATCAGTCAATACAATTGCAAGGCATTCTGCTGCTGGTTTATACGAGGGGTCAGCTTTAAGTGCTTTCTCATAGGACTGCATTGATTTAAATACAACATAAAAATTTACTGAAAATTATAAATGAAGCAAAAGAGAGAGCCTGATTAGTGATAAGATGCTTCAAATTCAACATAAAAATTAAGTGAACTATAAATACAACAACAATACCCAATGTAATCCCACAGATGGGGTTTGGGGAGGGTAGAGTGTATGCAAGCCTTACCCCTACCTCATGGAGGAAGAGATTGTTCCCGAAAGACCCTCGGCTCAAGTAACGCATATCAAAGCCGGTAGAGAAGGAAAATACAGAATCAAAGAGGACTTAATAAACCATAAGGAAAGCATTACATAGCATTCAATGAAATAAATGAAAGAAGAAATAGCTTTGAACAGTAATAACTTCATCACTCAAAAATTAAAAGGAAAACAATCACCAGAATAATTTAAAGCAACTCGTGTGTAAGGCGCATATTACTTTTGCAATAAACTAATGAAGCTAGACCATTTGTTTAGTCAGAAGTCCATCAAGACTTAACCCTGATCACTTCCAAAATCTTTTAGTTTGCAATAACCTTGTCAAAATGACGCCCCCAGGACTCAGCTCACTTGGCAAAGGTTGAGGAATTTGAGAGGCTCCAGATGGATTTCTCAGTATCATAAGAATAATGAACTTACTAAAGTGATCATCTAAGAGGTCAATTTACAATTTCTAGAGCAAATTTTGTCTAGCTCTTCTGTCAAGGCAGACTTCAAAATCCAGCCAAATTAGCACCTGAAGAATGAAAATGCAATACTCCTTGGTGCATTTCTATCTAATTTTTATGAAGTTGCTTGGTGCATTTCTATATATGGAATCTGCATTGCATAGATAGAAGAATTAAACTTCTTAATGACTTGCATTTCTATCTATGGAATCTGCATTGCATAGATAGAAATGCAACCCAGCCAAATTAGCACCTCACTCATTTATTTCTGCATTGCAAGTTTACTTCACAACTATGGAATCTGTTTTTCAATCTCACAAAGATTGAGTGGACAATGCCTAAGCACACAGCTGATCTGATGAGCTGCTGGATTAGAAGAGGGGGAAGCAAGAGTCGGAAAAAATGGTGGAGGATAATACCCTCATGTATATGGTGGACAGTGTGGAAGGAGAGGAATGGTAGCCGGCAGGTGCTTTGAAGATGTGACTAAGTCAGTTCATGATGTGAAATGGAACTGCTTAATGACTTTATTTTTTTGGTGTAAACAGAATTGTATAGAAGAAGTAGATGAGTTCATTGACTTCTTAGGAGCCCTGTAAAACTAGAATTTAGTGCATTGTAACATTGTTTTGGTGGTGGCCAGCATTCCCTAAATGCTGATGAATACAACAGTACTAATTGTCAAAAAAAAAAAATTGCCACCTAGGAAAGCATAAGCTGAAATTGTAAACCAAAATTTAAATAATTAAGTTTTCACTTCCTAAAATTGACACCTAGGTTGCACCTGAGGTCGGCGTGGAAGTGAAGCTTGATTCCCAGGTCATCCCTCAGAGAAGATGTTTCAAGTACTTGGATCTTTTTTTTTATTTGAGAATGTAAGATTTTGTATATATTTATCAAAGCAGCACTCAGGTTGTGCTGAAACCATATTTACAAGTGAAACAGAAGAACATTGCTCCGGAAACCTAAACAAAAACCTATGGTGTCTATCATTGAAGCAATACCTTCTATGTATCTCTGGTTAGACCAAAAACAGAAAAGTCTAAAACAATTCAACTTAATCCTCTGAACTGAACTGCTAACATCTTCAAAACATCTGGAATTTCTCTCTCTCCATATTGTCCACCAAATGCAAGAGGAGACAATCCTCCATCAATCTGTGTGTGTCAATCCTACACCTGCTTCTTCCCAGCTAAGCAAGACCTCAGTAATCTTCCTTGGCATTGTCCAAACAATACCTCTGATGCTAATGAAGATCTTCCACATCATATCTATGACCCTACAATTTATGAATAGATGGCTGATAGTCTCAGCTTCTTCACCGCACATGTAGCATTCCGAGCGAATATTGATTTTTCTCTTGCTAAAGTTTTCATGAGTCAGCACCACTTCCCTGGCTAACAACCAACTAAAACATGCTACTTTGTGGGGTATTTTAACTTTCCAAATGTTCTTCCATGGACAGTTTACCATCTGTTGCATGTCTCTGTTGAGAAGCTTACAACCAACTAAAACATGCTACTTTGTGGGGTATTTTAACTTTCCAAATGTTCTTCCATGGTCAGTTTACCATCATATAACTGTCTCTGTTGAGAAGCTTATATGCTGAGGAAACCTTGAAGCTTCCGCTACTGTCTACTTGCCACCGAAGTCTATCATTTCCCTGCTGTATACCTTTGAATTCTTTCAGTATTCTATACAACTCTACTAATGTATCCACTTCCCAATCATTTAGATTTCTTCTGAGCTGAAAATTCCATCCCTGTGTTGACCATACTCCATCTACTGTTTTCTCTTGCTGTAGATCTAGGGCATAAATGTTTGGAAGGAGATCCATTAGACAAGAATTGGTAAGCCATTTGTCCTCCCAAAAGGATGTATTGCAGCCATCAGATACCCTGACAGTGGTGTGAGCCTTCATTAGAGGCCAAAGTGTTCTTATGGACCTCCACAAACTCACTCCATACGGTGAATTTACTTCCTTTGTTATCCACTTGTTATCCTCACCATATTTAGCTCTTAATATGTCTATCCAGTAAGCTTGAGAATCCTGGGAGTATCTCCACAACCATTTCAGTTTGAGAGCACAACTCTGCCATTTTAAATTCCTGATGCCTAACCCACCTTGTTTCTTCCCACACATCACCTTGCACCATTTAATTAAATGTAACCCTTTTCTCTCCTTATTTCCCTTCCACACGAAATCCCTCCTAATCTTATCAATCCTTTGAATAACCCACTTGGAATGGGAAATAGAGACATCATATAACCTGACATTGCATCAAGTACTGAATTAATGAGAGTGACCCCCCCCCCCCACACACACACACACAAGTACTTGGATCTTTCATTCAAGGTAATGCAAAGATCGGCGATGATGTCACACACCGTATTGTGTGCTAAAGAGGTACGGCCGAAGCTTAAAGGTGAGTTCTACAGAGTAGTGGTTAGACCGACTATGTTGTATGGGGCGAGTGTTTGCCTGTTAAGAACTCTCGCGTTCGAAAGTTGAAAGTTGCATAAATGAGGATGTTGCGATGAATGTGTGAACTTACTAGGAGAGATAAGATTCGAAATGAAACTGATATGGCTCGAGCATGTGAGGAGGAAATGTCTAATACTCCAATGCGGAGGTGTGAGACGTTGTCCATGGATGATTTCTGGAGAGTAGAAGTAGACCGAAGTATTGGAGAACGGTGATTAGACAGGACATGGTGCAGTTCCATCTTACCGAGGACATGACCTTAGATAAGAGGTTGTGGAGGACACAGATTAGACTAAAGGGCTAGTAGGTAGCAGTGAGTTGTCTTAACATGCATCCATACTACCACTTATCTTATTGCTCCTGTAGTCCTGTAGTTTCTGATCCTTTGATTTTTGTTATTATTTGTTGCTTGTCCTTCGACTATCATATAATGTTGTTGTAGTTATTGTCATGTTATTATCTGATATTTCTTGTACTTCTTTTACTTCATTTTCTGGACTGTTTGGACTTTTTTCTATTGAAACGAGGGTCTATCGGAAATCGCATCTACCTAAAGTAGACGTAAGGTCTACATATACTCTACCCTCCTCATACCTCACTTTATGGGATTATACTAGGCATGATGATGTTGTTGTACTTTCTATTGTAACCATTATTTATTTATTTTTTGAAACTAGTAACTGTATCTATAGTTCCTAATGAGAAAACCAGTACATGCGTCGCACTGAAACCATATTCATAAAAAACACTCCAAAATTCTATTGTCCTATGTCTATATTAAATCTAAAACATCAATAATAGAAACAATATTATTTGAGTATAGTTGATTACACCAAAAAACACAGGATCAAGATACAATTCAACTTGATCTTCTGCATACTATTCTCTACAATCTCAAAACATCTAGAATTTCTCTCCTTCCAAATTGAGCGAATTGTCCATGCATGGATAATTCTCATGGAAGCCATACACCTTCAATATGTTGATGACAACTTAATTTTTTAAGATGCTGAAGAGAATTAATTGAGACTCTTGAGAACCATTTTGGTATTGGTTGAAGGGATGCTTGATCCTAAGTTGCATGGACTCTTCACTTTCGATGCCGCACCCAAGTCGGATTCTCCAAAAATACACTACTTTTGGAGAATAGTACACGCAACAGTCGACATTTTTGAAGAGTCCGAGCAACACAACATAGTCTAATCTACATATAAATGGGAAAAAGAGCCACATGTATCCTATCAATGAAGTCCCTGATATGGAACAATTGACTCTGATGGGTGGAGAAATACGGGCCCTGCCTACCACTTACCTTGGTATGCCCTAGGCGCAAAATCAAAATCCAATGAGATATGGAATTCCATCATTGAAAATGTGAAAAGAAACTGACTAGGTGGAAATCTCAGTACTTGTCTCTTGGGGCAGGATCACACTTATAAATTCAGTACTTAATGTACTTCCAACCTATATGATGTCTGTTTTGCCCATCCCAAATTGGGGTCATCCAGAGACTTGACATGCTCATGCTCAGAGGAAACTTCTATGGCAAGGGAATAAAGATAAAAGGACTATTCATTTGGAGAAGAGTTCCTATTTGGGAAAAGTCACGGTGAATTTTTTATTTTATTTTATTTTTTGAAATTGGTAACTGTTGAGGCATGGTGAATTTGGCACAGGGAATCTTAAGCTGCAAAGCAACACTCTCAAACTTAAATGGCTATGGAGGACGGAGGTACAACCAAGAGTCCCAATACCAAGTGGTGTGTAAGGAAGTGCACTCGGCATATGGAGTTGGTTTTTGGAGATCCATAAGAACACACTAGCCAATTATGAGCAGACACATCCGTTTTAGTACAGAATGGGTGTAGCACTTCATTCTGAGATAACTTGGCTGGGTACTGGTTGTTTAAAGGAACCTTTCTCTAACATTCATGTCTTGGCCTTACACCAGCAGAAAACAGTAGCAAAGGTATGGACTAATCATGGGTAGGACATCCAGCTCAAGAATTACTTAACTGACTAGGAAGTGTCAAGATTGACAAAACTCTACAAACAGCTAGAAGATTTCAAAGGTTCTCAGAGTGGAGCAGACAGACTATGATGGCTAGAAGACAGTAAGGGTCTTTTTAAAGTGAGCTCAACATATAAGTTATTGAACCAATTCAATCAGCATATGGTTCTGTGGCCATGGAAGCACATATAGGAAGTAAACATTCCACATAAGGTAGATGTTTCACATGGCTACTAGCAAGGGAATTAGTTTTGACACAATAAAACCTCAAAAGGAGAAGGATACCCCTTTGTTCAAGATGTTATCTTTGTGATGAAGAAGCTGAGACAGTCGGGGTCATCTATTTATGACATTTTTACAATGCAGGCAACTGATCATCTCTGAAAAGATACACTCTCTATACCAATTTATAGGGCACTCTTTCTTTTTTAGTACATCGAACGTCACTTTTCTATAATTATAAACAATTCAACTTTAAAATTCCTCCTTAGCCCTTAACAAAATAATTTATAGCCACACAAATATCTAAGGGTTGTTTTAGACCACAAGTTCAGAAGTCCAGCTTTTTTTCTTAAACGTCATGTCAAGTCAAACAATATCATATAAATTGGAAGGGGGGGAGTATTCATTAATCCCTGAGGCATAGCTTGGACAATGCCTAGTAAGACTACTAGTGTCTTTTTTAGCTTGGAGGAGGCTGGAGTTGGAGCAATAGACAGAGATAGATGGAGGATTGTCCCAGTTTGTATCCGCTTGACAATCTGGAAAAAGAGGAACTCAAGATGTTTTGAGGACAATAGCAACTCCATACAGAAGATCAAACTGAATTGCATTAAGACTTTTTTGTTTTGGTGTAAGCAAATTTATATAAAAGATATTGTTCAATCATAGAAATCCTAGGATCTTGTCAGGATAACTGAACAGACTTCTTTCTTTTGGTAATTGTAAATATGGTTTCCGTACAACCAGTGTACAGTTATTAATATATATATTTGTTACAATCTCCAAAAAAAAAAAAATCTATCAGGTGGATTGGAGGTGTGTTTCCAAATTGCTTACCAATAGACTCAAGAAGGTTGTACAAAAGTTGGTGGATAGTCGTGAAATGGTATTCATTAAAGCTAGACAAACAATGAATGCATCATTTATAGCAAATGAGTGTGAATATTTTATGCATGCTGGTTATGGAAAAAGCCTATGATCGTGTAAACTGGGACTTTCTAATAAAGATGCTAAAGGATATGGAATTTGGTAAGAAGTGGGTCAACTAGGGTTTTTTTTGCATCAGCGTTGTTATATTTTCAATCTTCATTAACGGGGCAACGGGAGGATTCTGTCCTCGGAGCGGATTGAGACAAAGGGTCTCATGTCTACTCTCCATTTCATTATTGGTCTAGAAGGGCTTAAAACAATGTTAAAACTTGTCGATCAAACCAGATGGCTAAGAGAATTTGAAATGACAAACACAAGTGGAAGCAATAAGGAGGTTTCTCGTCTCTTGTTGATGATTCTTTGGTTTTACTTGATGTCAAGGTGGAACACCTAAGGCAGTTAAGACATATATTAACAGTATTTGAAGTTCATTCTGGACTACATATTTTGGAGGAAGAGTATGTTATTCCGCGTAATTTTTTTGATAACTAAGTAGGCGTTTGGCCATGAAAACCAAAATTTTTTGGAGTTGGAATTGGAGTTGGAGTTGGAGTTAGAGTTGTGCCTAGCCATGAATATAAATTGGAGTTGTTTTTTTATTTTTTGTGAGATAAGTGGAAGTGACAGTTCACTTGTTTTCACTTTTCCAAATACAACTTGCAGTTGTATTTGCAATGCTTATGGCCAAACACCACTTTTGGAATAAAGTGAAAAAATTTCCGGATAAAAGTAAGAAATTCTTATGGCCAAACGGGGACTAAGAATCTTCACTGATCATGTTTCTCCCTTTAAGCTCAAATTGGTCTAAAATTTCAAGAGAATTGGTCTAGAATTGCTTAGCCATAACATTCAGAAGCATCATGACTGCATTTCTACTCTACATCATATACCCTTTTTTATGACAATTGTATCCGGATCAGCTTACATGCACCTAGACTATTCCATATGGCGCCTGCTACCTCTTACCCCTGCAGGTACAGAGTAACTCTGCCAACCAAGGCTTACACAAATAGGAAGAGATCGCCTAATGTTATTGCCTCAGCTCAAATTTAAACCTAAGATCTCATGGTTCTCCTCCTACTTCATAGACCACTAGGTTACTCCCTTGGGTGGCCCTACATCTTGTACCAACTTGAACCACGTATCATGAGTACTACTCCTTGTTCCATTCGTTAACCCTATAATGTCAGCATGTAACCCCTTTCCTGACGGTAGGTCTACCAATTTCAAAACTTCAAATTCAAAACTACGTGACTCGATCTCTTTTGATAATGTAGTAAATTTCATCAATACTAGTATTGAGTAGGTAACATAATCACAAAAGTGCAACATTAGTTGCATATAAGAATGTGGCTCGATAAGTATATGATAAGAGGTTAAAAACTAAATTTAAGTTCACCTAAATTGGTGTTCCATTGGATGTGCATAGATTTCAGTTTTGGGGTGTGCTTAAATTGTAAGAACTAAAAAGAGGACAAGATGGACGTAACTTAGAGGTATATAGGGTTTCACCTGGACAAGCTCTAAAAGCAAGCGGTTTCACCTGGACAACCTCTAAAAGTAAGCTGTTTCACCTGGACAGACTTAAAAGGTGCATGCCTCACCCAGGATAATCCCCAAAAAAAGGGGCATAATCCTTATCAACAGGTGCTATCTTTGTCATCAGAATAAAAAGAATGTAAACCACCTATTTTTGCACTGCCTAGTCATTGCTGCTGTTTGGCACTTCTTGTCCTCAATGTTTGGTCTCAAATGGGCCATGCCTTTCTCCACCAAAGATGTTTTTGAAAGCTAGATTTTATGGGGAGTTGAAAAATCCATCAAAAGGATCTGGAATATGATCCCAGCAACCATCTCTGGTGTATTAGGAAAGAAAGAAACAACAGGTGCTTTGATGGGAAATCAACTCCTACCAGCTCTCTAAAAGGCGTTTGTTTAACTAGTCTTTTTAGTTGGCATTTCCACTCCCCTGTAAAGAGTGTTGATAACTTTTTTGCACTTTGGTAGCTCCTTGACTCTTATTTAGCAGTCACTAAGGTAGCATAGGTTCTTTGACTGTTTCAATAGTTTTTTTTTGCACATCCTTCTAGCCTCTGAAGCTTGTTCAAAAGCTCTTCATTGCTCTTTGTAATCTTGCATCTGCTTGATGCCTTTCTAATAAAATTTGTTTACTTTACCCAAAAATTATAAGTATATAGGGTTTTCACTTTTCACAAAAAGAAAGAAAAGGAATACAAAACGGTAAATTCCCAGATTCACATATAAGAGCCTCATGCATACGTCATTCATAGAAGCTGTAAGCTCTTCAAACCTTCTATAGAACTACTTTAAACTCAATAAAAATTTTGCAACTCCAAATTGAATCACTCGCTGGAAACTTTAAATAAGTAATATAAACTGAGACTATCAGACCGCAGTTTGTTTCAGTCACGCCAATCAAAACAAGGAATGATGAGTTATCAACACCAGCAGCTCCGCTATATCCATGACATATCCAATGAGATCATCATTATTGTTGAATACCATTAAATGTGATCAGATGACTATTTTGGAATACCAGTAAAAATAACTTCATGCACATACCTCAGCAGCCTCGACCAGACGACCCTCATCTTTGTACAAAATTCCGCAATGGGTGAGGGCACATGCATTCTGTGGGTCCACTTTGATAGCTTCAGAAAAACTTTCAAAAGCAAGTCGCCCCATGTTTTGCATCTGCAGGCAAATACCTTTGCCAATCAGAGACTCAATACTCTCACTATCCTTCTGCAACACACCCTCATAGATAGCGAGTGCATCAACAAACTTGTTCCTAGAGCGAAGAATATTTGCATAAGTGATGGCATCCTTCTCTTCAAAAATCTTCTTTACATGACTTATTCTACCAGGAGAATCTTTGGAACCAGAAGAAGATTGCCCTCCCTTCAGAAAACCATTGTTACCAAGTGAGTCACTTTCTTTTCCATTCTCGACATCTTTTTCCGTCCACGCCATCTACCTAAACCTGCAGAATCACCTGAACCTGTCAAACAAAAAATAGCTTCTTTTAATAAACAACCAGGGAAAAAGTAACAAGAAAAGGTTGTGTTGAGCTGTAAGAATCCCCAAGTGAGGTTTAACATCTAGTTCACATTGACTCCTTCACAACATCTGGCTATACATAAAAAATACTCCCTCCGTTTCAAAAAGAATGACCTAGTTTGACTTGGCACGAAGTTTTAGAAAATAAAGAAGACTTTTGAATCTTGTGGTCCTAAATTAAAGTTATGACAAATGTACCAAAATGCCCTTTAATCTTGTTGTCTTAAACATGCCATGTGGAAAGTTGAAATTAAAGTGTTGCCAAAAAAAGAAAGGGTCATTCTTTTTTAAACGGACTAAAAAGGAAAGTAGGTCATTCTTTTTGAAACGGAGGGAGTAGTACAATTTGAGCACAAGTAAGTGTTCATGGTGATTATTGAATTAGTCCATGGTGACTATTGAATTAAACATCGATAAAGTACACTCTTGTGATATTCTCGACAAACATATATCAATAACAAACAGAGTAAAATGGATAAAACTTGAACTTAAAATAAAGAAGCATAAAACAAAGAATTCATTCAACATTCAAATGTATACAAAGACTTCCACCACTGTAAATTTTGCTACTTCGACTATCCTAACTAGCTTACCCTAAACAACAACATCACACCCAATATAATCCCACAAGTGGGGGTCTGGGGAGGGTGACATGTACCCAGACCTTACCCCTACCTTTTGCAGGGGTAGAGAGAGGTTGTTTCCAATAGACCCTCGGCTTAAAAGGGAACTAGATTACCCTAACTTAACAATATTACCCAATGTAATCCCACAAGTGGGGTCTGGCGAAGGCAAGATGTACACTTTACGCCTACCTTTGTGGGGTAAAGAGATTTTGTCTCCATAGACACTCGGCTTAAAAAGGAACTAGCTTACCCTAACAACAACATCATAACCAATATAATTCCACAAGTGGGGTCTGGGGAGGGTAAGATGTACACGGACCGTACCCTTATCTTTGAGGGTTAGAGAGGTTGCCCTCGATTTTAAAAGGAACTATCTTAGTGGGAGTTTGGGGAGGATGACATGTACACAGACCTTACCCCTACCTTTTGCAGGGGTAGAGAGAGTTGGTTTCCAATAGACCCTCGGCTTAAAAGGGAACTAGCTTACTTAACAACAAAATACCTAGTGTAATCCCACAAGTGAGGGTCTGAGGAAGGTAAGATGTACGCAGACCTCACACCTACCTTTGTGGGGTAGAGAGGTTGTTTTCATAACCCCTCGGCTTAAAAGGGAACTAACTTACCCTAACTTAACAACATACCCAATGTAACGGGGTCCAGGTAAGATAAGATGTATACATACCTTACCCTTACCTTTGTGGGGTAGAGAGATTGTTTTCAATAGACCCTCAGCTTAAAAGGGAACTAACGTACCCTAACTTATAATGTAATCCCACAAGTGCGGGTCTAGGGAAAGTAAGATGTACACACAGACCTTCCTGTTTCCGATAGACCCTCGGCTAAAAAGGGAACTAGCTTACCCCAACCTAACAATAAAGACAAATACTTACTACATTACTATCCAACAAATACAATTTACCAAAAACCCTCAAGTCTTACCAAAACCCCATATCAGTTAAACCCCCTTTTTATAAAATTGGGGGTTGGGGAAGGGGAAGGGGAAATGGAGACGGGATTACAATGTGGGGAATCGAACCCTCACCATCAAGGTGGAAGTCCAGGTAACCAACCAACTGAGCTACTAAGATTCCCCGTAACAGTTAAACGCCTCTTTTTAAAAAATTGGGGGTTGAGGAAGGGGAAATGGGAAGGGGATAACAATGTGGGGAATCGAACCCTCACCAAAAAGGTGAGAGTTCAGGTAACCAACCAAACTGAGCTACTAAAATTCCCCGCATCAGTTAAACCCCTTTTTTTCAAAAAATTGGTGGTTGGGGAAGGGGAAATGGAGATGTGATTACAATGTGGAGAATCGAACCCTCACCAATAAGGTGGGAGTTTAGTTAACCAAGCTACTAATATTCCCCGTATCAGTTAAACCCCTAGAAGCTAAACCACAATTCTTCTTTTTACAAAAACCTAAACTGATCATGATTAAACCAAATAAAACTCTATAAAATTAGGGCAAAAAGCTTAAAAACCCTCACCTATTCAATCACTTTCACAGCTTTGATACTTCCACCATACTCCCACACAGCAATACACTCTCTGTGTGTGTGTGTGTGTGTGTTTGTGTTTGTGAGCGCGCGTATATATATAGGTATATATAGATATATAGAGAGAGAGAGAGGGGGGGTAGGGGTGGACCAAGTGGGGGGTGGGGTAGGAGGGCCAGTTTCCGACACTGAGGTTTTGATGTCTACCAAAGCACCGGAGCCCTGGGTGTTCGTCCGTTTGCTACAATGGACAGACATATACACACCCATTCTTTATTAATTACCCTTACCTCTTCATTTATTTCCCATATTGCCACTGTTCGCATGCCTAACATCTTATTAGTAGAATTGATATTTAGTTATATATTTCTATATACCAACAAGATTGTGGTGGCTGGGTAGTAAGTACTCTTTTATCCTTAATAAAATTCAAAAAATCAAACCACTTGTCCATATTTAAAAAAAAATTCAAAAGTTTTATTTAAATGTAAAACCATTATTATTATTTTCTCAACTAAAATACATTTACTATTTTCCCCCAATTTCCTAGGTGCTAGCCGGGGCGAATCTAGAGGGTACCATAGGGGTTCACCCAATTATATAAATTATTTTTAAATTTTTTTATATTGGATATGTTGTTATATATTTATAGATTCTGAATCTCCTGAATATAAGATTAAAGATTGACTTATTAGTTGAGGAGGGTTTAAACTTCACCATGAGGTTCCAAGTTTAAATCTCAAGCACGGAGAATCCTAGTAGCTTATTTGATTAGTTACCTGAATTCCTACCTTTTTAGTGAGGGTCGATTCCCCACATTGTAATCCCCTCCCCCTAACTATATTTGGGCCCTTTAAAATATTATTTCAAACATTCAAGCATAAAACAATAAAACAACAAAGTATAGGGGAACCTTTTACATAAATACTATTTACAGGGTCCTTGTAGAAAATACATCCAAATTTACAAGCCCAAATTTTCAGTGCTTTCTTTCAGTTTCAGTTCAAGAATCAGATTTTGGATCAGCAAAATTTCCTTCCTTTCTTGCCCTTCAAATTAACCATGGCAATGACCATTGAAGGTACAATTATGTATTAGCAATAAACCCCTTTTAATTTTTTGTTTAATTTTTTCTTTTTAGTTATATTATTTTCTGCTTCTTTTTTTTCTAGTTGTGTTAAAGTTTGAGGTTTAAGGTAGTTGATTATCAGATTATGGTTGGTGGGGTTCTTTATTGAATGAATATAAAGGATCAAATTATAGTCTTTTTTTTTTTTTGAGTTCTTTAGTAATTTAACTACAGCGGAAATGCTTATGATTAAACATTTAAGCTCCTGTTTGGCCGTAGATTTTGAAGTTGAAACTTGAAAATTGAAAATTTGAGTTTTTGAAGTTGTATTTGGACATGCATTTTACTCGTAAAAAAAATTATTTGAAGTTTCGTGAGTGGAAAAATATTTGAAGAACAGTTTTTTCTGATCAAATTTCATGTTAATTTCATGTCCAAACGGATATTTGGAGATGAATTTTGAAATTCTAATCCAAAATTTATGGCCAAACGCTAGCTTAGGATTATGGTTCAAAAAGTTAACATCTTTCAGTTTCTTCTTTGCTTTTTGCTGGCAATTCTTGATTCATCCATGACCCAATTCTAGTTTGTTGAATTATTTCATATTTTTACTACAGCTGAAATACTTCTGATTAAACTTTTAGCTCCTGTTTGGCCATAGATTTTGAAGTTAAAACTTGAAAATATGAGTTTTCGAAGTTGTATTTGGACATGCATTTTACTCGGAAAAAATTATTTGAAGTTTTGTGAGTGGAAGTACCAAAAACTGGTTTGAGCTAGTTTTCGGGAACTGGAAAATATTTTAAGATCAGATTTTTTGATAAAATTCCGTGGCCAAACATATATTTGAAGTTATAATTTCAAAATTTGATCCAAAATTTATGGCCAAACGCTAGTGTAGGTTCAAAAAGTTGACATCTTTAGATTTCTTCTTTGCTTTTTGCTGGCGATAGAATTCTTGATTCATCCATGACCAAGTTCTAGTTTTTTGAGTTCTTTAGTAATTTTACTACAGCTGAAATACTTCTGATTAACATTTAGGCTTATGGTTCAAGAAGTTTGCATTTTTCATATTTATTCTTTAGTTTTTGCTGGCACTAGAGACCTTATCAAATCTTTAATTCTGGGCCATAGTGGCAATAGAGATCTTATCATATTTATTCTTTGTTTCTTGAGTTTAAAAAAAATAATCAAAGCTTGATTCTTGAGTTAAAAAAAAATCAAAGCTTGATTCTTGCATTGTATTATCAAGAACAACAACAGAAAGTTCACATAGATCCAAACATTATTTAAGTGGATGTAGAATGGATTGGCATTCTCATCGTGGCCATCCGATTGAGGATGGTAAGCTGACCTATGGTGCAATTCAACTTGCTAGTGTTGCTTATGTAGATAAGTTATTGGTTGTGTGTAAAAATACATGGAGGCATTGGAGAGCTCGCAAAATGTGTCAGGTTTTATGAGAGCAACATATCTTATAGATATGATCCATTATATGTCTTCAATTCGCTTCTGAAATTAGACATAGAATTTCTGATAAGGGGATTGTAGTTTACTATTTCAACCTCTGGTATGTTGGTGGTGGTGGTGGTGGTGGTGTGTGGTGACTGCTTCTGCCATTTGTAAGTACGACCAGCTTGTGGCTGTGGTATCGTGGACTATGACTACTTCTTACTCTTGACTTCTAATGAAACTGTGATACTCATTTGTAATTAATCACAATCCAACTTGTTAATCAATAAAACTCCAATAATTTTCGAACTGATTAGTCTACTCAACTTATTGTTCCATGAAGCTACAAGGTAAAAAAAATTGGGTCTATCTGGCTAGACCTGAAGGGGAGCCTTGGAGTAACTGGTAAAGTTGTTGTCATGTGACCAGGAGGTCATGGGTTCAAGCCTTGGAAACAGCCTCTGGCAGAAATGCAAGGTAAGGCTGAGTACAATACACCCTTGTGGTGGGGCCTTTCCCCGGACACCGCGTATAGCGGAAGCTTTAGTGCACCGGGCTGCCTTTTTTTTTTTTTAATCTGGCTAGACCGGTATGAATAGAGAGGAGCATTGCTTCATTTATTCGATGTTTCTCTTTGAGCTTTCTATTCACAAATGGTGGTATCAGCAGAGTAATTAATTTTGATTATATATTTAATTCCATGTAGTTTGTTAACTTTTAAATTTTTGAATCTCATTATGTTCATACAATTACTAACTTGATTTTTTGTGGTCCTCTGCGTCAACTTTATGGTTCAATTGTTGGTTTTCACTTCTCGGATAAAGTGTAAGTGATTCGTCATATTTGCCTTTGGTCTGTATTTCTGGTAGACTGTTTTCTGATGTAATGTTTGATCCAGGCTTGCGGGGCTTGCCTTCATGTTCTCTTCCAGCATCTTGTTACAGATCCTGGTAGGTCTTATAAACGTTTTCCTGTGTGATGAGTGTGTATCCCTCGATGTGTAGTAACAAGTTCAATTAAGGTTCTCTACTCTCATTACCCCTTACAATTATATGTATGTTGCGTGCTAGCAAGAGGATCATTCTGTTTGCTTTTTGTGCATCTAACCTGTTTTTTAAAGGAAACAGTGCTTCTTTGGTCTTATCCAAAGAGTTAAATGTAATGCTTTTGCTTCAATATTGTTTCTTGTAGGCTTGTGCTTTATACAACAACTGGTGGCCAATGTTATCAGGTTTGTGAAAGAAATGTGGTCTACATAGTTGGCTTATTTCTGTTTTTAAGCAGAGTAAGCTCTAATTGTTGGCTAACTAAGAAGATTACTTGGTTTTGACAGCTCTTATGTATGTTGTGGTTCCCATGCCATGCTTATTCTTTGGCGGTGGATCCACACAGTTCCTAATAAGTCGCGATGGCGGCGGGTAAGATACTTTTACGATGTGCAGAAGTTTATTGAATCTCCTTCTCTCATGAATTTCTTACGTACTGCGGTAAGAAGTGCTTTCTTTACTTATGAAAACTGAGGATAAACTCTGTCTTTTGTGATGTCAAAGAAAGTGGTGACGAGAGGTAGTTAAATGGAAGAGGTACTATATTCATTAGCCGGTACCCCATTATAATCCTTTCAAATCAGTTCATGGTTTGTTCTGTTAATTTCCATCCATTCCTTAAATACATGTTCCAGATCATGTTCACTTTAAACTCAAGAGAGATTTATATGACTTCTTATAGAGTAATTCGCCTCTTTCTTGAAGGATATTTGTGAACCATTAATTACTGTAGAAGACTGCTTATATTACATGTGGGATTTGGTGATTGCTAATTTGGCCAATCACGTCATTGTTTAGAGATTGTCTACCTGCCAAAACTGTGTCATTTTAGTGTTACTGCATTAATAAAATTAGTTTTCATATAGTAAACATTGCATATCAGGGAAACTGGTTAGTGGTATGAAATACGGATGATGAGCAAATGTGAAGTATTTGGTCCGATAAAAGATGACCTTGCTGCACCCACTAACATGAATGTGAAAGTCAGAATTCAACTGTTACTTGTTTTATGATTAAAACTACATTTTACAATCTCTTTACCTTGAAATAAATGTCATTTAACTTCTATACCAGAAGTCGATGTTAGACCTATAAGAATTCAGGAATGTAATTATGTTAAGAAAAGTTGCCTTAAGAAGAATGAAAGGATTGGTTGTATTTCTTTTACTCATGATGCTCTAATAGCTTGGTTGGCCAAGCTTCTAGTAAGTGAACATTACTTATTTAAGAGATTTGGTATTTGACCAAGATTTTAGGAAAAGGATAAACGCTTTTGAGTAGTAGCAGAAGGTGTAAAACGTAGTGTTTCCCCAGAAGCCCTTTTGGAATTTTAGTCAAACACAAATTGCTGCTCTAATATTATCAGAAGTGCATTTCAAACTGGATTGTTTCTCTCCATTTCTGGCGAAAAACAAGAAGAAGAACAATGTACCAGTGTAATCCTACAACTGGAGTCTGGGGAGGGTGGTGTGTAGGCAGCCTCATCCCTAACTTGTGAAGGTAGAGAGGTTGTTTCCGATAGATCCCCAGCTCAAGTAAAGCATAACAAAATCAAGTATGTAAAGGAAAATACAGTAGTGAAGCAGCCATGTTAAACATAATGGAGAAAAGAACAATAACAACAATACATAATACGGTATAGAAGCAAAGGAAACAAAAGGTAATAAAAAAATCAAAGAACAAGATAGCATGCGAGTAATAGTAAGAATACTTATAAAGAGACTAGACAACGCTCGACTATTTATTGACTTTCTACCTTAATCTTGACTTCTAACAAAAAACACTATTCAAAATAGCAATTTTTTGAAAGTCTGGTCAAACACGCTATAAGTTTATCTATGATTTGATGTTTTACTTTATGAAGACCTCCTCCTTTCTTGTTTTTTCCTATATTTTGTTGTGTACTTCTCACCAAATCCTTCTCATTTTAGGCCTTTTTGTTTCTCATTTTTGCAGCTGGATAGATGCTGCTAAATTCTTAACAGGGGCATCAGCTGTGGGAAGCCTAGCCGTTCCCATTATTCTCAGGCATGCTGATCTTATACAGACAGGAGCAATGTTCATTGAATTTGTGTCGTTCTTCATATTTGTCTGCACGGTCCTGTGTTTTCATCGTGCCAGTCTTGATGATGAGTGGTGATGTCAAAATCGAGGCATTGTGCTTTACATTCCTCGACTGTAATTATGTCGCCTGGTTCTGACAAACAAGAAAATGCAAACAAAGGTAGCTGAAAAGGAACCAATATAATGCTAGAAATGAAACTAGAAATCTTGTTTCCCAATGTGTATAGCTTTGTCAAATGTCAGATTCTTGATGTGCGTTTTTTGCAAAGTTTGAACCTTTTATTGATGGAACACAGATCATATTTTAGTTATTTGCATAGATAGTTTGCTAACAGGTCATAAATCCTCAATCTTGTTGTCTAGAAGGCACTATAAATATTGATGGTGGAGCATTCAGTGGATTTTTCTGCTTGAACTTGTGCTTATTTCAATTATATTTGGTGCATTTTCAAAAGCCTATTTTAGTTGAATTTTTATTTTTATTACAAACTGGTTTCCTTTTTCTATTTGATGAGTACACAGAGTTGATTTACTCCATAAAGTACACCAGACGTGATCCCAAAAAAGGTAAAAAGGCAGATTGGAGATTTTATTCAATCAAATAGTTATGACAGCAATCTACCTATTCAAAAGATAATAAATGAGTGGCTTGCTTAGCAAGCTATAACACTACCTCGTGGAGTTAGAGAGACTATTTTCGAAAGACCCTCGACTCAAGTACAACAAATCCAAGTAAAAGACAAAGAGAGCAGTGAAGAAAACATAACAAATAATATCAACAAAGTAATGGATAATCAAAATACAATAAACAACATATGATATTAGATATCAAAGGCAAGAACTACAAGAATACGATTAGTACTACAACACACACCAACAAACCTATATCTCCCAACAACAAGATATCACTCCACCCTCAAATACCTAACTATAATCATGGATTTTAGTTGAAACATGGACTGTTCCAATTGTTAAGAAGCCAAGCATGGTTGAAACTCAGAAAAGAAGAATTTAAGACAAGGGATGGAGTAATTCAAGATTACTAGAAATCCCTTTATATGTTTTATATACTTGATGTGCAAAAGCATATGTATGCTTTAAGTATAAGCCTCATTAAAGAATTAAGGAGTATTGAATAAGAGTTAATTAAAATTAGCAAAAGAAATGAGATTTAGGGTGTATGTGGTAGGGGAAATGTTTTTAAACTTTTTCATGTGGTTAATACGTATTGAAAAACATTTTCTTTAGAAAATAGCAACAACAAGAAGTTCCACACTTACCGACAGATTATCAAAAAGTTTCTAAGGTTTTCAGTATTTCTTTTCTCGTCCTTTGCTTGACTTCCACAAAATTTTCTAGTTAAATTGCACAAAATTTTCTAGTCAATATATCAGTTTTGTCTTTTTTTATAATAATCCTCAAATAAATTGGAAGAATACACAAAGATTATTATCTCTAGAAAAAAAAATATCTTGCATTGGAAAGATATAAACATGTGTTCTTTATTATTAAAAGTTTGTGTATACACGGATACGGATACACAATTCTACTTATAGTTCATCTTGCATTCATTTATCATCTAGGGAGGTTTTTTCGAAACTGAGGAGAAAGTAGAAATATTTGGTGATCTTTTTCTATCTACTGAATCATTAGTGAACAAAGTTATTTGATATTAATGACGAAGCTACATATATTCAAGGGGTATGAATTGACCTCTCCTTTATCGGAAATTATACTATATAGCTAGGTAAAAAATTCTTTTTATGTATATATACTGTATATTGACTTTTCTTGACTTTTTTAATATTTTGAAATATTCATCTTAGTGAAAATCCTGACTTCCTGATATATGTGCATGGTGGAGATAGCTAGCAGGTTGGAATTAATAAAGGAACACATAAACTAGTCCGAACACATGATTATAATTTTATTTATCGTATGTAGTGATGTTGAAAGTTTTAAAAAGTCTAAACATGAAAAAAAACATGACTAAATTATTGTGTAATTAAAGTTTGGAATATTATTCAGTCAAGAAACTTTCATTGGGTTTCTTTAAAGGATGAAAGACAAAAATCTTAGGTAGATGGTTGGACTAAGAAACAGTAACATACAAGTACGACATTTGATAGTGTGGAAGTATAATGCAATTTCGAGTAACTTCCTAGAGTAATTTTCTTGGTCTCGTTTGACCATGTTAAAGGTCTAGCGCAGTCATGATTTTCATTATGGGGTTTAAAATATGAAAAAACAAATATATAATAAAGTGAGGATTTAATATCTACTCTCTCTGTCTATCTATAATAATTTAAATCTTATATATACATTATAATTTTCCGTCGAAGAAGGTTCTGATAAACTCCGATCCCTTAGCCCTACCTTGCTCCGCTCTGCCTTGACTAACAGTTCCTTAAAACTAGTAACTTTTTTTTTTTTAAAACTAACTTTGTTTGGGGTAAAAAGAAGAAAATGAAAAGGAGATTGCCAACAAGAATGTCTCACGACAATATCATAAAACATAATATTAGGATACACTTTAACATAAAAATAATACTCCATCCGTTTCATTTTATGTGACATTATTTGACTTGGCACAATGTTTTAACAAAAAAAATGAAGACTTTTAAAACTTGAGGTCTAAATAGGAAAGGGTGATACATAAAATGAAACAGATCAAGTATTGAAATTGTATTTATTGATCATGATTATTATGTGAAGAAAAAGGCCATAAGTACTCCTACTAATATAAACCACAACTCCATAATTTTCCGTGATCTAAAAAGTGGTTATTATTTGATCTTGTAGCCATTACCTCATGTTTTTCCATATTCTTCTTAACTTATTACACCATTATCTTCCAATTTATTTCAATGAAAATTCCAACAACTATAAACAGTAGTCAATATATATGTGTGTGTGTGTAAAATATTGTAGAGTGCATGAGAAAGTAAGGTTAGTGTTGTGAAAAAGAGAATTTAATTTCTTTGTTGAAGGAAGATGTTCATTCTGATGGATTTGACCTTTGGACACAATAATTTGTACGAAGTTTGCTCGAGTAGTCATATGACATTGGCGAACTATTGTATCCTGAGAAGACAAGTCAGGAGGATTATTATTGAATCAGTGAAGATCTTGTAATAAGTTAGATCTCCTTAAAGAGAGTGAGATATTTATGCATATTTTATTTTTCAACTATAATTATATTACACACGGCAGGGATGGGAAGAGGGAAATGTTAGGACTTGGGAACAATCGAGGTACTCAAAGTGTACAAAAAAGAGTATAACGTTAGAGTAATACTCCAATTATTTCACTTAAAAGTATTTCCAACAACAATAGATTCATAGAGCCTAGCTCTCTTATTATTACAAAAGAGTACAATTTACTTTCTAAACTTTGACATCTAGCTAAGAATTGATGGATATATTTGGAGTTATTTAACCCTATTAATTAAATCCATCAAGTCATTATGCATATACTTTAAACCTAGAAAATGAAAAACGTACAACAAATCATAGGATTTATAATATGTTCCATGTTCTATACTCTTGATTAAGTAGAAAACATAAAAATCATAATTAAACCCATCTAAATAATGATGAGTTAATTAACTTTTAAATAAAATTCCAGTCATCAAAATCCCATAAGGGAATTTCAGACAAATCATTGAAACTTCCCACTGGCAGTGAATTATTTTGATAATTACAATCATAATGTTCTCCTGATGATGAACTTTCTAATGAACTTGTTCCAATTATATTATTATTATTATTATTATTATTATCATCATCATTATTATTATTATTATTATTATTATTATTATTATTATTATTATTATTATTATTATTATTCTGGTAATTTGATGGTGCAGCCTGATCATGATCAACATTAATTAGTGGTTGATGAGGGGTTAATAATAATCCAGAACCAGCTGGCCTTCTATCAAATGCCCTAACACACTTTGATTTCTTGTAAACTCTGCACAAGCTGAATTCATGCCTCAACTGCATAAAATTTAAAGAATTTGAGTTATATACACCGACAATACATAAAAGGTATATATTCACACAATCATGTCATTTATAGGTTAATCGATCGTTTGATAAGTATTTAATCGATAATCTGGTAAAATAGATGAGTCACAACATGCTAGAACAGAGGTTAACATTCATTGATAGTTGTGGAAACAATCTCTTGAAGTAATGTAAGATAATGCTGCAGTATATAATAAACTCTTATAATCCAACTCTTTAAAGACCCTACGTAGTACGTATAAAGGGAGATTAGTGCATTAGTTTGCCTTTAACATTCATTGTTATGTAAAACAATCTTTACGCTCTATGTTAGTATGCATAATTATAGGCTCATCTCTTCATAAACATTAATTGATAATCTGATAAAAATAATACGCAAGGTGAAATATATATACACTAGTCAGTGCACATAACTTACATCCAAATACTAAAGACCTTAGGTTATATGTTATGCCGGTGAAAAAAGTATTTACACACATATAAATTTCTTGATAAATATTAATTGATGACACACAGATTAGCGTTCACTTATAGTATCTGTGCACATTATCTCTCGGAAAAAAAAAACAATGTTAAATGATATTTTTTTATAAAATATCCCACCTTATTCTATGAATTAGACGACCCCTTTGGAACCACAAATGAAACATAGCTTTTCAAGGAAACCAACACTTCAACAATGTATAAATTTGAGGGTTACAATCAAGAAATAAACATACATCAATTTTAAAATTTTAAGATGAGCAAGAATAACATAATGTGTAGCCCTATTTTTCATGTGTGGTGAACAAGAAGAATTTTATTTAATTTGTTAATATCATGTATTGTCTATATCAATAAATTCTGATAAATAGTGGAAAGCAAAAGAAGATAATCATGAAGAAGCATATGCCAAACACTAGCTGATACCTAGTTAAAAACAAACAAATAATCCATAGCTAATTCTTTTGTTTTTTTCTCTCTATACAAGTTGATATAAATTCAAACAATGAATAATTTTTCCAGGGTCCCATGTGTGATATCATCCTTCATATGTGATATCATCCTTGTTGCGAATATAATAAAATAAATAAAAATGTGATTTGTTTAACGATTAAAGCTTTTAAATGGATCATACACTTTAACTTGGTATTGGAGCAGATAAAGGTTCTTAGAATTAAATCTTATTGTCACATATTATTAAAAAAAAAAAAATCTTGTGTTTGATCATGAAAAAAATGTGGTGATCGATAAGCACCCTCCACCTTCACCTCTAAGATTGTAGGTTTGAGTTACCAATGGAGCAAAAAGATGAGAGCTTTCAAAGTGGGGTTTAAAGAACTTTTTTTAAAAAAATTAGGCTCGCAGCTGAAGGAGTGTATTGAGAATATATATTTTGTTTTTTAGTCTGTTTAAAAAAACACTACAAAATAAAATTGAAATTAGCAACAAACTTCGTCGTTGATCCGCTAAATGTTTGTAGCTAATAATTTTATTTTTTGATAATTCCTTGCTGAATAGAATTAGCAATGAATTTTGCTGCTTAGCTACAAAATTTACCCCTTGCTAATTCTTGTTTTCAGTAGCGAAATATCATGTATGAAAAATAATTTACAACAACAATAACAATATATTCAGTGTATTCCCATCAGATGGTATGAAAAATAATTTAATAAAAAGATTTATTTAACCTTTAACAAGATGATTTATAGTTACGTACATAAATATTTATATTTCAGACTAAATAATTTTTAAAGTTCCATTCCTAACAAATATCATCACATGGTCTGTACAAAGAAATGATTAATGAAGTACAACATTTTTTTATTATGGTTTCTTGTCAGAACACCTTCAATCATCACATAACCAAATTTCATGAACCAACTCATTGGTATAACACGTGTAGAAAAGAACAATATCATAATTCATCCAAGAACAAAGTTCAATATTTCTAAATTCCTGGCTTGAAAGCACATTATCTATCTTATTTTCCTGGTAATTAATTAGTTTTAAATGTGTGATCTCCTCGTTTAACAGTTTAAGTTAGAGAAAATATACTTTTATTTAGTTAATTATGTTATTAATATATGTCTTCTCACGTGCAAACTTGATTTCTTTTAATGAGCTAATCATGTGCGAATTTTTTTTGACAATGGATAACGATGAGATTTGAAATCAGAACCTCTGTCTATTCTAATATCATATTGAAGTGCGAGACTAAGATCTAGAAGCAGATTCAAGATTTAAAATTTATAGGTTCTCATGATAATCTCAAATTAATATACTATAATAATAATTAGGTTCACTATAAAATAAATTATAGATATTTAGCAGTTCAATTTCTTAATATATACATGATCTGGCTCACATGAACCCGAAATCAGTCCTCTATACATGTCTCTGTCGTCATCTCATTTTAAAGCTTAAACGGTTAGAGAAAACATACTTTTATTTGGTTTATTATGTCTCAACACAACTATTTTCACTTATTATGAGCAATTTCTATACTTATCTTTTAAGTGACATAATGATATAAAAATTATTTCACATGGCTAGCCGGTGTAATAAAAAAAACTGGTTTTCCTACATGATTTTTGGTACCCAGCAGCATGGTGCCCTGACTAATTCAGATTCGCGTTGTGTAAGGTCGGCCCGTCCTTTAAAGAGGAAGAACTTCCTAGAAAGATTTTTTTTTTTACCTAGAGTACTTCAAATTCGAGACCTTGAATTAAGAATGAAGAAATCTTATCTATCCCACCACAACCCTTGATAATTGGTATATTAAAATTAGAACTCATGATATATAAAAACCTAGAAGTGCTACAACTAGTTAAAAACCCTAATTTTTTTAGGGTTGCAAAACTAACCTTTAAATTTGTGACATTATTTTTGGTTACTGAAACTTCTCCATCACTAGCTTTATACTCATTCATCTTCCATTGTGTTTTCTTCCCATTTGGAGCTCTTCCTTTATAGAAAACCATAGTTCTTTTGCCTCCAATAATTCTATTATTTGATGATGAATATACATAACCAGGAGTACCAGTAGCTTTCCAATATCCTTGTGTTGTAAGTCTAGTTGGTCTTCCACCTCTAGCTTCCCTATCTTGAATTGGAATGAAGAAAAACCATTGCTCACTGTTATGTTTAATGACTTCTCCTGCCATATCTGGTTCATTTTCAACAATCACATTTAGAAAAAACAAGTGTTAATTAAAAAAAAAAAAGAGCTTAACAACTCTATGAACAATAGCAACAACAACATATATATACTTAGTGTCATCCCACACGTGTGGTCTAGGGAGGTTGGTGTGAACGTAGGCTTACCCCTTTTTGTGGAGGTAGGAGACTGTTTCCTACAGATTCTCCGCTCAAGTAAAACATAACAAGAATCAAGTATGTAAAGCAAATAGAGAATAATTCTATGAACTAACACTTTAAAAAGATTAACACTATAAGCACCGGCGGATTTCAAGATATTTATCAATGAGATTCAAAATATACAAAGTAGTGAACTCACAAATCCTTTTACACTATCAGATCACCTGAAAGATAATATGTTAATTAATGTAGTGTAATGAATTAATAACTGAGATTAGTAAATGTTGAAGATAATATTAAGTGAACAAGGGCATGCTTAATTCCTCTGATAACTTAAATTTTTGATAAAATGATCATATACTTCAACAGTAACCTAAAAACCCAATTAATAACTTCTACAATAGGTCAGAATACACTAATATTGTAAAAAATGTTTAGGTTAAAACGTTAAATCTTTAATACAAACAAACAAAAAAAAAGGCTTAGCATCATTCTATCATGTAGATTGTTGCATTCTGAAATACACTTATAGTTTGAATTATTAGATTTTTTTTAGTTTCGAATTTGAATCTCAATATCTATTGAAAGAACAAATCAATGAAGGAAAACATTTAAAATTAAAGTTACATAAATGAAGGTTAAGTAACAAGTAATTGATCTTTTTGACAGCAAAAAGATGCTTGATATGATAATTAAATCATCACATAATAAAAATTGAACAAAAGGGTAAACTTGAATGGTTTTGTGTTACAAAAATTTCACTCAAAAATATTTTTTGACACTTTGGTTTTCAAGAATATGAAATCATGCACAAAAATTCCCAATTTGTTCATAGTTTTAAGAACAAACTTGGGAATTAATGTTTTCAAGAACAAAAATTTTGAATTACCAAAATTTATTCATAATTTTAAGGGCTAAGACTTTCTCTCGACATGTGACACAGAAGACATTAATTCCCAATTTGTTCACCTCGATCGATTGATTGCTTCTAAAACAAACATGGGAGGAGCTTAATTACAAAAGAAAATTTAATATGACATCTAGGTTTTCAGAAAAATGAAATTATGCAGCAACAACAACAACATACCCAGTGAAATTCCACAAGTGAGGTCTGGGGAGGATACGTAGACCTTACCGCTACCTCGTGGGAAATCATGCACAAAAATAGAGTAAATTACCAAAAAAAAAGATATGAGGAAAATTCATCATGCAAACCTGGGAGTTCAGATGGATTGTGATGATAAATATTAACAACTGGTATAACACGTTGAATGTCATTCTCTCTTTTTCCTTCAAGTTTATTTCTCAAATAAAATTTCACCAATTCTTCTTCTGTTGGATAAAATCTAAATCCTGGTGATAACACATTATTATCATACATAATATTCTCCATTTTTTTCAAAAAAATAATAATTTTGTGTATATAAATATTTCTCTCTATTAATTTTCTTAAAACTCAATAATAATCTTGAAATTCTAGCTCACTCACTTAATTTTGTGCATGTCAAGGTTTGTTCTAGCTTACTATTTATAGAGTTAGAAATGTGAGAAAAAAATATTTTATTTTTTGAGGGGTTTGGGGGGGGGGGGGGGGGGGGGGTAGGCAAGGAGAAGGAAAGGAGTGAAATTTAAAACGAGTGAGATAAGGAAATTAAAGAAGGGTTCATGACTTGGAAATTTCAAAGGCGTGTGAACAAGAGGAAATCTTACTATATTTTCCTTCTTTCAGAGTTGTACTTTATGCATTGAGTACATGTACAATTTCCCGACTACTGCGTGTTGATTATATTATTTATTTAAGTACGACGTATTGGTATATTTTTCATTTTTCTTTCATTTTTAAAGAAAGGTTGAATTAGTCAAGCAATTTCTACTTCAAACTTGCACATGCTTTTTTAAGAATTTTTTTACTAGCAAATGAGTGAATAAGCTAGAAATATTTTTGAGTGTTTCTTTTATCTAGCCAGTGGCGAAAGCAGAAATTTCACTTATAAGAAAGTGTTCGGTACGAAAGAAAATGCTCTCCAGAAAAATAAGCTAGATAGAATTTAGATAGAACGAATTTGTAAATTGAATTTTTTAACATAGAAATGTAATATTTGTTCTTGTTATACGTACTCAAACCCTAGGGTTTTATGTATGCAATATGCATAAATCCTTCCTAAAAGAGAGAGATCTAGAGAGAGAAGTCGAAACCATATGATAATTAGCCAGCATATATATAATAATGGTTGGAAAAATTTAACACTATTACTATCATTTTAGCATGCATAATGGTTGCAAATACTTTTTCAGTCAAATTTTAACCATGATCATTTTAGCATAATGGTTGCAAATACTTTTTCAGTCAAATTTTAACCATGATCATTTTAGCATTGGAAAAAGGAATTCACTACATATTCAAGTCAATTTAAGGACCCATTTGTCTTTAAATGTTGTTTAACCATGATCATCTAAATGGTCAATGGTGATAGTTGTTGGTGACGATAGTTGAAAATTGTGATGGATGATAGTAATATATAGCTAATGATACGTAATAATGAGTACAAATAGTGGTAGTTGGTGAAAAATAATGGAGTTAATGTTGGTGAATAAGGATAGTGATTAATGATTGTTGTGGCCGTAAGTAAGTTGTTTGATGATAATAATTGTAAATAGCAATTACTGATGATAGCAGCCACCGGCAAGTGATTAGCGTGTAAAAGTTATCGATCAATTCCTCTCTTTTTTTCTCTTGATTCTTTTCTGATCGAAATGTAAAATTCTTAAATAATTAATATCTATAACATTTTAATAATATTAAGATCTTGTTATCTATACATCTTAGTGAGCTGTGACCAACTTTTTTTCTTATGATTTTTTGTGGTGTACAACATAAAATTGTTACTTCATATTTCTTGTAGAGTCGTTCTTCAAAACAAAGAAAAAGCTCGTCAAGTGTTGAGAAATTTCTTTGCTTGACTATTTTTTCTTTTCACACTTAATTAAACTATATTCTATATTCTATATTCTAATATTCTAATACATATGGAAAACACTAAACCCTAACTCCTTCAACACAACCGCGTCAAATGTATGGAATCCAAGTTAACATCAAATAGGAATCTTTGTCACATCTTGTCTCTCTAGCTATGTTATTATAACACACAAAGTCAATGTAATTTTTTTTTTATACTATCAAGTTATTTTTTTCACTTGTTATGAAAACAGTACAGTTAAATTTGTAGATGAGACGCGTAAAAACTAGTTCCATTTAGAACTCGTTTCCAGCGAATTAATTATTTAAGCGATGAAATAGCAACGTAAGTAAATATTGAACAAAGCTATGAAAGGCAAAGGATTCGTGCAAAGGTGCCTTTGAGGACGTTCCTCGAGGGTCACTGTCCGTCCACGAGAGGCCACAACCAGCGAGAATGCAATAAGAAGGCTAAAGCTTGGAGAGCAACTAAAAGTGTAAATTGTATTGTATTATTATCTCAGATTACATGTGTCTTGTAAATGAACAAAAATCCTTATTTCTAGGTAATTATAAATGTGTGACTAATGACCAATCAGAGCACTTTATTCTCTGATCCACAATAGTACTGTTAGCAATGAAATCGTGTCAGGTGTCTTGTCGGTTATAGGTGCAAGACTGTATTTGCAGAACAAAAGTCCTTATTTCTAGGTAATTATAAATGTGTGACTAATGACCAAGCTTTATTCTCTAATCCCCAATAGTACTGTTAGCAATGAAATTGTGTCAGGTGTCTTGTCGGTTATAGGTGCAAGGTTGTATTTGTAGCCTAGGCTGGGTACGTTGTACGTCCACGTACCTCTTTAAGGTCATTAGTTTGAATATTTTTGAAAATATGATATTATATCTTTTATAAGAGGCTTAGTTTATTATAAGTTGTGGTCGAACGCTAGTATTTTCTGGTTGGATGACTTATTGACATTGTGGTAGCAAACATAGTGTTGACCAACTAATTTAGTTGAACTTTATGCAATTCCATTTTCTACAATTGAAAGTCATTTGTCAATTAGATAGAAGTTGTAGAAATGGAGTTAAATAAAGTTCAATTAAGTAAGTTGGTTGCGAGTATAATATGTAATAATGTATTATTTCAACTCAATAATTAATAATACTTTAATTTAGGCAACTATATATAAATATATCTCTAAGAAAATAAAAACTTGTAAATCAATTTGAGTCTTCCTAAAAACATGATTTTACATCTTTTAGAGGCATGATTTAGTTGTGGTCGGTGCTAATGTCTAGCAATATGAAAAGAGGGGTACGTTGTGATGATATCATCTACGTTCATACCACTCCTCGTCGGATGACCCATTGTAGTCACAAATTAATTATAGCGTAGACCAACTGATTTAGTTGAACTTTATCAGTTTCACATTTTAGGACTGAAATTTATTAGTCATTTGTCAATTAGATAGAAGTTGTAGAAAATGGAATCAAATAAGTTTAACTAAATCAATTGCTCAACACTATGTTTAATTTTGCGACAACAATAAGTAATAATGTATTATTTCAACTCCAGTGACTTTTTTTTAAAAAATTATGATATAGTAAAAAGTTCTTTCCACCACAACTGATATAACTTAAAACTACCGTTAATATTATTTCATGGTCTTTTCTACTTATTAGTTAAGGTATGTTGACAAAAACAATAGAGACAAACATATAGAAGTGGAAATTATTTAGGTTGTGGAAAGATCTAGCATTAATAAATGTTTATTCTCCTTTGACCATCTAAAGAGGAAAATAAATTGTTTAGCTTTGATACCAATTTAAGTTATATGCATTAATGATGTAAAGAATTTATATTTATATTTATATGTTTTAATTGATTATAATAAGTTATTTATCATTTTACTTTCTGGCTTACCTATTAGACTATAGGCATTACTAAGGAATTCATCTAGACCTTCTTCATCGAAGAATTACATTATATAAAAGATTAAGTTATTTTTATATATATAAAAATTAGATACTGAATTTACTAAAAATTTTCTTGTATTTAATTCTTTATATTTAGCAAATCCTACTTCGACCATTGAATAGACTTACTATTAATAATTGAGTTTAACTAATATACATCAGGTAAACTGTTTTATTTGAGGATTACCACTAATATATTTCGTAGAGAATTATCCATGAACATCTTTAATATATGAATGTTTTCCCTCATTGAATATATGGTTATGCTATTGGGCCATGGGCCATGCTTTCCGAGTTTTATATTAATATTTGTTCGATGAAATGACGTTGACAGGCTATCTTAGATATATATCTTTAGAAAAAAATCGTTGATATAAGGTTTCGAATTTTATAAGTGAAACTTTATGCCTAAGTACTAAAAAATGACTATTTATAATTTTATCATATTATCTTTTGTTAAGAGATCCAGAACCTATGGTTGAGATGCTGGGCCAAGGCCTCATTTAGGGTTCCTCCCATTATAGAGTTTTCCTGTCTTGGGCCATGTGACGTCGTTATTGTAAATAGATGGATTGAGTTAAATTTAGATTCGTTAAAACGAGAGAGTTTTAACCTGCCTAAAGCTTACTTGTACTAGAATAGATTGGGTCAAAGTAAGTTAAACAAAGAAGGCATTATAGTTCAATCAACTCAACTCTTGTTATCAAGGTTTAAATTCTTTGTTTGTTTCTAATTATTGTTGTTATCTAAAACTTTGGCTATATAACATGTCAAACGAAAAAAGTTTTTCTAAAGATATATTTAAAAAAGACTTTTCATGAAACAATTTGAATTACGTATATATCAGCCCAAATTTCAAATGGATTGAATAGGGGAATTAATATGAGTTGAATTAATAAATGAACAGAACAATAACTCGTCCAAAACGAGTCATGTCTTCACAAGCTAATTTTCTCCCCTCTAAACGTGTCCCTCTTTTGATTACTCTTACATTCTCCGTCAAAAGTAATGCTTATCGGAAGTCATTCTCAACCTGATCACATGTATCACTTCACAAAAATGAATTCAAGATTTAAATTTTATAAATTCAAATCCAGAGTTCTACTATATCATAATTTATGAGTTTAAGTGGTTGATGTGATTGGTTCGAAACATGTCTTTTAAGTTCATTTCCTTGAAACTTACTAGTACTCGAATCTGTAATACATAAACCACATAATTACTCTTTTTTCTCTTGCATTTTACATGACACTTTTATTATTAGTTGAAAAGTTAAATAGCTTTTTCTTTGACCACCACTTCTTTTTCTTCTCTGCTTGTTCTTACTTCTTTCTCATTTTTTTTTCACGATTGAAGACATTATTTATTTATAATTAATTTGATTGAATAAATTTTAAAAAATAATATTATCGAACTTTATTGAACATACTTTTTTTTTAATGAAAATAAAGTGAGTTGGTGGGATGTAATTATTGAAAATTATATGGAATATGTAGTAGAATGTCGCATAACAAATCTAGTCATTTGGATAACTTTTTAAGCAAAAACATATAAGTAAAATTTCTCCGAAGCTTATGGCGATCCTGGAGGATTTGTGAACAATTTGTTTCAATATTATGTGGTGATCCACTATAATTTATTTGAACTTTGTGGCAATCTCATTCGTCAGGATATTTTGTACTAAACTCCTAATGAGATCCGCCATCGATAAGAAATTATTTTCGCAACGTAACTAATTTTAATAAAATGAAAAAATAAATAGCGGTGTGAAATAATTTTATTTGTCCAAATCACCCCAAGAATTATGTGTATACACATGTTCACCAATAGTTAGGGGGGGCCTTAATATCTTTTTGCGTCAAGTCAATGTTCTTACTTTTTGTATACATGTGTGCCTTTGCTTCTCATGAATTATTGTTCATCATCATTCTTGTCTTTTGTTAGCTAACGAGAGTCTTGAAGTAACAATAAAATTATTTTCAAGTTATTTATAAGTCATGTTTGAGTTGAGAAATCAACCATCAATGTTTGTGTCAAGATCTACTTACATTACATGCATTACATCTTAAAGTGCAATCACTCTCAAAATTTTACGTGAACGCAAAATGCTTCTTGGGCTGTCATTTTGTCTTTCTTTTTGTTGTTTTTTTACAATTGTGATATTCGGTCTAGTTTTCACATATCTCGATCAATTTCACGAGACACCTGCCACCTCCTACCAACAACATATACCCAATACTTTTGTCCTTTTCTTTTGTGGGCGACTTTCTCTAGTTTCTACTTTTTCATCTCATTGGAAAAGGAAATTCATGAGAAGTTGCCTAAAATTTTCTACGAACATCAGCTTATTAGGGAACAACAAATAATTGAGAATAATCTAATAGTGTATTCTTCCTAATTTTCCACATATTAATTGTTCATGTACCCCTTTTTTTTGGTAAAGGCTGCATAAACAGCTGGCTTAACTTCATAAGAAGAAAAGTGTGAAGCAACTTCCTTCGTACTACCACTCGTTGTCACGTCTCGATAGAGATGGCAATGGAGCGGGACAGATGCTTAGCGAGCCAAGATAAAGCTTATTTGGGACAAGTGAGGAGAGCTATTCTGATAAAGCTATAGTTAGTGAAGAATGAACAGTGAAACACGTCGTTTTCGTCTTACATGGTAAGACCATAGTCATTTTCATGCTGCAGACTAGTCCTTTTTAGTGGTAAGGATAGTAATTTCAAAATTAAAATGTATCGTAACAAAATACAATTTTTTTATGGGACGTAACAAAATTTATTTGTGTGACGATAAAGCTTGTCATTAATGATAAAGTGAGAAATTTAGCTAAATTGCTTTTAAATTTAGAAAAGAAGTCAGGTATACTACGAAGAATGCCATGGATCGATAGAAAGTATGATCTGGCACAGTACGAGGCGAGATGGACATCGATTTAGCAAAACATATAATTGTCAAAATGCCCCAAACATGAGGGGCATAAAAAATCCAAATGAAGAAAAAGCTATTCTCTCTTGAACAAGTTAAAAAGATGGTGAAATAATTAAATATATAAATATGTAATCTCGCTAACAATTTAATCTTTTAGATGTGACGTTGACACAATTTCAACATGGTATTAAAGTAGATAGAGATTCTATGTCCGAGTCTTAACCCCACCCACAATTAAAAAGAATTTCCATTCATTTGGTCATAATAAAGAATCAAGCCCGTAAGTAAAGAAGTGTGTTGGAGTTATAATTAAATAAAGAAAAGTACGCTATCTCTAACAGTCCTATACATTGTAAGAGTTTGTAGCCCTATAGGAGATTTTTATGCCAATAGGAAACATTTAATACCTCTTCATATACATAATCTTTCCGGGACATATCATTTTCCTTAAATTTACAACTCCTTGCTTGAGCTATACAATAGAGGTAAAGGTAGGCCGAAGAAGTATTAGAGAGACGTAATAAGAGAGGACATGATGCAACTTCAACTCACCAAGGACATAACTTTAGGTAGGAGGTTAGTTAGACAGTTGAGCGTTGTCCTGCTTATTCTTTTAACTATTAGTCGTGGTATTACTCTTGCAGTTTCTTATCCTTTGAGTTAATTTGATTATAATTTGTGTTTTTTCACACTTTGATTATCGTTTTATCTTGTTATGACTACTACTTAGGATGATTTGTAAGGTTGTCTATAGTATTTTGTTAGGACTTTCTTCACTTTCATTATTTCTTTCTCTATACTGTTTTGGACTGTTTTTTCCTTGAGCTGAGGGTCTATCGAAAACAGCATCTCTGCCTCCAAGAGAGTGATAAAGTTTGCATACACTTACCTTCCCCAGAGATCCTACGCTGTGGGATTACACTGCGTATATTTATGTTGTAGTGTTGGTGCAAGATGAATCAATCAATCAATATATATATATATATAAAGGAAGGTTAGAAATTTGCTTATGTGGCATACTTCTAAGGCCATCATTCTACTTTATTTTTTGGCAATTTTTCCTACATTATTTCTATTTATTTATTCTTGTACAAAAATAAATATATTAATTAGTACTCTCTCCATTTATTTCTATTATTTATTGTAAAAACTTAAATATTTTAAAATTTATTACTCCACTCCTATTCTTTATTAAGAAATTTGAATGGGTGCAAGTCTTTTATTTTTTAATTTAATTGTGCATTGGTTATACAATAAAGAAGAACCATAATAAAAGAATGACAAGAGATTCAATTATCTTTTTTCTCAATATTTTAGTATTATCCTATTTTTTTTTATGTGTTATTAAAAATATCATCTTCTTTTATAATGATTTTATTTATTTATTTTCTTTATTTGTACTAATTTGTATATATATCTATTTATATATCAAAATTAGGCAAAGGAAGAGTATCACCTCTCTTTGTTTAAAAAACTTTTTTATTTTTTTATTTTTTGGTAATCTTCTAATAATGAAATGACAAGATCTCTAATATTTTAAGTTTTCTATTTTTTTTATTTAATGCATTTACAAGGAATAACTACTCATAACTTTCATAATTTTCATGTTCATAATCCCCATAATTTAATTTGTGTAATGTCTTATGGTATTCCTCTATTTTACCTATATAAACTCATATTTTATTTCATGAAGGCTCTCATTCAAAGTCATCCTTTCTCTTCTTTATTACTTTGATTTGTGAAGGCAAAAAATATTTGTTCTCAAGTATTTCTTTTCATATTTATGTACTTTATCATGCTTTCTTATTTTTTAGCATTTCTTTTACACATATTATCATCCTCCAAACAAGTATGAATGAGAAAATCTTGCGAATTAACATGAAACTGAAAAGGAGTTTATGAAAGCAACAAGTATTTCGCTCTCAAGTCGTCTTTTTTTTTTTTTTTTAATGTATGTATTGCACTTTTTAAAGTTTAGCATTTTTAATGTATTATCAATCTCGAAGTCTGTTAAAAAAAATCATCACGAAAATCAATCACTATATAATATAAAGTCCGATATTAAAGAAGTGATGTGGCACCTCTTTTTGGCCAAAGATCCTATTTATTTATTTTTTGGCAATTGCCCTTATATTTTTATTTATTTATTATTATAAAAAAATAAATATATCAATTACTAATCCATCCATTCATTTTTAGTTTATTGTAAAAACTAAAATTCTCAAAATTTACTAATCCAATTATTCCTATTCTTTAAAAGCCTAAGTATTGATCACAATCAATTTGCAAACAAAAATTCAAATGAGGAGGTAAACAAATATCAACATTTCTATAAAGTTAGTTGCTCAGACTTATTATTTTTTGGGAAAAGGCTCAAATATGCCATCGAACTATTGAAAATGGCTCATTTATGCCATCCATTAGAAGTTTGGCTCATTTATGCCATCGCCGTTACAAAAAAAGCTCATTCATGCCATTTTTTTTAACGGTGGTTTTTAAAAAACAGCTTTGCTACGTGGCGTCTTACTAGAGGTCCACATCATCGATCAAATATGCCATCGAACTTTGAGAAAAGGCTCATCTATGCCATCCGTTAAAAGTTTGGCTCATTCATGCCATTGTTGTTACAAAAAAGGCTCATTCATGCCTTTTTTTAACAGTCCGATTTGGTGATTTTTTGCAAAACCAGTTTGTACACGTGGCCAACAATGATCCGTCCACATCATTAATTAAATCAGCCAAATAAAAAATCTAAAAAATTGAACTTTCTTCTAAAAGATGAAATTAAAATTTTGTTTTATATGACTCACAAATTTCTAGTACATCTGATTCTTCAAGTCATTAGAATCTTCAAGTTTTGATTTTAATTTGATTTTGCTGAAATATTCTTCTTTTCTTCTCTTTAATTTCACCGATTATAGAATTTTTCTGATTTTACTTCAAGTACAATTTTTTAAGAATTTGAAAAATTGTGTTTCGATAACTAATTGATTCATTGTTTGAAATAGTTGATGTTTGTTTCGGGCTTGAATTGGCCTTGAGATTTGCAGAATTGTGTTCGGCGATTCCGAAGAAATTGAAAATGGATGAACTCTTTACAGTGCCTATAAAGGAGTTACAAAATGCATAGAAATATTTTGGCCGGAGAAGTCGATATTTTCTTATTAGGAATTTTAAAATTTCTTTGGCTGATTTAATTAGTGATGTGGAAGAATTATTGTTGGTCATGTGTACAAAATGGTTTTGCAAAAAAAATCCAAATTGGACTGTTAAAAAAATCGGCATGAATGAGCCAAACTTTTAACGGATGACATAGATGAGCCTTTTCTCAAAGTTCGATGACATATTTGAGTCTTTTCCCTTTAATTAATGATGTGAACGAATTATTGTTGGCCACGTGTATAAAATGATTTTGCAAAAAACCACCAAACCGGACTGTTAAAAAAAATGGCACGAATGAGCCAAACTTTTAACGGATGGCATAAATGAGCCTTTTCTCAAAGTTCGATGGCATATTTGATCAATGACATGGACCTCTAGTAAGATGCCATGTGGCAAAGCTGTTTTTAAAAAACCATCGATAAAAAAAATGGCATGAATGAGCCTTTTGTGTAACGGCAATGACATAAATGAGCCAAACTTTTAACGGATGACATAAATGAGCCATTTTCAATAGTTCGATGGCATATTTGAGCCTTTTTCCTTATTTTTTTATTGAGATTTCGTGTTCGTCTTTGTATTCTTATTTCTGTATGTTACATGATTTTATTCAAATCGGGCTAAAATAAGAATAGTTGTTAGTGTTTGCAATTTATATTGTTAAATAATTTATTGTCAACAAGCATAAGACAAGAGTTTCTATGAATTTTGAAGTTATTCTTCTTTACCTTTGTTCCTTTTTTTCATTTTAGTGTTTAGGAGGAAGGCTGTTTAAAAACTTACGAGGAATAAACAGGAATTAGGACTTAACCCAAGTAATTTTGATACTTTTACGAGTTTTGATGTTGGTTATAATACTAGAATCACTTGGTGGTATATATTAGAATGTAAGTTTTCTATGCGCATATAAATTAACACATTGATTTATTTGTTGCTACCTTTTGCATAATGAATGTGTTGTAACTATGTACGTGTGTTTCATAGTACGATTATACTATCTTCATGTGTATTTCTAATGAATGATGAATGAATTAAGCTATGAGTTGTTTTGATTTGTTTAGACTTTTAATTTATCTTTTTAAAATTTTAAGTTTTGTGAACTATACAGAATTTATAAATGTTTAATTCATCTTGTGAAAGAAGAATTAAAGAAAACTTTAGATCTTAAAAATACTTTTTGTGATTATTTACATATTTGGGTATCAAAAAAGTTAAATCGTAAAATTAATGAAATTTTTGATGACCGCGCAAAGCGCTGCCAAATTCACTAATTTAAATAAAAAAGAATTATTAATAAAAATTTATGTAACTAATCCTAACTTGTTTTGGATTAAGGCATAGTTATCGACTTATCGTTGCAGATTTTGTGTCCACAAACCTGAGCGTGATTTCCACTCTTCAATTATCATAAAAAACCATTGTTGGAAAAAATCATAATCTTATCCCCTCCATTATCATAAAAAACAATATTTTTCAACTTTTTGTCCTAGTTAGCATCTTGACCTTGAAGTCTCCACTGAAAATTCCTTCTTATTAATCCTGTCTAAGTTCAGATACTTGACTGCTAAAAAACAAAAACATCATTTTTAACCGTCTCCAATCACGCATGCGCACAGGAATACATCTCGTTTTCTATCAGGACAACTTCCGCACACCTCGATTAATTTCACGGGATATCTGTCACCAGCAATAGGTATCAGGTAACTTTATCACCCAAGGCTAAAAAAAAATGAGAAGAAATCACGTCATTGACCATTGAACCACACCTTTGGATGCTTGGTTTTTTAGAGGTTCGAATCCAAAACCTCTTATTACAAATACAAATAGATGAATGCATGTCACTCTTCACAATCTTTGATGGATCTATCTTATTGTACATCAACATTATAGACGACTTGGGTCGTACTCCCCAAAAGTCTCTAAGCGTCAACAAAGGAAAGAGTTATAGTTCTGCTTACGTGTTCAGCAGACCTCACATTATGTTTAAAAATTTACGTAATATGGATAAAAAATGGTATTCACTACACAATAGTGATGCATGAGTTTATCCCATGTTTCATAATTACTAATAAAAATAGCTTGAAGAGTGGAAAAGAATGTTCATTTGACCCCTGTGGTCTGACCCTTCTCCACACACCGCGTATAGCGAGAACTTAGTGCACCGTACTGCCCTCTTTGGGGAAGAGAATGCTCACTTGACCAAAGCTTAGAATGCTAAGTTGTATCTTAGCTAGGGGTGGCGAAAGCCGCGAAACTAGCCCGACCCACCAATGACCCTCCCATTTACTAACTAGTCATTTTGGCTTGTCTTAACCCAATTCATTTCAGAGCAAATAACCTTTGGGTAGATCGTACCCGCCCATTTATTAACTCAACATATTTTAACTCGCCCAAGTTCAGACCAACTCGCCTATTTGACACCCTTAATTATTCTTACCAATGATTGATTACATTACAACCAAGTTTAGGTAGTAGAGTTTGCTAGTATACTTGGTTTAAGTAGTATAGACTGTAGAGAGTAAAAGAATGAAGAATATTGGGAAAGGATGCTAAATATTAGTAATGGCTGAATACTTGCCTTACTTTAACAACTTGTAACATTAACAGGACTTACAAAGGTACTCAATTAAAACATCAAGATACTAACTTGAACCTCTTCCAAAATTATAGAAAAGGAATTTATAATTTCTTACATCAAAACTCAAGTTCATGCTTCATACCTACATGGAGGAAAGTTACCAGGTTTAATGTCTCTAGTCAAGTTGTATCCTGGGAAGCAAGCTGACGTTGAAGGAAAATTTGAGACGAAGCATCCCAGAGATTCTTTGCGAGTTTGGAGTTATAAGAAAGCCGAGAAGATCTTAGAGTTCTACCATTTCCTCCGAAGAAGTATACTCCCGAGGTTTCCTGGTACAGCCATCAAAGCATGAGGAACCCCAGATAATAGACAAGAACATTAAATCACAATTCACGATGAAATGGAAGTAGCAGCAATAGCACAAGTGTTTCAATAACTGAATACATAAAGCAGCTAATGAGAATAGCAATTATAAGATGTTCTGATAAGCACCCCTTCTGTGATGTACGGGGAAATCAAGATCTTAAAATCTGAGAATAGATTTAGTGAAAAGATGCAGAGAAAGAGGTAGTTTAGTATGAATACTGGCTGAAGAGAGATGGCATAAATATGCCACTACACAATGGTTAATACAGTCTCATATGGGTAATAACATGTAAAAAGAAAGATATCGATGTGTTTTGGTTGTATTTGTCTCATAAACGATATGCAACTCATAAGATTAAACTGCACATTTGTAAAATACTTGTTATACTCTGTCTGTGAATGTACTTGTATCCGTGGCTTATGTATTACATGGCATGAGAATGTATATTCGTTTCAAGTTTGATTACAAGTGGGAGCTATGGGCTATGCACTTGGGGAAGATGATATTGGTTGCAATTGTTCGGTACATAAGAAGTAGGCAAAATAATACAAGCACCCTATAGCAAGCAAAAATTGTTATAGCATGCGTGTTGTAGTGGCAAGGCCGGGGTAAAAGGCCAAATTGACAATAGCATAGGTGGATCAAGAATTTTTGTAACATGGGTGCACCACTAAAAAGGGAGAAAAAAGGAAGTAGTAAGTGGGAATTGATCCTTGTTCCTCTAGGTAAATAACTCAACATTCAACCAAGTGCACCATATAGCCTTTTTTGAGCATGGGTGGAGCAGATAATATTAGATCAATTCTAGAAAATATGTACATGAAATACTAGTTAGACGGAGAAATCATGGGTTCACGTACACCATAAATTGGGCCATAAATCCGCCCCTGGACGTGATTGCTAGAGCGATCAAGGAATTGTACTGGATCGTTAGACCATGAGTCGATCGCTACAGTGTACACAAAGGGGTAAGGCCTCAGATGAGGCAGTAGTGTACTGTGTAACGTGCTGACAAAATTCAACGAGATTGCTGTAGTGCTGGAGAGATCGCTATAGCGATCGCCTTATAGTGTCAAGAATATAACATGATCTCTATAGCATCGCTAACGCGGCCTGTTATCAAGAAAGCACCACCAAGGGTGTTTCCCGAATTTTCCTCCAAAACACTTCCCAAATAGCTAGGACACATATTATGAAGGGAGAACTGAGCTCCATTCAATCCAAACAACTAAGGTGAGTTAAGAATGGACTATTTAACTTGTTATATCAAAACTTGACTCTTACCATGGATTCTTGAAACCCACATATCTTCATCATCGGGAGAAATCCACAATTCAAAAACGAATTTCTTGAGTCATTGACCACAAGAGGTAATTTTTTAATTTTTTTTAATTAAAAGATTGGCATAGACAATGGAGAAACTGAGAAAGATAAAATTTACTTATGTCAGTTAGTACTTTATGTGGAAATGTTCGGGCTACATTGTAAGGTGGTGTTGGGTCTTGGAGGATGGTTCTGAACTGTTTCAAAATACAGTCAGTGATGCATGGTACAGTAACAGAAACATAGCGCAGTTGGATTTCTAAAAGCAGGAAGAGAAGATCAAGGGTGTGGGATGCTGCGTCCTAATGTGGATAGTATGGAAGGAAAGAAGTATGAAAAAGTTTGAGGGATTGAATATGACTGTCTATTTGAGGAAAAGTCTCTACTCTCTTGCATCTAATTTCTATTTCGTGCACGCATTGAAATCATGGGCGGAGCCACCTTCGGCGAAGGGTGGTCAGATGCACACCCTTCGCCGGAAAATTATATGGTGAATAGAGGTTAAATATTAGCCATTATGAATGTATATTTAATTTTGCACACTCTTAGCATAACTAAGAATAAAATTTGCACACCCTTCACCAAATTCCTTGCTCCGCCACTAATTGCAATCCCGTGTCTTTCGTAGACAAGCCATATTTTTTTGAGAATAGTAACATATAGACAAACCATATTTCGACGAAGTTTTAATTGGTTTTCCATGAACGGAACAGGTTTGTCTTCTTCATTTCAGTCATAAACCACAGTTGATGCTGTCAAATATAGTTGGGACAGCCTGACACAGATCAGCAACTGTAGAGAAAGTTGCTCAAAAAGTATTGTCAAAATCCAAAAATTTGGATCATGACAAGCTTACCAGTTATAGTTAAGAGTAATTACTCTCAAGTTCATTAGCTTCACACTTCTTAGTTTAATCATCCATGTCCACTTTCAGTCACCGAGTGGCTAGGATACCATCCACATCAACTTTCAATCAACACGTAGCGAGTGAATCTCATCATACCTAATGGATTAGCGTATCACTACCATGCCACTCTCCTCAACTCTACCTTAACTCTTTATTTTATTTTATTTTTTAATAAGTCTACCTTAACTCTTTATTGATCAGATAGTTTGCAATCCAAATGATTGTCCAGCCCATTTTCTGTGTTGAAATAGCAGAGCTTCTTCTGCGCAGGACCATTATTCTTCATTAGAAATACTAAAGGAGGGGAATCCATCGACTATACGAGTACTTTAGCCTAATTTCATAGAGAAACGAGTTTTAAAGAAAATTGTAGACATTGACCAAACAGGCAATTAAATCAAAGAAATGAACCAATAAATTGAAAGCCAATTGATACATATCATGAAACAGAAGATAGGAGGACAGACTCACTTGTGGAGCATGTACTGCATCGAGAACAGAGCCAATTCCTACTTCAGGAGACTGCAAAAGCCCCAAAAATTTCAAAACGTAGAACGCCAACCATGAGAGGCATGAAGGAATTTCTCGCATAATGTTGGTTTTCACTACTCCAGGATCTGCAGCACTTCATCATTCCAAAAACCAAAATAGAAGTGTTCAGGCAAATAAAAATACCACTTAAGACACATATAAAGAGCTCTTCAATTAGTTAGTCTTACATGATCAAACTTAATAAAGTAAGACAGATAAGAAGGTAGAAAGAAATATTAGAAGCTAAAAAGCTGAAAGTAACAGACATTTCACTTTCACTGGTTTACACAATTAGCAGTTTTCACCATAAATCCAATGGTAGTTTCTGACTGAGGCAGACAATACTGAGATTGAAAGTAGATTAACATGGTGGAGCAATTTTCTTTTACACACTCTTTGCTCCAAAACCACTTTACTTTAGATGGCCAATTCAGGTGTCACAGACTCAATTACTTTCCAAATATGTCATAGATCGCAAAGGAAGGATCTAAATCAAGTCTTCCCGCCCATCAACTGCAATTTAGACACGGTATATGCCTAAACACCTCAGTTATCTTCTCAATGGGCATGAAAATGAATATTTCATTAAAGAAAACTAAATGAGCACAACATGACTTCTATTATTCTATTGCAGAAAGTCATAGAGACTAACTAGATGCTTCACAACCCTACAACAGAAGCCGTCCACAGTCCCCATGGTTTATACCAAATATGCTCCTTTGAAGTACGATAAGCAAACACAGTGTGTGAACACTACTCTTGAAATCAATATCCCCTTCAGAAGGTATCATAGTTCCGCTCCCTTAGTGATGCAACTATTGTGTTACACCCAGAAAGCTCAGTTTTCACTTAAACATATGCATAAACCTGAATATGGACAAACAAATGACACCACAGGACAAGTATGAATTAACCTGTACAAACCAACACAAAAGATAAGCTTTACCTTGATATACAAACACATTCTTGAAAGGTATAGAATTAAATTGATAAGCATAACGACTTATGAGGTGGCATAGAGAACCTAACACATGTTTGATAAAGGAGAACATAAACATACATGACAGAGACACTACGCGATTTCTCCACTAGATCAACTTGCCGATGAAGCTCATATGTGAAGAGCAGAAGGCATACTGCAAAGGAAATAGCCAGAGTTTTTAGATGCCAAAGAGCTCAAGATAGCAATGGTTACTTTAATCTGGAAAATTCAACTTACATTTGGAATACTCATATACATGAGCAAATGGATAAGAACTTAATTTTGAAAAACACTGCCCAGATATTGTTTCTCCAGTGACCTCCATGCTGGACACTATCAATCAAAAGTAGGAAATGCCAAATTACAATCTTATCTGTAAGTTCACCAATAACAGCCAAAAGACCATGCCAAAAAAAAAAGTGCAGTTCTAGTTCAATTATCAACAAAACTATCCTCATCAATTTATACTATACTATATTTCAGGACAGAAAAAACAAACAGGATACAAGAAGCACTCTTAGCAGTGACTTTACTAACACAAACTATGTTCCAATTGCATCTGTCCACTTAGCAATGAAGAATCTATAATAATCTAGCTCATTATCCCAGACACCCTTTGTCCACGGATCTCGAAGGCTGAGTTGGTAATCAGCTAAAAAACTTTAAAATGACTGAAGGACACTAGTTCTAACACTGAAGAATATAGTGTAGAGGAATAAAATGAAAACTGTCAAGACATCACCACAGATGAACATATGAAGCAAGATAACGTGCACTAGAGTAGTTTACATATAAGCTTTTGAGCAAGCCAACAATTTTCTATTTACACATCGAGTGTCCATGATGATGATAAACATTAAGCGTAGTACTTATAGCATAGGAATTATACCTACCACTCCGATGTGTGAATGATGTAACATTAACAACACGAGAAGGGATAGGGCTCTGTTCTAGAAGCGGCAAAAGCAGTTTTGTAAGACAAAATGGACCAATATAATTTGTTGACATCATCCTGCAGAAAAAAAAAAATAGGAATGTCCAATTAGCACATAATTTATGTTTCTCGGGATCATCGCAATTCTCATAGCAGTCAGAGAAACACGGGAGAGAGAGAGAGAGATTAGCTCCTTTCAGTGCTACAGGTGCCAAGTTTGTCATGCAACTCACTAATGCAGGATCATAACAAAATTAAGGCAAAATGCGAAGTTTTTGTGCATTAAAGGCAAGTGGAGGGTGTTGATCCCGATGCAGCATTATCTAAATCACAAGAACATTCTACTAAGGGTCTCGCTGCCTATCTGATAAGTGAAGTTGGGATAAATAGTGTCGATTAAAGTGCTCTTCTATATTGTGTTTCATATCTCTGTAAGATTTGCTTTATTCCATTAGTACAAGGATAAGAAGAAAGAGTTTTTGCACAAGAATAAAGGATGAAACGCATATATTTGCAGTTTTGCTTGAGAAGAATGCTCAAACCAACCTATTGCAAGGATAAAAAGCCAGAATGAAGAAAAGCAATTTATAAAGATTTAGGTGGTTTACTGATCACATTGTTCTGCAGTGATTCTGTATGATGTCGCAAGGATTCCAGCATTATTTATTAGGAGCTGGATAGAGCAATGCAGATCTGAGTCCAACAGCCACTGTTGAAGAGAGTGTTTGAAGCTCAAGATTGACTTGTATGATGACAAATCAACCTGAAAAGCTTTTACACAAGCATCATCCATCTGTTCTTGGATTTCAGACACAATCTGTGAAACAAGAACAATGAAAATATCTTAAAGCAGAATCAGAATGAGGTTGACAAAAGCCAATGACTCAATTACAGTACCTTTGACAATGAGTCCAATGACCTTCCAGCTGCAAGTATTAGAGGGTCAGTTAAACCATACTAGCATCGACTTAGAGGTGTGGAGGTTTCACTAAAAACTGCTGACAGTTAAAAGAAAAACAACAAGTTGCAAATGTAATTGGAACAAAAGCAGCCTTCTGCTGGATTGATTTCAAATACTACAGATAACAATTTACTAAAATCACCAGAAAAGCAATTTGCTATAAGGAATGACAGTTTAAGATACTAAATATAAAAAACAAGAAGATTCCTGGTCTAAGACAACAAGAAAGCAAGAAGATATAGGAAAAGTGGGAACTAACTAGTGAACACCTCACCACTGTAAAGTGGTATCATCAATATCCCACATAGGAAACCAGAATTCTCTTCCCAAATTTCTTTGGCAAGCAGTTTATCAGCAAAAAGCCCTAAATAGTTGAGACAATTTCCTTGTACAATGAATTTGTGAAAATTTCAACAATGCTTAATCCCTTTGAAGATCCAATTATCTAAAGAGGGTTCTTTTCTCACATAAAACGGTCCTCTTCCACCCCCACCCCCCACCCACCCCGACCATGTGATAAGCCAAGGCAATTCCTGAAGACTGCAGCAGCATCTGAATATAACCGAAGATATAAGATGATTAGAGGCCCTATGATAACAACAACATACCCAGTGTTGTCCCACAAAGTGGGGTCTGGGGACTAGAGGCCGTACGATAACTATGTGAAAGCAAAAAGGAGGGGGTAGCACTTCACCTTTCCTTACAGTAATCAAGATCAACTACCACGGCATCAGTATTCTCCTATGCAAATTCTTAGCAAGAAAAAGCTACTCCAAGATGTAAACGCTAAGAAAAGAAATTATGCTATTCAGCAAAACTGTTCCGTAATGAATTCAAAAAATGTGAAACTCTCCTACAAAATACAATCTGAAAATTAGAAAAGGTGGGGAATAAAAAGGTAAACCTTTTACTTAAGAATGAAGACCCGTGATCAACCCTTAAGAGGGGAACTAAAACTGGTGCTCTATGTGTCTTTCCTCCTCCTATACAATGCTCAGCTCTAATGAAAATTATGTATAATGACAAGACCCTTATTTTCTTGAAAGAAAAGGCAACAATCAGATACTTTTGGCAAAGTGTGATGACGTATCATATATATTTGGCCTTTCCGATCTTGCTCCTCTTTGTAGATTTCATTTAGTGAGACTGTGAGAATAGTGTGTGAATAGGTTCTTATCTTTCAGACTTGCTTCCATGAAAATCAGCAACTCATGAGCATTGCTCCTAAAGGCACATAAAATAAGAGCCTCTAGACAACACCAGCATATAAATGACATAATGGAACCTTTCTCATTATGTATTGCAAAGAAATTGGTTCAGAGGAAGAGAGATAACAAAGTATCTTTCAAGAATATATTTGTAATTAAAATATCAAGCCATGACTAAATAAGATTTGGTTTCATAGTAGCATGTAAAAATCAGGTCATTATGTCATCCAAGATTCCTGATTCCTGTCTATGAGCTATAATCCTAAAGGACTCGGATGTAAAAATGAACTTTATCAGCTATTAAGAAAGCAGTTAAATATGAACTCAATTACATCCATAAGTGTTTAACAAAATTTGATAGAAGGCACACCAACGACACAAGATCGCCAACCTAGGAAATAATGTTTGACACTCTCCATTTATGTGTAGCAGAAGCCACATAAGCTACCAGGGATAACTAAAGGGTTGGTTTTAACAAATATTGCATTGCGCCCTTGACATATATCTTAACTAGAACATCTCTTTGAATTCATAAATCAATAGAATTCATTGATTGCAGTGTAGTCCTCATGGAGAGAGCTTTTTCATGCCCACATTTGATCTTTTAACAAGTATAAATAAAATTAGAACGGCATTTCATTTTTTTATTCTATCAAGGAAGCACACATGAAGAAGCCTACCAAGAACAACGTAATAGCCTTCTTTAGCAAGGGCATAGGAAACAGCAGCACCCAAACCAGATGTGGCCTGTAAATGATTGCAAATTAATGCCCAATAAGAACAAGACACATATGGTAATGTGAAGCATAAATAGCTTGTAGCAATTGGCACATGTGTCACATAGCATCGGGCATGGATCCAACACTGGCAGAAAAAATTAGTAAAACCGAAAACACCTTCTTGGAGGCAAAATTAAGATAACTATGGCTCAAACATGGTGATAGTCGACAAAAATATAAAGTTTTTCATAAAATAGCTAATGCCCATGGCACCCAAGGGTGTGACTGGTCCATGAAGTGGGTTGAGAACCATGAGTTCTCAAGTTCAAATCCCAGCAGAAACGAAAACACTAGGTGATTTCTTCCTATTTGTCTTACCCTAGGTGGATAGAGTTACCTCATACCTGGTACTTATTGTTGGTGGGAGGTGTTAGGTAGCTCGGACACCACGGTTATTAATAGCTAGCTAATGCTCATAAAATATAAAATTGCATAGGCAAAATTGAGGTTAATGACAAGCTGATTGAAAATAACTCTTTGTACCAATGCCCTAAATCATTTACCATTCAATACCATTACAGTAGGCAAAATGAACAGTTATAGCCTGTTTGACCAAGCTCTTGGGAGGCCAAAATGCTTATTTTTTTTTCTAAAAAGTACTTATACAAAAAATAATAATAATAAATGAGGTGTTTGGTCAAGCTTCTAGTAGAAAATAAGTGCTTCTGAGAAGTAACTTTTTTCCAAAGCGAAAAGAACATAGCTTTTCTCTCAAGTACTTTTTTGATAAACACTTTTGAAAAAAAATACACCTTTAAGCTGATTTTATTAACTTGGCCAAACACTAATGGTTGCTCAAAAGTTTATATTTATTGGACAAACACAAACTGCTTCTCACCGAAAATACTTTTTAAAAAGCACTTTTAAACTGATTTTAAAAGCTTGGTTAAACAGGCTTTTAGTGTGACATAGGTTAGAATAGAATCACATAGAACTACCAACATAAAATATAAAAAAAGGACAGTAGGTGCACTAAAGTTCCCGTCATGCACGGGGTCGGACCACAAGGGTCTATTGTCCAGGTCTTACACTGCATTCCTACATGAGGCTGTTTCCATGTTATGAACCCGTAACCTCCATATCACATGACAGCAACATTACAAATTATTCCATAGGCTTACACTGCATTCCTGCATAAGGCTGTTTCCATGTTATGAACCCGTGACCTCCACATCACATGACAGCAACATTACAAGTTACTCCCAATAGTATCCCATCAACTACCAACATAAACTACATAAAAGGATAGACCGGTGCACTAAAGCTCCTGCTATGCACGGAGTCCGAGGAAGGGCCGGACCACAATGGTCTATTGCCCACAGGCTTACACTGCATTTCTGCATGAGGCTGTTTCCATGTTATGAACCCGTGACCTCCATGTCACATGACAGCAACATTACAAGTTAAGTTACTCCCAAGACTATCCCATCAACTACCAGCATAAACTACACAAAAGGGCAGACCAGTGCACTAAAGTTCCCGTTATGCACGTGTTCGGCCGTTCGAGCCAAATATCACAAGAGGCTGTTTTCACGGCTTGAACCCAACAACTTTACCAGTAAACTACTTAAAAGGGGCTTAAGAGTAAACTTACTCCAGTAATTATGCAGATTGGCTTTCTGATATCCGCATTAAATGATGGTGAAGAATGATCATACAATTTGGATTGAGTTTGGTAAAACAGGTTCAAGTACGATAGGATGAGAGAAACAGTCCAAATAACAGCCATTCTCCAGAATTGTCCATTGCATACAAAAATGAATGACTCCTTTAACTCTTTTATTATCCCCATTTTGCAATAAGTTCTCTATTCAAACTGGCACCGATAAGGTGAAAATTCAGTCAGTCAACTAAAGTTAGATTAGGCATAGCCATGAAGTTTGCGAATTTATAATATGTTTTTTCGAGGGAATTGAAAAGCTGCGATAATGTAAAGGGAGTTTGGTAACTCAACGGGTTTTTTAAAAAAAAAAAAAAAAAAAAAAAAGAGAGAGAAAAAAAAATTTAGGATTTGGGTGGTTTGGTTGTTTGTCCATGAAATTATTTAAAGTTTCTTTGAAAAATAAGTTTGCCTATAAAACAGAGATCAGGTTAGGAGGTCCATTCACATGGCTCAATACACGCTGTTTGAATGATTATTATGTATCGTTTTAATGAATATCCATAATTTAGGCGTGGAAAAATCGAATCGATAAAAATGCTATTGATTTATTATTATTGGGTTACTGAGTTAGCAATTTTTTAATGATTTTATAAAAAAAAATTATTGGATTAATGATTCGGTTTCGATTTTTTCATATTGGGTTATTGGTTTAGTTATTGGGTAAACCAATAACCCAATAAAAATATAATATATTACTACTTTTACTTATTAGTTATTAGTGTCTTCACTTAATTTCTCTTTAATTTCTACAAACCTATTCAATTTCCTAAAAACATATATCATGATAAAGTTAAACCTATTAATTATTCAATTTGAAGAGAAAATTAGACCCCTAAAGTTAAACCCGACTATTATTGATGGTGAACTTATTATTTTGTGGAATTTGGCTGCTATTGTTTTTATTTTGTGAGCATTCTAATTGATGTCATATTAGTTTCTACGGTTACACAACATTGAAATCATTGCGTCAAATTGATATTTATTTTATGAAAAAAAAATTATCTGTTAAACCGAAAATCAAATCATTAAAGACCAATAATCGATAAATCGAAAGCTGATAAAAAATATCTTATTGGTTTAACATAGTTAAAAATTGAAAATCAATAAACCAAATCGATAATATATAAAATCGAACCGAACCGACACCCCTAATCCATATCCTTATTACTCCCTCCGTCCCATTTTATGTGTCGCCTTTTGACCGGGCATGGAGTTTAAGAAATAAATGATGACTTTATAAAGTTTACAAAATTGCCCCTATTAAAGTCACTTTAATATTTTTCTTTTAGTTGTCTTTTCTTATTAAGTGGGACCCAGTGAGGATAAAATGGGGATGATGTCATTAAATTGTTGTCAAATAAGGAAAGATGATATTATTTTTGGGGCTGATCAAAAAGAAAATAGCGATACATAAAATGGGACGGAGGGAGTATAATACATATGCATCTTCATTCATGGGTCCATCCAATCTCAATGGACTTTCAACTGGACCCCATTGGAGCCTGCAATTTATCCATTCGAAAAATTTGACAAGTATGGAACTATACTCCAATAAAATTATGTGATATAACGACTTAGGCCCATTAATTATCTGCTTGAGCAACATTTTAAAAATATTACAAAGAATAAATAGATTTCCATATACATTGCGTTCATGCTCGCTAGTGTATGTATGGTATATTTTGTAAAAAGAATTGTTTCTATGCTCTGAAAACTTAATAATATCGTCATAATTTGTTATTAGGAGAACAAATACTGCTATTTTGTGAAATTTCCCCTAAAAATTAGATGTAATAGTTATTTTTTGGATTGCTTATTACAGTTCAGTTTCAATTTATGTGAAATTTTTCACTTATTGAAAATCTATTGGAAATTAGATTAAATCAATTCAATATTTTAATTAAAATTTAGATATTTAAAAACTCTACGAAAAGTATTATAAGTTACAATTCATCTCATATCAATATGATGAAAAAATTCATTCTAAAATATTGATCAAAGTTCACATAGTTTGAATCTTGAGAAGCGAGAAATGTCGCATAAATTGAGATGAAAATATTTAGCACACTTCTTGAAACGTAATGAAAAAATAGCCACTGTTTAATGCAGAAATAAAGTTTAAATGAAGAATCCACACTTAAAAATAGCCACGGTTTACTTGAGTTTGCAACTTTTAAAGGCGAAACTCAATGCATTTTGGAGTCCGAAAAGAATATCACCTTACTATAATTAGAAATATTTTAACTTTATAATTACACAAATATCTAAAAATTATTTTAGACCATCGTGCCAAGTCAAACGGTGCTAACATAAAATAGAACGGAGGGAGTATAAATTTTTCATTCATACAATTGCAAGTCTGAGGAGTTTTTTTGTGTTTTAGTTAAGACTTAAGAGTCACGACTCTTTGATTTCTCCTTCTCTCTCGGCCTGATAAAAGATGTTGAGTTCAGCCAGATCAGATATATTAGCTTTTCTTGTTTTTATCATTGTGAATAAACTAACTATAGGAGCAGATTATAAACGTCTCCACAAACACCACATTGGATATATCCCATAAATTTACTGAATGGTCTCAACAATCAGAAAAGCAAACTTACATAAAAACCAACAAGAAAGTGTCATCGTCACTTCACATTTTGGGTTACACTAGGATCTGATTGCCATGAAATAAAAAGAAGAAATAGAGGCACCAGTACAATAAAGAACCTACGCAACAAGGCTCCACCAGTACAAGGCATACGGCGTTGTCACCACAAACAATTTCACAGATATAGCAGGATTCCCCTCATATGTGAAGTAGTCGTCCAAATTATATTTTCCAATATCAAGAGAAACATCAATCAACAGACGATATGAAATATCCAACTGCAATAAGGTGCTAGGTTCTTGTGGTATCCCGCACACCTTAACATTTCTTTCCAATGTTGGGACCGAAAATAGAGAAGGTTAGCTAACACCGAGAGATAAGCACTAGATTCAATCATTGAAGATAACTCTTTTTGATAACCATCATTGAAGATAACTCTTTTAAGAATTAAAAACCAAGAATCACTCTTTAGAGTCAGAGATGGCTTCCAAGTTGGTATAACTTAAGATAGCAGGCACAGAAGTCATCAAGTGGTTAAAAATCTACCAATTAACTAGTGTAGCAGTTGAAATGCATCAAATGTTGACAAAGTAAAGAACGGTATGATTGATAGACAATTCAACTAAACAGGGAAACTGCAAAATATGAACATGGTGATTAAGACAATAGTTGTTTCGAGGAAGGAGCCACAGAATCTTCATGCAGTAATCACTCGGCCAGTTTGAATAGTCTCTAATTATGTGTACCATGAGAATATAAATAAATATATGATCAAAATCAAATAATTTGCAACTAGGCAGTGAAATGCATAAGATGTAAACTATACATGGCACCATGTGACTGATGGAGATAAACACACTTCAACTAGGAAGGCAACTACCTCAAGAATGCTCACTATTGGACGCGCTTAACTAACGTGGATCATAAGATGAACAACCAAAACTTACTGCAGTTTAAGGAACATGACAATGGCATCAGTCTTTGATACAAATCTCTACCTGAATGGCTGGAGGCTATCTGTCTATGAACATACAAATCACTTGACCAATATTGTAGATACTTTAATTTAACTACGCCATTCATTCACACCATACAATTAACTCTTCGTTCTCAATCCTTCAATTCTATACAATTTCTAAGGAGGTATCACAATTGAAGTGAGCCCAAGGGTATTATGGCAGAATTATATATCACTTGGACTAATTAAGGTTTCATCACCCCCCAAAATCATGAAACATGAACAAAAAAAGCAGCCTGGTGCACTAAAACTCCCGCTATATGCAGGGACCGAGGGAAGGGCCACACCACAAGGATCTATTGTATACAACCTTACCCTACATTTCTGCAAGAGGTTGTTTCCACGGCTTGATCACGTAACCTCCTAGTCACATGGCAACAACTTTACCGGTTACTCCAAGGCAACCCTTCAAAAACATGAAACATGAACAAAATCATATATCATCTATCTAATGGTAATTACCTCTTCAAACCAAGCTTCATATTAGAATTCCAATACCGTTAACAAGTACAGGAGAATCTACATAGCACATAACAATCTGTATACCGAATCACAGCACAACATAAGAACAGTAAACAGAAGCCTACTTCAAAATCATGAAACATGAACAAAATCATAAATCATCTATCTAATGGTAATTACATCTTTAAAACAAGCTTCATATTAGAATTCCAATACAGTTAACAAGTACAGGATAATCTACATCGCATATAGCAATTTCTATAATACCAAATTACAGCACAACATATAAACAGTAAACAGAAACCTACTTAAAAAGCTATAAAAAAGATAAATTTGATCACAATTCACAGGTAATAAAGTTCTTCCAATCACAATCATATAAAAATCTAACAAAAAACTATATTCCATTAAAATTCTCTTGTTCTCCATTGCCAAATGTACACCAAAATTTCCTAGAATAATATTTTAAGTTCCCATAAATCCCAATAAACTGATAAAAAAACATATAGGACTATATCCATATGGTATAAAAATATTACCTAGTGATGAACTCCATGACTGAAAGTTGGCTAGAAAATTTCACTTCAGCTCAGTCCAAATTCATCAACAATATGTATCAAAATTAACTGAACTGTTTGTTAATCAATTCAATCTAGAAAACCTGTTTGGCGGAAAACGGCATTCCGAACTCGACGAAGATCTCTCCCTTTAAGTGTTCTTCCTACGCCTTCAAGCACAGAAAACGTTGTTTTAGGTGATCTAGATGATCCTCTAGCGACGATCTCATGCGGCGGAAGCATCTCATCATCATCGTCATCGATTTCCACGTCAGCAAGGTCACCGTTACTCGTTGCTTTCGTCGGCATCATCATCGGCACGTTCACTGGCACCGAGTGTTGGAACTTCCTCATCATCGGCTTATTATAGCTATGTTGTCTATCCAATTTAGGTTTCGGAATAGTAGCAAACGCTCGCGAAATAGGGGAAGATGAAATCGGCGGTGAATTAAACAGCTTCGTACTCGAAGGTTTCCGATAAACAACGGGACGGTTAATAAGTTTCCGATGTTCCTCAGGCAATGCAGCGAGTATACCGAATTTCTCCGGATGCCGGAAAGTTTGCCGGCGAGAAGGGGAAGTAGAAGGGCGCTGAGGTTGTTCAGTGAAGTCTCCGGTCCAGAAAACTTCATCTTCGTTCAGCTCATCGCCGGCTCCGTCGGTGGTGGCGGCGGAGATAGCACTGTCGATCGGCGGTGGAGAGAAAACGCCGAGAAATCGATCGGAGGACGGCGGCGATCGACGGTGGCGAAAGGTGACGACGCCGTTTTGGTCCATCAAGCTGTCACTCCACTTCCGCTTTGTTGATGAATGAAGGCTCACGATTATATAAAGGTGGTCCAGCTTCATTTTGAACGGTTGAGATTACTCTACTGGTTAATCAATGGCTGATGATTAATGAAGATGGGGTCCCACTTTTTATGAAGTTTGATTTATTAATAGTAAATGCATAATGTGTACTTTTTATATAAAATAAAATTTATCAATTAAAACAGAGGAGATCAATTATCAAAGTATTAACGGAAAAGGGATAAATATATTTCCAAATTATGATAAATTATATATATATATATATATATATATATCTTTCGTTATATTTTGGGTACACATATGCCCCTACCGTTAATGAAATGGTACGTATATGCCAATCACACTGACGATAGGAGCATTTGTGTACCCAAAGAATGACAAAGGGTATATACGTATCATTTATCATAACTCGGGGTATATTTGTCCCTTTTCCATTTTAATTTTTTTATCTCAAATAATCAACCCAAACACACTACCCGATTTGGTCCCAATTAAAACTCAAGAGACACCTATCTAACAGACGCGTTTTCCTCACCCCTATAACGATATACATACACAATACAGTAACACCCCACTACTACCAATTTCATTAAAAAAAAAATAAAAATTAATCCATAACACCCCAAAACAACACTATATAAATTGAACCCCTCACGTTTCAATTTCCAGTGAAATTTTGTCGGGAAAACACTAACCACCACCGGTCAACACCATATAGTCACCGTCTCCGTCGAACCGGAAACACCCTACCGGCGAACCATCGTTGTACCCCTAGCTCCAGCCACCTCCGGCCTAATCTCTACTACCTCTAACCAGAAAACACCAACTAGCAGCAATGACCAATCACTGCAATTTGATTGAGGTTCACGTTTAAGAGAAAACAAAGGGAGTATCGGGTTTGGAACAAAAAATAAAGATCAGGTCGAGTTGGTATGAAATCGGGTTTGATGGGTTTATTGGGTCGGGTAGTGGATTTGAGTTAATTATTTGGGATTAAAAAAATTAAAACGGTAAAGAGACAAATATACTTTCGAACTATGATAAATGGTACGTATATACCTCTGTCATACTTTGGGTATGCATATGTCCCTACCGTTGGTGTGAGGGGCATATACGTTTCATTTCATTAACGGTAGGAGCATATGTGTACCCAAAGTATGATGGAGGATATATACATAACATTTATCATAGTTCGATGGTATATTTGTCCCTTTCTGAAGTATTAATGAAGTGAGTCAAAAATTATGATAGTTAAGCTTTAAATTTTAATGGAAGCAAAATATGAAGTGATTTCTTTTTATTTTGTCTACGTTTTGATTGAGAGAGGTTAGTTGATATTTGTGTTGGTAGAAAATATAAGTGCTCATAAAATTAGTCAAGTTGCATATAAATTTGATTTAAATATTTCACTTATGCAAAAAAAAATAAAAATTAAATTATACTATTACTTTAATTACATAGATCAATATATTGAGTTCAGACTATACGTAGGTGTAAAAGATGAATATAAATAAAGTGATTTATATTTCAAAATTCATAATATAAACTTGAAATTATACTCCCCCTCTCAAAATACTTGTCACATTTTATTTTCTGAGATTTAATAGTTGATCAACACTTTAAAATATATTTTCTCACTATATTGATATAAGAAGAGTTACAACTTAAAGTCTTGAGTCGAATATCTATAGAAAGCAATCTCGCTATACCATCTCTGAGATAAAGGAACATTATGGAAATTCATTGGATATGTTGTTATTGTTTATTTAATTTTTTAAATTATGTTAATTGAAATTAATTATGAATATTAGTCGAGTTGCGTCTCAATAACTAGAATGTAATAACTATTTTGAGATAAAGAGTGTAATATTGAAATAACTTTCTTTTACCACAACTTTTTAAAAATTCCTTTTAATTATTATGCTGATATTTTTTAAGGTGCCTCCTCTTTCAAAAGAACTAAAGATTTATATTGGGAAATAAATTCAGCAATGGACCCCATTAAGGGGTCATAAATCATAATCTCATTTCATTTATTACTTTCATATGAAGGGGTCCATTGGATTTAAGGAAATAGTAGTAGTAGGGAGGGGAACATCCTTATCCAGAACAAGTACAGTGTTTACTCCTTAATCATGCTACTAAAAATCAGCTTTAGCTCCTTAGTATTTATAAGGGGTTCATTAATAGAGGCAGAGTTAGAGTTTTGATGTCGAGTTCAATTAAATTCAATAATTTTGATTTGAATTTTAAATTTATCTTTAGATATTTATTGTGTATTTATAAATTATTAATATAAAATTACTTAATTAGAATGATTAGAATCTCTAATCTATAAATTATAAATACTGATTCTGAATTTATCCGTCAACACATGATTATAATTTTATTTACAAAAATTGATTAAATTGAAAAAAAATTACTTTGTATTTTTGCCTCTATAAAAGTTATATGGTAAATGAATGATTCGAAAGAATAAATAGATAGATCGATGATGATTGATGACAAGATTATAAATTCATAGAATACATATTATTTTCTACCAATACAAATATTGAGGAATTCTATGCATTGAAATTTAAGCACATAAAAAGAGATCGATCATTTTATATTTTTATCTTTGTTGAAATCACTTAGTGAATGATCCATATTAACATGAATAAAGAAGTAACTTAGTGAATGATCCATATTAACATGAATAAAGAAGTATATGAGTGATGGATATCGTATAAAGTGGTTTTTTTGAAGTATATTAAGAATAATTTAATATAAAACAATTTCAAAAATTAATTAATATATATAATCAAATATAATAACAATAACATATTCATGAATTGAATTCGAAGAGGATAGAGCATATTCTGAGTTCAATTCTAGATCCCTTACCTCATTGTGATTGAGAAGTTGTTTCTGAATGATCATTAAGTATCTATAATCAAATATGAGATAAAATAATACTCCATCTGTTACAAATTATCTATCCCAATTTTGCTTTACACATTCCTTAAAAAATATTAATTAGGATATTTTTTTTACTATTTTAACCATATTTATATCTAAGCTTTAGTCTTTATGTTTACTCAATTTACATATCATCTCCATTAATGAGTAGATAATTGTAAGAATCACATTAGCCATATATCAACAGAAATGGGTAGAAAATTTAAATAAACATGTAACTCGTAAGAACAAAATAAATTAACAATTTAAAGAAGTAATAACACCCCATAATCAAAGACTTTATAGTCAATCTTCAATTAAAAAAAACAATATTAAAGATATGAAGAAAAAGTAATTGATTCTGTTTTGAATTTTAAAAGCAAAGAATAAATCGAGATAACAATTTACAAAAAGAAAGTGACAAATAATCTAAAACGAAGGAATATAACTCTATTCCTAGCCAACAACCAAATGACCCTTTAAGGAGTAGTTTGGTATGCGGTAAAAGGTAGGATATTCATGATTAAGTTTGGTATTAAATTTATAAATATCAATTTTAATTAGGGGTGTACAAAAGTCGAACCGATAAAAATGCTATTGGGTTATTGTTATTGAGTTATTAGGTTATTGGATTAACCATTTTTTAATGGTTTTATAAAAAAAATTATTGGGTTATTGGTTCGATTTTGATTTTTTCTTATTGGTATATATATGTTACTTATTATATATTTCTCTTAATTTTTCTTTAATTTCTACAAACCTATTCAATTTCCTGAAAACTTATAACTCGATAAAGTTAAATCTTTTCAATTTTCTCTCTGGTAAATCGTCGGCGAGGGTTTGCGACGACGATAGCTGCATCGTTTGTGGACAGGATGGTGAACTTCTTATTTTGTTAAATTTGGCACTGCAAGACATATGTCATATTAGCTGCTGTTGTTTTTATTCTGTGAGCTTTCTTATTGATGTCATGATAGTTGTTATTGTTACACAACATTGAAAAGTATTGTGCCAAATTGATTCTTGTTTTATGAGCATTTTCTTATTGGTTAAACCGAAAACCGAACCGTTAAGGACCAAAAATGGATAAATCAAAAATCGATAAAAAATATCTTATTGATTGGATATTGGTTTAGCATATTTAAAAAACAAAAATCGATAAACCAAACAGATAATATATAAAATCGAACCGAACCGACCGATGCATACCCCTAGTTTTGATTGATGATATAAATTTATCCCGGAACTAATGTATATCTCAGCCAAACATGGTTTAGATCTACTACCAAACTTAGTCTTATGATATCCCATCTTATCCCATCCAACATAAAATTATTTTATACTACCATTTTCCATTATATGATATAAATTACTTTAATCCCAGAATAATTTAATCAACATTCCAAACGACTCCTAAGAGTTGATTAATATGAAGATAGAATAGACAAAATTATCTCCTATCATGAAATTAATTATCTCAATGCTAACTAATATCTCTAACCAAACCTAAAATTAAATAATTTTATATTTTATCTCAAAACTTAATGATATATCCATATGTTTCACATGTGCAGGACACGACTTCCCCGTTAAAGCCCCCAAAGTGACGACTTCGCAGTAGACCTCAAGCAATACATCGCCACCATGAACACCACCACAATGGTAACTGCCTTTTCTCCCCATTATATCAGATTATTGCATGATTATTTTTAGTAATTCGTATGATGATTATTTATTTTTTTTTTGTTTGATTTTGAATATTGTAATTAAAAAAAAAAAAATGGTGCAGGAACGAAGTGGATCGGGTTCCATACAGAGCCCTAGATCACCATCAACACAAACACAAGGAGCGTATTTAACAGTATCAGTAACGGATCCAGCTAAAATGGGGAATGGTGTGCAAGCTTATATATCATACAAAGTCATCACAAAGGTCCTTCTTTTTTCTCTTTCCCATTTACTAAGGAGTGCTAATTATATTGTTTCATTATCTATTTGCATGTCTAATTGTGGAAAAACTAGTAGTTAATTCCACGTCATACCTACCACCTCCACCAGGTAAATCTATCTATCCATCAGAGCAGTGGTGGAGCTAGGATTTTCACTAAAGGGGTTCAAAATCTGAAAAAGTAAATATACAAACTAGCCAAAGGGGATTAACGTCTACTATTTATACATAAAAAATAATTTTAACCATGTATAAATAGTGTAATTTTCCACCGAAGGGGGTTTCGGATGAACCCCCTAGCCTAAAGGTGGCTCCGCCCCTTCATCAGAGCTAGGATAGATGAGAAGAAATCACCTAGTAGTGTTAGTATGCTGGAGCTGCTGGATTTAGGGTTGGTTTATCATCAATTTCATATTCTTATAAGAAACCCCTTTTGGATCTTGAGCTGGGGTGTCCATGTACTTGAGAGTAGCTAATGGCATTTAGTAGTACTACTTATGTTTCATTATCCATTTTGCATGTCTAATTGTGTAGCTAGTAGTAGTAGTATTACTGGTGGATTTTGGGTTGCCATCATAATGATATTTTGTAAAAAAAACCCTTCTTGGATCTTGAGCTGGATTGTCCTCTACTTTTTTTTGTTGTTTGATAACCAACCGTGGTGTCCGGGTTGGCTTGCGTGCTCACCTCGACTAGTTCCACGGGATAACTGCCACCTCCCACCAGCAATAGGACGAGGTAACTCTGTCCACCAAGGCTAAAACAAATGAGAAGAAAACATTGACTCCATTTATTTATATCTCCTACAAAGTCCATCACCAAGGTCCTTTATTCTTGTCCTTTATCTTTCCCATTTAGTACTTTTTATGTTTCGTTATCCATTTACATGTCTAATTCTATAGCTAGTAGTATTAGTATTATGACGGAGCTGCTGGATTTAGGGTTGGGTTCTTATCAAATTCATTTTTTCTAAGAAACCCCTTTTTGGATTTTGAGCTGGGTTAGTCATGTACTTGAGAGTGGTTAATGGCATTAAGTTCCATCCAATCTAAGATCGAATTCAATACTCCCTCCATTTCATTTTCATTTTACTTGGCGCATCTCATAAAAGAACTTTAATTAAAGGTGTACTTTTACTAAACTAACCTTATTAATTATGCTTTGGAACTCTAAATTGTTGCCGGTGGGAGGTGGCATGTATCCCTTGGAATTAGTTGAGGTGCGCGAAAATTGGCCGGGACACCACGGTTATCAAAAAAGAAAAAAAGTCTCCGTTCCCTTATTTTGCTTTTGTGTAATTAGAAAGTTCCTTGTTGTATAGATGATTGGGTGTAGTTCGTAGAGAATCATATTTTGTAGATTCTTTACCTTTTGGTATATTCCTTGTATATGTCTAGTTTGACCATGTTTATGAATGAAAATACATTTACTTGATCAAAAATAATAAAAAATAGAGTCAGAGTAAACAAATGAAAGGACTTTCTGTTGGATGTATATTTGGAAAGATGCAACCTTGCGTTTGACATAATTTACATGACTTTGACGAGAAAAAAGTCTAATTTGATACTATAGACAGTCTCTTTTCACGGTGATATTAGTTAAGAGCAATTCAAAAATATTCTGCTGCTTCTGCTTGTTGTTGTGGTTGTTGTTTTCTCTTCTTCCTGTTCCTGGAACAGGCATTCATATGCTTTTTATCAGCAGAATATAGAATATGCTTCTCTTGATTCTCCTCTAGTTCTCATTTGTCATATTTTTTTAAGACAGACAAATTTGCCAGAGTACCAAGGGCACGAAAAGATTGTGATTCGACGATATAGTGATTTTGTATGGTTGCATGATCGTCTTTTTGAGAAATACAAGGGCATTTTTATTCCTCCACTTCCAGAGAAGAGCACAGTAGGTACTGGCTACACTTTTTCCTCATGTACTGGTTTTCTCTTTGACTTTTCTCTTGCTCTAAGTGATGCTAAAACCAATAGGTGTCCAATATGTTTAATCTGTAACTTAGGCGGAAGTCATGTAGGCAGAAGTTGTTGTAGATTGACATATCTAACTGTGTCAAACATGTGTAAGGATGTCTGTATTGGGGGCATCAATCCCATTTTCTTGGAGAATTTTTGGTTATAAAGATTAAGTATTGGAATCTATCAAGGGAAGCCACCACATCTCACCAATAAAATAATCTTCTTTCCAGAAAGCATTTTGAGTTAATTATTATCTACCTTCTTGCAGAAAAGTTCAGATTTAGTGCAGAATTTATTGAAATGAGGCGCCAAGCTCTCGATGTGTTTGTAAACAGAATAGCTTCACATCATGAACTTCGGCAAAGTGACGACTTGAGAATCTTCTTGCAGGCTGATGAGCAGGTAATGAATGTTAATTTACTTGGTTGGACTATTTAGTGAAGTTCATATGTTATCTAACTTTTTGTGGAGGTGAGGCCTTGTTTGTTCGATTTCTGTGATCTGTGATGACGTTTCTGATTTTTCTAAGCCATATCATGAACAGCTCTTATCTTTATCTTGTACTGATTTTGTGGTCTTTATATTTTGTGTTACTTAACCTTGTGCAAACAAGATTGTTAGGGAACAACTACTGTAATCGACCCCAACTCTTTATTTCTATTAACTAATAATTGAGCACTATCTTGAAGAATTTAGGGGTTGTTTGGTTTTGAGGCAAGTTATGCAGAGATTAGCAATGTAAAGGTTAGTAAATCAGGGATTATAATGAGGGATTATTTCTTGTTGGAGGGTTGGTACGATATACTACTAGTTAGTATACAATGTATAATTTAAAATGTATTTACTTTTTAAACAAAGTAAAGGTTTGTTTACTTTTATAAGGGTTAGTTTTGTGATTTCAGTGTTTTTAATTCATGTGCGGTGTTATTAATATGCACATTCTTATCCCACATTCCATTCTGTGTAAAATAAATACATAGGTTCCTGTATAACTTCTGCTTGTAGCACCCAAGGGTGTGGCCTAGTGGTTCAATGAAGTTGGGTTGAGCACCATGAGGTCTCAGGTTCAATTCCCAACAGAGACAAACACTAGGTGATTTCTTCCCATCTGTTCTAGCCTTGGTGGACAGAGTTACCTTAGGTGGCAAGTATCCCGTGGAATTAGTCGAGGTGCGCACAAGCTGGCTCCGACACCACGGTTATCCAAAAAAAAAACAAACAAACTTCTGCTTGTATTATTTATGAGGTACACAAAAGTAGCAACCAAACATTGCACATATAAATCACCAGTTGGATTTCGGGGATTTCTTGGTTATATTAAAAAAACATTGTATTAAATAATGTTGGATTTTCACTATGTGCCAGATTTCTTATTTTAATAAAATTACTACTTACCATTTTCAAAAAAATAAATGTTGGAATTTTATATGGAGATCAACTCTCCTTACTACACCAACCCTACGACCCTTAAAGTATTTGGATTTGGTGAAATTAATGCACTGTTACCAGATGCACATTTGAGGTTCAGTGAGCATATCGGGTGATGAGCTTCTAGAGTAATAATTTTAAGCTAGTCTTAACAGATCTTCAGTAGATTGGAGAGCTTTCTTATTGATTTCTTTCAGATTGGTATTTGAGGACATCTCCTCTCAAAGTTCTCTACTCTTCAATTCTTAAATTCTTTAGATTTCAAAATCTGTAGGAAGAATTCACTAGATTGTACTTGTGATATGAAATGCACCTTAGGTGCACTAATATTGAACTACGCTATGTTGCTTGGACTCTTCGAAAATGTCAATGGTTGCATGTCGGATTCTCCAAAAGTAGTGTATTTTTGGAATCCGACACGTGTGCGGCATTGAAAGTGAAGAGTTTGCACAACTTAGGAACTATGTATCATGCATTTATGACATCATCTTTCATATTTTTCCTAATATTGCTCAGTCTCATCTTTTTCATTTGCGTTTGTTTTTTGTTGCCTTTTCTTCAGACAATGGACAGGGCAAGGTTCCAGGAGACTGGTATTTTCAAGAAAAAGCCTGCAGATTTAATCCAAATCTTTAAGGTATCTGACAGTTACATAGAATAATAATACAATTCCGTATAATTATTTATACTTTCAATTCCACACTTTTTAAATTTTGATCACACTTATTTCTTTGTATTACGATGACCTACAAGAGAGGTAGTATTGGAAACTAATGGTATAGAGGAAGGCTATATATGCTATGTTAATAAAACATCTATGTGTTGTTCACATGTATTATTCTTGTGGTCTTCAGCAATATGCTTGTTCTGTCTCTAAGTGAGTTGAAACTAAACTTGTATCTGTCCTTTGATGTGATTTACCGTTGTGTTACTGTTCATCTAGAGTGGGTTTCTTTTCTTGAACTTTTAGGCATATTTGTGGACTTCAAATCACATTTAGCCGACGCCACTGAGTGAGGGCATATTACAATGGCTTGTCCACAGGATGATTTTAAAACTAATAGTTAGTCACAAATGGCAGGATGTGCAATCTAAAGTGAGTGATGTCGTTCTTGGAAAGGAAAAGCCAGTTGAAGAATCAACCCCAGAATATGAGAAGATGAAAAGCTACATATTTGAGCTTGAGGACCATTTAGCTGAGGCTCAAAAGCATGCATATCGTCTTGTCAAGAGACACAGAGGTAGGAAAAACTTAGTTTAAGGCATTGAGTACTCTGTGTAAGTGTATTTGCACTTCAGATACTTCATACAGTATTGCAGCACTTTCTGTTTCACTCTCTTAAGTTGATACCTATCCCATTCTCAAGCTGTGAAAGGCATGGTGATCTCTGCCTTGCTCGCACCCGCTTTGCTTGCCTATAGCTAAGCTTTTGGGAGGAGTCATCCTATACCTTCGTCCTTTAACCAAGTGGGCTGATTTATAACCAATGTTAAAATTCATATTAGCATTTTGATCCTCATTTTTTGTGCTCAAGTAATGGCGAAAGAAGTTCACCACCACCTTTCTCTTCAATGGGAAAGTTTACATTTGTAAATCCAAATATTGGATTGGAGAAGATTAAAGTTGAAGCGTTATTGTGTGAAGCTAAGTCCATCTGTAACTCTGTCAGGGTGGGCTGTGGGTGGGGGTCTTCTAGTTGCAAACTAACCTAAATTAGATAATAATGATTAAGCCATTATTAAGAATGTGTACTTAAGAAACTCGAAGTAGACTAATGAAAAGCCTCTCCTATTTCCTCTCGTGAAGAAAGGGAACAACATGCATGGCAGCATGGCTCAATTGTTTTTCGCTTTTGCTTATGGCCATACTGGCTATAAGAAAATTCAATTTCAGAGGAGACAGACACTTTTTTTATTCAGATCTGTGATCGGTCATAGAATGAGGATCCGGAGAAGAAGATATTACTCAATGTAAAATTGCAAACTGGGACAGTATACCCCAGATGCATTTTGAAAATTAGGAATTTCAAATGTGAACTGTTTGGTCAAGCGTCTTCTCTGTTTGGCATTTCTTGATCTCTTTTCTTTAGCTCACAGTTTTCAATCCGAAGATGGCACATGACTTTTGTTTCTCATCATGTGTTTGTTTCTCTAGCATATTGTGTGCTTCAATTTCCTTTCTCCTCCTTATGTATATGACAAACTTGTCACTCCAACCAGCTGACTTATGATTTTTCTTATTAACTCAGAGTTGGGCGACTCTCTCTCAGAATTTGGAAAGGCAGTCAAGCTTCTTGGTACTTGTGAGGAAAATGCCCTTGGAAAGGCATTTTCAGAACTTGGGGCAAAATCCGAGATAATATCAATTGAGCTGCAGAAAGAGGTATTTTCAACAAAGAATAACCAATTTTCTTTTCTCTTATTCATAAGTAGGTAATGTTAACAGATAGTGCTCTCCCTCTCTCTCAGGCCCACCACCTTTTAATGAACTTTGAAGAACCTTTGAAGGATTATGTTAGAGCTGTGCAATCTATTAAGGTGAGCGCGGTCAACTTTGCTTTTGAGAAAAAAGGTGTATTTTTTCAACAATGGATGGAGCTTTTCTTTTTTGCTGCAGGTCCCCCAAATCCTCCACACACACAAAAAAAGTTGAAACTTGATTGGTAATTGCACTTTAAGAATGTCAAAAAACTGTGCTGTCAAATTTTGTGTTTCCATGCTGTGTTATCAAAAGCTAAAAGGCAAAAATGTGGTGCATTAGTGAAGAAATGCACATTATGAAGTTATATACACACGCAAGAAAATATTAACTATAAAAACAACTGATAATTATATGGCTAGAGCAATAATTGTTATCATGTACATTATTTGAAGTAAGTCCATAACAATCGCGTTCAGATACCATCATAATTTTCTAATTAATATACAATTCTGCAATTTTAAATTTCTACTTAAGATCTAAGAAACAACAGCATACCCAGTGAAATCCCACAAGTGGGGTTTGGATCTTATTTTATGTTCCTAATCATTAGTATATCCGTATGTAACATTTGGGTAACAATAATGTATCATTTTCCAAGCCTGGTTTGAGCTTCGCTTCAGGACATGAGCATGGCTTTTAAGGAAATATAAGGTTCAACTTAAACAAGGCGAAGGTTGAGCCTGCCTTGAGTGCGCATTTGACAAATACTACACCCTCAAAGATAAACAACTGTTGCATCTGTATTTGTGCTTTCACCTTTTTCTTTGCTAAGACTAGCCTAATGTTCTGTTGCTGTCCTACACTCATATCCGTGCTAATTTTGTACAGGCTACGATAGCAGAGAGAGCAACTGCATTCAAGAAGCAGTGTGAACTGGCCGAGACAATTAAGTTCAAGGAAATAGATTTGTATGGTTCAACACCTACACTGCTCTTCCTCCTGTTTTGTTTCTTTTGGTGGTTTCCTGAATCTGATCTTAATTTGCATTTGGTGATAGTTCTGTTGAATTGTTGCAAGCTTTTCCTTCAACAATGTCTCATTTATAAAATGCCTGGTCTGTGACTGTTCTGCATTCTGGGGGTGTGCTATGATATCTTAAATCTGATAAACAAGGCTTCATTCTATTTTACCATTAGTATGGTCTAATCTGCTACTCTATCATCCAGGCATGCTTGGTATCAGACACGGTTTGATGTTGATGTAAATACTGTCTAGGTCTTGTTCTACTGGAGAAGTTGCAATTTTTTTGTATCGGCTGCTAGATCTTTCAAATTTTGCAGTATGAGATTTTGGTGCATTTAATTAGTTTGTCATTGTCCTGCATGTTGTATATAAATGAAGCTTAATTGCTGATTCACCTGCATCGAGGTCAATTTTATGACTCAGTTTATTAGCCATCATGTTGGCTCCTTGTTTTTCTTTTGATAAGGTCAGTGTATTTCATTCATAAACAAGGCCGAGTTGGCCATATACAAGTGGAAAAAAACAAAAAGTAAAGAATCTACAAAATCTGATTCTCTACAAAGTTCATCCAATCTTCTATACAACTAGGAATATTATGGGTGCACCAAAAGAAAATGAGAGACCGGAGGCTATTCCTCTCCTGTGAAAAACTAGACTCTACCCCCTCAAAAGCTCTCCTACTTCTCTCTAACTAAACAACCCATATCAACGCAAGAGGGACCAAATTCCAAGCCTTGCGTCTTCTCCTAATCCCTCTTCTCCAGCAAAACATTAACTCTTTCACAGTTTTTCGTATTACCGAAGAAACTCCGAACCACCGAAGCATATCCCACCATAATCTCATGGTAAAGAAACAATGAATGAGAAGATGATCCACACCTTGTTATGCATGAGTTTACATGGGTCCCTCTTATTTCTATCTCTCCTCCCGACCACAGCCTCTCTCCTCTTTCTTTTGTGAGCAATAGCCATATAAGGTGACGAACACTATTAGTTCAAGATTAAATGATGCCAAGTACTCTAACCAAGTGTATTTGATTTAGTGAAAAGTGAAGAAATTATTTAAGAATTTGATCCACTGAAGAGTGATGGTAGTGGTGAGGTCTGTGTACACTCCACTCTCCCCAAACCCCACTTGTGGGATTTCACTGGGTATGTTGTTCTAGATCCACTAAAGAGTGAACGGGTCACTTTTTGCAATTTTATTTAATGTAGCGTCTGCCTTTTGTCTTAAAAATGTATTTGAAGTTGTTCTTGCATATTCATATGGAATATGCATCTCGTTGAAGTTACCATTATAATCACTGACTTCTTTTTCTCCTTTCCTATCCTGTAAATCCGCAAAGTAGAGAGTCGAAACATGTGTTTGTTACTTTATCTAAGACGGGGAAATATGCAATCCTATTAATAATCTTCTTTAGTCATTACATGGAGCATCTCACAGTCTTCTGTTCTGAAATGAAATTCGGCTCTTGCCTTTTTTTTGCAGAAATAAATACAGGCTGACACGATCAGAGAAGTTGGCCGAGGCTGAGCACGAGTATGAAATGGTAAGTGTGGTTTAACTTGTTCTTTTTTCAGTTGTCTAGTTGTGGAACTGCCCTGGTGGTGACTGGCATTATTTTCCTGTATAATACAGCTCAAGGCTGAAGGGGAAGAAGCATCGAGAAGATTTGATACGATAGTGAGGCTTATGAATGAAGAGATTGTCCGATTTCAAGAGCAGAAGACATCGGATATGGGACTTGCGTTCCATGAATTTGCTAAGGGACAGGCACGACTAGCAAATGGCATAGCGGATGCATGGCGAAGTCTTCTTCCCAAGCTTGAAGCTCACTCTTCATAATAATTTTACGACAAATGAAGACGAACTTCAGCGCAATCTGCTCTCGACGTGAGAGCATACATTGAAATCGTTACATTCAGTTTGCAAAAGTGGGTCTTCGAGAATTGGTTTTACTGCTGCAGGATGGTGGTTGTATGAGTTTTAGTTAGATACTTGTGTAACTTGTACAGCAGCAAAGGAAAAAAACTGAAAATAGCTTAAAAGTAATTTCTTTTTTCATCTGACAGGCAAAGTTCCTAATGCTGAATAAACTTGCTTAATCCATAATTTTTTATTAAATCTTCATCCTTTTATATGATCCCAATTTCCATGTGAGCTGTGTTTTTATGCAATTAGCTAAACTTTTGTTTGCAACAATATTGATGCATTTCTGGTAAATCGTTTTTTGCAAAACGTGTAACAATGATTCCAATTTGGATTTGAACTTTTACATTATCAGTGATGTAATCGATTATTTACTCCAATTTTTTCAGGCTAGCATATCTGACTTGTTAGTAAGAGGTTATATGTTATTGTTGGTCAGTTTAACTTGATAGTATATAAAATTTTAAGATTACTTAAAACTCCAACACAGATTAATGACATGACATCACCGTGGATTGTACCCTTGGAGATTTAACCTCCCGCTATGTGCAGGTTCTGAACTAAGACACTACATTGCCATAGACTGTGACGTCAAAGATTTATAAAAAAAAAGCGGTCCGGTGTACTAAGCTCTCGTTATGCATAAGGTTGGGGTTGGATCATGGCTAGAGATTTTTACAATATAGGTTAATGACCCGCTACTATCCTATACTGTCCTGTCAAACATTTATAAAAGAAAAAATAGACAATCTGGTGTACTAAGCTACTGCTATGTCTGGATTAGAAAAAGAATCGGATCACAAAGATTTATATATCACGAAAAAGTATATAGAACATCTTTTGTTGTTTTATTGTAGACTGTCCACCACTGATTTGCAAAAAATCCCTTATCCTATCTTCATCAACATGTTCACAAAATAACCACTTTCTAACTGCAAACAGATAACAAAACTAGGCAAGTAGCCATGTCTTCCTTAACAACCAGACAACTTTTTCACATAACACATAATTCCCAAGTGCAAATTTGTCCTTCCAAGTCTATTCCTCAGTCAACTGTGTTCATCACCAACAAGAACAATAGTAGTACAAGATTCTTTAACCTCAGTGAGTTTTCAAGTTACAAGAATTTGTCTGTTGTGGTGAAAGCAGCTGGTGGGGATGGAAGCATTTCACCTAAAGATAAAGATTATGAAGATGGGGTTTCTTTGGGAACCATGAAACTGCCTCTAGATGTTGATCTTGCAAGATTTGAAACTCTACTTTTTCAGGTACTGCTTTTGGTTGTGAATTTGTTTGAAGATACTAACTCCGTTTCAATTTGTTTGTCTTACTTTCATTTTTAGTCCGTTTAAAAAAAATGTCTCTTTTCCCTTTTTTGGCAACTCTTTAATTCTAACTTTTCACGTGCATGTTTAAAACCACAAGACTAAATGATATTTTGGTACAATCTACATATCTTTAGTTTATGACCACAAGATTCAAAAGTCTATTTTACGTTCTTAAACTCCGTGTAAGTCAAAACCAAACAAACAAAATGAAACAGAGGGAGTAGTTATTTTCTTGTTGAAAGGGAGCCTTAGAACAACTGTAAAGTTGCCTCTTAATGACCTATAGGGCACACTTTCGAGCCGTGGAAGCAACTACTAATTCTTGCTTTAGGGTAGACCGTGTACATAACATCCTTGGGGTGCGACCCTTCCCGGACCCTGCTAACATGGGATGCTTTGTACACCGGGCAACCCTTTATAGTTATTTTCATGTTGAAGTATAATGAGGCTCCATAAGGAGTCTTCAATGACCACTTAAAGGACTCTAGGCTATAGCGTATAAAGCTAGAATATCCGAATGAGAGACGCTTTAGTCACATTTTGATTCATTTAGCAACAAGCTTTATAGTGAATGGACTAGCTTATTCCTGACAAATTCGTTCTCTTACAGAATCTCATTTCCGTATCATCACCTTGAAACCAAGAACAGAATGCCATATCCGTGTTCACGGACCTTGTGCATTTGCAGATGGCATTTGTTCATGTTTGTACTTTGTGTTTGTTCTTGGTGCCTCATTTCGCATGCAAATTCCCTGTATAAGTGTTAACATAGAAAGGAAAGATGTAGTTTTAAGCACTGATCCTTAACGTTTTCTACTAGTATCTTTGTCAATAAATTGGATAGTGAGGATTCATATAGCAAACTCCAACTTGTTTGGGACTGAAGCACAGTCGTTGTTGTTGTTGTTTATCTTTGTCGATCAAAGCAGACTTAACTACCTCCTCCCAATGTTAATGTTAAAGATGCTTTGTTTTGTGACTTGCAGTGGGCTAACAGCCTTTGTCAAGGAGCTATGCTGCCACTTCCGGTGCCTCTAAAGGTATCTCGTCCTGATTTTTAAGCTCGCTATGCTGTCAAATTAAGCAAAAATCCGTTCGAGCAATTCAGTCAGTAGGAAAGTCAGATCACAAAACATTTAATTATATACAACCTCGTGAATATTATAACCCATCAATCGAGAATTATAAACTTTCGTTCCTGAATGTGTCCTATTATAATAGGTTGTAGCCGCAAAGAGATTGAGATTTGCATTGCGGTAAGGGAAAAATAGCAGCTGACAAAAGCCTGCTGGTGTAGCCAAAGAAAAAACTTGTTTGGCTCATAGCATCAACATTCTCTATTATTACATTTGGAAAACTAAAAACGAAAAAATCAATCAACGAGGGATCAGTCAAAATATAAAGAAGTAAATATCAACCGTCCATATAACAAAATAGGCAGATTCTGCTTTCTTTTTCCTGTCTTTTGATTTGTGTCATATTCATCATTTCATTTTCTCCGATTCAGCTAAAGTCATTCTTATGGAAAATGCATACATTTGCAGACTAAAAACTCGAATTGTTCGTGTTGATTGCTGAATGTTCATCAAGATATAACATACTAGTTTAACTTTTTGTGTACAGGTTGATAAAATTCCTCGCGGAGCCAGAGTTTGCTTTATTACAGTTGACGATGCTCAAACTGAAGTGATTGCATATATAGATTGCATGGTTTTCCCCGCAACCGAGAACTCACCTCCAATATTTCGAGCCATACGAAATGGACCCTCGAGAGAGAAGGCTCCCCCGGGGGAGCCAAGAATCATGAGAAGCCTTTTAGGTGCCCTTCAGAAGTCCGTTGAGATAGCTAGAGTTTGAAAGTTGGAACACTTTTTTTGTATTCTATTATATGGTTCTTGCTTTCAACACCCTTTTATGTATAAAAACATTTCACATCTTCAAATTCAATGGAACTTCATTACAAGTACAAGAATCTTGAGTGTCATACATAGACTTCATTACAAGTACAAGAATCTTGAGTGTCATACATAGACAAAGCATGCAGTTAACTTGAAGAATGGCTAGAAAAATATATCTGAGAATGGAGATTCTTTTATTTTTTTGGTTTTCCAGTTTCCTGCACACGCATTGGACGCCGACTGATTTTGATTCGTGCCACGTAAGGCTAATTAAAGGGGAAGCACTCCCCACTAGAATTTTTTTTCATACCGATGACTCAACTCCGAGACCTTTGATTAACGATTGAGGGATCCTATCCATTCCACCAAAATCCCTAATATATTATTTTTCTTAAATTTTTGTGACCTAACTCGTATTAGAAGTGAAATTTGCACACTAAATAGAAATATGAGGCTAAGAATATAGAATGACAAATTACATAAATTGACTATGTAAATAATGTTTTGCTATTTATGTAAATTAATATATTATAACATGCTAATATATTAGAGTTCGGTACATGAATTGAAGTTTGATTAAATTCAGATCACGTGTTGCAAGGTTCACTTTGAAGTAGTGCTTATGTCTTTTTTATGTGATGTCCGATATTCATATTGAAGCTCGACTAAATTCAAATCACGTGCTGCAAGGTCCATTTTAAGGGCAACTCTCCAACACAATTTTCTCCACTCTCAAAGCTCGAATATGAAAACTTTATTTAAGGGTGAAAAAACCTCAATTATACTACCACAATCCAAATTAATTAAAATTTATGTCATTGCCGTTACTAAATAAATAAAAAGAAATAATATTATGTGCCCAATCTTCTAGATATTGATGGTTGGTTCCAAAAAGGAAAGTAACTAACTACCTAAAGCAAGTTGGCTTAGTTAGAGCATTTTGAACTTTGTCCACATCCATCCTCTTACAAAAACATCTTCCAAATAGAACCCTCTTTCCTTTTTCTTTTAGCTCTCACTTACTATTCTTTAATTTCTTTGTCAAAAGTGTGAAGATGGGTTCTATCTTTTTTTGCTTTCATCCATTAATACAACCTTCTAAGCTTGATTCCTCAAAGACCCTTGTTTTCTTTAGCTCCTCTTTGAGTTCAACTCCAAAGAACTTATCTTGTTTCAACTGCAAATCAAGAACTCAGCTTGTTTGTTCTTCTTCATCTAAGGATGGCCCTGAATTGTCTGGTGATAATAATCCAAGGTTGGGTTTTCAAGATTTCTTGTTAATTCTTCATTTTTTGGTATTCTGGTGCTGATTTGCTGTTTATTTGTGCTTGGTGTGAGATATATTTGGTAATTTTAGCTTGTGGAGTTTGGTAAAGGTGAATTCTTTGGTCTCCCAAGCTTTAGAAATTGGAAATTTTGTCTGTTGGATTTAAGGTAGATTAATCCTACTATATTGATATTGGAACTGTATATGTTGATAAAGTTTGTAACTTTAGCATCTTTTTTTTTTCAACTGCACATCAAGAACTCAGCTTGTTACTATCTTTATTTCTTGTCATTCTGTTACTTTCTTTTCTAGACTGCTTTGGACTAATTTTTTCCTTGAGTCTAGAGGGTCTATCAGTAACTCTGTGTACACTCTATCCTCCTCAGACCACATTTTGTGGGATTATATTGGGTATATTTGTTGTTATTGTTTAGTTTGGTAAAGGGAAATTCTTGGTTTATCAAATTTCTTGTTGATTCTCCAATTTTTTCCCCTTTATTTTAATTTGGTCTATGGTGCTGATTTTTGCTTGATGATTATGTTTGGTGTGAGGTATTGGATAATTTTTGGTTTGTTGAGTTTGGTAAAGATGAATTCTTTGGTCTCCCCTGCTTGGAGTCTTTAGCTTTAGAAATTGGAAATTTGTGTTGTTCCATTTAAGGTAGAATAATCCTTGTTTGAAAAGTTTGATATGTCCATGTGTATGGCTGAAATATTGATATTGGAACTGTATATATGTTTAAAAAGTTTGTAACTTTTATGTAATTTACTGTTTAGGATGATGTGTCAGGTTGTTTATAGTATTTTGCCATTACTTTCTTCATTTCCGTTATTTCTTTCTCTATACTGTTTTTTCCTTGAGCTGAGGGTCTATCGGAAACAACCTCTCTACCTTCAAGATAGTGGTAAGGCCTGCGTACACTTTACCCTCCTCAGACCCCACTTTGTGGGATTACGTTGGGTATGTTGTTGTTGTTTGATGTTGTAATTTTTATGTAATTTGTAGCTCTTTTAGGGGATGATTGCTTTTATTGTACTCCCCAGACCCCACTCGGGTGTATGTGAATTCCGTAAAGCATAGTCGTCTCAAGTTGGGGTAAAGGAGGAGGGTTATAGGTTGAAGGTCAGCTTAGTTTCTAACTGTGATGAATTCTCGAAATACTGAAGACTAATATGAATGTTGGACCTGAATAGAGCGGAATGGGTATATATGATTCATGTAGCTAACACCAACCGGTTTAAGATTGAGGAGTGATTGATTGATTTTACATCTATTGCAGTTTTTCGACTCATAATCTATAAGTTTTCTTTTTTGAAGTTAACTAATGTGGTTCATATTTGTTATAGTAATTTCTGCATCATTGAAGGACCAGAAACCGTACAAGATTTTGGACAGATGCAGTTTCAAGAAATCCAGGATAACATTAGGAGCAGGCGCAATAAAATCTTTCTCCTCATGGAGGAGGTGAGTTTTCTCAAATTCAATTGTACTAGAATAAAACGGGAAGGAATAACTTGTTATTTCCTAAAGGTTGTACTCTCAAATAGCTTCTTAAATTTCGGATTAATTTTCAGGTACGTAGGCTAAGAATACAACAGAGGTTAAAGAACACGAACACTAGAGGAGAGACTGGTGAAGATGAAAATGAGATGCCAGATATCCCATCGACAATACCGTTTCTTCCTAGCATGGTAATTTTCAGACTGCTCCAGTAAACAACTGAAGTATACCAGGATTCAGTTGGTTTTGGAGGTTATATGTATCCTGTTAAACTTTTTCCCTCTGTTTCGGTGAGGTCATACTTAGATGTTTGGTTTGTCAAAGTATACTACTTGACAAAGACCTTTTACTTGTTATGATTAGCATGTTTTGGTTTGTCAAACAGTCAAAGTATACTACTTGACAAAGACCTCTTTCTTTCTTTTTTTTTTTTTTTTGAGAATGTAACGGTTTACTTGACAAAGACCTTTTGCTTTTTATGATTAGCAGTCTTACGTCTTTGGAGAGATATTTTTTGATCTAACTTAGCATTGAGAACAAATAGATGTAAAGCTTAGCTAGCTTCATAACCGGCAACACTTTTGAGTTGAGATATATGGAAGCTTGTCTAACTGATTTGTACATATGAGACCGGCATATTCTGTTTTGTTTGTCAATCAGCATTTTTGTGGCACTTCTTTAACTTAGTTGCTATAAGTTTACTCCTTAGCAGTAACTTGGTGCATTCTTTGTTTGTAACAGACTCCGAAGACACTGAAGCAGCTTTATCTAACAAGCTTTACATTTATAGCTGGGATTATGGTCTTCGGTGGATTACTTGCCCCGATGGTAAGATGATCAACTCAATTCTTTCCTTGCACCTTTCCTTATCCTTATTCTGGTTCTGAATTATGAATAACGGGACTATGGCGTTATTTATTTGTGTATTCTTGAGTTGCGAAGCCTTTGGACTATTGAAACTCTTTGACATTGCAGCTTGAGCTGAAATTAGGTCTAGGAGGCACCTCATACGAAGATTTCATACGGAACTTGCATTTGCCTATGCAATTGAGGTATGTAGACTGAAATCTAAACTACATTTTCAGGTATAGAAAAGGTCGCTGAATTGTTCCTTACAAACATCGTTGAATTGTGAAAAGTTGTTTACTCCATTGATCTTTACTTACCAAGAAAAGGAGGATAACAAAAGAATAAAAGACCATTTATAGCGTTAAGACTTTGAGGATCGATTTCTTTCTCTCTTTTTCTCAGCCAGGTCGATCCCATAGTGGCGTCCTTTTCAGGTGGGGCAGTGGGAGTCATCTCAGCCCTCATGCTAATAGAAGCTAACAATGTAGTCCAACAAGAGAAGAAAATGTGCAAATATTGCCATGGAAGTGGTAATGCCCATGTGAAACTTATTACATATCATCGCACAATGTCTACACTCTTGAGTAATATTCGGTTTCTTTTTTTATTATTTGAGTTCATGGTACAAGATTGACCATCAAACGTGACCATAATCTCATTTCGTGGTCGTTTGGTGTAGGGTACTTGGCATGCGCACGCTGTTCAGCAAGCGGTAAATGCCTTTATACTGAACCAATTTCAGTTAATGGTTCTTATCAACCATTGCGTGTACCATCTCTTAAAAGATGTGCAAATTGCTCCGGGACAGGAAAGGTATGAAACGTGATCATCTCCTAACTTCATGCACTTAACAGTCAGTTTAAAAGTAGTAATTATCCTGTTACATCACAAACTTATTCTTCATATAATCCAGCTTATATCACTACATGGAAAAACAATGTTTGTGTCAGAGGAATCCGCCACATATTCAAGTGTTGCAAAATTTTTTGATAGAAGAATAAGACCTTCATATTCGTCCACATTAATGATTTCCATCATAATAGGGGACCAAAACAAGGCCTTTCCTCTCTAGTTGGAATAAGAACCTCTCTCGTCTCAGCAACCTTCATTAAATCCCTTCTGTTATATCGCAAACTTATTCTTCATATCATCCAGCTTACACTACAAGAAAAACAATATATGTGTTTATGAAGAATCCACCACAATATTATCACATATTCGAGCATCACAACATTTTGTGACGGAAGAATAAAAGAGTCATATTCGTCCACATGAATGAATTCCGTCATAATACAGGACCAAACAAGGCGTTTGCCTCGCTAGTTGGAATAAAAATCATGAACAAGAATCTTCATTGAACCCCTTCTTCCTACCTTGCTACCTATGAAACGAATCCTTCTTTCATTCTCTAAAGAAGACGCAACAGATAGATGCATGTCATACATCCACCACAATTTAGTAACTGATCTTCCCGTTATAAATATTCCGTCACAAGTCAGTGTTGTTTCTTGTAGTGTTATATATAATCTCAAGCATCTCTCATCTACAATATTTGTGTCGGAAGAATCCTTTACATATTTGAGCATGGCAAAGTTTTGTTACTGAAGAATAAAACAGTCATATTAGTCCACATTAATGGATTCCGTCCTAATACAGGGCCAAAACGAGGCCTTTCCTCGCTAGTTGGAATAAAACCTCAACAACAACCTTCATTGAATTGCATCACAATTTTGTGACAGTCTTGTCGGTCATAAATATTCCGTCACAAATACTTGTTTTTCTTTTAGTATTAATGTGCTCAAGCATCTCTCATCGCGTATTTTCGATACTTTGCCTTATCTTACATTGTATATACTAATGGATTTTTTTTCTTCATATTATGATTTTTGTCTAGGTAATGTGCCCTACATGTCTGTGCACTGGGATGGTGATGGCAAGTGAACATGACCTTCGTATAGATCCATTTGATTAGAACAAATTCTCATTTTGTAACTTACATTCAGAAAGAGAAAAATTGGCTATTTTCCTTTGTTATAAGCATAGTGATATATAAAATATCCTTGTTAAGGCCAGACCTTTGGTTATGACATATGAAGATGGAGATGGTAACTTCTCATCTTCTTTATGAGTAATAACATCAACTACGCCTCAATCTAAACAAGTCGGAGTTGGCTATATGAATTCTCACTTTTTCGTTTAATCTCAACTCATGTTATCTTTTTATGAGTTATTGTTGGGTTTTAAGAATCCAGTTTAGTACATAAATGGTTGGAGTTGAAAACAATATGTTCAGTTGAAGCTCTGTGTAAGGGCTAGAGTCTCATCTTTTTATGAGTAACAACATCAACTGCGTCTCAATCCAAATAAGTTGGAGTCGGCTATATGAATTTTCACTTTACTGTTTAATCTCAATTCATGTCATCTTTAGTGTTGAAGCTTTGTGTAAGGGCTAGAGTCTCATCTTTTTATGAGTAACAACATCAACTGCGTCTCAATCCAAATAAGTTGGAATCGGCTATATGAATTTTCACTTTACTGTTTAATCTCAATTCATGTCATCTTTAGTGATCCCATAAAAACAACTTTGGAGGAAAGAAATATTTCCAATCCATTTTAATTTTTCACACTGAATTATTATATAAAATATACACACACATTAATATAAGACAGTTTGGCCGAGTGGTCTAAGGCGCCAGATTTAGGCTCTGGTCCGAAAGGGCGTGGGTTCAAATCCCACAGCTGTCAATATTTTTTTTTTTTTTTTTTTGGAAAAAAAAAAACTTGATTTCTAACCTTTTTCTTCTTTTTTTCTGTACTATAACTTTTCTTGTTTAAAAAATAGACTTACAAATTCTTTTTATCAGTTTAAATTTGGGTGGACATAATAATTCGATATTTGTGTTGGTGAGGGATAGCAAGTACCTCATAAAAATATTAGGTGATTTCTTTCTATTTGTCTAAGTTTGGGCGGACAGAGTACTTCGATATCTATGTTGGTGAAAGATAGCAAACAACTCGTAGAATCAATCGAGATGGGCACAAGATTTGCCGAACATCATAATTATTTTAGTAAGAAAGAAAAAAAGCTAGAGGAAGCAGAAGTTGTCCATAAAAAGTTACTCATATTCATGTTACATGTTTGAGTTATATTCTTCTATATTCAAATTATTTTTGGAGGAATTGATTTATTATTCTAGTCATCAAGGTGAGTTAAGTTTGTAAAAGCATACATAGATGTAAAAGTATTGTTTGATTTAAATATGTATAATTGTCATATCTTATGGCAAAATATCTCACTTAATATATATGTTTTATAACATATTCTATGTTGGTATATATGTTTATTAAAGAATGAGAGAAGTGATGACATATTTCGACATCTGAGAACAATTAACAATGTTACACTTTCATTTTTTTTCCTTCTTAATATGAAGTTTTTATAGCTTCACACATATTATAGTATATTTAAGATTACAAATTTTTAAAAATTATAACTACAAAAGTAGTACTCTATGACACTTACAGTGGATGATTTGTAATGCTTAAGGGGCGATCTCAGCAAGCATTAATCTTCAAGATGCTAAGTACAAAAGTCATTCTTGCCATCTAGATAGAATGAAACATGAGGATCTTTGAGAAACAAAGTTGAACCAGTGAAGCTATTGCTAAGGAGATTGTCTGTGTTGTTTGTGTTAGAGCTACTCCTAGGAACCACAATGTAATCCACAACTAAGTTTTCTAGTTTACCTCTTTGAGATTTGTATGAGATATATAGCAAGCTGTGTATTCGATTTGTAACGAAGTACTTTGGTGATTAATAAAAAAAGTTAGTTCTCAAAAAAAAAAGAAAGTATATGTATATATTTAGCAAATCAAATAGCTGAGTTTAGTTTCTTTTTATGTAATGTATCTACAATGACACCAAATCATATGTATTTTTCATAGATAAATCTCATCTCAAATAAAGACGAAAATATATATTAATTAATTACGCCGTGTACTCATTAATTTGGCGTAAATAGCGGAGGCTAACAACCCCTATAGAAATGCAAGGTAAGACTGCGTACACCCTATGACCTGGCCCTTCCCCAAATTCCACGCATAGCGGAAGCTTTAGTGCACCTGACTGCCCTTTAAACTATGGGGTAAGTTTCACCTCATAAATACACTTCACTCAAACTAGAGGGGCCACTCATGTTCAAAACAAAAACAATAGGGGCAATTCCGCCATATCACAAAAAAATTCATCCCCAAAACCCTAATATATAAACAGCAACGGCAGCCATTTCTCTAGCTTCCACTGCAAACTAGGGTTTTTCGCAAACTGCTGAGTATCTCCGAGCTGCCTCACTACCAAACTCAGCTGAAACCATGGTGCAGAAAATACTATTTGCTGAAAATGCGATTATATTTTTAGCTTAGATTTGAAAATCTAACAAATTTTGAAAATTCATTTGTTGCTATATTGAATGTTAATGTGTTTGTTTGTTTTGTTTGCTTGTAGTCAAGGAGAAAGACTAGGGAGCCTAAGGAAGAGACAGTTACACTTGGACCAGCTACAAGGGAAGGTGAATTGGTGTTTGGTGTTGCTCACATTTTTGCATCATTCAATGATACATTCATTGTGAGTTTGTTTGTTTGTTATCTCTTAGATATTGTATATGTTATGGTTAAAAATTGGGATGTAGAAATGTTGAATTGGCTTATTGATTCGAATATTTTGCTGAATATTTAGCTGAGGGGCTATCCGGAACAACCTCTCTGCCTTCGAGGTAGGGGTAAGGTTTGTGTACACTCTATCCTACCCGGGCTCGACTTTGTGGTATTACATTGGGTATGTTGTTGTTGTTTCTCTACCGCCCGAGGTAGTGGTAAGGTCTGCGTACACTTTACCCTCCCCAGACCTCACTTGTGGGATTTACTCAGTATGTTGTTGTTGTTATGTATTGCTGAATCTTAGTTTATTTGTTGAATGCAGCATGTGACTGATTTGTCTGGAAGAGAAACCATGGTTCGCATTACTGGTATGCCTCTATGTGGCTTTTTTTTTTTCTTCTATACGTTGTGAGTGTATCTTCGTTTATCTTAGTATTTGCTGATTAGCTGGTAGCGATATGATTGAATGGTGTTGATTTTGATGCTGAAATTGTGATACAATCTTAGGAGAATCACGTACCAAAAGCTAGCTATTAAGGTGAGAGAGTCCAAGGGTGTATAGCATCTGTCGTCCTCAACGGCTTCACTCTGGGTAGCTTTCACTCTACTTGTGTAGTAGCTCTTTTCGAGTTAGGTGCCCATGCACTTCCATGGCACGACAGGCACGGAGGGTGATGGGTTGCTCTGGTACAACCTTAGGAGATCCACATCCCAAAAGCTAGCTATTAAGGTGGAAGGGCCCAAGGGTATATAATCCCCACATCAGCTCCCCCATTTAATCGATATGGGACGCAAGTCCCATGCCTTGTAATAGGATCATAACTCATTGGTTATCCATATGCAGACTTAGATGATCCTCTTGTTATTTTCCCTAGTTGTTGTTGTATAGGTGAAAGTAAGTAGTAGAAAATATAGAGTATCTCTAGTGTTATGGAGCCCTTAATATGTCCGACACAACAAATTTTTGGTATTAGAATGAAATGTTTCTGGGTGGAGGAAAATGTGTATTGAGGCTTCTTATTGTCAGGGGTGGACCTATGACCAATTTTTTGGTGCTTCGGCACCCGTTAAATCTGAGGCAGACTAGGTATAATTATATAAAAATGTATAAAAATTGATATAAGATTTAGAAAAGCACTCAGTAAACCAAGAAGATAGTGGATTCCACGGGTTACCTGCCACCTCCCACTAGCAATAGGTATCAGGTAACTCTGTCCACCAAGGCTAGAACAAAAGGAAAGAAATCACCTAGCGTTTGTCTCTGTTGGGAATTGAACCTGAGACCTCAAAGTGCTCAACCCATTTCATTGAACCACTAGGCCACACCCTTGTTAATTGTGTACCCCTTTTAGTATGGAGTTGTTGATGTTGTATTGATATGGAGTTTTCATCTCAATTCATTATAATACATCATGGTTGCAGGTGGAATGAAGGTGAAGGCTGACAGAGATGAGTCTTCTCCATATGCTGCTATGCTTGCAGCTCAGGACGTGTCACAGCGATGCAAGGTACTCTGTTGTGTCATCTTTGATAATGTATAATTTCTTAAATCCTACCGAATTGTTAAACGCATTAGATATGGAGGTTTCTAGTTCAAGTTTTCATGCTGGACGCTACAATATAAACCATGAATGCTTAACTATGTATTGTATTATTGTACCCAATCAAAAAAATAAAAATAAAAAAATAAAAAAATATAAACCATTAATGCTTGAAAGAAGTAAAAAAATTTTTGCCAAGGTGGTACTGGCCGATTTACAGAGATTGAATATTACGTAGCTTTTATTTAAGAAAAAGAACATGATTGTAGTCTCACTATACTAATTCACTGAATTTTGGTGTAGTAATTTTAGTTTTCCTGGATATGGCATTCCATATATGTGCATGGGTTGATTTTCTCTTTGCTGCATAAACCATTTAAATAGGTGTCAAATTAGATAGCTCTTCTATAAGTTCAAAGTGTAATTTTGTGGACAATTTTGACAGTTAGAACCTTAAGACTGTCTGAAGATTGTTGTTGGGTCCCTGATGCATCTCACTTTTGCTTAGTGATCAAAGTTGTGTATATAATCGATAGGAATATATGTTGCCCCATCAAACATATTTGTAGACTGGTCAATTTTATGTCACTGGTTTGGATCTATTACGCTTTGTACTAGAAGACTCCATTCTGAATTGATGTGATGTGCACTCTTCAATTTTCAGACTGTTGTACCACTAACAATTACATAATGGTTGATGATGCTTGAACTATAGAAAATGTGTATTTCCGATTCTATTTAAGCGTTAAGGTTTTCAAATGTATTGAGTCCAGACTCATTTACAAAGTTATTAATTAGTTTTTTATTTGCAGGAACTTGGAATTAATGCTCTTCACATTAAGCTTCGGGCTACAGGAGGCAACAAGACCAAGACTCCTGGTCCTGGTGCCCAGTCTGCTCTTAGGGCTTTGGCTCGTTCTGGCATGAAAATTGGACGCATAGGTACAATATTTGTTATAATGTTGCATTAGTATTGTGTTTTGCATTGCTAGTGCAATTGTTTCCATACATGATAAAGTTCTCGTATTATGCTCCATATATTCTGTTGTATCAAGTTATGTCTTCACTTCCAAGTAACTCTTGCTATATATGTTTTTGCAGAGGATGTTACTCCAATTCCCACCGATAGTACTCGCAGAAAGGGTGGTAGACGAGGAAGGAGGCTGTGAAGACTTTTCTTTCTACATGTTACAAGTTGGAGAATATTGTTGTTGAGGATGCTCCTTTCAGTATCTATTTACATTTGATTTCTAAATACTTTGTAGCTGATCACTTTTGGTTTCGAACCCCCTTCATTTTGAGTTGGCCATCTTTTCGAAATAGTGAAGTTTTCTTGAACTTGGAAAAATTTACTCTTTGGTTATCTTACAAGTCTGTTGGTTATACATCTTTAATTTTATCAAATTTTAAGTTTCAATTGGAATGTCTTTCAGTTAATTGGGATTATGTTAAATGGGTTTTAGATGAACATAGAGTTGAAAAGATAAGTATTGTTTACCAAGGTCTTCTTCAGATGTTTATAAATCTTGACTAGAATACAAGTGCTTGTGTGCATGGTTCATAAATATTGTATGAGTTTTAATTTTGTATATACAATATAATTTTTTATCGAAGAAGGTTTTGATGAACCGCCTCAGCACTACATGGCTCTGCCCCTGTATTCGAGCACAAATCAACATTGAAAAGCGCTCGATTCTACAAAATGAAACTGAAAACGTGTGAGTTATATAATGTATGTAACTCATCACAAATTGTAAGAATACTATGCAACGAAATGAAATTTCATTATGGGTTTACTTAACAGAAGTGCATAAATAGCCATGTTTGTAGAATAGTCGAAATTCATCTGCTCTTAAAAAATGTCTATCTCGGAATCAATTTCAGAATGTGAGTATAAAGTTGAAATCACGGTTCTGAAGACTAAAGTTTCTAAATTCTCGTTTGAGCTCCGAAGTTAGTTTTTCATAGAGCTCAACTTTATACTCGTATATGAATTTGAAATCGTTTTTCAAACTACATGCCTTCAAGTATGAAATTAACTTTGAAAGAGCTCAACTTTATACTTGATGCTCTGATACCCCAGATACGTTTAGGCTTTTGCCAAAAAAAAAAAAACTGTATCTTTATTTTGGGCCTATACATCTGTTCAGCCCAACTAACTTCATTGTCACAGTTAGGCCCATCAACTCTCTTCTAAAACCCTAATTACCAAGTCTATAAATTTCAATTTTCCAGCTGAACTATTTGGGGAATCAGCCACCCCCAGTGTAGCTGAATCACTGTAAGCTTTTCTCTATTGCTCTAATTTGCATGCTTTTCAATTCAATTTTTCTTATTTTATTTTTATTTTTCGAATTTTTGTTGTAATTGTGTGTGTGTTTTTTTGTTGTGATTTTTATTGAGTTTTATGGGATTTATAACTGGTAGCCTCTTATGCAATTTAGTATTTGCTACAGTGGAAGTTATATTACCCTATAGTTAATTATTGCCATTCTCAACTTAGTCAGCTGTGTTTTCCTTGTTGCAGTTGATTATCATGACTGGTATATTTTACACCTTTTTTTCAAACAAAATTAAAAATTAAAAAAATGAAACTTTGATATGAATTGTTGTTTTAGTATTCGAAGGTCTACTGGAAACAACCTTTTGTAATGTCTGCGTACACACTCCCCTCCTTAGACCTCACTTGTGGGGTTACATTGGTTATGTTGTTGTTTATGTAGACTTTTTTAGTATACGAAGATGATATGTTGCTTGAATTCTCCAATATGCAATTGGGTGTGCATTAAAACAATAACAACGTAGCCAGTATAGTGACACATGTGGGGTGACGGAGAGTAGAGTGTATGCACACCTGTGTGTTGATTCCTCTTTAAGATTTTGATTTTTGGATGATGTTACAAACATTTTTGAAAGACCCGAGCTACATAGCATAGCAAAGCAGTTGCCTGTTAAATTTCTATTCTCCTATATAGTTCTATAGGAATCTAGTTTTTTATGTATAGATTAATTTGATTTATTTTGCGCAGCCCTTAAGATCGCCTTCCATTATGCTCCATGGAAGCGTTTTGAGTCATAGCTGCGCTATATTAACTGTATATATACACTCTTTATATGTACAATGTACATATGAAGGGTCCGTTATATACTGGAGATTCTCTATAGGGTTTTCCTTTAGTGAGTCTCCTTTTTGCCTTGCCTATTTTTTATGGGTCATATCCCTTTTTTGGTTCTGTCTTTCCTGTTTGGGATTATTGAACCAAAAATACTTTGAATGACTCTACTTGTGGCGGGGCGTACATTATAGTGTAATTTTTATTTTAGTTTACTTATTGTTATGGCTAGAATGATGAAAAAAATTTAGATGTGCGAGCGGTGAATTCCTCTATGAGCTTAAACATCGAGGCTTATTGATATTCTGACTTGCCGTTAGAAGTACCTTCCATTTCAATTTAGGACTTTTAGTTTGATTAGGTGTATAAAGTGATGTAAACTTTGAAGTTTGTGGTCTCAAATTAGCTTATATCCTTTATGTTGTTGTAGAAGTTTGTCACTAAGGTTAAAATGGAATGTTCTAGTTGAATTGTTGAATGGGTGTACATTTTTTGGTAAATTTATTGTTTGTTATGGCAAGAATGATTGGAAACAATTAGATGTGTGAGGGGTAAAATCCTCTATGAGCTCAATCATCGAGGCTTATTGATATTCTGACTTGCCTTTATGAAGTACTCCTCTTTTCATTTAGGGAAAAAATAAGTTTTTTGAACTTGTGATCTTACATATGCTGTAACATTTGTGAGGTTGTTAGTTTGTCACCAAGGTCAAAATGGAGTGTTCAAGTTAAATTGTTTTGAAATTAAAAAGGTTCTATCTTATGTGACGATAGTACTTATTTTTGTTGTCATACTTCTTGGTTGAGGTGGTGTGTTTCTACTTTTATTTCTTAATTTATTGTTTGTTATGGCAAGAATGATGAAAAACAATTAGATGTGCGAGGGGTGAATTCCTCTATGAGCTCAATCATCGAGGCTTATTGATATATTCTGACTTGCCTTATGTAGTACTTCCCATTTCATTTAAGAAAAAATGCAAGTCTTTTGAAACTTGTGGTGTTAATTATGCATGTGTGGTTGTGAAAATTTGTCATAAAGGTTAAAATGAAAACATAGTTTAAATTGTTTTTCCACTTGGTGGGAATACACTGGGTATGTTGTTGTTGTTGTATAGTTTAAATTGTTTTCATATTTTGTAGTGTCAATATCCCTTGCTGGTTCTACCTTTCTCATGGTAACTTGGGAAGAATTGAATTGGACATCCTGCTTCCAACGCTGTTAGCTTATTTTGTTGTTATAGTAGTAGCAACCAACAACCATTAGCTCTTGGCTGATCATTAGGGCAAGAGCTCCAATCAGTTATTTGATAAAAGTAAAAGTTTTTTGCCCAGCTCAGGTAAATGATCTACTAAATCATCTATCGACCTACATATGATCTGGGTCACACAAAACCAATTCATTCCATCTGCTGGGATCCCTCTGCGGGCTTCTAGCATCTGTTAGTTAAGATTCTGTCGGGGTTTCGACATCGAGGTCGGGTAGTGAAGGGGACTGTCTACATGAGCTTAGTTCAAATGGCAACAAATTCCACTCATGTGTTTTCCACCCTACATATTCATCATTGCTTGTTATTGGCTGTTTATGCTTATTTTGCTTGTTTTTTGTGTTGGAAAGGAAAATGATGACAGTTATTGTCGCCCCAGTCTTAAGTTGCATCCTGTTTATTGGATATGCAAGGTGGTGATTGACACATATGTCTGATTCTCCCTAAACAATGATGTTAAATTTTTGTTTTTGTTTGGTTTTAGCTTTCCTTGTTTGATGCTAAGCTTGATTGTGGAGATATGCAAATAAGGTGTGATGATGCTTATCCACCTATTCTGTAGAGTTCAATGATGAATTCAAATACATGCACTACCATCTGATCTTATAGCATATTCTCATCCTTCGTAAAAGTTTTGGGGTTTCTCTTTTTTTTTCCTTATGGTGTTTTGTGATTTGATTTAAAAGTTTTAAGTGTTTAGTCACTGATGCAATCAATGATGAATTTTTCCCTTAATTGCTGATTGACCTGTGATTAATATCAAAGTATCACCATCTTTCGGCTGAGATTGCATCTAAGACAAATTTTTGCATTATTTTTCTTCAATTCTGTTTAAACTTTGTTGCCTATGGTATCTAATGGCCAGGATAATTTGTTGCTGGGTGTTTCGTTTTACGGGCAGAAATTGAACCAAAGAGCAGATCTTGCGACACAGTTGGCTTCTTTATCAATAAGCCTTCTGTTACTTTAACCCTGCTTACATCTCTTTTATCTTTTCTGCAATTCTAGAACCAATGACTCTTTGAATCTTTCTAATTGAGATGTTGTTTACATTTTATTTCTATGTTTATTCTTAACCTTGTTATGGCAAGAATGATGAAAACAAATTAGATGTGTGAGTGGTGTATTCCTCTATGAGCTCAATCATCGAGGCTTATTGATATTCTGACTTGCCTTCATAAAGTACTTTTCATTTCAATCAATAGAAAGATATGGAACTTTTGATCTCAAATATGCTACATTTTAACTTTTGTGTTAAGATTTGTCTCTTAAGATTGAATTTAATTTTTAAGTTAAGTTGTTTTCAAATTTCGAAAGGTTTCGTCTTTTTTGAATTTAATATTATGCAAATACTCCATAGTTTTGTGGGGTCATATCCATTGTTGGTTCTACCTTTTTCATATGGAGTTATAGAACCCAATACACTCTGAACGACTTTTGTTGAGGTAGGTTGTACATTATATTTACCCTTTGTTATGGCAAGAATGATGAAAAAAAATTAGATGTGCGAGGGGTGAATTCCTCTATGAGCTCAATCATCGAGGCTTATTGATATTCTGACTTGCCTATGTGATTTACTTTTTATGTTTTTGATTTTTGAGACATAGATTGATTCTTTTGTGGTGTTAAATATGTTAGAACCTTAGTATGCCTATAAAAGCTTATTATTAACAGTACTAACAATAACATGAGAGTTTCGAGCTAAGTTGTTTTTAAATATATAAATGTGGTTGTTCTTTTGACATTTTTAATTACTTCTAGGCAGGTATAGGAACGATGAATATCTATTGTGTGAAGGGAGAACTTCCTGTTAAATCTTTACATAACCACTTATTGATATTCTGACCTTTCTCTTTTGACATTGAGCATTCATAATTGTTTTCACCTTTTCTTCTCTTGTGAGGTGGTGGGTGGTGTACTTTGGATTTGTGTCATTTACTCATTTACACTATTGTTAATTCAATATACGGCAAGAATGATGAGTCTATTAGATGTGCCAGGGGTGTATTCCCAATGAGCTAAAACTTCTGAGGCTTATTGATATTCTGACTTGCCAACTCAATTCAAGAACCTTTGTTTCCCCATTATCTTGTTTCCTTCATAGCTCAATTTATGTGTTTCTTTGTTGGGAGAAGCTATTGGAAGTGTACCGCTAACATGATAAAGTCACATTTATCAAATTATTGTGAACGAGGAATTTCTTGGTTTTCCTTTACATAGTTAATTCCTTACATGTTGCTTGGGCTCTTTAAAACAGATGTAGGTTGTGTGTTGGATCCTCTAAAACTTGTGCATCTTTGGAGGGTCCGACACAGGTATGACAACAATTCTTTTTTTTCCTGAGCAATGCGTTTCTCTTTTGTTATGGCAAGAATGATGAGAATATTAGATGCGCGAGGGGTTGCATGCTTCCTCTATGAGCTGAATTATCGAGGCTTATTGATATTCTGACTTGCTTTTGTAAATGAAGTTTTCTGTTTGTTTGTTTGTTTTGTTTTAATTTTTTTCTTCGACTTCTTTGTGTTTTGGGGTATGATTCATATTTATTTCTTGCTTGTCAATGGTAAGAATGATGAGATTACTATATGCAAGAGTCAGCAAATGCCTCTGTGAGCTCCAATAGTTATGCTAATGTATTCTGACTTACCAAAAATATTCCAAGATTTTGTTTCCTTTTTTCCATTTTTTGATTTATTTGTTATTGCGATCTCAAATTGAAGTTGCTCAATACTTTGTTAGAACAGTCTTTCATGTTTAACCAAGTTCTGCAGATTTACCATCTTGCTGAATGGGTGTTTGTCCGGTGTTGTTCGAATGTGATGCCATTTTAAACTTGAATGTGGTTCGTGAAACATTTGGAGGACTCTACTGTTCAAGTCCCCGTCACCTAAGCAAGCGGACCTGAATACCAAGTAGAGCTCGTAACAATCTATCGTCTCGGCTATACAATGATTCTTTCACGACCTTTGGTGATTCAAAGATGTTAAGAGATGGACTGGCACAGATGAATGACCTTGTAAAGCACTAGTTGTACTTATTTTCGTTGAATACAAATTTTCATATTTTATTTCTTTTGGTCTGTTTGAGCTTGTTATTGTGACTATATACAAATGATTTATTATTTGGATTTTGGGTGAGTTCAGTATGGAGGAACCCACTTTTGTAAAATGTTTTTTGATATTTTCATGTTCGGTCGTAACTTTCTTATAGGAAGTGTAACTTTCTTATAGGAAGTAGGGAAAACACGTTCTACAAATGGCGTTTTATATTGATTAGAATGGAGGAACACACTTTTGTCAAATGTTTTTTGATATTTTCATGTTCGGTCATGACTTTCTTAATAGAAGTAGGGAAAACAAGTTCTACAAATGACGTTCTATATTTTGATTATATGCTTTCACCCTCCCAACACACTTCATCTTCATCTTCATCCTCACCCCCAATAGCTCCCATTTTTGCCATTCGGTGCCACATCTCCACCATTCAACTCTCACTTCTCCTAGTATTTGTTTAGATTATATGTAAAATAATATCTTTTGCTACGTACATAGTGAACGCAAGAAAATAAATAAAAAATCCGTTTGTTAGCTTTTTATGATCTTATTTTGCGAATGAGAAAAAAGGTTCCTCACACTGTTTCAAATGAATTGAGTTTCCACTAAAAGTATTTAGTTTATTCCACTAAAAGTATATATATATATATATGATAGATGCGCGATTGGACAAAAAAATAAAGACAACTATTTTGAAATCAAGAACATAGCAGTATTCTCATATATTGAAAATAGAGGATAACTATATACAATTTTTCTTTTACCTTGAGGAATATCTAATTTGACATATAACATTAGAGTTGAAACATCAAAATAACAAACTCTTATGTCCATAAATATCTCATATTTTCCCCCTTTCCCATTGTTCCTTTCTCTCATTTCTTTTTTCAATATTGTATCTTAGCTTTGCCCATACTCCATGCATCCAAAGTCTCAATTGTAATTGGCTCAGTTCCATTATTGAAGGCAAATAAATGTGCCTTGTCATTAATTGCCAATGTTGGATAAACTCTTGATGTTATGCATACCTTCCCACCAGCACCAAAACTTTCCACCACAGAATTATCAATCTGTAAATAAATAAATACCGAAAAAAGATGTTAACCAAAGTGTTTCAATCTATAGAATTGGACACATTCACTTTTTTTCTTTTTTCTTTTTTTTGTTCTTTTAAGGTTTGATCCAGCTTTGGAATCGAGATGTTTAGTTAAGAATGAACGAAAACTTACCAAGCTCCTAAGAGACAACTTCTTGTCTGCTAAATCAACATCCACATATCCAGCAAATGAAGATTTGTTCGTGTACATTGTTTCATTTTTCTTAAGAGTTGACCTATCAAACATAAACAAAATTGAATAAGGAGGTTTGTCAATTTCTCTAAGAGATCTAAAAATTGTGATAACAATGAGAAAAATACACTAATGAGAATCTTTTACGGATTTTTCCAATAGAATCATCAAAAATTTATCGAAATGTTAGCAACAAGCCAAATGGAAATACATACCTTCTAGCATCAGAGCACAGGAGAACTTTGTAGTTTTGTTGAGCTTTGAAAACTCGGAAGAAAACAGGTGTGTTTTCTTCCAAGTTTTCAGTAGCCAATGTAGCAAGACCAAATGGTCCAAGCCCTCCTTGAACATTTGAACCCTTTAGTGCACAAACATCTTGTGCGTAAAGATCAGCCCAACTAGGATCAAATGGCTCCGCCTTGTCCAAACTTGAGAAAGAGAATGTCACTTCAACGTCAGCCTGTCATTTCATAAAGTTCAAATTTTGAATCCGTCTCTAATCATGTATGTTACTTCATGTAAGTAATAATAATAAGTCTATACCTGTGCGGGTGTGATTCCTTTAACTTCAACCTTTTCTCCGTTGTTCAACTTCTTGTTGCTCAATTGAACCTTTTGGGTTCTGAGGGCGTCTAATTCCTCAACAGGCCATTGAACCAATTGTTTACCACTTGGGTCGAGCCATACTTTACGCGGGATCAACTGAATTCCAGCCCATCCTTTCGCGTTATCATCTTCAGGGAATATATCTGATTCATTAGACCAACCCCAGATAACCCTACGGTTCTTGCTAGGATCATAGAATGACTTTGATGCATAATAGTTACCATAGTCTAATCTCAATCCCTTCCAACTATCGATAGAACCAGTATCAGGAATGTACCTATCCTTTTTAGTATCGTACTTACCAACAGTATAGTACTCGAATCGAGTGACATCCATACTATTCTTAAGCACATACTTATGTTCTTCACCATATTGTTCTAGCCCATTAGTGCCCTGCAATGCAACAGGGAAAAAATCAGGGCATTCCCAGTTTCCAGTACCATTGGTTGAGTGAAGTGGGTGTTTGGCCTTGATCCATTTCATGAAGTCTTTGCTTCTATACATTATGGCTAACCCCCTTCGTTTTCTCTGACTTCCTATCACAATTCTCCAACGTCCATCTTGGCCCATCCAAGCTGTTGTTGGGTCACGAAATTGGGTCTTGTTGATGCTGATATCGGGGGTGATCAAAGGGTTGTCATCGGGCTTGATCCATTCACGGAGATAAGGGTCAGATAAGTTGGCTGGAACAGCGTAGTTTTGGACTTGGGTTTTGTTGGCATCTACTATTCCAGTGTACAAGATAATGGGCTTGTTACCGGGTAGAATAGTTGCTGATCCGGACCATGTACCGAATTGGTCAAATGGTTTGGATGGGTAAATTGCTGGCTCTAAGTTGATCCAATTGATTAAGTCCTTTGAGACTGAATGAGCCCAAACAATGTTGCCCCATACTGACCCATTTGGGTTGTATTGGTAGAATAGATGATAGATTCCATTGAAATACATTGGTGCTGTTAAAAATATGAAAAACAATAGCAAAATTAGGAATAATTATTTTATGGTTTTATGTAATGAAAATTAAACAAGTTAAATATATGTATATATATTTGACTCACCATTGGGATCTGTTGTATATTTTGAAGGCATCGAGAGAAAGACCATGAAAAAAATGACAAGAAATGATTAGTAAAGATAATTGAAAGGTAAAAATATGAGAAATGGTGAAAAGAAGAAGGAAATCATAGCAATACATATTATGCATCTATATAGACACATTAGTATAGTCGATATATAGTGGGCGATTAATTACAAATTTAGACTAGAGTTAACATGTTCGACAAAACTCACCACATCTAACTCGGACTACTATATGTATTGATACAAATATGAAGAACATAACCTATAAATGGTAACGTATACGCACCAATGCATACATCGACACCCAAATCTAGACTAAACGCAACATGTTCAACAAAATTAAATTCGTCCAACTCGAATTATACGTGCTTGGGGCAAAAACAAATTGATACATATATATATAAAGAATAGAACCCATAGACGAAATGTACCATGCATCTATAGACACCCAAATCTAGAATAGACACAACATATTCAACAAAATTCAATTTGTTTGACCTAAACTATACGTGCATGGTGCAAAAAAGTCGATAAATATATTAAAAAAACAGAACCCACAGATGGAACGTACCATGCATTTATATCTATACAACTTAACACAACGAATGGGGGTGGATTGTTAGTGACAAATCTAGACTAAACACAACATGTTTGACAAAATTCAAAAAAATTGATACATATATAAAGAACAAAACTACCGATAGGACCTATCAAATGCATCTACGTATAGACAACTTAACACAATGGATGGTGGATTATTAGTGGCAAATCTAGACTAAACACAACATGTTCCACAAAATTCACGTAGAAAACTGACATACATATAAAGAACTGAACACATGGAAGAATGTATATGTACCATTGATCCAATGTTTTGCGGGTTGAAAATGATAACCAGTTCTATGAACAGTTTGGACATTTACAGCACTTTGAGATTGCAAATGAATAAAAACTTTGTGGGAAGCAAACACAACATTATTGGATGATAAAACTACAAAAAAGCAAACTAAGATAATTGGCAAAGCCCAACGAGTACTCATATTTTTATTTTTTTCCCTCAAATATTGGGCTTTGACAGATAATAATATTTAATATTTTTTTAAAATTTTTTGATAGGGAGAAAGAAACATAGAAGTGAAGAAGAAAAGAAAACGTTAGGAGTATTTATAGTGTAAAAAAGGGTAGGGTTTGTTTTTGATTGAAAGATGGAGAGTTGATTTAGGATTTTCTTTTTTGAATTATTAATTAAATGGATAGGACAATTTTTTTTAAATTAGTTTGGGTGATATTTATCTAAAGTTTTGGAGGTAATTTTGGATAGTTTGTTGGTTATAATTGATCCCTTTCATGAGTCTTTTACTATTTTTTGTGAGAACGATTCTTTTGTCATTTAATTTCTGTATTAAAAAATAACGAATTCAAATAGTTATGTAAAACTTGGGATTTTCCAAATTACATAAATAAGATAAAGGGAAACAAAAGTCGCCACGAACAACCTTTAGGGGTGACTAGAGGATCGTTGAGATAAGTTTTGCATTGTGGTTAAAGGTTATTTATGACGACTAAACATGACGGCTACAAAGGTTATCACTTGTTGTGGTGAGCTTTTTGATTCACCTCGAAAAATGTTGTTCTTCATTGCGACTAAGAAAGTCGTCACAAAAACCTAATTTCTTGTAGTGGATCGGGTGAGGTACATTATCCTGAAAATCATCTATAGGACTATTCTCTTTTTTCTCACCGTTTATGTGTGTCTTGAAATATGGTCACGTATGCTATATTTTTAGGACAAAAAGCCCCAAAAGAATAGTTATAATAATTAACGATATTGTGCACCTCTTATACGATGATTATAATTTATTTAGTTCTTTCGTCCTCTCATATTTTACATGCTTGTAATTAGTAGGCGTTTTATGCCTCAATAAGATTAGTAAGGTAAAATTGGCCTGTCTTACTTGTATTCTTCTCTTTTAACTTCTTTTTATTAATAAAATGAACCACCAACATGATAGTACATTAGGTCTAAAGAGGCCAAACAGGTCTAATTAAAAAAATCAAAACAACATCTGATTCTTTCACATAACAACTTGCCTAACATTACCAAATATTAGTGTACTACATAATTAGACCATACATTTAATTGCTTAACAAACCAAAAACAAATTGACACTTAGTATACATATGGTAATAGAGGAGTCCATATATATACTTTATGCCCTCTAATTAATTCACCAAAATAAACAATTGAGGACATCATCCACTCTTAAATTTGACACAATTTTTGTCTCTTGGGACATATTGAGGACACATATAGTTGTAGACATAATTCCTTTCTTGAAAATGTTTAATTCTTATTCAAATCACCCGATCGGGAACCCACAAATTTAAAATCCTAGATCTGCCTCTGAATTCATCGTAGTTGCATCCATGCTCCAAGCATTCAAAGTTTCAATTGTGATTGTCTCTGTGCCATTGTTGAAGGCAAACAAATGTGCATTTTCGTGAATTGCTAATGTTGGATAAACCCTTGATGTTATGCATGTTTTCCCACCAGCACCAAAACTCTCCACTACTGAGTTATCAATCTGAAACATACAGATAGTAAGAAAGTAAAAACAACTCAAAAGAGAGGAGATAGAGATAGAGAGAGTTGAATACATTTATAGTCTGTTCGGCCAAGTTTCTGACAAGTCAATGCTTATGTTAAAGAGTCTAGGTGTTTGTACAAGTGTATAGGAAAATATAAGTGATTTGAGTTTCAAAAGTATTTTTTATGAAACCTTTTTCAAAATAAGCAGATATTAAAAATTTGGTCAAACAAATTATAAACAAAAAATGATGATTTTTTTTTTTACCAGAGTCCTAAGAGATAGCTTCTTGCCTACTAAATCTACATCCACATATCCAGCAAATGAGGGCTTGTACATTGCTTCATTATGCCTCAAGGTAGACCTGCCCATTAATGAAGAAACTAAATAAGGTTAGAATTTTTTTAATGGTACAAAATGGACAGTTGATAATAAGTAGGCCTATTTCTTATCATGATATCAAACTCGAGCCATTTTAATTCATGATTTACTCTATATTGTACTCCTATATCATATTATGCATGCTCGATAGGTCTAAGCGAGCAAGATTTTGATGTTAAGTTAGGTCAAAATTCATTTTTTATTAAGTTGACAAGTAGCATATGGTCAACAGAAACAAATAGTGCGAGGAAATGTAAATTTTGATCCTTATAACTAATTAGATCGAAGAAACAAACCTTCTAGCATCTGAGCACATAAGAACCTTATAAGTTTTTTGGGCCTTGAACACGCGAAAGAAAACAGGTGTATATTCTTCCAAATTTTTAGAAGCTAATGTCACAAGCCCAAATGGCCCAAGCCCACCTTGGATAGTTGAGCCCTTTATAGCACAAACATCTTGGGCATAAAGGTCAGCCCATTTAGGATCAAATTGCTCAGCCTTGTTCAAACTTGAAAAAGAGAATGACACTTCAATATCAGCCTGCAATCAAAGAAATGCAAGATGAGAAAGAGTTAGTGCACAAGTTTGTTGCTATGTAAAGGACAATTTATCTAAGGGATTTCAATATTTTTAGCTAGCTGGCTAAAAATATTTTACTCGTCTAATTATCGCCAATATATAACAAGTGTATAATCACTGTATATCAAATTAGGATTATTTTTGTTGGAATATTACCTGTGCTGCTGAGATTCCTTTAACTTCAAACATTTCTCCCTTGCTCAACTTCTTGTTGTTCAACTGGACTTTTTGCTTTCTTAAGGTTTCTAATTCTTCGATAGGCCATTGAACCAATTGTTTACCACTAGGGTCGAGCCATACTTTGCGCGGAATAGCTTGAATTCCAGCCCATCCTTTCTTGATTTCATCGTCAGGTAAAACATCTGATTCATTAGTCCAAGCCCACATGATTCTTCGATTTTTTCTATGGTCGTAGAATGATTTAGATGCGTAGAAATTTCCATAGTCGATCCTCAATCCCTTCCAACCATCAATAGAATTTTTATCCGGAATGTATCGATCTCTTTTGGTGTCATACATGCCAATAGTGTAGTAGTCAAACCTAGTGACATCAAGGCTATTTTTAAGGACATATTTAACATTTTTGCCTCGATACGATACATCTAAACCATTAGTATTCTTTAATGATACAGGAAAAAAATCAGGACATTCCCAATTTCCAGTATTAGCAGATGAGTGAAGTGGGTGTTGGGCCTTGACCCATCTCACGAAATCTCTACTTCTATACAATATTGCCAATCCTCTATGTTTTCTCACACTTCCTATCACAATTCTCCAATGCCCATCTTGGCCCATCCAAGCTGTTGTTGGGTCACGAAATTTGGTTTTGTTGATGCTACTGTCAGGAATAATCAAGGGATTGTTATTAGGCTTGATCCATTTACGAAGAAATGGATCAGACAAGTTGGCCGGGACAGCATAGTTTTGAACTTGGGCATCGTTGGCATCTACTACTCCGGTGTATAAGATAACAGGCTTGTTATTAGGTAGAATAGTTGCTGACCCTGACCATGCACCATATTTATCGAATTTTTCCGATGGATAAATTGCAGGCTCTAAATGGATCCAATTGATTAAGTCTTTTGAAACTGAATGAGCCCAAACAATGTTGCCCCATACTGATCCTTTTGGATTGTACTGATAGAATAGATGATAAACTCCATTGTAATACATTGGTGCTGTTGAAAAAAAAAACAAGATAATGAAAGTCAATAATATATAAATCATGAGTTATTGGTAGTTGGTAATTGTGTGTGTATATATAACTCAGTAACTCACCATTAGGATCTGTTGTATGTTTGGAAGGCATGCATAGAGAGACCATAAGAACAAAACAATTAAACAAAGAAATGATTAGTGAGGACAATTAATGTAATCATAATTAATGAACATGCACTAAGAAATAATCAAATACTAATAATTAACCAATAAAAGGTGAAAACATGTACAGAAATTTAGGAAATGCAAAAGTAACTTATAATTAGTCTTCTCTGCAAAATTAATGAATCAGCTTAATTTATGTGGTGTAGTTTAACTTGATACGTAGTTTAATAAACAAACAAAAAAAGTGTTCAAAGTTATAGTCTTAAACATGTCATGAGAATCTTGTGACTATTAAACATATCATTAAGTATATTATGATATAATGAATTAAATAAGAAAATAATGTCACATAGTATTACTTTTTAGGAGTCAATTTTATAAGAGACCATTTGTTTGGCAAGTTAATTAATATAAGACTTACATATTAAATGTACACAATATGAGTATAAAATGTCTCTATATGTCATCTTTCATAATAATAATAATAATAATAATAACAATAATTTAGGAGAAAAAGTATATGGAAGAAGAAAATGTCAAGGGGAATATAAAGGGTGCTCCAATAAATTGATTTTCACCTTAATTCCATGGCCAAAATCTTAGGTCAAAAGAACTTCAATTTTTCATGTTCCTTTTTTCTCTTTTGCACATTCTTATTCGGGTTTGAGTTTTGAAAATTGAGTACTCATCTTTGGTCGGTCGGGAGTGGTTTTACTTTCTAAAGTAGACTATTTTGGTGTGAATTCAAATTAATTGAACTTCAAAATGACTATCAAACACGGAATAAAAGAAAACCAATAATAATCTCTCGCCGATTAAATGAACCACATAATTATGTATGTGTGTGAATGTGCATGGGTAACATATCGTAAATCCATTTAACCAGCAGTTTAAGAAAAACAACAACAAAAATATAATATTCTGAACTATCAAGAATGAACTTACATATATAGTAGCTATAATGATCAGCAAAACAAATATTATTTTTTTCAACATGTAACAAAAGAAACGTACAGCAACATTTCGACTTCTCCAAAAAAATAAAAAAAGTAAAAGCAGACAGTTTTTCTGATGCCTTAATTAATCTTAATACAATTGCACCATCAATTAATTTATCCCTACTCAGATTTATACCAAGTGATGCATGACATGTATTTGTACGTAGACTTTTGGTGAAACCGACATTGCTTACGTTAAATTTTGCGTACACCACATAAAGCCAATTAAGAAGATAAAGATGAACATCATACCATTGATCCAATGCTTAGGTGGCTGAAAATGGAAACCAGTTCTATGAACATTTTTGACACTAACAGCACTTAAAGATTGCAAATCCAAAAAAAAATTATGAGAAGAAAACACCACATTAATGTTTGTTAAAACTATAAAGAAGCAAAATATATAAATTTCCAAAGCCCAAGGAGAAGAATTTTTCTTAAAAAACTCCATATTTTTTTTGTGATATGGAGAAAGAAACTTAAGAATAATGAAGAAGAAAAGAAAGAATGTTGGGAGTATTTATAGAGAAAACCAACTGTGATGTGGGTGGATAAATAAAACAGTTGATTTATTTTGCTTTAATTAAAATGGATATTAATATATTTTTTAGGATAAACTTCATAGCCGTATTTTTTTACACCAGCCTTTTGCCATATGATAATACCTTTTCTTTCTTTCTAGAGTTTAGGTCATGTGCATCGCGAGTAGCAAAGTCGGAATTTTTATTATAAGGTTAAAAAATATATGAAAATAAATACATGAAGAAATTAAGATGATTCAATATATACATTAGTTACTATATATACATTAAAAAATAATTTAAACTTGATATATACAATGTATTTTTCTATCGAAGGGGATTCAAAACCCTCATCAGGCTTCGCCCTGTGCATTGCACCGGATGTCGTATAGAGTTTTATATTATCAAATTAAGTTAGTTTATACGATAAGTAATTTGACATATCAAGCCTTGGGATAGTAATTTACAAATAGATATACATAGGACTCTTGGTTATAAGAAAAGAATCTTATGTTATATATATGGATTACATAAAAATTATCACATAAAAGATCGTCTTATGTTATATGCATCGTATTTAAGCCTTTTTCAAAAGTATATATAAGGGTTGTAGTTGTTGAAATTTGCTACAAAGTGTTCAAATTTGTATTTTGTATCGATAGTATAATCTAGCGTACAAAGAAGGAATCTTTGATTGATGAAAACTAATCACATGCAAATTGTTTGCTACATCTCAAGAAGGCCTCGTGTAACAATATATGTTCAAATTTTACCAACTGCTTTTTTCCTTAAAAAAAATATTAAAATTAAATAAAGATACAAGTTAGGCAGTGTGAAAGATCGAGAAAATGAAACCTAATACCAACCTGCACCTAACAATTCAAATAATAAAAAATTGCCTAATGTTACTAATTATATAGTAGCAACTATATATTCTATTATATATTATACTATATATAGAAGTGTGAGTGAAGCACACAGGTGCACATAGGTGGTGGTTGTCATGTGTGCTTCCTCACAGGGGCATATTTGGAATTGTAAATTATTGACATTCTAGAGATTTTGTACAATATTGCTACATAACTGTATTTTTGCAAATTTTGGACAAAAAATTTTGGACATCGAAATTTTGTAGGACTCTACAAGACGAGTCCAATTTTGTTAAGTTTCTTGGAGGCTACTCTACCCTAATATATAAATCACGCCTATTTGAAGGGTAGCATATTTCCTTCAAGAGACATCACGAATATCCCATAAACTCATGAGGTATTCATAACGAGATCAAGGCATCAAATCTTCCTAAGTTCGAGATATACACTATTAACGCCCCTGGAATTACGGAGATAATCAAGAGAGAAGAAGTAATGGAACAAACAAAATTGTACCCGTATTGTTTATCAATACAATTATGTTTCTCCATATTTTATTTGTGATTGTAATTTATTTTCTATTACATCAAAATTAGTTGCAAACAATTATTTATTTATTTGTTTATTTGATATTATTATTCACTAAAATTATACAACATATAGTTGAAAAGACCATACTCCATTCCCCTCCAAATTCACCAAATTATATAAATGAGACAATTGTGGAGGATGTTTGTTTGTTTTGGAATATATGATGAAAACAAATAAAAAGTAGAATTTAAACTTGAAAATAGTTAAGCACAATAAAATGAAAATCGTGTGGAATTCATACAAAAGATGAATAAATTCGATACTTAAAAAATGTAAATTTTCAATGGTATAAAATTGATTTGTCAGAAATATTTTTGATGGACTTTCCATAAAAAAAATACCATATTTTCGTCCACGTGTCAACAAGAACGTCCATAGAAAATTCGTGATTTTTAATAGTGGTATACCATACATAAAAGAGGAGAGTTTGTAAAAATGAACTAACCAAAGTTTGGATTAATATATACCACGTAAAAAATTGAAAATTCAACCCACTTTTGAAAAAAAAAAACACTAGAAAAATGGGAATTTACTACGGACATTTACGACGAAATCGATAGGTAATTTATCAAAACATTATTGATAAAACTAAATTTTGACGGCAATTTCCGGTGGACGAAATCTTTCTTAAATCTGTCTAAAACGTAATGGACGAGCCAAATTTCTAACGAATTTTCGATCGGAAGTCCATCCGAATTAACCTTTTTTGTAGTAATGACACCTCACACAATAGACAATATGGAATAGTGGATTCACTAACAAAAATATCTTGAGTTAATAGTGCATTGTGTATCACTTTTTTGCGAATTTCACATTACAATTATCAATTGTTTCATCTTTCTACTTAAATTATCACCAACTATGTAAAACACACTTGAAGCTGATTAAGTCAACTATCAGTTGTTGTTTTTTTCCTACATACAATCACCATCTACTCAATTAGGTGTATTTCAATACATATAATGGTGATAGTTCAAGTAGCTAGGATACAGAAACAACTAATAGTTGAAGTGTGACATTCGCAAAAAAGTAATAATTCAGATGTGTCTTCGACCATTAACTCAAATACCTTTGAATCTATTTTACCATATTTAATAATATGCAATCATGATGCTTGAGTCTCAAAATTAATGAATAGGACCACAGTATTTGCTGAAAATGTAACTAAAATGGATAGATGAATATGCATGACAACAAGAAGTGCATTACACATCACATTTACTTAAACCTTTTTTTCAATAAAATCAGCATAAGTTTTAACTACTTGTGGAAAATTTGGCAAAAAATTTTACTTTCTACTTTCCATTTGCATATGTATGTCGTGGAACATTTACAGTTACTTGATAGCTGGCTGCACAAGTGGTACTTTTTTTTTTTTTTTTCAAATTGCATTTCCACCTTGCAGTTTCTTAGTGGATTCCATTGCTAAATATATGTGTGAATTCTTGTGAATTGAATTTAGAAAAGGTATAAATATTGTGAAGAAAATGACCTTAGACACTAACCGATCAACTCAAAAAGCTAGCTCGTGAGATGAGAATTACCCAAAAATCATATATAACGAAATATGTGTGTGTGTGTGTTATCATGAATTTCATAAACCATGCCAATTTCCTAGACATTTTACTTGTTTAAGTTTGAAATATATGATATTATGATGGTGTTTCTGCATCAAAAGTGGTTACTTTTCAAAGATTTTTTTAACATGGGCTATTTTGATAACCGGCCCCAAAAGTATAGGCTAGCCCCTAAATTGTTATGGTAAATCAAAAATAGATTTGGATTGGTTTTAACTCTAGTACCATGTGAAAAAAATGGACCTTAGAATTATAGACGAATGCTCAGTAACTTTGACTCGAACTGTGTTCATCTATTAAAGAATCTATAGCTATATAAGTACAAATAATACATATATTTGAACCCTATAAATTAGGGGTGGGCATAAATACCGAAAAATCGGACCGAACCGAATTAATTTGGTTTTTCGGTTCGATTTCGGTTTTTTTTTTTATAATTTCGGTATTTCGGTTCGGTTTTCGGTTACAGGATTCAGGTAATTCGGTTTTTCGGTTAAACCAAAATTTAAAATATAATTCTATTTTTTTTAATTTTTATACATATATAATATTGAAATTTATAATTTATTTATATATACAAAACCAACAACCCACTTAAATGAGTTAAATCTAAGCCCAACACCAACAGCCCACTTAAAACATAAACCTAATTAATTACCTAAGTCCTAATTCAATGAATTCACTACATACGAAAAAACTCACCAACACTCGAACAACGGCGATTCCAAACTCACCTACGCTCGAACAACGGCGATTCCAAACTCACCAACACTCAAATAACGACGCAACCAGTGGTGATTCCAAACTCACATCGAACGACGATTTCATTTCCAGATATCATTTTATTTTTTCTGTTTTTCCTCTTCTTGTTCCAAAACCGAAAAAATCGAATTCATAAACCGAAATTGAACCGAACCGAACCGAACTAAATCAGTTCGATTTTCGGTACACACATACCCATAACCGAAAACCGAAAACCGAAAAAACCGAAATAAATAAATCGAAATCGAACCGAATTACCGAACGCCCACCCCTACTATAAATCGAATGAATGGAAGAATTCCAAGCTCAAACCTACAATAACATTTATATTGTGAATCCGCCCCTACTCAAAGCATATATCTTTCACTAAAACACTAGAAAAATTGATAATAAACTTCCAATTTACACTTCCACTAAGGTTTTGATGACTTGATGACATTGTTTCCACAATATGCTACAACAACTTTATAAGAGTGCAAGTAAAATCCTAGCACAATTTAGTGATACCTCAAAAAGAACCAAGTGTAAGATATGAATATGGTAGGGGAAAATTGGCAATACATGTGCACCTCCTAAATTGCTGCACCTCTAAAATTATCAAATGCAGTGCACCTCCAAAATTGTTGCAACTTCTATATCAAAACTTTTATGTTCCACTAGATTCCCTTACCCATAAATACCTAATTTTCATAAAAATTAAATAAATAATTTTTTTTATTTCCCATGTCAACATGATGTAATAACCATAATCTTGAAAAATAGCGCTTTACCTTTAAATATATATAGTACCAAAAAGAAGTATATTATTCCCTTTTGTTATTGACCAAAATAAAAAAAAGAGAAAAATATCTAGTTGAGTCCAAATATTCAGCTCAAAGGGAAAAATCCAAAAAAGAGTTTTTTTTTTTGTGTGTGTGTAATTATCTGGTATGTGAAATTTACTAGCCGAACTAATCTTATTTGCCACAAGGCTCAATAATTGGGAAGCGCTCTCTGCCAAAAGTTTTTTCATTCTAAAGGCTCAATCAAATGTTTTAATATTAATTCTTATGGAGCTACATTGACAACAATTTTACTCTAGAAGTAGCTCCATCGTTTTCAAATTTAAGCATTACGTTTTAGGGCATGCTTTTTGTGGATGTCAATTAGTGAATCTTGAGTTCACATCCCCCCACATAAATGGAAAGAAGAGTTTGCATTTGTTTTGAAGTCTTATTATAAACTGTGGTGGAGAAAAAAGTGGATGTTGATATAATAATAATAAGAAGAAGAAGAAGATATACATAAACAACATTGCATTGCATATATTTAGCCATGTGTACATTAATTCTTGGACTAAATGATTAAACAACAAGTTGACTTATATGAATTAACGATGAATAGGGGTGGTTTGAATAATTTTGATTTTCTTGAAAGTTCAATGATAGTTAGACTTGGACAAAAGACACAAACAGTCAATGTTACTAAGCACTTTTTTATTCGTAGTTTAAAATCTTGACTTGTTAAATATAAAATATATGTTGACGTAAGTATATTAATCTTAAATTTGAATAATGTTGTTATGCTTTCCGCAACATTAGAGAAAAATAATATATGTGGACTATGGTCATACAATTCAATAAAGTGATAACGTAGACATTTGTAACATGAATCGAGTGATATTTGAAAAGAAGTGGAAAGCATTTAGGGTTCGTTTGCTATGGGCGATGAGATAGACAAATTATCTCATGGATTATGATATCCCATAGGATTAGTTATCCTACCATATATCGCACTATAGTATAGTGGTGGATATATAATTTCGGGACTAACTAATACCTCTAACCAAACAAAAGATAAACATAATTCTATATTTTATCCGAGGATTATTATCCCTTATCCCTCGTACCAAACAACTCATCAAAGTTGAAATTGAAATTGTGTTTGGACATATGCAGTTCAGGTGAAAAAGAAGTTTTTTTAAAAAAGTTGTGTGAGCAAAAAATTCACTAAGAAAAAATACTCATGTCAGAATGTGTGTGTGTGTGTGTTTTGCCAAAGTTGGACAAGGCAAATTGTCTTTGAAATGAAAAGATGTTACTCTTATTCATGTAGTGGACACAAAAACTTGGTTAGTTGGTTACAATAAGAGGGCACAATGTATGTAGTGTGAACTACTAATTAAGTGTTAGCTTTTGCAGCTTTCACTTGGTGTACAATAAAGTAAAATATTCCTTAGCTTCTTGTACTATATACTATACAGTTGTTGAATGTATAATCCAAAGACACAGAAATCCATGAGGTTTTAACAGTACAGTACTGTTATATTTAAGTTTCAACAAATCAGTGGATTCGTATGGTCTATAGGCAGTGGCTGATCCAGAATTTAGACATTGTGTTTTGTATTGCAGAGTGGATTCGGAAATATACATATAGCGAATTCAATATATACTCGTTATGCACACACATATATAAGGTTCGACTCCAAAGCTCTGGGTTCTACTAAACCCTCGAAACTGGGATATGCCGCTGTCTAGTCTACAACAATATACCCAGTGTAATCCCACAAGTGAGGACTGAGAAGGGTAGAGTATACGCAGACCTTACTCCAACCTTGGGAGGTAGAGAGGTTGTTTCCAATAGACCCTTACCTCAAGGAAAATCATATCAAAGCAGATCAAAAAAAAATCATGAAAATGAAGAAATCATAATAAAATACTATAGAAGCATGACGAAGCATTCTGAAAAAAGGATATGACATTGTCTAGTCTCTAGCGAGTTTACCGATCGAGTTGGGAGGATTATCTGGCATCATATGCTCTACCTCGGGCAATCGATATCATATGCTCATTTCATGAAAACCAGCTATATATGATCTTGGTTTGGCCTTTCACCCCTTGCCACCAGTCATAAAGTCATGAATTAGACATGATGTAATATACTCTTTCCCATAAATTCTCGTACCAGATCAACCCACTGAAATGCAAATAGGGAACAGAAATGTGGTCAATAACACGAAGAATAAAGAGATACTATATGTAACCATTACTCTCTAATAGTACCTGTTTTCCTTTATGATGAATACAGCCTCCTCCGATAGATGCTTTAGCTTCTGGCCACAAATCTCCATTCTGAAGTAGTTCCCCATTTGTGCATTATCTAAATTTGTCTTCTCTGTTTGCACCTGAAAAATGTTAAAGCCGCAGAAATTTAAATGGCTTGTTTTAGATAACAAATTTCAGAAGTCTATTTTCATTATTAAATTCCGTGTCCAGTCAAACACCATCACATAAATTGGGACGCAAGGAGTAACTTAGAAGAACATTAGGTTAACTCTTAGCTTACTCACGTTGTCAAAAAATGGCTGTCTAGCCTCCTTTCAATACCATTAGTTACTGAATTATCCACAACACAAAGAACGATTGATTCACCAGGAGCGTGGCTATGTAAAAACTGCATGCTCCCAAAGTCACTATACTGTGAACAATACCTGCAATAGTGCCACGGAGAGCTCCATTATCTATTGATGTCGTGGGACAGACACTGGCCTCCCGTTTACCATGAGTGCACGTTTGGCCTAAATTCAAGTCCGTGGCGTCACAGAAAGTGTTGGATATAACTCAACTCTTGTAATGTTGTGAATCTACCCTGTCGCATATCATCAAATAAAATTGGATTTTAAAAGAAAAGATATTAGCTAAGCATTTACCATCAGAAGAAAATCATAATATCATGTGTTACCCTCTTAAGGTTAGCCTTTAAAATGTCAAATCTTCCAACCGTTTCTTAGCACAATTGCATACAAATCTCCTACCCTTACTCATAAATCCCATATTTGGTAGACTTTCCATCAAATTGACAAGCAAATATGGATTCAGCCAAATCTTGGAATCAACTCATCAGAAAATTTTGTGACAACCAATTAGTCCACCATTCGAGCATAGCATTAGTGAGCTTGCTCAATACTCCATCTCGCCAAAAATTACATCTATCTGCAAGGAACGTAAACCCAATGACTACACAAAGAGGAGCAGAGAGAGCTCAAAAAAGAAAACAGCCTGCCACGTCAAGAAAGGATGTCATGGGTTCATGGCTATGTTCTTCTTAAGCAAACTATTGAAGTTCTCTGCCCAAGGTCCTGCACAACAAATTATGAATATAGAGCAACGGAAAAGAAAAATTGAAACCACCGGAAGCCTTGAACCAGCTACCAGGGTTTCTGAATGTATTTAGATACTTCAACAGCAACTAATAAGATATCTGAAATTACCAAGTTATTGGGCCAATTACCATCAGATACTAAAATGGAAGACATAAATTCAGCCACTTACAATAGCTTGAGCAATAAACAGTAAATAAACGATGACTAACAGAGTAACAGGACTGAAAAAGCACAGGAGCAGAATTTAAGGAGTAGCAGAAATGTAGATTTTTGTAAATTCTTTCAAGAAAATAACAAATAAGAAGCTGAACTTTCAGCCTCAACTCAAGTATGGCAAAAGAAATCTTTGTATTGACTTAACGGAATTGTCATTGAGGATTCATAGAACACACACCAACTAGTTTGTGATCGAGGCATAATTGTAAACTATCTTAGTGTCCCACAAGCTATTTATCAATACAATAACTAGTTCAATGTGAAACTAAGGGTAGAAGGCAGCATAAAATGACAAAATATCGATATGAAGCATGGTAGAACCATTTATTTGCTTGTCAACAGATCTATTTCAATGATCAATGCATTGATTACTGTTTTGGTTCATTTTAACAAAGATGAAATATCAGTCAAGAAGTGATTTTTCTTTACTTTTCATTTTGAATTACAATCACCAACATGTGATGAAATATAGTGATGCAGGAATACATATCAATTTCTGATTAACTAAGAGACATGGATGGTAATTGAAATTAAAATTATGAAAGATACATATAGGAGGCACACCTTACATCTATGCAAAATAAGAGCCCATATTCTAGTAGTAACAACTTGTCACGATCTATTGGTTCATATAGATCCATGTTCTAGGTATATTAAAAAACAATCTTTTCATTAAATGTATCTAATAAAAATAGACTGAAAAGGTCCACCCTGAAACCAAGGAGGCAGTAACTAACAGTTGAGTCCTCTCCAAACCACAGGAGATAGTTGCCCATCATACGCTCACCAACTCCAATTGCCTCTATGGTGAGGCTTGTTCCGGGCAGGTACGGATCACTTACAATACAAGGGTCCTACAAAGGAAGGGGTTGGGTTAGGAGCATTTTCAATATGATTCTTTTCTTGTATTTGATCGATGAGAAATGTGAGTCTGTTTTGTCCACTTTCTTCATCCCCCTCTCATCCTGTTGCTCGGACTCTCCAAAAATATTGTTGCACTCGTGTTGGATCCTCTAAAAAATGCACTATTCGACACACACTCGGCAGCATTACAACATAGCATTCGCCTCATAGTACAGGAAGAAAGCCAATCACCAGTAATCTCCACAAGAACAGGCACCTTCTTTGAAGTGGTGAAACCGATTTGCATCACGGACAACGATCATTCTACTTGTAACCTGAGAAACAAACTTACAGAATGTATGGCAGTCGCCACATACTCTAAGGTTCTTCATAATTCTAATAGTGGATTGTTCAGGTGTGCTTATGAGGCCAAATGCAATAGCTAACTTTTCACTATGAGAGAATATGTTTCCAAGCTTAAGTTCCTCATCAACATCATGCAACACAAAGTTTGTGTCAGGAACATAACCAGCAATCTCTAATTCCTTGAGCAGATAATTCAACTTCTCGTAGATCTCCTTCGATCGAGGATGGGTGTGGTCTCCAACGCTAAATCGGTGAATTTTGTTATCAACTTCAATCCATGTCCAACCCGGGATTTTCTTCAATTTCTGATGGCCCATTAATTCCCTAATCTTGGCCACGTCCTGCCATTTACCCACTTTAGCATATATATTTGAAAGCAAGACGTAGTGTCCTGGATTCTGAGGTTGCAATTCAATCAAAGATTTTGCTGCCCTTTCTGCAAGTTCAACATGGCCGTGAATTCTACATGCTCCAAGTAACGCCCCCCAAAGCCCTTCATCTTTTTCAACAGCCATATCCTCTATTAACTTTAATGACTCGTCAATTTTCCCAGCACGGCCCAAGAGGTCCACCATACAAGTAAAATGTTTGATATCAGGCCTCACTTCGTACTCTTTCTGCATAGAATTGAAAAGTCGTTTACCTTCTTCAACCAGGCCGCTATGGCTACAAGCATACAAAAGAGAAACAAACGTGATCTTGTTAGGCAATATCCCCCTCCTTAACATCATACGGAACATATCAACAGCTTTGTTTCCTTGGCCATGATAACCATAAGCCGCTATCATCGCACTCCATGTTATAACATTCTTTTCTCTCAAACCATCAAACACTTCCCTTGCAACATCAACCGATCCACATTTAGCATACATGTCAACCATTGCCGTCCCCAAGATAACATCCAACGAAAACTTACTCCTCGCTATATATTCATGTACAATCTTCGCCATACGCATTGCCCCTATCTTTGCACAAGCATTCACTACATTAACCACAACAACTTTATCCGGGACAACTCCTTCCTCTAACATCTTATCAAACAAAACCAACGCCTCATTCGGATCCCCACTCTCCGTATACGCCCCAATCATAACCGTCCACGTCACAACATCCCTCTTAGGCATTCCATCAAACAATTCCTTTGCATCCCCAATTACTTTACATTTCGAATACATATCTACAAGTGCTGCAACAACAAAATCATCTAACATCAACCCATTTTTGTATACAACACTATGAATCAATCTACCCATTTTCACATCCATTGTATCCCTACAAACCCTTATCACAAAAGGCAAATTATAACTATCTGGCCTAACCCCACATCTTAAACACTCCCTAAAAGTCCTTAAACTATTCATAAAGTCACCAACTTTAGCATATCCACCAACCATAACACTCCAAGAAACAGCATTTTTCTCACTTAACCCACAAAACAAGGAACAAGCATCATCTAAAGACTTATGCAAACAATATATGTATAAAAGTTTGTTAGCAACAATTTGATTATTTTCAAGAAACCCATTAGTTGTTATTTGAGCATGAACTTGTTTAACTTGATAAAGATTTTTACACTTAATAAGTTGAGAAAGATAGAATCTTGGATCAAAATAATGAGAAAATTGTGAAATTGGTGTTTCTTCCTCATGTAGTAATTGATGAGTTGTGGCTTCAGCTATTGAGGGAGCTGAAGAATAACAAAGTGTTGCATATTTTGAAGGAAAAATCTTTGGTGATTTGGTTTTGAACATTGATTTTTGGCAAAGGTGGCTATTGTTTCTTGAAATTTACTGGTGGCTATTTGGCAAATAGTCTATGCTTTCCCAATTTGGTGACAGAATTCATGAATACATGCTAATAATTCTAGTATTATTTTTGGTGTTTCGTATCATGAAGCATGAATTCGAGTTTGGTCGTTTTTCATGTGTATCAACACACCAAAAAATCGAAATAATCCATAATTACTGCTTTTTCACTTATTTGTCCTAAAATAGGCTACGTCCGCCTCTATAAAACAACCCTTATCATTTAATAGGTAGTCACAGACGTAGCCATGAGTTTTTGATAAAAACTCATTCCGATGCACCTATTTCCAGAAATTCAAAGGCTAACATACACGAAAAAATAAAAATAATCCACAAATCTTTTCCACTCATTTGTCCTAAAACAACCTACGTCGACCTCTCTAAAGCAACTCTTATCATTTAATAGGTCTTCATGAGCGCAGCCATGAGTTTTCATCAAAAACTCATTCTGATGCAGCTATCCCTAGAAATTCATAGGCTAACACACACGAAAAAATCAAAATAATTCACAATTCCTACTTTTTCACTCGTTTATCTCAAAACAGGCTATGTCCGCCTCTTCGAAGCAACCCCTATCACTTAATAGGTCGTCACGGCTATAGCCATGAGTTTTCGAGAAAAAATCATTCTGACGCACCTATTTCTAGAAATTCATAGGCTAACACACACAAAAAAAATAAAATAATTTGCAATTTATGCTTTTTTGCTCGTTTATCCTAGAACATGCTACGGCCGCCTCTACGAAGCAACCCTTATAATGTAATAGGTCGTCACAGACGCAACTATGAGTTTTCGTTAAAAAATCATTCTGACGCACCTATCTCAAGAAATTCATAGGCTAACACACACAAAAAAACTAAAATAATCCACAATTCCTGCTTTTTCACCTGTTTATCCTAAAATAGGCTACGTCCTCCTCTCCGAAACAACTCTTATAATTTAATAGGTCGTCACGGGCGCAACCATGAGTTTTCGGCAAAAAAATATTATGAGGCACCTATCCTCAGAAATTCATAGGCTAACACACACGAAAAAAGTAAAATAATCCATAATTTCTGTTTTTTCCTTATAATGTAATAGGTCGTCGCAGGCGCAACCATGAGTTTTCAACAAAAAATTATTCTGACTCACCTATTCCCAGAAATTCATAGGCTAACACACAAAAAAATTGAAATAATCCGCAATTCCTGCTTTTTCGCTCGTTTGTCCTAAAACAGGCTACGTTCGCCTCTCCGAAATAACTCTTATCATTTAATAGGTCCTCACGGGCATAGTCATGAGCTCTCTGTAAAAAATCATTCTTACGCCCCTATCCCCAAAAATTTATATGCTAATACATGGTGACATTCTTGAATTTATATGCTATCAGAATGGTTCGGTGACCAATAGTCTATGCATTCCCATGACTTATTTTGGTGTTTCGAATCATAGAATACGAAGTCATGAATTTGGTCGGTTTTTGGTCGGTTTTCGCGTGTATTACTAACATGTTGATTGTTGAGGGACTTCGATTAGCCTAAAATATGGTGGGTCTATTAGAAACGGTCTGGTGACCAATACTCATCGCTTTTCCCTGACTTATTTTTGTGTTCCGGGTCATGAAACAGGGATTCATGAATTCAGTTATTTTTCATGTATATTAGTACATGTTGATTTTCTTGAATTTGGTTGACATATTACGATTGGCCTAAAATATGATGGGTCTCTCAAAAATGGTCATGACCGATACTCAATTCAGCATGAGTCATTTTGGTGTTCCAAGTCGTGAAACAAGAATTCACAAATTTAATTCACGAGGGTATATAAGTACCATTTATCATAGTTCGTAGATATATATGTCCAATTTCCTTACTATTATTTAAGTAAAAAAAAAAAAAAAATTAATTTTAAAAAATGGAATTACTTGCACTGTAATTAGATAAATTAACATCCGTACTTGGAACTTGATGTTAACAAAGTTAAATACACTTCACCAAGTGCCCACACTTCCTACTGAGTAGAACAAGCATTCTATATACAAATTTGCTCTAGGCTCAAGCATTAGAAATTGTTGTGCACTTGATGTAAATATTAGTTTGATCATCTTTAGATCAGAATAGTCACAAAATATAAAAATTTACTATCTGGTATTCACCATTGATTGTTACTATATAAGTATTGCAAGATGAACCATCAACTCTTCAAGGAATAGCACTTCTACAATACATAGAGTACCATCTTTCACTAAAGAAATGCACCAAGAGTTGATCATTTACAGCCATTTTTCTAAATCCCAAGATGGGATTTATTTTTGAAGACTGAATCAACCTACAATATATACTGCAGTTTGCAGTATTCGCTCAGTATACAAGGAAAATACTGATACAGATTAAATGATCATATGCACGAGGGAACAAAGAGACCAATCTGCTAATTGTTGATCAGTGAGAGAGGAGATCGTGGTATAAGTGATGGCTTTAGCTCCTTTACTTGGAATGACTCAAATGAATTATTCTCTCGAAATTCCTCTAGTAGAGTTTCCATTGGCATGGCTCGCAACGACTCAATTGTTCCCTTGCTTGGTACATCTGGCTCAGACCTAATTGGCGTTGTTCCAGTTGGCTCATAATCCTGAGCATCAATCAGAAAAATTATTAAAGTACAGCAAGAACATATTCTTAACTAGTAAATGCCAAGAGCTAAAGAAAAGAAAGATACAAAGCTTCATTTCATTTGGTTCATATCCTAATGATGAATGGATTATTATAAAGTGAATAATAATGTAGCAACCAATCCATTATACAGTTAACAATAATGTAAGGAATGGCATGTAGGGGTTATCTACTTTTAAGGGCATTTTTCTCTTTAAATACTTTATTTCCTTATTGCTAATACATGTATTCTTATTCCACATTTCTATCTTGCATAAAGTAATACATGAATTCCCACGTAGCTTATTGTTGCTATTATCTAAATGTCAACCAAACATGTGTTAGTTATGACGGATTAATTTTTCTTATATGGCCAACAAAACTGCACTAGTTATGCGGCAAATGGAATATGGAAGCATTGTCTATCTTCTACCAACAGCAAAATAGGTAGTAACAAAGTGAAATTCTGAGAAGCTAAATTTTTCCAAGATTCTTGATAATCGTACCATGAACTTCTGTTGAAATGTTTCAAGGGCCTTCTGTTCAATGGAGGTAGACTGTGTGCAGTGATCTTTCTTAAGTTCATCAAGGGTCTCCGAGTGTGCACTGGCGGTACCCAAAATGCCAGATATAGATCCTCTTTCTTCGCCTGATAAGCCTGGATAAGAATGAAACCAGAGGAAACATAACAAAACAGCACCCAAAAGTCATCAACAAATCACGCCAACCGTAAAAACCACCATTATAAGCTACTTTTTCGTAAAAATTACTACTTCAATAACAGCTACATATTGGCAGCAGCACCCCTACCAAAATATGAAACTAATCATGACAGGCAAAACTAGATAATCTACCATAAAGTGTACTTACTACCTCATTTTACCATGTTATTAAATTTTTGCTTCTATGAGCACATTTTACTTCCAAAATGTCTTAACTTATTGCCTATCTATAGAAGATTTTCTTTTGTATTGAACTGCACGCCTACCCTTTATTCTGTTAAAGAACCCAAAATCATAACATACTAGACAAATTTTAAAACCTTACCATCAATAGATTTAATGATATCTTCACTATTCCTTTTCACATCTTCTTCAGCAGCCTCCTTTGTGGAATCAAATTCATTTACATGTTGCTCGTTGCTATCACATATGTTCCTGTAACAGGAAAAAGAGTAAAAAAAGAAGAGGGATGTCATAATGATGTTTGATAGAGTGCTTACGTTTCTCTACAAAGAGAAAGCAATAAGCTCCTATTGGTTCTTCAAATACATTATCTATTATATTTCTGCATGCTCTTGTCCTATTGTTTTTTATAAACCTTCCATGATCCACTATTGTTGACAATGAAAGTTTAACCACTCACTAATTCCCCAAGTGATTAGAGATATAGGAAATTATCTTATATTCTCCCAACAAATTTCAATTACTTGATGGTGCTCTTCCACCAGTACGAAATAATACCAACATTCATAAAACACTCTCAATTCCCAGCTACAATAAAGTTGTCTCGGTAAATAGGAAAGAAGAGTATTAGAAGTTGATTTGAACACTTGGAAATATTTTCAAGCAATTCAATATGGCATCAATGACAAATTATAATGCATACCCTACCACTATGTCTGGAACAAAGGAAGCAGATATTGAGTGAATAGGCACAAATGAACAAAAGATGAAAAGACGTCACATTTCTCAAAATAGTTTCTTCAACTAACAGCATTAATAGGCACAAAATGGAACTGAAAATTGAATAAACACTTGGAAACCTTCCCATCAACAATTTAATTAGATGGTGGTCGGAATATTGCATCTGTTGTTTATTTCTATTTATCTGTTTGCAAAGGAAGGCAGGGTGGAGGGTGGAGGGTGGGGGGGCTTCTCCATCTTGAAAAAATATCCTGGTGGACTTCTGGAATCAAATTGAACATTTCAGGTGCAGAGCCTAAGAACCTTTGAATTGATAATACTTCTCCAATATTCATTCTCTTTTTCTTGTCATAAATAAATGAAATAAAATGTTTAGCATGACTTAAGACAATTTACTTTTCAGACTAAGAAGTATGAGTTCTTATCCATTACAAAACAAGGGGTAATATAAATCTTTCATTTACTAAAAGTAACCAATATGTTACTTATCTGCTCTTCAGTCATAGAATAGAATACCAAGTAAAATTAAAAATGTACCTGACAACTGAATGCATTGTCGAAACATGTTGGTCGCCCATGTCTTTAACCGATTCATGTGTACTTTGCCACCGTTTCAGAGCTGTTTCAGTTGTGTATACACTGGATAGAAAAGCCACACACAATTGCTTACAGAAAAAGTAGAAGAAAAAATATTTAAAAAGAAATAGAGTAAAGGAGAAACAACTAGTCATAGAAAAAGGACAACAAATTTAAATCAGAGTTCAGTTAACCAAATAACAACTGCAACTTAGCAGAATTTTTTTTAAAATCACATATATAAGATGCAAATTCAGATACTTACCATTTTTGCATGAGTAACTCCATTCGGCAATGTTTAGCAGCAGAGAAATCAGCATTTTCTTTGGTCTGACCTTCTGCTTGTGTATAGAAGTCCTGCCATTTTCTTTTTGCATCTGTTGTAATACCTTCCATAGAAGATACATGCCCATCCAAGAATGTCTTATTTCCAGAAACAGTTTCTCTAAGATCAACAAGCCTTGCACCAACCTGTCAGGTAAACTTTGAGAAAGGGAACAGAAGAAAGATCATATGTATATCACAAGAGTAGAAAACAAACCAGTTCTTTTTGGCGACGCATGTGATTGGAGACCAAGGAAGTCATCTCAGCAATAAGCTTCTCTGCATCTGATCTTGATTGCTCCTGAAGAGGACAAACTCAGGCATCAGAATTAGAGGAACAACAACATTGTTGTATCAGGTCTCAGAGGCATACCTCATATGCCTTCTCAAATTCAGCAATAGACTTCGTTTGAATCTCATCAGCTGTTGTTGAATGCCTTTCAAGTCTTTTTGATTCGTCTAAAAGCTTGTCAAAAAATCCTTGAATGATCTCAGAGATATTTGTCAAATGCTCTGTACTGTCATTAAATCTCTACACGATTGGAAAAAAAAATAAAAAATGATGAACAATGCAGAACTATATCCTCAAATGAACTTCAACAACCAAAGCTCTAGATGTAATAAATGTTGATTATCAGTCAAAATTTACAAATAGAGTTCATAGTGAAACCTGGCGAAGCTCTCTAGCAAAATGTGCCATTTCTCCTTGGTGGGTTGACAAAGTGCTCTGAAGTTCATCAAAAATCAAATTTGCTTCAACAGACTCTGCATCTAAAAACTGCAACAAGGAAAGGAATAAAGTTTAGGTATTCAAACCACAAACACATCTATTATTGTATACCGACAGAAATCCAAATGCATCAGAACTGAAAGCAAAACTGGCATGTCGTACTTCTTTAGTAGAAATAGAATTAGAAGAAGCCGAAGTCGAGATTTCCTCCAGAGCAGCATTAGAAGTAGCTTTATGCAGCCTCACTACATTTTGCATAGCCTCAAAGTGAGATATGTACAAGGCCTTCGAAGAATTGATTTTCCTCGCCAAGTCTAAGGTAGCCTATAACAAAAGTTATAGGAGAGAACCAAAGAAAAGCACAGAAATCACTAGCAGAACAAGCCAAACAAATAGAAGGGGGGTAGGCAGAAGATGAAATAGGAGAAGAGCCACTGGTATCCAGTAATCACCTTGTCATGTGATTCAAGAAAATCATGACAGATTTTCTCGACGCGGTGGAGGTGTTCATTTTGTCGAGACACTGACATTGCCACTGTGCTGGAAAGAGAACCAAGTTGCTTTGCAAGCTCGGTTTGAAAGCTGTCTACCACTGACCGATTATCAGTATTCAGTTTATCCTCTCTAGCTGGAAAAAGTCAAACAGATACGATGAAGTGAGTAATCCCGTCAAATCATGAAGCAGAAGCGATTAAATTTCTTACCAATTTTTTGAAATAAGGAAGCATTCTCTTGAATTGATTTCTCCAAGTCAGCCCGTAAAACGCATGCTTGGTGAGCCAAGGCATTTTCTGAAAATATCAGATTTCAAAGTTAATACTGAATGGGAAAGCACACTTCAAAATGAACGTTCAGATAACTATACCAGCTTTTTTTTGTTCAGAGATGATAAAATCCCGCTCCTTGAGAGTGTATTGGCATTGTCTCAACTGTTCTTCAGAGTAGGCTAGCACTTTGCTTGTTTGGTTCAATTGTTTCTACAAGAACCCTCTAGTATAAGAACTTTCAAACAGGTATTGAAACACTAAGTTGCTCGGAGTCTCCACAAATGTTGTCGCACCCGTGTCGGATTCTTCAAAAATACACTATTTTTGGAGGATCCACGTGCACCCCTCGACATTTTTTAAGAGTCCGAGCAATATAGGCGAAACACGACAAAGGAATAAAAGGCTAGCAATTCACCTGTGTTGCATCAAGTTTACTAGTCAAATCTGAGCACTGCTGAACCTGACTATCATGTCTACTTTGTAACTCCTCGAGTTGCTGATTATCACAGAACAAAACACAAGCTATTATTCACATAATAAGTGGAATATACAAGAATTATTCAACTACGAGGGTTTCAATCAAGTACAGACCTTCTGCTGGTTTTCTATGCTAACTCCCATTTGTTCAATTTGATCAGCCATTGCCTAAAGTAAAAAAAGGTAAAAGATTCTATATCAGAAAACTCTTGCAATAAACAAACTGAATAAATCCTAATAGTCATAATGAATATAGAAAACAAAGGGAACAGAGCTGTATAAGCAGATGAGCCTTCAAATCTCATCAAGATTCGGGGATAGAGGTCATAGACAGACTAAATATTTTTTCTACTCATTCCTTGAACAGAGAAAAGGAAAATCAAGAGTGCCCTACCTTTCTCTCACTCTCTTCCTGATAATATCGCTCTTTTGGTATATAAACACCATTCTTCTCACGAGCAGCGTACACCTCTGGAAGAAAGCAGTTTGAACAAAGGGTAATCAGTAAAATGTTGCTCTGAACTTGTGGAAAGAAGCATTTAAAATATCTCATAGATTAAGTTTAAGCAATGACCTCCTTTAAGCCGCTCAATTTCGCCATACAAATCCTTGATGAGGGTTGATTTCATCATTTTTTGATTCACCTACAGATAAACATCAAAAGGAATGAGATATTGAGCAAAGTAGAACTAAAACAATTGTTACAGTTCAAATTTTTGTAATCTTATGTAGTTATCTGGGAATCAGTGTGTATTGCATGTTGCATCAAATTATTGCACAAATGCCAATAAATTAAGTCCAAGCGAATAGAATTCAACTAAGAAACCAAAGTGACTAGATTCCTTACCAGTAAAAAATACAACAACAACAACATACCCAGTATATTCCCACCTTTACCAGTAACAAATATGCTTTTAAAAATGTCAGCTAAGTTATTTATCTTCCCGATGGCTCTTAACTCTTTCTGACTGGTATAAACATTTCCTGACAAACAGCCTTAACAATAATCTCCTTACAGTTATAGCAGTAAATCTGGAACATTTCCATCTAGTATTACTCATCAAATTCCTTTGAGGTAGAGCGGCATACTAAATAACTTGATTAACCAAACACAATGCCTCTCCACTCCAAAAGGAATATAATCTAACCACCGCTGGCGTATGGTAATGTGAAACTTATACTTGCCTCAGTACTTGCTCCACACAACAAAAGTAAAACAGGCAAATGAGGGATGCTCACAAGTAACAGTATAAAACACTAAAAAGACCATAGATTACTATGACATGATTAACATCTGTGGAAAGATATCCATTGGGTTAAAGCACATCCAAAACATACATACAAACAGAAGATGAAAAGCTGTTGTACGTGAATACAATAGAAGCGAACATCAGACAAAGATTTTCTATATTGAAAGAGTGAGATCAGCATAAGGTGATTCTGCCAAGGATACCATTGTTCTTTTTCAAGAATTACCTCAGGCTTATTCCTTATGTGTTTAGCTCTGTGGGCATAGTCTAGTGTGCTCAAAGTCTCCTCAAGACAGTGTACAGCAGGTGACACTGTGGCAATGATACATGTTTTGGTTCTTCCTCCCAATGAATCACGCAGCAAACGTGTAAGTTTGCTATCCCTATAATTAGCAACATAAAAGATGGCATAATAAGTATACAGATCGAAGAATAGATAAAGAACAACCAAAAACCTTAGATACCTGTAAGGGATATGCCCAAGATGCTCAACAAGGGCATTAATCACTCGTCCAAGTGTGAGTAGACTTTTGTTTATTTCTCCAGCTTCCCTTGCACGACCCTAAGAATTAAAATTGCAAAGTATTTAACAGAACAGAATGATTTCCTATTATAACGAAAGTAATAAAACAGAAAGAGCACAAGGTATGAAAAATTACAAGTACATCTAAATGACAAAACAAAAAGAGGAAAAAACTAAGAGCGTGGTGCCTTACAGAAAGGAGAAAATAAAACAATTGTACATGTTTGATTAAATGAGATTAAGAAATGAATTTCTAAAAGAGTTAATAGATGGACCAGTAAATGTGTTACCTCCCTAGCCCCAGAGCGAGAAATGTTCTCCGAACCAGCCAAATCAACTAAATTCAACTTGCCACATTTTATTAGCTCTTCGCCTTCAGGGGTTGCTTCTTTGATGTGTATTGTTATGGAAAAAAGAGAATGTGACCGACTGAAAAAAAACCATTATTTCTATCATCTTGTATGCAAATGATAATATAATGATTATCACGGCGAGCAAAAAAGTATACCTTGATTGCTTATTGAGCAAGGTTTCTGCAGTCCGGCGTTTTGATGATCCCCTTTCAAGTAAGGTGAATATCTCATTGGCACTTGTCACAATTTCCTCCTCAAGCCCTCTAACTAGAACTCCACCTTTCCCATCTTCCATGAGTGGCAATTGTTTCTTTTGTCTGTCTTCTAAAGCGACTTTAGACAGATCCTCAGGGGCTAACAAGTCAGTGATTTCTTCATTATATAACTCTAAGAATGTAACTTTCACACTGTATTCTGCATTTTGACTCTCCAATGTATCAAATATTTGCTTCACTGCCCTAGGTATGACACCTGCTTCTTGTGGAAGCTCTCCATTAGGCCCACTCTGCGATGTCATACAATCAATAATAAGATAAGTGCATATGCAAGCCTTTAAAGTAAACATAAGCTCAAAGCCTGCAATACCTTGGACCTCTTGCATTCACCTTCCATAGTGTAAGTCTTCCCGGTACCAGTTTGTCCATAAGCAAAAATCGTACAGTTAAATCCCTCTAAAACTTCATTGACAATGGGGATAATTGCCTGATCATAGAGGTCCCTTTGCTGCGCTGAGGGGCCAAAAACCTGTACTTTAACAAAAGAGCAAGCATAACGATATCATGAGTAACACTTTCTGAATTACATGAAAGTATCACATTTACACACTTATGCACTGTGAATGACATTTCAAAATAATAACAAATTAATTTCTATAATCAACTATGAAAAAACAAATTATCCTCTCTTTTTTTTTCTGAAATGCCTTAATGAAGCAAAAAACTAAACTTTCTTTCCTTTTCTGCAGCAAGATACTACAACAACAACATACCCAATGTAATTCCACTAGTGGGGTTTGGGAAGAGTAGTGTGTACACAGACGTTACCCATACAAGGTAGAGAAGTTGTTTCCTATATACCCTTGGCTCAAGTAAAAACATTATAAAACAGTTTGAAAAAAGAAACAACGGGAGTAAAGATATTCGCACCAAAATATGTCAAAAGGTTTAATCACATCAGCAACGACATCAAAGTTCCTAATTTGAGGTTTATGTTCAAATTCTAAAAAACATCAGTTCTAATGCAAACCAAGCAACAAAACATTAAAATAATCGAAATACCTTTACGAAGCAAAAACTAAACTTTGTTTCTTTTTTCTTCAGCAAGATATTAGCTCCAAAAACATGTGAAAATACTTAATCACATCAGCAACAACACTAAGTTCCTACTTTGAGGCTTATGCTCAAATTCTAAAAAGAATCAGTTCCAATGCAAACCAAGCAACAAAACATTAAAGTAATCGAAATGCCTTAACCAAGCAAAACTTAAACTTTGTTTCTTTTTTCTGCAGCAAGATATTAGCTCCAAAAATACATTAAAATGCTTAATCACATCAGCAACCAAAGTTTCTACTTTCAACTTTATGTTCTAGCCTATGTACATAACCAACTCAACTAAAACATCAAAAGAATCAAACAATCAAAGCATTACCTTATCGAAAGCGAAAATCGTATCAATATCTTTTGTATTTATGGCCAAACACAACTCCAATTTTCAAATATCTTTTTTTTTACTTTGAAAACAAAAAACTACTTTTTTTCAAATTTCACAATGAAACATGGCCAAAACGCCCACCAAATTATCCTCTTTTTTTCCTGAAATGCCTAAATGAAGCAAAAACTAAACTTTCTGTCCCTTTCTGCAACAAGATATTAGCTCCAAAATACTCTAAAATGCTTAATCACATCAGCAATCACCCTAAGTTCCTTCCTTGAAGTTTACGTTCAATTTCTAAAAGAGCCAGTTCTAGTCCATATACATAACCAACTCAACTAAAACACTAAAACAGTCGAAGCATTACCTTATCGAAAGTGAAAATCCTATCGATATGTTTTCCAGCAATGTTCTGAGAAACAGCAACTTCCCTCTGAAACTCATTACAAGTCACCACTTGTGGAGCATTACTCCGCAACTCATCGTTACTAAACGGCCTGAAAAATCAACACCAAAATTCAAGAAAATTCAAAACCCAATTCCCAAATATCATAAATAACAAAACCCTAATCCCAAAATCCCCGAAAAAAAATTCAAAAAAAATAATCAATTTACCTGCAACGAAGCAAAACCTGAACATTTACGCCTTTTTCCTTATTCGACATCTTTAACCGTTGTACACAGGGTGAACCTATGCTTCTTTTCGGTGTACTTGATTGAGCCACTGTGTGTTTTAGGTGTTTGTGTGTGAGAGAGAAAATGCTGGACCAAAACCGAAACCGAATGTATAAAATTTGTGAGAGTTGCTGTGTGTTTTAGGTGTAAGTGTGTGTTTTTCGGTGTTTTGAGTGACTGTAAATGAAAGATCTGAAAATGAAAGCGGGAGGAAGAAGGAGAATTTGAAATTTGAGGGGAGGCGCGTGTAGGGGGGTAGATCTGGACCGTTGGTTTTTGTAAGGGGATTAGATTGGACGGTTGAGATTAATTTATGGTTGTCTGAATTTTTTTAGATTTGTTTGATGATTTTCAAATTTTGAGCTCTTAATGGGCTTTTGGTTAAGCCCAATTGATACGGGTCATTTGCATTTTTGCTTCTATTTTGTGTTGATTAAAGAAAAGTTCAGAAATAGCAAACTAGTCTTATTATGCTGAATGAGAGGCTATTCTTATGGGTTTTTCCTCGGGGGAAATGGAGGCTAAAGTAGGAGTAAAACTACTACTATATTTATGAACCAACAACAGGTGAAAAACCGAGACCTACTACACTCACTAAGTTAGAAGATCACCATAGAGACTTGAACAGGACTTGAGTCCCTCAATTGATACTACTACTTTTTTTTTAATGACCATGGTGACGGGTCAACCTTTGCGCATCTCGACTAATTTCACAGAATACCTGCCACCTCCCACCACGAAAAGGTCCACCAAGTAGGAGGGTCCAAGTACGCCACCATGGAAATTACGAAGATTTTATTTTGGTTCTTATAATATAGGACTTTATAATAGTTAATTTTCAATTAATAATTAAATAGTTACATAAATCACAATCTTTTTGGAGTTAATTACTCCCTATCTCAACTTTTTTCAAAATTACTAAAAAACTCTGATTTAGTCCACACGGATACATCACATTCTTTCAGATACATCACTTAATTTTACACGGATACATCACTTAATTTTGTACGGACACATTATATTCTTCTGTGATGTATCCAAGCTTTTAAGTAAAATTAGAGATTTATGTAATTATTTAAAAGGGTTGGGGTTTTAAATAGTTCTTCTGGTAATTTAAGTTGTGGTATAATGTAATTTTCCAAATATATATTGTATTCAAATATTTGGGCCTAAACGTCTAATCCATCATTCAATTGGGCTTTGGATTCATTGACAGTCCTTTGCTACATGGGGCAAATGCACGAGAAAGTTACACTTTTGTCCTTCAAACGGGTAGGTTTTTAATTTTTCGTTCTTCAAATGAGTTGGTCTTTAAATTTTGTCTATAATAATTAAATTTATGTCTAGAGGGGCATGAATTCTTTATGAGCATCGGGCATAACTTATTATGATACGAAAATATAAACTTATACCTTAAAATACGGGCAAAGTGTTTGAGGACCGTTATTAAAGCAGAGTCTAATTTCACAGATTTTTGTAAGTTTAATCGTTTTAGAATCGACTTCAAACCTACAAGATTGAAGTTGATAAAATTCGTATTTGAAGCTATAAACTTGACATTAACTTGTGCAAGTAAACTTATGGTTGGCTTGACAACTACCTTCATTTTATTTCACTTGTGGTATCTCAATTTTAATTTCTTCCTTTGCAACTCAAAATTAATTTATTCATGAATTTCATTTTTATTCATAGCACTCAAATTAATTTATTCAAATTAAACAAAAAATTACAATATAATAACCGAAACACTGAGAGGTACAAAAGCATTACATATGTTGATACCTCGCACAGCAATCAATGCCATGAAATTTCTTTAAACCAACAATTAGCAAAGCTTTCGAAGATGAAAAAGGGAGGGAGAACATACATTCAGATGCGTATTCAGGATTTCGAAAGGATGACTGCACTATTACGTAATAGGTGGATCTAAGATATAAATTTGACTGATTTGACCTCACTTAAAGAGGTGCACCCAATCAGCATCGCTTTATACAATACTTCAAGCATGGATTCACACATCTATATTTAAATGTTTTTAGAAAAATATAACACTACTATATATGATCTAGGGAGGGAGTACGAGTTCACATGAACCCGGTGACCCCCACTTAGATGCGCCCCTGCATTCATTTGTTAAAAGTTTTCTAAACTGGCTACAAGTTAAATATTTTTTAAAACTAAATACAGCATAAATAGCAGGATAAAAACTGGTTACCAGGTGCAATTCCAACTTGCTACATATCAAAGTAGGAGATATGGAATCATCATTATTTTTTGAATTTGTGGTCAATTTTCTAATTATTCACCGTCTAAATTTGAAATTTCAGTGTTACAATTACTAAGGTAAGCTTTGAAATTTTATTTTATTTAAACAGTTTGAAGTGGCTGATAAGGTCATTTAATTTTATTTTTTTTAGAATTTTAGCTTTTTTATAAGGTGTCGTATCATAGCTGATTTAGAAGTGAATTATGAATGTATTAAATAATGTATAAGTAATACCATGTTTGGTAGTTGTTTATGAGGTAAGTTATTTATGTATAAAATTAATGTTTTGTTTGGTTTACAATTTTGAAACTCGCGTAACTAATAGTATAAGTTATGAGGGAATCTATTTGTTATATTATGCAGAATAGAAGGTGGAATAACTTATACATAAATAACTAAACCATGCATAACTAATACCTGCTAAACACGTAGATTTCCTCATAAATAATCCCTCCATTACTAATACATACATAACTTTAACCAGCTACCAAACAAATGCATTGGTCGCGTAACATTTTTGGTAGTTGAATATTGAAAGGTATGATCCAAGACGTAAGTGTAGACAAAAAATACCACCCATTTTTGAACTTTTGACCCTACTTGCCTTGTGGACAAATATTTAAAGTCAAAAATAAAAAAGATTTAAACTTCAAGTTTTGTTGATGGAATAACTTTGGTGGACAAAGTTACTTGATATCTGTTGCTGTAGGAGGTGGCAAGTATCCCGTGAAATTAGTTGAGGTGCGCACAAGCTGATCCGGACTCCACGGTGATTAAAAAAAAAAAGTTCAAAAACCCCAATACCAAAGCCATTCACCTGTAGAAACTGGGTCAACTGTCCACTTTTTGGTTTTTAACAAATAGCCATTATTACGAAGGTTCAACTTAAACTTTAGAATAGTGACAAAGGTTTGGACAGACAATATAGTTGCTAAATTGAATATTGTTGTTCTAATTTGTATTTATGACTTCATATTGATGTATACCACTTTCATAAATTATAAGAATTTAAATCTAGTTTAATGTAATGTTTGTCCATCAATAAAGTCAATTTGTATTTTCACTTCCCTTAGTTTAGACATAAAATTCTGGGATGTGACAATGGGTGGTCCACAAGTCACAACTTGCACTGCTGGAATTATTTTGTTTGTTTATCTATTTATTTATTGCATTGAATGGATGGCTCACATATAGTTATGACTGCAAATTTGGAGTCTTGTATTATCCATCTCATTATTATAGAAAGTCTCAATATCTTGCACCCATTGAGTTATAGTAGTCAATGGAGTGTATTGAGAACTAGAAAGTTTCAAGGTTTAAATCCCAATAAAGTCAAATACATTAGGTGATTTCTTCACATATGTCCAAGCCCTGATGGAGAGAGGTACGCAATGCCTGTACTGGTGGGAGGTAGCTTGAGTGCGGAATTCAAACTGACCCGGACACCACAGCTATAAAAATCTCAAAATCTTGATAGGCAATAACCCGCTTGCCTTGGTCATGGTAGTAACTCATATATAAAGTATAAACTACTACATCCTATTGACAATTTGAAGTGTCACTGCTAAATAAGAGAACCAAAGAATCAAGAAAATGGATACAAATGAATCAAAATATGATAGAAAAAGTGAGTTAAAAGCCTTTGATGACACAAAAGCTGGTGTCAAAGGGCTTGTTGATGCAGGAGTCAGTAAAGTCCCTCAAATTTTCATTTCACCTCCAAATACATCAACAAAGAACTCAAATTCCACCACAGGACAGTTCATATTTCCAGTAATAGACCTCTAATGCATTGCTGAGAATCAAATCAATCGAAAAAAGGTCATTGAGAAAATCCGTAATGCATCGGAGACATGGGGCTTCTTCCAAGTAATCAATCATGGCATTCCAAGTAAAATTTAAAGATGCCATGCATACAATTCTAACGACAAAACTTCATCGTGTGATTCAGGAAACTTGTCATCAGATACATATAAGAGAGAACTTATTTTGAAATTCTTAACAGCCTAGCAGCAAGATCAGATACAAAATTTTATGGTCACCATGTATATGGTGCAATGGGTTTAAAGCACTAAAAAGCCACATAATTCCACAGAACCAACTACTAAACAAAAATGTAACTGTCCTAATCCAAGAAACAAAAACTGACGAACAGAAATTATGCTAAATCCAACAGAGGCTATTACTCCATAACCGCGACTCCTCCTGCAGCTTTGATCTTTTCTATTATCTCATTAGCCTCCTCTTTGGTCACTCCTTGCTTTAGTATAGCAGGAACCTTTTCGACCAGGTCCTTGGCTTCCTTCAGACCTAGACTAGTGAAGGATCGAACCTCTTTGATCACCTTGATTTTTGCAGCTGCATCAAATTTCTCCAACTTGATGTCAAATGCTGTTTTCTCTGCCTTCTTCTCCTCAGCCTTTGCCGGTCCACCAGCTGCTCCTCCCATTGCACCCTCCATGCCTTCTACTGAAATTTGTTTCAAATTAGGGTGCTTTAGTATCTCCCTCAGTAAAGGACCAATTTGTCTACGTTCTTCTGAGGGTAAAGCAGCAATACGTTCAGCAAGCTGAACTATCTTGTCCGATGGTGGGGGTCTAGGGCCATATGGATCATAGACATCAGGATATTTGTATCTTATTGGCTTGGCATTGGGATCTCTGGGAACAAAATCAGGTTGAAATGAACGAGATTGCAGAGGCCCTACAATTTCACGAAGAGCTGTACACGTTTGGACGGGTCTTAACCGTGCAAGAAGCTTCATGCTTAAGATATCACTTTGCAAGCAATGAATTGCAGACGATGCTAGCTTGATTAGAGTTTCATATGTGTGTTTTGATAATGCAGAAGAACTCGGATAATTTGGACTTCAACCACTTGGTAAAGCTTGTGTCTTCCACTCTTACCTTGAAAAGAAAATTAGACATTCAGATAGAGAGGACAACTACAGTACAATCAACTTGGTAAAAGCCATTCAATGCCCATATGCACCCAATCTATCAATACACAGACACATTAAAGCTTTCGTTGGTTTAGTTTATGATGGGTCATCAATAAAAGTTCCTAAAATTTATAAGTTGAAATGAAGTCTACAGTGATATAACTAAAATCAGGGAGACAATATGACTTTAGATTGACATAATCGTCAGCATGTTGTAAACACACCAAAGATGGATAACAGGCCAATTAAGATACTCAATAACAAAACTAAGGTAACATTTTAATTTACAAGAAAACGATTTATGAAAGGTGTACAGATAACAACTACTACGACAAAGAATGAACAAGAATGAAACTAAAGTGACAATCTCCTCTTAGTTATCTAAAGAGGTCCAAAAGAATGCATCTCACAAAACTTCTTTCGAATTAAACTTTTATGTCCTTTTTACTAAGAGCGGGCTTTGGTTCGGTTCGTTTGGTTTTTGATTTGGTGCAATAGTAACTGAACTGAAATTAGTTCGATTTTTTTACTGTTTTTGCTAATTCGGTTTGGGCCTGTCATATTGGACTTTTAAATTACATTTTTTCTACTTAAAAATATGTTTCTAAATTCAATTTTTTAAAATGTTTTGACTGTAAAATTATAAAGCTAATACCTCATTAGTTCGTCTCAGGTCCACAGTAGGACATTCTGCTTAGACAATTTATTATCCTTAAGAAGGTTGAAAAAGTGTATATTTTCATTGCTAGAAACTGGATAACTGTTGATGCACCTATCAAAGAAAACATAGAACTATAATTTGATGCTTCCACACTGACTGCGAGAAGAATACAATTAATTCCGGTTAATGTGCTAACTGCTAACACCTTATCCAAAAAAAAAAGGTGCTAACTGCTAACATCTCTGCCTTTTCACCAAGGAAATGATTTTAAGAGAGCTGAGCAAAGCAATAGCTAAGACACATAAACCTGGGATGACTTGTTTACATCTCTGCCGCATTTATTAATCGCTTAAGAATCCAGCAAATGCAAATGATAACATGCTTTATAATGTAAAAGATGAGCTTTTCCGGACTCTATCAAAATTTTATACTCTAAAATAAGAACAATTGAAAACTTAAGAACTACTTATACACGGAATAACTTACACACACATACAACAAAGAAAATCAGAGAGAGATTTGGCAACTATGAAGACGAAAGAGAAGTGGGAAATGGGAGGCTGCCGACAGCAATGGCGACTCAGTCTCTCTCTCGCAAATGAAAATTTTGATTTGGAACCCTAGGCCTAGTTAGTGGTTTGTATGTCTGTATCAGTGTAATATATGGTCTGGTTTTGAAAAATGGGTTATGGGACTTTTAGCTGGGTAAGAATTTGGGCTACAGAAGTTAAAAGGTGAGAAGATCCCAGAACCCCATATATAAAAGAACTTTGATTTTCGGTTGAGGAATTAAAATCAAACACTGAACTGAAAAATTTAAACCGCAAACCGGCAAAAAAAGGAAACCGAAAAACCAAATTTTTTGGTTTAGACAGTCATTCGGGTTTTATGCTCACCCCTAATTTTTATTTTTTAATGGAAGCATTATAGTCCTTGGCAAGCAACTACATATTAATATACCTGAATAGCATAATCCTGTCACTTTTCAGCATAATCCTAATAACAACAAAAGCACCCGCGCCTCAACCCCAAACTAGTTGGGTCGGTATATGAATCACATATATCCTCTATTTGGATTTACATTTCTAAGAAACCAGTCATAAAGTTTCTTTCTTTTGTCAATATGTGTGCGCAACCAATGAATCTCTTATTCTTATTCGACAACAAGGTTTAATAAGCTCGGACATTAAATTGATGAGAAAGATCAACCTTGCTGCAGGACTGTGATTTCAGCCTCAATTCTAAATTTGTCATTCATTATCAATACTCCATTTCAGTAGCACATTTCATTACATATGAAGCCATTAAACAGCGTGAAAAAACGAGACTGATACACTCATTAAGTCAGAAGATTGCCATCATACAAGTTGCATAGAGACCTGAACGAAACATGAGGCCTTCAACCAATTCCTACGACACTCACTTAGTTAGAAGATCACCACAGAGACCTATACAGTACTTAAGTCCTTCAATTGATCCTACTATACTCACTAAGGTAGAATATCACCATCATATATGTGGCATAGAGACCTAAACGGAGCTTGAGGCCTTCAACCAATTCCTAACACACTCACTAAGTTAGAAGATCACCATAATATAAGTTGCATCTAAACCTGATCAGAACACACCACGAGGTCTCAGGTTCAAATCCCAGCTTAGACAAAGCACACTAGGTGATTTCTTCCCATCTGTTGTAGCCTTGGTGGACAGAGTACCTTGGTACTTGTTGTGGGTGGGAGGTGACAGGTTCCCGTGGAATTAAATATGAAGCCATTAAACACCGTAAGCAACTAGGGATGGGGGTTAAGGCAGGAGTAAAATTACTATATTTATGAACCAACCGTCATACATATAGCATAGAGACCTGAATGTGACTCGAAGCCTTGAACTGATACCTACTATACTCACTAAGTTAGAAAGATAACCATACTACAAATTGCATCTAAACCTGATCAGGACACACCATGAGGTCTCGGGTTCAAATCTCAGCAAAGACAAAGTTACCAGGTACCTATTGCAAGTGGGAGGTGACAGGTTTCCGTGGAATTAGCCAAGGTGTGCACAAGCTGAACACCACAGTTATCAGAAAAAAAAAAAGGAAAAAAAAACTTATCGGGACATGAGGCTATGCCTCAATGGTTGCAAAATTGTGCCACTATGAATCATTTACAGTAATCTACCTCAAATTAACAAAATAAAAAAATTTGTTCCAATTTTTTTTTTTTAAAAAAAAGGAGTCTCACTAACAGTTGATTAATCGAAACAAACGACATTTTCCTTTGATTTTAAATATTCTTTCTATAGGTACCCGAAGCATATTGCAGCTAAAAATGCAAATTAATTAACTAAATATGCACAACGAGCTAATAAAAATTGAAGCCACGAGCTTTTCAAGCAGCAAATAGATCCAAATTCAAAAATCACATTTCACCAAATCAAAAAAAAAAAAAGGAGTAGTAATTAGGGTTTTAGAGACTTACAGACTTAAAGTTCGCCGGAGAAGAAGATCTCCGCCGTGAGAAATTGGGAGAAGAGAGAGAAAAGTTTTACAGTCCGGCGGAGTACGGTGGCGAATGGCGGAAGAAGACGGAGCGAATTTTGGAAATTTAGGGCTGATAGAAAAATACTAAGGATGTGGATTGGGTCGAAACAATTGGGCCTGAAAGTTGTATGGATCCACAAGGCCTAATCCATTATTCAATTGGGCTATGGATAGCCCTTTGCTAGGGATGATTTGTACAAAAGGAATATTTTTGTCATTTAATTGCACGGTTTTCCCTTTAAATGAGTTGGTCTTTAATTTTTGTCGTTCACAATGAAACATTCGTATAGCGGGACTTAAGTGATTTGGTCTTTAACTTTGTCCTTCACATTGAAACTTAAGTTCGTTGGTCTTCAATTTTGTCCTTTACATTGAAACTTACGTATGGAGGAACTTAAGTTCGTTGGATTTCAATTTTGTTCTTCACATTGACACTCATGTATAGTGGAACTTAAGTGAGTTGGTCTTTAATTTTATCCTTCACATTGAAACTTACGTATAGCGTGACAAGTTTGTTGGTCTTTAATTTTTGTCCTTTATAATGAAACTTATGTATAGCAGGACAGGACACAATTTGTGGGGTATTATCATGTGAAAATATAAACTTATGTGTCGTCAAAAAAGTTATTTGTATTGAAGAAACTTCAATAGAATTAAAGACCAATACAAAATAGAAGCAAAAGTGCAAGTGATCATATTTTGTGCCAATTATTTAAATACTCTCCCTAGTTTTGGTATTTGTACGAAAAATGGAATATCTTATGTTTAATAACAAAATTTGAAATATATTCGATTTAATTATCATGTTAGATTACTTACAAACCACATTAAGATAGTCATATTTCAGAGTTACAAACAAAGAAGAGGAAAAAAATACACTTCAGGATGGTGACATGCAAGTTATGACAGATCATATGACTTCATGTTATATTCGACGTAGATGTCCTGTTGAATTACTGACAAACCATATTGGATCATCTTGATACAAAACTACAAACAAGGAAGAGAAAAATATAAATTTCAGAATGATGACATGCAAATCGATAAATTTGTAGGACTTCATATTATATTCAACATATGTGTTATTAAATTACTTACAAACCGTATCGAATCGTCATCAATTTTTTGTTGACTCGTACTATATATGGCTTGCTACCAAAACTTATAATATGCCGACTTCTATTGCAGGCCTCCTAATCATATGATTCATATTGTTCTATTACCATATACTACTTTCATAAATTATAAGAATTTAAATTTAGTTTGATGTTCTTTTTGTCTACCAATAAATTATAAGAAATTAGATTTAAGTTGTATTTTCGGTGTACTTGATATGAAATTCTGGATGTGACAATGGGAGGTCCACATGTCACAGCTTGCACTGATTGAATTTATTATTTGTTTATCTGTATATTTATTGGCATTTTCCAAAGTCAAAATGGATGGCTTACATAATTATGGCTGCAGATTTGGAATCTTGTATTATCCATCTCATTATTGAAGTCACAAAATCTTGCACCGTATGGTCTAGTTGTCAACGAAGTGAATTGAGAATTCTGAAGTTTCATATTTAAATTCCATCAAAAGTCAAGCACACTACGTGATTTCTTCACGCTTGTTCAAGAGTGGACAGAGAGATACTAGGTGCATGTGCTGGTGTGAGGTAGCATGTACCGCACGAAATTAGTCGAGGTACAATACAAGCTGGATCAGGCAACAGCTGTAAAAATCTCAAAAGCTTAGACAGGCAATACACCACTTGCCTTGGTCATGGTAGTAACTCATATATAAAGTATAAACTACTACATCCTACTGACAATTTGAAGTGTCATTTCTAAATAAGAGAACAAAATAATCAAGAAAATGGATGCAAAAGAATCAAAATATGATAGAAAGAGTGAGTTAAAAGCCTTTGATGACACAAAAGCTGGTGTCAAAGGGCTTGTTGATGCAGGAGTCTGTAAAGTCCCTCAGATATTCATTTCACCTCCAAATACATCAACAAAGAACTCAAATTCCACCACAGGACAGTTCATATTTCCTGTCATAGACCTCCAAGGTGTTAATGATAATCAAATCAATCGGGAAAAAGTTGTTGAGAAAGTGCGCGATGCATCAGAGACATGGGGTTTCTTCCAAGTGATCAATCATGGCATTCCATGTGATGTTCTGGAAGAAATGATACGAGGTGCTCGTAGTTTTCATGAGCAAAATACTGAGATAAAGAAACAATGGTATACCCGAGAGTTTACTAAAAGGGTAGTTTACAACAGTAATTTTGATTTGTATAGTGCACCAGCAACTAATTGGAGGGATACTTTTTTCTGCATTATGGCTCCTAATCCTCCTAGTCCTGAAGAACTGCCTCCAATCTGTAGGTATGTCATTTCTATGATACATGGTCTAAATGGGGTTTGACAGAATCGTTGAAAAATTATACTGTACATATAGGATGTGTAAGCTCTTATGTTTGTATATGAAACTCGGTTAATCCCCTTGACATAAGACCAGGAACAAAGCTAGGAATTCCGCTAAAGGTGTTCATGGGTGGTCAAGATTTTGTATATGTATAAACTAAAATGACTTGTATGTACATAGCATACTTTTTCGATAAAGGTTGTTTAACTGACTGCCCTTGCTAACACATAGCTACGCCCCATGCTAAGACAATCTTCTAACACAGTGATAAAAATGACTAAAAAATTGCTTTAGGTTGCACGTTGGAATTCCAGTTGTGACACACTACCATTTCCTTGAATTTCCTGATTCCGGCACTGATACTGGTTTGTCTTTTCTTTATGATGCAACAAAGGGATATCATTGTTAAATACTCTGAGGAAGTGAAGAAACTGGGGAGATGTCTGTTTGAACTATTGGCTGAAGCACTTGGGCTCAATTCAAGCCATTTAAATGACATGGATTGTGACAAGGGACTTTCAGTTGTATGTCACTATTATCCTGCTTGTCCAGAACCAGAACTTACATTAGGTGCTAGTAAACATGCTGATGATGGATTCTTGACTCTGCTTCTTCAAGACCATATAGGGGGGTTGCAAGTTCTTCATGAAAGTCATTGGGTTGATGTACCTCCTACCCCTGGTGCTCTTGTTGTAAATATTGCAGATCTTCTGCAGGTAAGTCTTCTCTCCAATCTGCATTGAAAATGAATAGTGATCATTAAGATTGATGCAAGTTGAATATTCAAAATGAGTAGCTCTTTGGCTACACTTTGAGTCGGCGAGTCCAGGATATAGAGTCAGTGAACTCATAGTGAATGTCTATTTCATAATGTGCACTATTTATAATTTGACACACACACATGTCGTGTGATTCATGTCGAAAGCAGTATGTTCAATGAACCAACAGCAAGTGGCTAGGTTCGTCACTGTTGACAACTTGTCCAGTGAATGAAACATGCCGCGTTTACGCAGGTTTAGGGAAGGGCCACCACACTCAAGAGAATGTATAGGCAGCCTACATTGATGCAAGCATCAGTGCGTCAAAACAAACAATACAAACGATTAATTCAAATTATCTAATATTTACACTTAAAGGATTGATGTTCATGCAGAGAAACAAGTTCTGAGGGGTTTGGCGGAATGTTTTTTGGTGACTTAAGAATGTCTAAGAGGGTGTACAACTTGTTAAAAAAAAAAATAGAAGCTAATCGTTTAGTTTATCATGCATATGAGCTTCTTCAATAATTAGCCAAACTTTTCTTCTTGGTTCATTTCATTAGCCATGGAAGAGAAACTTTAACTTGAAGCATTCATACTGATTACCTTGTTATATCACAAAAGAGAAATACTAATATTGTTTCTCTGTCATCAAAATTTTCAGCTAATATCAAATGACAAGTTTAAAAGCGTTGAACATCGCGTACTGGCAAATCGTGTTGGTCCAAGGATATCAGTAGCATGCTTCTTCTCCACATTTTTCCTACCATCCTCAAGACTTTATGGTCCTATTAAGGAGTTGTTGTCAGAAGAAAATCCTTCAAAATACAGAGAAACAACAGTGCATGAATATGCTACCTATTTTACTGCGAAGGGGCTTGATGGGACATCTGCTCTACAACATTTTAGAATTTAAACTGTCATAATGGGAATGACAGAGTTGGATAAATGAACCATATTTTCATTTTGTCTTTTCATGCTGCTTATTCAAAGTGAATAGATAGTATGCATTGTAATCATCAACTTATAAAGAATCTCATACACATTCTCGGCTATTTCGAAATTCCTAGCCTGTTTTATTCTTTTAGTTTCATTTCCTCTTACTCAACAATTCACTTCTCTTCAAAGTTGACGGAAAAAGTGAAAGTACTACAGTTCAAGATGATCTGACATTATTGTGGCTCAAGTGAATCCTAGGCATTACAACGACAACAACAATAACTATGACTCAATCCAAAGTAAGTTGAGTCGGCTATATAACTATGTCAATCCAACTAAGTATATCCCGTAATATGAGGATTCAGCATAAAGTGACTAGTTTTACACTGGCAGTCAGATTACCACGACCCTCTACCTTTATCCAAGCTTGAGACCAACAAAATGAGAAGAGATCTCCAGCAAACTTTTCAAATGTTTCTTAATTATTTCCAAAATAAACACTACGCCTATTCAAATAAATAATTAGTATGGTATCTTTCTTGTTGTACTGATTTAAACTCAACTCTCTATAGTAAAGCAATCTTATCTATTCAGGAATAAGAATCAAAGATAGATTATAATACTGTTTTTAGTAGGAAGAAATAATGAAATTCAAAGCCAATGACAGATCAAAGTTTCTAGATTTTGAAGATATGCATGGTTGATATAAGAGTTTAGATTAGTAATAGTCATACTGATGATGTGTTTCCTCTTTCTCCATTGCTTTGGGGACCGGAACTTTGAAGTGGACGTATTTGTCAGCCGAAGGCAGAACATGACAATGAAATTTTGATGATGGCGAATTTGTCTTGAAGCTGAACAAAAAAAAATATCTCCACTTTGTTAAACTTTTCACTTCTTAGTTGCATTATTTGTTGATTTGTCTCTTTCTTAGCTTTTGACTAGTATATAGGTGATGTGCAAATTAATTGTATGTATCTCAATTTTTGCAAGGTATTCAATAACACTTTTAGACGAAAGCTAAAATCCAGTAACAAATACTCATTTATCCAAAGGAATAAGAAAAATGGAGGTGATCAACCCAAATGAAGAAAAGTATGACAGGAAGGCTGAACTACAAGTCTTTGATGAGACAAAAGCCGGTGTTAAGGGACTTGTGGATGCAGGTATCGCCAAAGTGCCAAACTTGTTTATTCAACCATCAAAGATTGAAGATTCAACAATTCACAGCAACAGGAAATTCAGTTTTCCAGTAATTGATCTTGATGGCATCAAGGAAGATCCGATCAAACGAAAGAAGATAATCCAGGAAGTCGGTCATGCATCCGAGACTTGGGGTTTCTTTCAAGTGATCAATCATGGAATTCCTAGTCATGTTCTGGATGAAATGAAAGTCGGGGTTATCAGGTTTTTTGAACAAGACACTGAGGTGAAGAAACAGTGGTATACGCGAGACTTGACAAAAGATTTCACATTTAACAGCAATTTTGATCTGTTCAAAGCACCAGTAACAAACTGGAGGGACACTTTTACTGCTACCATAGCTCCTATTCCTCCAAATCCCGAAGTACTTCCTTCTGTCTGCAGGTATTATATCCTCTATAACAACATTTCACTATAACACTGAAATTTTTATTTGGAACAAATTTTTCATGTTATGTTATATTATATGTTCTCTATAACAACATTTGTCTATAGAATTTTAAAAATGTTCAGACAAACAAAATCTATGATCGGGATATTCTCTTATATATGCTTATATTTGCTAATTGTGCATCTATGATAGGGATCTTCTCTATATGTTTATATTTGCTAATTGTGCATCTATGATAGGGATATTCTCCTTGAGTACACAAACCAAGTGATGAAATTAGGTGACACTCTATTTGAACTATTGTCTGAGGCAATTGGCCTCGAACCAAACCACCTAAAGGATATGGGTTGTTCCGAGGGGCTTATGGCTTTGGGCCATTATTATCCAGCATGCCCACAACCTGAACTTTCTCTAGGCACCAGTAAGCATGCTGACAATGACTTCCTCACCGTGCTTCTCCAAGACAATATAGGTGGCCTCCAAGTCCTACATCAGAACCATTGGGTAGATGTTCCCCCTACGCCCGGAGCTCTTGTGGTCAATATAGGAGATATTCTACAGGCAAGTGGTGTTTCATTTAGCATACCTGTATCAGAAATATACTTGTCTTATCACTTATGATATTTTTGACTCAAATCATTTTCAGCTTATATCAAATGACAAGTTCATTAGTGTTGATCATAGAGTACTGGCAAATAAGGTTGGTCCAAGGGTATCGTTAGCATGCTTCTTCATGACAAATTTTGTACCAACACAAAGGCTGTATGGACCTATCAAGGAGCTGATCTCGGAACACAATCCTCCAAAGTACAGGGAAACGACGATTAAGGAGTTCACAACTTATTTCAATAACAAAGGGCTGAATGGCACTTCCACTCTGTTGCATTTTAGACTTTAGACTAAATAGTCCAAGCAATTATTGGTGCAAATATAATAGGCAAGGAGTTTATTGGACTAGTGGAAATGATAGATATTGTGTCATATAAGGCTTGTACAACTATATATGTCACTATGTATGCTCATTATGTAACCATTATCAAACCCAAATAGAGTAAATAGGAAAACCATTTGAACTTTTCAGCTAAATATGGCAATGAAGTGCTCTACTTTGAGAGGCGAAAACTCATGTTATAACAATCATGGAGTTTGAAAAAAAAAATTAAGAGAAGAACAGACCTTCGCGTCAACTTCATTGCAAAACATCACATGGAGGAACCTCGTTACTGCGAAACTAACTCTGAAGATCAAGAAACGAATGCACTCCTAATCCTAGATTACCTTCTGAAAGAGAAAACCAGTGGTCCCTCTCAAGTTTCTGAAGGATCTTTTTCTTTTGAGACATTAAGAAATTCCTAAATGCAGCAGGAAGATGTGTTGAACCTCCGTGAGATTGGGAATCTGTTCCGGCGTAGAAACTGTTGATCAAATAAAATTTCCAGCAAAGTAATTAGCACTCTAGCAAAGCGATAAATCACAGCTAGGTACGTAAAGTACAAAAGGTTCTTGTTCGCAACAAATTTTCGTAGTGCTGAAAATTAACTGCAAGCAAAATAAATATAAGAAAAAGATAATTTTATTGATGAATCTTGTGAGTACAATTCTGTTGTTCTCTTGATTCTTCTCTTCTAAGATTTTCCGTGATTCGAGGGCCTTTCGTAGCGTGTTTCTCGAATGTAGGATGATTCAGACCTCCTTGAGATGTGTTTGATCTCTGGGGACGTCGTGCAGTGCTTCGTCGTTTTGGATTGATCTCCGGGAAGAACTCCGTTGACTACTCCTTTGAAGACCTGTGTAGTTGATGTTGTGGCTTTCTTCAATGCTTGTAGAAGTGTGTTCATCCTCCTTTAGAATGTTATGTTACTCCCCTATTTATAGTTGTAGGGAGTAGGCCAGGTGGCTTGTGATTGGCCTAAACATGTCATTTTGACACTTGGCGGCTTTTGACTGGTGCTTGAATTTGAATGAGATTTCCACATCATTTGGACACGTGGCATCATCTCGTTGGTCTTGAATTTGATGGGAATGCCAAGTCACCCTGACACGTGGCATGGGTTTGGGCTCCAAGGTGTAATGGACCTTGGTCTTGAATTTAATAAAATGGACTAAAATAATTTGTAAAGCCCAAATCAATTATTCAACCCAAATAAACATGAATTAAATCCAAATTTTGTATGAATTTAACCCGATAAAATTTATATGTCTACAAATGCCCCTTACTTCAAGACTTGTCAACGTGTAGGCTTGCCGAAACTTGGTGCCGAGACTTGAAGTACTCATGAATGTGTTTTCATTTTTTTTTTGTGACTTCAAAGGTATTTGTTTCTCGTCGGCATATTCTAGCTAGACCACTACTTGCGAGTTGTCTAACTAAAATTCTCTCCGTGCACGTCCACATCGTGAAAGTCTTCGCCAAAGCAACAAATGATTTGTTTGTAGTGATCTTGATTTTCTCATCCCCCTCAAAATACAAACTTGATATTATTTCAAGTGTAGGGAAAAGAATAAAATGACCAACTTGATTTTCGTTTTTCTCGGATAAGTATGAACATGAGAAATCATCTCCTTAATATTTAAATTATTCTTACTGGCACAACAATATATGTGACCCCTCCCTATGCATTTGAATTAGAAGGATCAATATAATAACCCTCACTTGGATTTGTGCACGTAAGAAGTAAATAAAAATGGCTTGAACTTTAGTACATAACAAAAGAATATTGACTTTCCTTTTGGTTTCAAAAAGAATTAAAATCTCCTCCAAAGAAATCTCCTTAATATGGTAGTTTTTCAGCTGCTTGGAAATTGGTATTTCCCAGGGATTCTCTTCTTCCAATTTCACCACAACTTTCCTTGTATACGGAATGAGAATTTTCACAAGAACTTCTATATAAGCTTTCCCCTTGTAAAGAAAATTCATCAAAGTATCCGTAGCCCTTGCAAAGACATTCCTTGACCTCTTTGTGACCATGTATTTGACGAATAATTCTGGTGCATGTATGCATCATGGGAGTAGCTAAATCACGAACGGCTTGCGGTGCTGGGAAACAAACTCGTAGAGCTACGTCGTACTTGAAAACCACGCCCAAATTGTGTCCGGATTTGCTCAGGTATCATTCTGAAACCAGTTTTTTTTTCAGTTCTGGTTCGTCATTTTTTTCTGTTCTGCGCAGCTTCACGGAAAGTCCCGTATCTTGACTTATAAATATCAAAATTAGGAGCGGCTTTTTGCGTTGGAAAGTAGACTCGTAGAGCTACGTCTCACGCGAAGACCACGATCAGATTGTGCCTAAGTTGCCCCAGTTATTCCCTTGAAATCAGCCTTCAACTCTTGATTCGCTGGTTTTATCATCATTGCGCAGCATCTCGGTAAATTCCGTATCTCAACTTAGGAGCATCGAAATTAGGAGTGGTTTTTTTGCGTTGCAAATTAGACTCACAGATCTACATCATATGTGAAAACCACCCTCAGAGGACTTCCGAATTTTCTCAGGTAATTTTCTGAAGTCGTAGCCTAAATCTGGTGATCCTCATTTTTATTTTTATTTTTTTCTTAATCAGATTTCATGAATTTAATTCCTTTGGCAGAATATAACTTCAGTTCTTCGCAAGTATGGTGAAATTCCGTGATTGTACGATGCCGTATCCTCAACTTGAGATGGCAAACGACGAACGTGACTCGCTTGCTAGAGTCCTTACCTTGAAGGTTCACCCTCCAGTGATTGGTGCCTTCCTACTTGTTAGAAAGCAGCTGGACACCACTCTCCATCTCACGGAATGGTCGACAATAGAAACGAAGGATGTCATGGAAAACTTTTCAGGCAAAGTCATGACTGAAAAAGTTCCTCTCCTGAAGTCTTCCACTCATCAAAATATTGTTGTTGCAAGTTCCACCAGCCGCAATGAGAGCCTCAGCAGTTGGCGTGTTCCTTCCTCCGGATTTGGTGAGGTTCGCTACACATCTGGCTATTGGGAGTGGGTAGAGGACGTTCTTGCCCGCAGCAAGGAGGTTTTGGAGTGCACCAAGACTTACGATGCTGTCTTCGCTTCGATGTTCACATATGACCATAATGAGAATGTGCTCCAGGCCTTCTGTGAAAATTGGCGCCCATCCACCAACACAGTTTCTACTTTCGTTGGAGAGTTGTCCATATCTTTATGGGACTTGAGAACCATCGGAGGCCTTCATGTCCATGGATCATTTTACGACGAAGTTATTCCCTCAGCTAAGGAGTTGACACATATAGATGACCAAGGGAATCCTTTTCTCCCTAGGAGTTGTTCATACTTGTTTTCGGCATTCTACCGGCTTACAAAAGGTGTCATCGACGACGTCTCTTTTCTTGATTGGACCAAGTTTTGGTTTCGAGGACCAAGAAAATATGTTGAACCTTCACAAAAGTCATCTAAGAACCGTACGAAGCCAAGGATGAATCATGACCCTTTAGGGAACATTGACATGAGTTTTTTACCACGAACCGATGAGGAGAATGCCCCTTTTATCGAGCTAGGCGTGGAAGAATCACTTAGGGATGAAACTTATTTGGCGGCTTTCCTTGCATGTTGGCTCTGTAAATTTGTGCTTCCCAACAAGAAGACTGGTTGTGTTCGTGCTAGAGTCTTTAAAGTTGCAAGCTTGATGGCTCATGGAGAAAAATTTTCTTTGGCAGTTCCGGTTCTTCCAAGCATCTATCGTGGCCTTAGGGAGATCTCTACCTCTTCAAACTGAGGTTCCTGCAATGTACTCCTTCCCATCCATTATGTTTATGGATGGATAGGTGAGTATTTTAAAACTTATTATCGTGTCAACCGTCCGCAAAGAGGGGTGCAAATGTGGCTGATTTCTGGAGAAAAGATGGCCAAGCAATTCGACCTCGTTGAAGCTCGCAAGTTATTTCAACAGGTGAATGTACAGAACCTCCCTCATTTGGCCTTGCTACAAGGAAAAGAGCTGCATATTGATGATCGTGGCAAACTGTCCAATTCCTGGAGTGATTTTCTTATAAGCCTTCGTTCAAGTTGTCACTTTGAGGCATGATGACGCTCTGATGAGTTTCTTGTTTCATTGCGAAGAGAGAACCAAGAACTTCAGTATGTGTGAAAATCGCAGCAAAACTCATTCCGGATTAACGAAAATAAATTTTCCAAGTTAACTACACATCTGGACTGCCGACTTCACAGCTTTGTGCACCCTCCCCAAAACGTCTGTATCTTAGGCTTGGAGTATCCAACTCACTTGCTTCTTGAACCTGCAGAACCAGAACCTGAAGATATACAACATATCAAAAGTTCATAGCTGAATTCCTCCTGGATTGACCAAAATTAATTTCTGAAGCTGACTTCAAAATCTGACTGTCTCGCTCCACAGCTTTGTGCGCTCGTGTTGAAAAATTCACATCTCAATCTAGGAGCATTGGAAATGTGAGCCGTTTTTTCCGTTGGTAATATAACTCTCAGAACTACAATTCCTGTAAAAACCACGGCCAAACACATTGTGGATTTACCCAGATATTGCTACGAAGTTGACCAAAACAACTGTCATGCTTGCTGTCCAGCTTTGCGCATCGGTGGTAGAAAATTCATAACTTGGTATTGGAGCCTTTGAATCATGAGCCGCCTTTTTTGTTGCAAAGAAGACTCCGAAAACTACTACACATGTAAAAATCATGGTCAACACCTTTACGTATTTGTACAGATTTGTCATCGAAGTCAGCTTAGTTCGAAATCTGATGGCCTATTTTGCAGCTTTGAGCGGTTATGGTAGAAAATTCATAACTTGATGTAGGAGCCTTTGAATCACGATCCGCCTTTTTTGTTGCGAAGGGAACACTAAGAAATACGACATATGTAAAAATCACAGTCAACGCCTTTACATAATAGTACAGATATGTCGTCAAAGTCAGCTCTGCCTTGCTTGCCTCTTCACCTTTGCACGTCTGTGGAACTTGGCGAAGGAATGTCTAATTCATGTGATATCTATGTCATTCCAAAGTGTTATTGTGGTGCTCAAGTGATTACACGGCTCTTCTCTTCTCTTTTTTTTTTTTTTTTTTTTTTTTTTTTTTTAACTCATATGACTGAACTTAGAGTGAAAATACTCTAAACTGCCTACGTACCTCGGAGAAGAGGATCAAGTCATAACGTAGTTCAGGAGGATGAGTTAAGTTTTTTTTTTTTTGTTTCTTTTTTTTTCTATTTTTTTTTTTTTTTTTTGGTCCTAACTTTTGCATAGGCTGCCCCTTTTGAGGTTTTCAACCTACCGAACTTCTTTTTTTTTGTTTTGGAGCCGTACACAGTTTAAACTCATGCGGGCCAGGAATCACGTGCAGTTTATGCTCATGCATTAAGGAGCGTTTCAACTTGCAGTTTAGGCTCGTGCGTCGAGGAGCAAATTGACTTGCAGTTTAAGCTCGTGCATCAAGGAGCATTTCAACTTGCAGTTTAGGCTCGTGCGTTGAGGAGCAAATTGACTTGCAGTTTAAGCTCGTGCATCAAGGAGCATTTCAGGGAAGAATTCTAGTAATGTAGCAGTTCTTCTAACCCTTTGTGATGAACTACTGTTACACTTTAGTTTGGTATCGGATTTTATGATCTGCATTGGTTGAAACAGATTTGCACCTGATTTTGTGTTGCCTTTTAGAAGTTGAAGCTTCGAAGACCCTTGATGCTTTTGTCTTTTGTGAGCGATTAATGTCCAAGTGCCATCATTCTCGCTATTAGAGAAGTCATCTACCTTGGACATATTTGTTGTTTTCTTTAAGGCGGGAATCTCAACCGGCTCACAGCTCCCAAAACGTAACATAACGATCTCTTCAAGTTTTGGTGATGCCACAGAGCGTGTAGAATGTAGAACTTCTGAAATTGAACCTTTCTTGTGGTCCAGTTTGGCGCTAACATGGTTTGAATCAACCGTATTGCCGTCATCAATGATGATCTTTCCCTCTCGCATTAATGTCATGATCTTTTCCTTTAGGATGAAGCATTTTGTGGTATGATGACTAACAATGCGGTGAAATTTGCAATACTTAGGATCGTCGGCTTTGTTAGATTCTTCAGGTTGCTTTGACTTAGGGAGTTCAATGACTTCTTTGGCTAGCAACTCGTCAAGAATAGCAGGAACATCGGAGTCGGGAAAAGGATACACCTTTGCTTGTAACTCCTTCAAAGTTGATTGATTTTTCACTTCTCGCGTTTGTTGTTTTGGAGCTTTCTCTTTCAATTTTTGATTTGTGGAGGCCTTTGTAGAACTCACGGTTATCGCCATGGATTCTCTAATTTGATCTTCTGACAAGTCCTTGAATCTTGTGGATTCTTTCCTTGGCTCAAAGACAGGTGATGCCATTCCATGACTTGCAATGCTTAGCTCCATGTCGTGAGCACGCGTAGCTAATTCTTCAAACGTTTGAGGCTTAATACCTTGGAGGATATACACAAGGCCCCAATGCATCCCTTGAATGCAAACTTCAACCGCAGAAGTTTCAGAAAGTTGATCCTTGCAATCTAAGCTCAATGTTCGCCAGCGATTGATGTAGTCCACTACAAGCTCATCTTTACTTTGTATTGTGTTTGTCAACTCCATCATGCTGACCGTACGACGGGTGCTGTAGAAACGATTTAGGAACTGACTTTCAAGTTGCTCCCAACAACTAATTGATTCGGACTCCAACTCTGTGTACCAATCAAAGGCGTTGCCTTTCAAAGAGCGAACAAATTGCTTAACAAGAAGATCACCATGCGTACCAGCACTACTACAAGTCTCAATGAAATGTGCGATGTGTTGCCTTGGATTTCCCTTCCCATCAAATTGTTGAAACTTTGGCGGTTGATATCCAATTGGCATCGGTAAGCCCTCGATTCTCTTAGAATATGGCTTTGAGTATCCTACAGAACTTTGTGATGGACCGCCATATTGTGCCTTGATGGTGTTTGCAATCATATCTTGCAGTTGTTGAACCGTTAGATTGGCTACTGGAGCAGATCGATTAGCGCATTGAGTGTCATATGGCTTGAGAGATTCACCATCGACTTTTTCTTTCGGTGTTATATTATGGCTTGACTCTCCAGGATTGTAGAGATCTAACTTGCTCATAAGTTTGGTGATCTGAAGATCTTTCTCATAAGCAGACTTCTTCAAGGCTTCAATGGTTTGCTCCATCATTGCAAACTTCTCATCCATGTCAACCGCATCAACCATGAAGGTGTTAACTTTCGTTGAAGTTGGCGAATTCATTGAGTCCTCAAATTCTCCAAAGTTGAAGACAGTTTGAGATAGTTCATCAAACAACATAGATGCAAGGTTGCCCCCAGGAGTTGTAGTTACAGCCATAATTTGAGATTTTCTCCTTTTTGTCATCTCCAAAGAGGTGAAGTATTGAGATCCATCCAAAGTACAAGCCTTGAGCTTGCATCGAGTGATGGGGCCAACATGTCTGATCTCAGCAGATGTGGCAGCAGTAGACTCCTTGCACGAAACGTCATTGATTTTTTTGAAGTCCATTGCAGTAGTTGAATTTGTAGCTTTGTAGCTTTCCGATTTGCAGAAGGAAGAGATGAAGAGTAGAACTGGTCCCACTGGGCGTGCCAAATTTGTTCGCAACAAATTTTCGTAGTGCTGAAAATTAACTGCAAGCAAAATAAATATAAGAAAAAGATAATTTTATTGATGAATCTTGTGAGTACAATTCTGTTGTTCTCTTGATTCTTCTCTCCTAAGATTTTCCGTGATTCGAGGGCCTTTCGTAGCGTGTTTCTCGAATGTAGGATGATTCAGACCTCCTTGAGATGTGTTTGATCTCTGGGGACGTCGTGCAGTGCTTCGTCGTTTTGGATTGATCTCCGGGAAGAACTCCGTTGACTACTCCTTTGAAGACCTGTGTAGTTGATGTTGTGGCTTTCTTCAATGCTTGTAGAAGTGTGTTCATCCTCCTTTAGAATGTTATGTTACTCCCCTATTTATAGTTGTAGGGAGTAGGCCAGGTGGCTTGTGATTGGCCGAAACATGTCATTTTGACACTTGGCGGCTTTTGACTGGTGCTTGAATTTGAATGAGATTTCCACATCATTTGGACACGTGGCATCATCTCGTTGGTCTTGAATTTGATGGGAATGCCAAGTCACCCTGACACGTGGCATGGGTTTGGGCTCCAAGGTGTAATGGACCTTGGTCTTGAATTTAATAAAATGGACTAAAATAATTTGTAAAGCCCAAATCAATTATTCAACCCAAATAAACATGAATTAAATCCAAATTTTGTATGAATTTAACCCGATAAAATTTATATGTCTACAGTTCTGATCTAATAGCAACCAAATTTATAGAATTCATACATAGATTCCTTTTATATTTAGAACCACATCCTGTCATCCTACCATTTTTAGTTGGTATAGTATGAAGAGGCACTTCATAGGTTCTGCATCCTGGTCAATGAATAAGCATACAAGCCTGGCCTCAACGAGACATGAGTTTAAGTCCCATAATACTAATTAACAAAAAGTACACTTACTATATTATAGTCCACTCCTATCATCAAACACAATAAATGAACAAAGAAAAAGGAGGTTTTGGATACTACCAATAAATTGTTACACTGCACATATTGGTAAACTGACTCAACACAAAATCTCAAAGCCTCACTATGATGATTGCTTCTTTTTAAATAAAAATGGTTGCTTTTTTTAAAAAAGGTTTAGAGCATAGAAACCCAAATCAAAATGGTTGCTCTTTTTTTTATGACCTGGTGTCCGGCCCGGCTCTTGTGCACCTCGACTAATTTCACGGGATACCTATCAACTTCAACCAGCAACAAGTACTAGATAACTCTATCCACTAAAGCTAGGATAGACAGAAAGAAATCAACTTTAGTATTTTTTTATCTCCGCATTGCAAAAATGATCACTTTTGACAACCTAAACCAACCAAAACCAAAATTGGATAGTTAATTTCCCCTAGAAACATCACCAATTTTCTCTTTTCTTAATAATTGTGGTGTCGGGGTCAACTTTCATGTACCTCGACTAATTTCACAGGATACCTACCACCTCAATAGGTATCAGGTACAGTATACCTACCCATCTGTCCTAGCCTTGGTGGATACAGTTACGTGATATTTATTATTGGTGTAAGGTGGCATGTATACCGTAGATTCAATCTAAGGTGTGCAAAAGTTGATCCAGACACCACAGTGATCAATAAAAACACACTAGGTATGATACTTCCCATCTGTGGTAGCCTTGGAGGATAGAGTTACGTGATATTTCTTAAAGCATTAAATTTATTATTTCCTTCGTCCCATGAAAACTTTTCTTTTTGCACGATACTTAAGAAATACTAATAAATAAGATAGTTAATTTTACTAATTTTCCATTTATCCATATTAATGGATATCAAGATCATTTATAAAAATATGCTCATATTAATGGAATAGCATAAGACTATGAATAGATTTGAAACTTATAAATTTGTTTAGTCTTTCAAAAAATATTAATTATAGAGATAAACTGAGAAAATTTTAATTAATTTTATCTTAATTTAGTAAATGGACAAGTAATTTGGAACATGTTTTTATCGTAAAGTAAAACACGGCCGCCCGGTGCATTAAAGCTCCCGCTATACGCAGGGTCCGAGAAATAACCTGACCATAAGGGTCTATTGTACGCAGCCTTACAAGGGTCCCACTATGTTTTTATCGTAAGGTGGCCTACTAAATTAGGGGGGGAGAGTATTTAAAAGAGTGATATAGTAAAAAAATTTCTATTATTTATTGTTTCTTAACACGTATTTCAAGTCAATAATGGATTATTAAAGATGGACGGAGGGACTAGGGACTAAAGGAGTACTAGTTTTATGACTTAAAAATGAATTGCGGTAAAACGCATTGGGTTGACATTTGACAATGCGATTTATGAACAAAAAGTACACTTCCTTTGGATATGCTTTTTCAGCTTTTGCTAAAACTAAAAAGTATGCAAATATATATTTTTTTAAAAAATACTACTATATAGAAGCACAGTGTCATGCCTGCTTCTGGTGGAGGGCATTTTTATAATTTTATATATTTTTTGTTTTAATTTAATTTTTTTTTTATTTATTTAAATTTGTTATATATTTGGAAATTACGTAAAAAGTATTATTAATTACAATAATTAATAATTTAAATTATTTAGAGACACATAAAAATTTTGGTTGATTCGAAATTCTATCGGTGCAACATAAATTGAGATATATTATTTAAAAAATTCATGAAAATTAATATGAATTACAGTAATTATCAAATTAAAATATGTGAAAGATGTATAAAAAATTTGTTTGAGTTTCTAAATTCTATCAATGTCATGTAAATTGGGTTAGAGGGAGTAACATATATTATTTAAAAATTACATAGAAAGTCGTATAATCATAGTAATAATTAACAACTTAAAATATCTAAAACTATATAAAAAATTTAATTGACTTTCTCAAATATTCAATCAGTGCCGCATAAATTAGGACAAAAAGAATAACATATAGTATTTGAAAATTATGTAAAAATACTATAAATCAATAATTAATAGCTTAAAATAGTTAAAAATTAGACAAAAAATTTGAGTGACTTTCTAAATTTCATTTGTGACACATAAATTGAAATACAAAAGTAACCTGCATTGGGCCGTGCTGGCACGGGCTTCAATATTTCTAGTCCTTCATATAAAATTGAAAAAATTACATAGCATAGATAAAAAGGGTCTTTAATTATCTATCATGATTAATGTTTAAAATAATTACCCGGCATAGTCAAAAGTTAGTTAAAGAACTATTATTTAAATGGGCCCTCATATACAAATATAATAGTTGTATATCATGCAATTAATCTCTCTCATCTAATTAGGTTAAATTTTGGCTGACTTAATTGAACACTTAATTTTATTTTTTGATTTAATTTTGAAAATTGGCCACTTTATTTGATTTTTCTCTCTTCCTAAATTTTTCATTTATTTGATTTTTCTCTCTTTTCTTAAATTTTCCACCATCTTCTTCAATCTTTTTCCTTAAAAAGTAGAAACTATTGGTAAGTTTTGTTATATTGACTCTTATATAGTATATTTTTGTGATTTGCCCAAAGATTTATTACATCGAAGTACGTTTCTTCAAATTTTTTCTTCCAATTCATGCTAAAAAAAGGTTTCAATACGTATACAATATATATATATATATATATATATATATATATTCTTTTATGTTAGTTACATACAAGTTTGTATACTGTGTCAATGTTTTTATGTATATATATATATATATATATATATATACAAATAACTGTCATATACAATTAGACAGTTATCATGTGTTGGCATATACATATATATATATACACATATAAAATATACATATAAGTTGTACAATCAATTTTTAATTTGTATAAAATATGAACATATTTTATATATTACATATACGTATACAACTATCAAGTGTTTATATATAACTAAATTGTATATTTTTGAAGTTGGTTGGTATAAACTATGTTTGTTCTTCTATTAGACATTAGATATATCTCAGCTTGTATAATCTATTATTGGTATTTTGTATAAACTAAAGGAAAAGAAAAAAAGTTTCAAGGATTCTCACTCCAAAGGGGGGAGCAACGACGTTGTGAATGACACGAAGGTATTTTGTATATACCCAAATATATATTCGTATGAATGTATATACAATAGATATGCGTATGTCTATATATCTTTTTTTTCTGTTAGTTACACACATGTATACCATGTCAATTTTTTAATATATATATAAGTATACAAATAACCGTCATATACAATTAGACAGTTGTCATGTGTTGGTATATACATATATAAAATATACATATAAGTTGTATAATCAGTTTTTGATTTGTATAAAATATGTTGTTCATATTTTATACATTACATATCAGTATACACCTATCATGTGTTTGTATATAGTTCAAAGGTGTTTTGTATAAATTATATTTAGTCATAAAGTGAATTTGTTTGTATATTTCTATCAGTGCGTTTGTATTTGTATTTGAATGTTAAATTCAGAGCTAATTTTCATTTGTATCAATTCTACATTTATATTTCTATCCATAGATAATTTTCATTGATAAATACATTGAATGTATAAATACATTGAAATTATATTTTAAATTTTTAAGCCATCTGAATAAATCAGAGGAATTTTAGTTTGAATTCTATTTTTGTGTTTTGAAAATTAAAAGGTAAGCTATAACAATTCATATGAAAAAAGAAGAAATAAAAGATTTGAAAAAGATATGTTGGAGAGAATAAAGTAAGTGAATCATTCCCCTTTTCTTTTTTAATCTATAAACATAAATGAAATATTAATAAAATCTGTTAGTTAATATTTGTATATTAGAGTCCTAAATATATTTAATCACTAACTAAAATTTATAAAATATAATTAGTAAAACTTAAACTAAAAAATTAGTTAAGAGGGATAATCCCATAAAGTAGAGTCTGGGAGGGTCTAGTGGTAGAAAGACTGTTTCGACAAACCCCACGGTAAAAGATTGATTTTATTAATTAATTTTAAAAATGTGGTTAGGCTTTGTTTGTCCACATTATCATGTAGTTGGTCTCCACTCTCATTTGGCCATTACCAAAAACACCTCACTCAATCACAACACTCCATTTTCCCGATGGCTGAGCAACCAAGCACCACCACAACTCCACCATCTCATCTCCAAAATCGGCCGGCGGGAGCCACCGAGCACAGCTGGTGCAAGGCGGTTCCCGGCGGCACCGGTATAACCGTCTTAGCTCTCCTTTTATCAAAATCACCAAACATTTCACTTCTCCAAAATACCCTCAACAAACTACAAAATTCCAATCCTATCCTCAAATCCCAACTCCATTACTCATCAACCACCAACTCTTACTCTTACACCATTCCCTCCACTTCTCATCTTCAAATCCAACCGTTTGATCTCTCATCAACAGCTCAGATTCTCCGCAACCTCAAGAACAATAATCTCATCCCGGTCTCCGATTTTCATCTCATCCTCGAACACGAGATCAACCAGAACGCATGGGCAAACTCATCAGATTCCGACAAAGACATTTTTTTCGCTAGCATTTATCAACTGAACGATTCCAACTCGGTCCTCGCGTTACGTATTCACACGTCAGTGTGTGATCGGGCAGCGGCATTAGCGTTGCTGAGGAAGTTGTTGGAGTTGACTGGTGAGGAGGAAAATGGAGGAGGGGCAAAATTGGAATTATTGAAAAAGATGGAGGTTGGTTTGGGAATTGAAGAGTATATACCTGATGGTAAAGCGAGTAAGCCATTTTGGGCGCGTGGGATAGATATGGTGGGGTATGGTTTGAATTCGTTGAGATTCTCGAATTTGAAGTTTATGGATTCTGAATCTACGAGAGGATCACAAGTTGTGAAATTGGAGTTGAATAAAGAAGATACGGATCGCATTCTTGATGTAAGTAATTTCCTTTGTTTCGTTTTTATAATCGTGGTGTCTGTGTCAATTTGTACAGTTTTGCGCGTACTTTAACTAGTTTCATATTACTCGATAACTCTATCCATCAGGCTCAGTTTGTGCGTACTTTGACTAGTTTCATATTACTCGATAACTCTATCTATTGAGGCTTCGATCGATGGAAGAAATAAAGTACTCATTTTGTTCACTTTTACTTGTCACATTTAGTTCACGGGAGTTAGTTTGATTAATTTTTAAAAATTGAATTGAATTAGATTAATTTAATATATTAAATTTTAAATTTAGATGTTCAAAACTATATGAAAAATATTATAAGTTGTGATTCTTCTCATATTATTATAATGACAAAATATGTCTTAAAATGTTTGGTTAAAGTACATATAGTTTGACTCTCGAGAAGTGAAACGTGGCAACTGACAAGTAAAAGTGAATAGAGAGAGTAGTGTTTTATTTTTAGTTTCCTTATTTAAGAGCAAGATACCATTTTCATTTTTCAAAGTTTTTGATAAATTTAGTTGTTAGAGTTTGTTAAATATTTGACGGAAAAAAAAAGAACCTCACTTTTGACAAACTTAAAAAGGAAAAGGATCAAAAATATTTCTTTGTTTTTATTTATTAGTTAAGTTTGTTATTATCGGGCGAGTAATATCTTTGCCATTACCAAACTTCATACATTTGCTCCTCAATTGTACATACCATTTTTGTCATTTTTTCAATGTAGGGAGTTTTGTATTTAATCATATACTTTTCGCATTTAATCATAATTAATTATATAATATCCTTAGTGTTATTTCGAAAATGTATATTTTTCTCATTTAAGCATAAATTAAGTATAATATCCTTAGTACTATTTTTAAAGTGTAAAAAAAGAGATTATAGTTCAAATTTAAGTGGAGACAAAAAATACTAGATAATTCAAATTTCTTTTCAAATGCGTACGTGTTGATGGACAGAGTTATCGGGTACCTGCATAAATGGCAAATAGCAAGTATCTGATAGAATATTATGCACAAACTGACTGGAACTTGTCATTTTTAAATTGGCAAGTTAGGTGAAATCTTTTTTTAATTGTCTAGAAAGTTAGGCAAAGCTATCTATAAAACTTGCTTGGTCCAATTTTCTTGTCATGTTGGTTGAGAATCTGTGGCCCTCGTTGAATGCAGTGTACTATTCTCTTCACATGATGTACAACTTTAACCACATTTACAATGTGAATTGGCTAATTTGGATGTTACATCCTCCAAACTCCAAAGGACTAGAATCTGGCCTAATTTTGAGTAAAGGTATAACCTAAACTTTATTAAAAAATAACGGTGGTGTTTGGGTCAACTAGCGATCACCTCAGTACTGAGGTTTAAAAATGGTATAAACTAATATTGTATATCCAGTTCAGCTCATCGGTTGTAAATCGTTGCTCAATTGAGATCAGGTTTCTAGCTTGATTAATGGTTTAAATTTTATACGTCGACAGATACAACTATGTTGTTTAATCACTTCAAAAGATGTTGTCCCGCTTGTGTTGTATCCTCCAAAAATGCACTACTTTTGGAAGATCCAACATGCATCCTACAACATTTTTGAACAATCCGAGCAACATGGTTTACAAACTCCGTAAATAAATGTACATTGTTTGCAATTTAGAACATTTGGAGATAGTAACAAAATCTGAATTTTGGCAGGGCTGCAAAACAAGAGGTATAAAACTGTGTGGGCTGTTGGCTGCTGCTGGATTAATTGCAGCTCATTCCTCAAAAGGCTTAAATGAGAATCAATGGGAGAAGTATGCAATTGTAACCCTTATTAACTGCCGCTCAATTCTTGATCCAGTGCTTAGCCCTGATTTTCCAGGTTCGTTCACATTAAAAGCTTCCTTGTACTCTTGACACCTATCTGACTTGGTTGGTCACTGCTGGCATCCAATCTTTTTTTTTTCTTTTTGGACCCAAGTTAGTCACAGATGGTACCATTTCAATGTCCTACCAATTGGTCACGGCTAGCACCCCTCCTTGATCTATGTGACTACTCATTGATCACGTCTAGCATCCTGCATCCCCCTCGAGGTTTAGGTCATCACATGTGGCACTCTCTCTGAGGCCACCACTTCAATTTGCAGCGTCAAGCATTGTTCAATTTACTCGGATACTAATTGTTATAGACTAAATAGAAGAGCCCAACCTAAAAGACCAGCCTAATAAGTAGAAGACGGAGAGCCCGTCAATCTTTTTACTCATTAGTCATTACCTACACTATTTGCAGTCAATTCAGAACTCAATTGGTCTGCAAAAAATTTCTTTTTAAGTAAATAATAAAGTTGCTATATGTGCCTTGCAAGTTAATTGCACATGATCTACTTCCCGTTCTCGTTTGTTGGTCTAGATGAAGTTTTAAAGCCTCTTTTCTAACCGAAAAGCTAGTAATTTTGTGTGTCTTTCACATTAGTAGGAGTATCTTTTATATACTTCAAATTACCCCTTAGTCTGTTGGAAACATCCTATTAGCCGTTTTAGTTCTTGGGCAATACCATGTGATTATTCTTACATTTGACAAAACTCTCACCAGTCTTGAACTCATTTTTTCATTTCTATTATTGTACTTGTATCGCAATTATGTTTACGGAACAGAGTATATTAAAACGATGATCTAAATCATGCAGGATTTTATCATTCTGCTATCCTCAACACGCATGACGTTAAGGGAGGAGATGATTTATGGGAGCTAGCAAAGAGAAGTTACACATCTTTTATCAACGCCAAGAACAACAACAAGCATTTCTCAGACATGGGAGACCTGAATTTCCTCATGTGCAAGGCCATTGATAATCCCGGCTTAACACCATCCTCTTCACTAAGGACTTCTCTGATCTCCGTGTTTGAAGATCCTGTGATCGATACCACCAGCACACTACATCAGGAAATCGGATTAGAAGACTTCATCGGGTGTGCATCCGTGCATGGAGTAGGCCCTTCTATTGCCATATTCGACACGATTAGAGACGGACAGTTGGATTGTGCATGTGTTTATCCCTTCCCCTTGCATACTAGGGAACAAATGCACGAGCTCATTGGTGAAATGAAAAGAATCCTTGTTGACTGGTAGCAAATTACAGGGGGATTGTTGATGACTAAAACAAGCATTATGTTCTCCCATTTGATCATGCTCAATGAAAATGCAATACGTTTCCTGAAAACAGTTTGTTTTTTACATCAGAGTTTCAAGTTCTTGTTCTTTTTCTGCTTGTTTCAAAAATCTGAGTTTATCAACTCCAAGTTGAAGTGTGGGCCATCGACGATGTAACAAAATCTTACACCATCATGTCAATTTAACCGGTTATAGCAGGTTACTCTTCGATTCTCCCATTAGCATATCAGATTTGCTTTGAAGATTTACCTATTATAGTAGATGAGCTTAACGTGATGGTACGTGACGGTGCACATAACATCTTTCAAAAAATACAGATGCTTCTATAGAGGCAAAGTTCAATAAAGAGTACAAGCAAAGTACTAGGGGTGGGGGGAGGGGGTAGATCAATTATGTACATAGACTGAGCTTAAAAACATTCCATGAGATAACTACTAGAATGCTGCTGACTCCGACTAACATGCAGCCAAGTACTTTTTTCTTTTTTTTGGTATATGTGGTTAACACAATGTTTATTATCTAATTTTTGACTAAGTCAAAAGTAACTATATGTATAAGATGCATGCACCTCTTGATGATAATGAAGCTACCAATTATCCCTTTCGACTATTTAGAAACCCCTTTGACTTGATATCTATGACTACTACATACACTTGTAATCAAAAACTTGTGTGAAATGACAAGAAAAACAATTAGGTGAAGAGAAAGATTAAAGTGATTGTGATGTACATCCTTGGTTTACTTTACGCTGAGTGTCAGCTTACCGCAACTCTCTTCTTTTTTCCTCTTTTATTCGGCATTGAAACCGGCTAAGTGACCAAGCTCAAGCTGGCGGAGTTTAGGAGTGAGGCGTACTATTAGTAGTTATTGTTATAGTAAGATGAACATCCTCCAAATGGTCTTAATGTAATTGAAAGGGCAAGAAGTAAGTAACAACTACATTTCTCTTTCAATTCTTGTCACAAAAAGTTACAATTTAGCTAGTTGACATTAATTTAAAGAGAAATATAAAGAACAAGATTACTTCTCTCAATTGTTTTCTCCTCTCCAAGTCTACCTCATGGGGAAAAGCAAAAGGAAGCTTACCTAGGATAGTAAAGGTGTCTTAATTTACACTAGCTCTTTGGTACCAAGACTTAAATGTTATGTTCACTCTAGAAAGGTAGTTGACTCCAACTTGTTCGCGACTAAAATGTTGTGCGTAGTTGTTGTTGTATCCTCACGCTAGAAAAGTGATACAAAAGTAACTATATTCGTCAAGACTAATATGATACTTCTAGATCAAGGTCAGACATGACCCTAGAAAATATCAACCTAATTATAGAAACTCCTCCACCAAGTCACCAAAATCAAACTTCCCATTGCAACACTCCACAGCATTGACCACTTCTTGAAAAGCAACAACACTACATGGCACCACAAGTCCATTTGTTTGCTCAAAACCAAACTCATTATATGTCTTCTCCAACAAAATCTTGAACAATGGATGTGAAAGATAGCTCGTTGGCACCGCGAATCGTTCTCTTTCTTCCCCTACATACACTGCAAATGTCCCCATCTTTTTTGATGATTTAGCACTTGTTGGACTAGCCCCTTGATGATCTTGATCTTGATCTTGATCCTTAACAAGCAAACATTCAAGATGTTGTGATTCATCATGGTGAATAGAATTAGCACTATTAGTTCTAATAACATTTGCCTTCTTGGCTAATTTCTTCATTGAACCAAACTTCTTACCTAGCATTTTGTGTACAAGAAAATGAAGAGGAAAGAGAGAGCTAAAGAGAAAGAAGTTAACTTCTTGAATATTTTTGCAATGAAAAAGAGTGGGTGGCAATGGTTTTTGTAGTGGAGAATTTCTCAAAGAGGGCCAGCTTTTGACTTTTAAAAATTGGAAGAGTGCTTATATGATTGTAGTGGTTTAATTTATTTGCCTTAAATGTTGTCTCTATGTACTTTTTACTTATCAATAATAGCAACTAGTGCATATCAAACTTATAGCTTATCTACAAATCAAGAAGAACTAATACCAGAGACGGATTCGAGATTTGAATTTTATATATTTGCGCTCAAAATTCTACCACATCCCATCACTATATACTAAACAAAATGAAATTTCTGAAGTACGTTTCTTTCGTTTTTTAGTAATATGTCTAATTTACTGAATTCAAAATCTTTATCAATACTTGTTAGTAAGTTTTTAGCATTGAGAAAAGGTTTAAGCTAAAGTTAGTGAGTCAGATCAATTCGAGATTCTTTACTAGATTCACCTTGTATATAACTTATTAAAGAGGGGAAAAAAAAACTTACCCACGCTAGTAATTAACCTAAAGTTTAATTAAAGCGAGATTACACATCATGTACTCATGATTAAGTGATAAAAATGCATATGCAAATACATTTTTTCCACTCTTAAAATGTGCATCACTTTTTCTAAAAAAAAAAATACAATGGGCGCACGGAAAATCTTCGAATTGAATTATTTGCATTTTATCAGATAACAATGAAAGAAAAAAAGTCAATGGTTTAAAAGTGCGATCCACTTATGGTCAAAGAATTTTTCTATCTTGAGGAATACAAATTAGGAGAAATTCAGATGTGAAACGTAAAGATTTGAGATAAGTCCTCTTTTTCTTCTTACTATTTTGATAGAGGAGACTGCCCACACTGACCACCAACCAAATATTATAACTTGATTAATTAGGTAAATGGATGGTAGAGATCTAGAGTTGGTTGTATTAAATAATATTTACAACATTTTAAAAAAAAGAAAAAGAAAAAAAATCACTTTATCTTTTTTTAATAGAATAGCAATAGCTCATGCTATATTTTAGCCATTAATCCATTACTTGAAAAGGAATACTGAATTAGTTACAACCATTAGATTCCTTTATAACAAACAAAAAATAATTTTAACCATTGCATAATTGAATAAAAGGGGATCCATGGAGTAACCGAAAAAGTTGTCATGTAATTAGGAGGTCACGAGTTCAAGTCGTGGAAATAGCTCATTGCAGTAATGTAAGATGAGACTGCGTAGAATAGACCCTTGTGGTTCGGCCCTTACTCGAACCCCACGCATAGCGAGACCTTTAGTGCATCGAACTGACTTTTTTTCCTTTTCTTTTCATTTTATAATTGAATAATCAAGAATCAAGTTTAACTTAATTAACTTCAAATCAACTAGAAGAATTGACTTATCACCAACCCTTTGATACGTTGGACGGCTGAAAAGTGTGGGTAACCATGAAACCAAAAAATAACTAAAGAATTACTATAAAGTATATATTATAAGTAATAATTAAACGCTTGGAATATTTATGACTTTATGTGATTAAAAATTAGTCAAAACTACCAAAATTTTCTTTATAAAAAAACAAAAAAGAATGAAGAGAGTTGAAGAGTGGAGACACACAACGTTTGAAAGAGAAGAAGAAACAAAGAGAAATTTGGGCATATAAATAAACCAAGACGGCACTACTTGCCAAATGTCAAAATAAATGGTTGGAATATTTGCATCCACAAAAGGATCGCCAGTGTTTGATATTAGTATTGAATGTTAGATTAATTCGTAAGTATGTAACGTAAGGATAATTTAAGAGGAAAGTTTTTCATTACATGAATTTTTTTATATACAGGGTTAAAATTTGTAATTTTTGATTAAGGATAGAGATATTCTATCCATCTCACCATAATCTTTATTTGGAGGACAAACTTTTGCCCCAAAAGCTATAGAGAAATAAATGATTTAGCCAGGATTTCGATTTAATGATAAGAGTGCAACGCATAATGCATGAGTTAAATGCATAACATCGATTCGAACTCTATGTAATACCAGAACTAGTTGCAAAACTCATTAGTCATTATTGATTAGTAGATAGTAGCCTATAGCTAATAAGTTTTTTTGTGTGTGTGTTGCTATAATTCATCAATACCCTATCGGATAGAACTAACAGAGAACTTTTGTCATTCAACGATACAGATTTCCGTCTTTAATTTCTGTTATTTTTGTAATGTTTCAAATTTTGCGTGTTTGACTCTCGAAGATTTTATGATTATAAAAGGAAAATATATGACTTAAAGAGACTTTGGATAGATTCTACCAAATTTAGGAGAATTTCTCAAAGATATGTTACTAGTATTTTTTCCTAACATATTATAATTAGTTGGACAAATTGACAGTACTAAATGTGTAGTAATTCAAAGGGAAGAAAAATCAGAAAATTTTTATTAGAAGCTTCCAATAAAGCTTGTCTCCTCCATAAAATTCAACTCCTAAGTAAATGCTTTGATTTAGGAATAGAGGGATCACAATCAATTTAATCATATAGTATAATGAAGTTTACTAGCCTGGTTAATTGGGATTCGTTTCGAGCGAGAGACTTGCTAAAGGAAGATGATAAAGTGTTCTTTATTAAAATATTTTCTTTTTCATATATCGATCCTCAAGGCACAAAATGGGGAATCACATTTATCTCATCAACCTTCAATTGTTTTGCGTTGTTATGAAAAAAGAAATGAAAGTATCTAAAAATTATATTGGCCTTAGCAAATCAAGTTTCACACCAAATCTTCTCTTTTCTTAACTCGTCCTTTGATATTCATTTTGGAGCTATGACTTATCCAATCTGCACCCGAAAAATCTCACGCCAAAAGTAAAATCCTTCTTACCAAAGACGATTTTATTCTTAGGATTCGAACCCGAGATTTTATACTATTTTTTTTTTGGTTTAGCCTTGAAAGTGTTGTCAAGTCAACTTTTAATACCGAGAATGACCTTTTGTTTTAAAAGTCAATTCATTACAAGTCCTTTAATTAGTTTGGGCTTTTAAGTCAGCGGGTAAGTGGGCTGCTAAATTGGCCTAGTGGATTTAATGGGCTTGGGCTCTACATTCAACAGGTTTGTTGGACTTCTCTAAGGAAAAGCTTTTTCACATAATTAATATCCTTTAATGTATTCTATTACCATGTGTAGTACAACTTTTAATTTATTACCACTTATAGCTGAACTTTAGCTTTAATAACAGATATGTCCTCCACTTTTTCTTCACTGCATCTCTTCTCGACCTTCGTCTCTCCCCTTTCCCCTCCTTCTCATCTTCTCCGGCAAACTCACGACATAGAAGTAACCAATAATCAACGCCACAACAACCAACCGTCTCTGCATTTTTTTCACTGCTCCGACTAGGAGCTTTTAGCTTTGGTGAACCGGAGAAAACCAACAACCGCTGCTAGTCCCTTTTCCCTTTTCTACACAACCATCGTCGAAGTTCTGACTCCGACAACCACCACAACACCCATGCCGGAATTGTAACGGAGCAACTAGATATGGCCAGAATTTTGCAGATCTGGACGAATTTATTGGATTTTACCGGAGCTGTTGGGTGATGGAGGAGAAATGGAATGGGTAAAGAACCTTATGGTTGCTTCGGCGACTTGAGTTCGCCGGAGAAGACGAGAGTTGTTTGGTTGGCTGTTGTTTGGTGGTTGTTTCGTGGGGAAAATTGAGAAATGAGAGGCGATGGGTTTCAGATTTGACCGAAAAAATGAGGCAATGTTGGGTGATGGAGAAGAAACAGAGTGGGTAGTGACTGTTGGTTGCTTCGGTGACGTGAGTTCCTCGGAGAAGACACGAGCAAATTGGTTGGGTGTTGTTTCGTGGCTGGCTCGTCGAAAAAATGGAAAAAGGGAGGTGATGAGTCTGTTGGTGTTGGTGTCGGAGCTCTGGCCGGAGGTTGGTGGTAGTGACGGGAAAGGGTGGTGGTTGCTGTGTGATTTATACTAAAATTGAATTAAACGTAAAACATCGTTATAATACAATTCGAATTCAATATTATACATTTTTATGAATTCGAAAGTTGTTATTCATAACAAATATAATACATTTCTAACAACGTAAACTAATTTAAATTATAATGAAATGTTTGAAATTCACATAAAATACTTATTATATATTTGTATTAAAAATGTTTTAGTTATATATATTCACCGCGTATATTGAAATACGTATTTAATACATATAATATATTGAATCCAAATGTATTAAAATTGTTGTTTATTTTTTCTCTTATTAATGATGTTAAAACCGTGTTTAAAAATATATTATATATGTATTTAGCTATTTTTGATTTTAAAAAAAAAATTAGGCTATCAGCTGTAGGAATAAAAATATACTATAATTGGTAAACAATGTTATATATTTATACTATTTATGTAAATTGGCCATTAGAAAATTTATTTTGGCCCAAATTAACTCTTCTTCCAGGCAAACAAATTAAAACAACGCTATAATTTATCAAAATTTGAGCCTAAAATCAAGATGCGTATATATATATATATATACTCCTTGTTATTGTTATATTTTAAAATTTCATTCTTTCATTTTAAGTTCGACACCAATGCCCGAACACTTAAGTCCAAAACCCAAAATTTGTTTTCCAATTTCAAGTTATCACAACATGTTGAAGTTTAAAGTTTTACAAGTGAAACTCCAGCATACTATACTGAAGTGCGTGTTGATTTTTCCTACATTACTTCTTCACTGATCATAAAAGTATGTAAATACATCTTTATCACTAACCTATCTCAAACTACGATTAATATTTTTTTCTTCATATCTAATCTATAGTTATTAGTTCATTTGTCTTTCGATATATGTGATTGTGTTTGACTGAATATAAAATTTAAGATATAAATTTAATTTATACATAGCATATTGCTTATGATAGAATATTAAAGTACTGGCCCCAAAAGAAAGAAAAAATGACAAAAATGACTCGAATATTATATGACTTTACAGTTTACATCCCGTTGTAAAAACAAAGTAGACAAAAAGAATTAAAAGGCAATATTTTGTTGAATAATAAAGAGATTCTTTTGATCCAAAAGAAATTTTATACAATTGGTCATTTTAGCAAAGACCGTTAATCGTCCTTTTGGTATATTATTTTTTTTAATATTGCGGTGTTTGAATCTGCTTATGCTTATCCGTACAAGTATCAGATAACTTGTCTATCAAAGTTTACAAATGAAAAGAAATAGTATGGTTTTTCTATTTTTTTTTTGCCCCCGCTGAAAGTTGAACTCGAGACCTCAGAAGCGGACCTTTAAAGTACTTAACATTGAACTCATTGTATTTTTAAAGTAATGGTTCACATTTAAGCATAAACTTATGTTCTACGTCTAAAGTAGTGGATTCGGATGAACCCAATACTTGTACTTACTCCAGCTTCTGTGAGACTTCATGGTTCTCGAATCTCGACCCACTTCATTGACCAGTTTTTTATTCTTATTAGTGGTTTCCATTTTAAAAACCAAATTTAACATTTAAAATCGATATGAAATTTAAAATGGTAAATAATAAGTTAATATCTAAGCTAAAATTCTTATAGAGATTAACTATAATAATTACTCTATTCGTTTTAATTTATGTGGTGGTGTTCCGACGAAAATGAAGTCTAAGACGGAATGAAAGATTTTCGAAACTTATATGACGGAATGAAAGATTTTCAAAACTTATAATGATTTTTTTTGTGATTATAAAAGCATGTCATTAAGAATACAATAAAATTTAACATACAACTATTTTCAAATATAAAATAATGTCATGTAAATAAAATAAAAAAATCACTTTGCTTTTTGGGGTCCACCATTAAATGAATTTGAATTTTTGAAACAGTGAATATTGTAAACATATAAAGTGCAAAATTATTCTTCTATTTCTAATACCAAAAAAGTATTTCTTCCGTTGTACATATCATCTTTTTATGCATCTTTTTCCTTGTTTTTCTCTTCCTTTGTCTCTTTGAATTTGGTATACATAGAGCATATAAGTTTTTCTTTCAATAAATTAATTTAGTTTAAGCTGCCGAAGTAATAAATTTTATTGAAGATATCTCGTGTTTAAGTTTTAGATATGAAAAAAATTCTATTAGAAAGTACTTTCTTTTTAAATGAATCTTACACGATGCGAATTCGGATTAGTCAGACATCAAAGGAATACCAAACATCTAATGGAAAGCAAACAGAAAAAGAATATTAACACCTATGCATTCGAGTACTTTTTCTTTAAATAAACCTTATACTACGTGAATTTAGATTAGTCAAACTTCATATAAGTACCAAACGCTTAATGAAAAAAAAAAAAAAAGAGAAGACATTAACGCTTATGCATTTGTCATTTACTTATCATTTCTTTGCATTTCGATTCATGAAAGTTTTTTTCGTTATATTTCGTCTAAAATATTTTCCTCTCCCTAATGTTTTTTCACTGCGAAAAATTGATCTAAATTAGTTTAGTTAATATATGGTGAAAGCCACATAACAAATGTTAGGTGAACAACTATTAAAATAAAACAAGTAGAAATATGAGACGAAATTAACTAACGATGAGAAACTTTCATGAATCAAAAGGGAAATGGAGATAAATGTTTTTATTTTTTTTAAAAAAATCACCTTCTTTAACATTTCACTTTTTACAACATTGATGATCATCTCATTGTCTCCAAAAGCAAATTCAAAAAATGTACTCTTTTTGACACATAATAATAATACTCCCTCCGTTTCGTATTAGTTGGCCTCTATGGACTTAGCACACTCATTAAACAATCAATAAATAGAGATGCATTTTACATATTTACCCTTGTATGCCTTTTAAAATCAAATAATCAGTGCAATGACTAATCATTGAAATTTAGTACATATTACTCCATCTCATGAATTACGTCTAGAATATTGAGTATTTATAATTGAAACTAGTAATAATCATTTAATTTTGGTTTTGAGAATTGAGATCATTTATGCATCATTCAATAATTTTGAAAATTGTGGATGTATTTAGTATTCCTATCAAGGGTAAAACGGGAAACATATGTATAAAATACTCTTGATTTTAGAACTTGGATAACTAAATTGAAACAAACATTTTTAGAAAGAAGGCCAACTAATTCGAAACAGAGGGAGTAGTGAAATTGTGTAGTACTCGTACAACGTGATCTCGTAGTTTGTATGGGGTGAAGATGATGGGGTTGGTTCAAGAATTTTCCTTTCTTTTTTTTTTTTTGGTCGCATTTCGCTCAAAAGGTTGAAGGGAGATGGTGCATCAAGTTGTTCACAAGGGCCAACTTGATCATCTTTTTCAGAGATCTCAAATGAGGGAATTTTGAGAGAGCCACCGACTCCAACTATCGTCCATGCATGATCAATTAGATTTTACAAACTGTCCATCCTACATCCTCTACGTTCTTGACAATCCACCTTTGTTTCAGTAGAGTCTTTCAGTGGAACGTTTTGGTCCATATCAATCTTTAATAAAAATATATTTTCTTATTAGCTGAATTTCACTTATCAAATTAATTCGATATTATTCTCAAGGCTCGAAGCTGAATTCATGAATTAGTATAGAGGGATCCAACTGTTCCATCGCAATTCACATTCCTTAGTAACAATAGCAACATATTTTGACCAAATGTAACATGAATTAAAGTATATGAAATCGTAGATAGTTATGAAAAACAAATATTTTGAAGCGAATTCGTTGGATTTTTTTTTTAACCCCAAGATAATCCGCAATAGCTACAACCTTTGCTTTTCGGGTGAGCACTTTATGCGCACCGAATAAACTCCCACTGTGTGATAGCATGCAAACCACACAGGGGATATGCGCACTGAGTTTGTTGGATTTATCAGGTAGCAAAAGACGTGATTTGATGTAAACACTGACGTGAATATTTTTTTTTTTTTCAAGGAGTAAAAGAGGATAGGGTGGGGTTTAGAAAGGGTAATTAATAATTGAAGAAATAATTAGACAAATTCACCTAATTAAACCGCGAATTGAGGCCATTAATTATGTCTACCACGAGTGCATTAAGCTTTTAATAGACATAATTAGACAGTCACCTAATTTTTTGTGCTTTTTGAATCGTGAAAGAAGTGTACTCTCTCCCCGTTTCATTTTGCTTGATCCTTGTTGACTTGATTTACCTTTAAGAAAACTTTAGTTAAACTTATTAATGATGTTTTGAAACTCTAAGCTATACTATTACTACTACTTTATGAAGTTATTTAATACTAAAGGTAGTATGAGAAAGAAATAATAGAAATTATCTTGATTTGCGAAAATGAACAAGTAAATCGAAATATCTATTTTTAATATAGAGGTCAAGTAAAATAAAACGAATGGAGTAGTAAAAACTACTGGTCGCTTTATTACTATTTCTAGGAAATAATAATTAATAACCTAGAGTACTGAAATGAATTTCCAGTATATACTAAAGAAAAACATTTTCATTTCTTGTATCATGGATTATATTAAACCACCAAAGGTTGCGGCATAATGAAAATTGTTTCTTTATTTTTAATTGAAGGTCTTGAATTCGAGTCTTGAGAAAAAAGACTCTTAGTACAAATCATTTTTCTTAAATAGTAAGTGATACACAATATAAATTTAGATTAATAGAACTAATGAGTTTCATATACCATATGATTGTGTTTTCCTATTGCCCTTTTTTAACTTTAGGTGAACTTGTCAATTCTTTTCAAAGGGAAGAGAAAATACAAGTGCATTGGCTTGTTAAATATTAAGTAACTACAATATGACTTTGTTATCAATTGTCATATTCTTGAGTTTGACACATTTGCTTGATTATACAATTGAAAGTTGCAAGTCTTTTTGGTAAGCTAAATCATTCTCCAATTTGAAGTTCCTCAAAAAAAAACAAAAAAAAAGTCACATCTTACCCACCCAAATGAAAGGGAATTTTGCACCCATAGTTGGTATGTGTTCTTAGTTTGCAAATGGTTAAATATGACTATCGAATGGTAAGTATTCCTTCATTTTTAACTAAATATCTCAAAGAGGATTCTTAGAGTAACTGGTAAAGTTGTTGCCATGTGACTAGGAGGTCACGAGTTCAAGCCATGAAAATAGCCTCCAATAGAAATGCAGGATAAGACTTCGTACAATAGAACTTTGTAGTCCGACTCTTTCTCGGACCTCACGCATAGCGGAAACTTTAATGCACAAGACTGCCTTTTTTTATACAAGAAAACTAAATATCTCATGTTCGAGTCGTAAGAACTGAATCGTCACTATAGCGGAGCTATTTACCCTCAAAAGAGATGTTTTTAGATATAAATTCAAATTAATCGAGCCCAAGATGCACACCAGACAAAAAAAAAGAAAAGGATAAGTATGCATAAGTGAGTGTTTATTAGAGATGTTGACAAATGTAAGAGATGTCTATTTCAGTGTCTCTGTGTGAATGTGTCTTTGATATGACTCTTGTCTATCTTAATTTATAGTGTCACCTATTGAATGTGCAAATAAAATTCTACATTTAAATTTGGTTAAAACAAAGAAATTGTACATAAAGTGTATAGATATACATTTTTGGTTTGAACTATAAGTCAATTAATCATGAGATATATAAATGGATATTGCTTTATATAATGTTTAGTATGTAGTATATGTACTACATTAATAATTAATCCTTATATAGTTTATTTTATACGATGTTTGGCTATCGTATTAAAATCTGCATAATATATACGAATTTTATTACCAATAACCAAATATTTTAGCACTAATACCTGTATAAGTTATATATACGAAAACCTATGTATTGTTTTAATACAAGATAAAAGGTGAAGCATGTAATACATATATATTAGCAATACGTGAATAAAATTATTCTAATTTTTTCTTTATACTTTATTTTTTAATATTTTAAATCTACCCAATGAAAATTTCGATTCCGTCACTAAACTTAGGACCAGGGTCATGTGCTAGTACATTAAAATATTATTCTTACTTGGATCTGCAACTACCTTAACAGAACCAGGTACCTTCCTACACAATACAAGTTGTCATTATTCTTTTTGTATTAAAATAAAGTTTTCATTTATACCAAAATAATAAATAATTCATTAATAATTCAACCGTAGAGTATCAGTATGACCTGCAAAAGAAATAAATAAGTGTTACATAGTAGATAAGATCTATACATGATTAGGTCATATGATTATTGGATTAGGGATATTAATTCTTCATGATTATACATTGAGTCCCTTTAATTAAATAGTGCAAGTAATGTGATAAATAAATCAGACAGATTTTTTTCTTCTTCAAATTTGGTAATATAATTTGTCACGTTCTGCTTTTAGAGAGACAATTTAACTAATCTTTAAAGCTAAAATAAAGTATAATTATAATTTGATTTGGTTTGCTTGTAGAAAGTTGATTTGACTACTCTTCAACGCTAAAATGGAGTATATTTGTAACATGATTTGTTATGATTCGTTTTTAGAGAGTCGATTTGACTAATTTTCAAAGTTAACATGGATTATATTGGTAATGTAATTTGTCAGGATTTGCTTCTGGAGAGTTATTTGACAATTCTTCAAAGCTAAAATAAATTATATTGACAATATGATTTGTCATGTTTTGCTTCAAAGAGAGTTGATTTGGTTAATTTTCAAAGCTATGTTGCGTTTTGTTTCTAAAAAGTCAGTTTGACGAATATTCAAAGTTAAAATGGATTATATTTGGTAATATGATTTGTCACATTTTACTTCTAAAGAGTCAACGTCAAAGATAAAATGGATTATACTGGTAATATGATTTGTCACGTTCTACTTGTAGAAAGTCAATGTGACTATTCTTCAAAGTTAAAATGAATTATATCGGTAATATGATTTGTCGTTTTGCTTCTAGAGAGTCAGTCTGTCTATTCTTCAAATCTAAAATGGATTACATCGATAATATGATTTGTCAAATTTTGCTTCTAGAAAGTCAATTTAACTAGTCTTCAAAGCTAAAATGGTTTATATTGACAATATTGATTTGCCACGTTTTATTTTTAAAAAGTCAATTTGACTACTTTTTAAAGCTAAACGAATTACACATATACAATATGATTTGTCAAATATAAAATCTCAAGATAAGAATGAAGATATACTTACCGCTCCGTCAACTCTTTGTTATCATATTAGTATCTTATATAGAAATTTATAAAGTGAAAAACATATAGAAAAGTGCCATGATAGAGGAGCCAAATCCAGCTAAGCTATCCTTCTATGCCCTTTTTGCTTCTCCATAACATTAAAAAATCACAAAAAGAATTCTTGATTCCAAAACAAGAATAGGCTCTATAATAAACCAATAATTCTCTTCTTCCTATAGTAGTTTTCCTTCTCCCTACTTCCCACTAGGCCACACACATAAAGAATTGAAAGTACTTCCATAATATAGGGGAAAACGTGTTGTAGTTGCAAATGAGAATGTATTGATAGTGATGATGATATGATATTAATATCTCACCTTCCAAAAACCAAACTTTGCTTGTATCCAACTCTACTCAATAACCCCATATTCCTCTTTGTAATCTACTAATCTACCAAACTATCATTAAGGTGTGGGGGGTTTGCACTAGTTGTTGTAGATTTTCTTTAGTAGTCTCCACCAAACTTTTCTTGCTTCTTGTTATACAATTAAAACCCACCATAAAAATCCAATCTTTATATTAAAAAAAAAAGTTTTTTTTTTTTTTGGTTTCTTGAAAATGATTGAAATTATAAGTTAGGAACTTTTCTTGATTTGTTTTACCATTAAAACCCACCAAAAAAAATCCATTTTTTTATTTTTTTTGTTGGTTTCTTGAAAATGACTTGAATTATAGGTTAGGAAAGTTTCTTGATTTGTTGTAGCATTAAAATCTACCAAAAAAATTGAATCTTTATTTTGTGGGTTTCTTGAAAATGACTGAAATAATACAACCCCAACATGAGTTACCTTCATCTTCAAGCTCCATTAGTATGCTACCTTGTTTATTAGCTAGAGATAATGATGGGTCTCACCAAGAGAGTCTAAGTAGTGGACCCAATTTGTATTCAGTTGTAGATGTATACAGAAGGGGAAATAATTCTGGTGTACAAGTAGTAGTAGGAGGGGGTAGTATTTCTGGTAGAAAAAGAGAGAGAAAAAGGAGAGATAGAGAAGAAGGGGGAGATCATCTGTCATTGTTAACACTTTGTTTAACTGGTTTTAGGAAGTCTTTGGTTGCTTGTAAGAGCAACTTTGATATTCTTAGTGGTGTTGGTGTTGAAGAGCTGCTTTCATCTTCTTGTTCTGCTTTTAGTTCTAGTTCTGGTTCCACTTCTGCTAATTCATCAATGGAGATTAGTTGGCCTAGTAATGTCAGACATGTTGCTCATGTCACTTTTGATAGGTTTAATGGATTTCTTGGACTTCCCGTTGAGTTTGAACCTGAAGTCCCCAGAAGACCCCCTAGTGCCAGGTTTGGTCTTTTTTTCTTTTGAAGTACTTTTCTTCATTTTTGTTCTTAGTTGGGTTTCGCTCTAAGTCATTCACTTTTATTTTATTTAGTATGATGATGATATGAAATGAGCTTAAATAAAGCAGTTGAGATTCATATAGCTGACCCAAGTTGATTGCTATTTGAGGCAAAGTAGTTGAGATTCATATAGCTGACCCAAGTTGATTGCAATTTGAGGCATAGTTGTTGTTGTTGTTTGTTCTAGACCATTCACTTTTATTTTGTTTAGTATGATCATGATATGAAATACCTTAAATGATGAAGTGGATATTAATGTTGCCGACCTCAACTTGATTGGGACTGAGGCGGAGTAGTTGTTATCATTCATGGCCTAGAATATGTGCTTGATGTTACTTTATTACCATTTTTATTCTTTTGGTTTTCCCTTGTATGCCCGATGAAGTGTTGATGTTCATATACTCCCTCTGTCCAAGCATGTTGTCATGTTTCGCTTCTCGAGAATCAATTTGATCAATTTTTGGAGCTAAACTGAACTAGTTTAATTTAGTGTTTTGAAATTAGAATTTAGATATTTTAAAACTATACTAAAAGTACAATCAGTTGCAACTTTTCTCATATCAATACGGTGAGTTCATGTAGTTTGAATCTCGAGAAGCAAAACATGACAACTATTTTGGGTCGGAGGGAGTAGTAGAATATGATTTTGAGAATTCCATCTTTTATTATTGTTATTATTCAATCTTTATCTTTTTGTTCTTTTCTGTTTCAGTTGAGCAGAAGAAGGGCGGTTGGCTTCTTTTAGTGATCTTGTTAGTTGTTTAGGAATTGACAGCCTTGTCCAGCATAGGCTCATGAAACAAGGAGAAGAACATATAATTGTGGTTTAAATTATTCTGGGAAAGCTAATAATTTATGCTGTGGAATGTATAAAATATTTGATTAATATATCCATGGATTGATGATTAATGGTGCATCCTTGTCTTCTCTACCAGCCTATAATTATATATTTGCTTCAAGTTGGAATTTTCCTTTCTTCGTGATGACTACACTTACCAAAAATTGACTATTTTTTTAGGTTGGAGGAAAAACTGGATTTTTAAGCATACTTTTAATTCAGTAATGTAGAAGTTTATTACGTATTGGCAATATATATATGCGTGTGTGAAAATGGTTCAGAATAGGGTGCAGAAAAAAAATAGTGGAAACTTAGTATAATTGCTCTTGTAGTTGAGAAATTCCTTTAAACATTTTGAAGTGGTATTTGCTTAGGAAGTTCCAGGATATATGATCAAGATTTGAAGAAAATGAAGTATAGGGCTTTTACTTTTACTTTTTAGCTCCATATGTTCATGAGTCTACTGTCTTCTCATACAGTAGTGGCAATATATGAAGCACTTCTGGACTTTTGCATCCTTCCACATTGTAAAAGAAAATGAAAAAAAAGAAAGAAAAAGATGTTCCTCTTCATTTGCCTAACAAACTGTTGTTTCATAATTGCTATAATAATAACTACGTTACAGTTCCAAATTAGTTGGAGTAGGCGATTTGAATCATCTATATCCTTTGACTTTGTATGAACCTGTTTCATTCCAATACTTCATTTGATGATTGTTCAGTTGATGCTCACCTAGTACTGAAAAGTCATTTCATATATCGTACATGTTTAGAGACGGCACATTACTTTTGTGTAACTTCATTTGTATTCTAGCAACTTTTGGTCCCATACTTGTTTTGAACTTTTATATGGTGCAGAACAACTTGTTCAGATTGTTGTCTAGTCAAAAATTGTCATGCTCTTCTAACTGATGCTGGTGTTGTTTTTGCAGTACAAGAGTCTTTGGAGTTTCGACAGACTGCATGCAGCTTTCATTTGACTCTCGAGGAAATAGTGTCCCCACAATCCTTCTGATGATGCAAGGGCGCCTATACGCTCAAGGTGGCTTGCAGGTGTGCATCTACCAATTCTTTAATCCCCCTCATGTTGATCAATTACATGTTTGACTAGGCATCTGTCACTGTTCACTAATGTGTGTTATCTCTATAATTTACCTAAGTTACGTAACTTTTCAATGATGAAAATGGGTTGTCAACTTGCAGGCTGAAGGGATCTTCAGGATCAATGCTGAAAATGGCCAAGAAGAATTTGTCAGGGAGCAACTAAATAGGGGAATTATCCCAGATAACATTGATGTCCATTGCTTAGCAGGTCTTATAAAGGTGATATTCAGGACCTGGCTCTCAGAATATATTTCATTATATGTCTTTTCAGACTCTCTAAAAATGCTGCCGGACCCGTGTCGGATCCTCCAAAAACTGCACTACTTTTGGAGGATCTGACTCGCACCTGGTGACCTTTTTTGAAGTGTTAGGGTGACATTTTTGAAGAGTTAGGGTGACATTTTTGAAGAGTTAGGACGACATAGATTTCATTTGACATTTTTGGGTAATTGGTGAGAGGAAATTATTCGACTGGATTGCAAGTGGTCAATATCTTTTCATATCAGCTTTTGAGGTGAAATGTCTCATTTTGGAGGAAGTATGCTTCCACTAAATTACATTTGAACTTGAATCGAAGTTTTTATTTCTGTAGTATCTTCTTCATTTATGAAGCTATATTGATATGTTCCAATCAAGTTCAAAGAGTTCTCTCTCCTCTTCCTATTTGGACAGGGGCAGGGGGTATGTTCTATTAGTTCCTACTTCCTATACATCGATCATTTTTTTCTCTATGCATTTTATGGTTGTTTTAATTTTTCATTTCAGCTGTATGTGGTAATTGACATGAAGTGATGATAACTTTTATAGGCTTGGTTCAGAGAGTTGCCAATGGGAGTTTTGGACTCTCTCTCGCCAGAGGAAATTATGCGTGCTCAATCAGAAGAAGAGTGTGTGCGGCTTGTGAGACTTCTTCCACCAACTGAAGCTGCTCTATTAGATTGGGCTATTAACTTGATGGCTGATGTTGCTCAACTGGAATGTTTTAACAAAATGAATGCACGTAATATTGCTATGGTGTTTGCTCCAAATATGACACAGGCAAGTCAAAACTTTAATGTAGTTTAAACGAAACATGAAGGAATCATATTGTTGCTCCTATTCCGTCTCTTTTCACTTTTCCTACTGTTTGGGGGTGGGGTGGGATAAGAATCGAGGGTCACACACTTGTGATGTTTCCATTTCTTGGGTCATCATGTCCCGGAAGCATGATTGTTGTTTTCATAGATAAAAAGCTAACATGTCAATGAAACAAACAGTAGTTCAATCTTTATTACCTGAGAACTCTATTAGAACTTAGTACATGATAATATGCGTTATCCCAAATGTCATCAGCTAACAATGGTTTCAGTGTACACTGCTTTCTGATTAACAAGTGGTGAATTCTTCTGCCTGCAGATGGCAGATCCGTTGACTGCTTTGATGTATGCGGTTCAAGTTATGAACTTTCTCAAAACTCTAATTCTCCGAATCTTGAAAGACCGAGAAGAATCTGTTGTAGAAGCTGATCCTGCACCAGAACTGGAGCCATTCGATGAAAATGGACATCACAGTGCTTCACAGCCAATAGTTCAGAAGTCTAATGAGATTGAGGAGGATATCCTTATATCCAAAGGACCACCCTCAAATGGCGCTACTAATTCTACCCCGGGAGAGATTGAAGTTGAGAATGAATACCATGGATTACCGAGTACCATAGAGAACATTCTTCAGGAACGGAAGGAACATGTGCTCGTTGATTGTCTCAGTGAAATCTCAAACCTGCCTGACAGCACAAAGGATCAGCATGGAGCTGGTAACATCAATTTAGCAAGTGGAAGAACTCAACCAAAAATCCGAAGGACTAAAAGCGTGCATTCGAGTAGTTCTAGTCTGAAAGGATCAAAGAAAATGATTGAATGGCCAACAGTTCATGTAGTTGGGAATTTAGAGAAGGGCAAGGGAGTCAGAATCATCGATAGGTTGAATTCGCCTACAGAAAGGGTGGAAACCTGGCGATGAATGCCTCGCGACAATGGGCCATTGCTTGCCTCATCAAGAAGTGAAATGGTTGTGATTTATGTTTGAAAAAAGACAATGTATTATCCAATTATGTTGTAATTGGGGTCATATTTTCCAGTCTGTGCTTGGATATTAGTTACTTTCTTAGTAGTTCAAACAGGAATTCTGTCACCTTTCCCCTCTGGGCATGTTTGGCTGGGGAAAACTAGCAGGATTTTCCAGTCTGTGCTTGGATATTAGTTACTTTCTTAGTAGTTCAAACAGGAATTCTGTCACCTTTCCCCTCTGGGCATGTTTGGCTGGGGAAAACTAGCAGGATGAATGTAATTTATGTGTTCTTTTTGTAGAATGAATATTGGTGTGGTTTCCAATTTCAATATGATTTTTTTCCCTTTTGACATGAACAAGTGCTGCTTTGAAATGCTTTTACTTTTGTCGACGGTCTATCGAAAATAACCTCTATCCTCCCCAGACGCCACTGGTATGTTGTTGACATAAACAAGTGACCGCTAGTGCTTTCTACCCACTCAATAGTTTGGACAATAGCCCCCAAAGGTTTAACACTCCTCCCCCTTTAACCCCTGGACTTCAGACTGAGTTCTAGAAATGTAGTCGCCTTTGATTTTACACCTCCACTTGAGATTTTTGGTGCGACTTTAAGTATTCATCTATCCTTAATTAGAGATTTTAGGTTTGAGCTTTGCGAATGGAGTCACTTTTAGTAGAGGGATTTCCAATGCACATTTGAATTAATCGGCCTCAAAGCGAATACTGAACACAAGCAAAAAGTATAATCCGCATGATAGAATTTTTCACTTAAGAATTTACAATTAAGTTGAGCTCAACTAAAAAGTATATAAGATTAATCCAAGATTGGTAGCTCAAGTTATGGAATTTTTTTTGCAATAATTTTGTGAAAAAATATCCTTTTTTAGAAATTTATAAAAACATTTCTTTTTTAAATTAAAAAACAAAAGCCAAAACAAAGTTTGAAAAATTAAAAAGGAAAATTTGCAAAAAAAATTTTCAACACCAACTTTCAACCAAACACCAAAAACAATTCTCCATGGGAGTAAAATATCACATTTTATTCACTTCAGGGGTTGAAATACAATTCATTCAAAAAAAACCCGGTTCATATTCTTGAACAAAAAACCGGTTTTTCTTCATATCCTTCAAATTTGTGAAACTTTTTGATTCATTGATTTGGTTATAGAATATTTGCTCCACTTGAGCTAAGGGTCTTTCTGAAAATAATTCTCTACCTCTATGATTTAGTGATAAAATTTGCGTACGCTTGACCCTCACGTGACTTCACTTGTAGGATTTCACTGTTAGTTGTTGTTGACTTGGTATGCATATGGGTTTTCATTTTTGTATTTCTGCAGATTTTTATGCATAAAGACTCAATTTTTATCTCAAAAAAAAAGAAAGACTCAATCTTTTTCACTTTTTTGTTTTGCAGAAAATTTAAATGCTTTGTGGGTTTTCAAGAATGAGGATCCAATGTTGTATTAATGGGAAATTGTTCAGTTCCTTAACCCCTTTAAGTCCTATTTCACTCCCATCTCCAAAGTAAGGTTCAATTCTTTAATTTTCTCTATGTTAGTTTTCTGCTGTAAGATGGATTAGATATTTGTTTAATTTTTCGACAAGAGGGGTTGCTCCGATGGTAAGTATAATATGTTTGGTTGATTATTCAATAAAAGGGGTTGCTCAGATGGTAAGCATTAGATATTTGTTTAATTATTCAATAAAAGGGGTTGCTCAGGTGGTAAGTATTAGATATTTGTTTAATTATTCGATAAGAGAGGTTGCTCAGATGGTAAGCACCTCCACCTCCAATCCTAAGATTGTAGGTTCGAGTCAGCAAGAACCTAATTGTGGGTTCGAGTTATCCAGGGAGCTAAAAGGTGGGAGCTTCAAAGGAGGGGTAGAAAATATGCATAATATATAAACAAAAACCAGAATTTGGCTTCAGCGGGCAAGTAAACACTCCAACTTTGAGTATGCATATCTAGACAACTCAACTCGTCTCCATTATGTCAGTTGAACACTCAAACTTACAAAATGATCATCTAAACACCTCTAAAATTTATTTGCCACATCAGCATAGGGTGCCTACGAGACACAGTGGGGACGAGTTGGAGTGTTTAGTTGTGACCAAGTTGAGGTGTCTAGATCAAAGTTGGAGTGCTTACTTGCCAATTGAAGCCAAGTTTGAGTGTTTGTTTATGGCTTCTTTTTTTTTTTTTCTAATTCTTTTGCTTAATGCCTTGATTCTTAGGGAGATACATCTTTGGTATGTGATACCCAATGAGGTTAAGGGTGAATCTCTTATGAACAAATATATGGAAATTCTATCCCCAAGTGAGATTGAAAAAGTTTTGAGTTTTCAAAGAGATGAGCTGAGGAAAAGTGCTTTGCTTGCTCGTGCACTCGTCAGAACTACCATTGCTAGATGTAAGATATTATGTTGAGTTTTTAGAGTTGAATTGGATTTGCTTTGCCATGTCGTCACTTAAGAAGAATTGATTACTTGCAAGGGCAAAACTGATTAGTATGACTAGTTAGAAGGTTATTTGTTGTTGCTTTAGTTATGTTTTCTGTATTAGTGATGCAGGCAAAAAATGGAAAAACTTATCTGCGCACCTGGTTTTTACCCAAATCATGCTAATTTATCAGGGTTGCGTCATAATTAAGGTGAAAATGTTTACTAATTAGCTGTAGTTTAGTGATAAGAGTTTATGTGTGAAGACATAATATATGTATTATTAGGTTGGAATAGACACCAGACAAATAATGCGGCCGTTCAAAGTATTCGGATCACAATATAGATGATGGGAGAGTGAACAATGTTTCACATTTTAATTCATCTTGTTGCAATTAAAATATCTTGTTAAAGGACGCATTATTTGGTTGGGTGAGAGATTCAGCCTGCCTTCCGTAAATGTACTACTCAGCTGTTCTAATGGCTACTAGTTGTTTCTTTGTGATTACTGAATATTGAAGTATAAATGTAAATGTGTTTGTTAGCTGCTAATGTAGAATTTAAAGAAATTGTAAAGGATGTGCTGTCTTTCCAGTTGTTTCATTTCAATGTCAGATTCTGAAATCTATTAGGTTATAAGTTATCGACGTTCAAGTGAAATTTTCAGCTCTCTATAATAATTTGTCCTATCATTACTTGTCATAAAAGAGTAAGAGAATTCAAATGTCTGATGGCTCATGAAGGCATTGTTTTTTGCTAGATCAGATAAATTCTTCAGTTACACCCAAATCCATCAAGTTTAGGAATAACGTTCATGGGAAACCAGAGGTTCGTCTTTCACTGTTCTTCCATTGGTTTGCTCGTGTTTTCTTTCTTGTGTGCTCATAGTTATGTATAATTCACTTTATATGGCTATGTCAATAGGTAGATTGGCCGTGCAGTTACAATTCGGAGGCCCCTTTGCATTTCAACATCTCACACACGTCATCTTTGATAGCCTGTGGTGTGACAGTAAATTCACCGGTAAATGTTCTTGTCCTCAAGTCAGTTTGTGTGTATATTCAGGTAAATGATAAATCACTTCTTTTATTTATAGATCGGTGTGGACGTGGAGGAAAAACAAAGAACAACAAAGCACAACATATTGACTTTAGCTAGAAGATACTTCTCCAAACATGAACTGGAAGTGCTGACAGCTATTGAAGATCCCTATATCCAGCACCAGGAGTTTATAAAGTTATGGACGCTAAAGGCAAGTCTGCGTTGAGGTTTTGATATTCGTTTACAATTTGTGATGATATCAACATGTTTACGGTTGAATCATGTTTTATCATCGAATTAATTGCAACAATCATTGCCATAAGACAACTCAAGAAATTAAGATTGTTGCTATCCTAATTATCTTCATGATTCAAGGATGTGGAACACTCATATCCAGTTTTGTTTCTTGCTTTCTTCATAGAACTCATGATTTAAGACTTGAAATGCATTTAATTTAATAATCCATAAATGCACGCCAAACATCAACCCCAATGCCCAGTAATAGGTGCCGTGCGTTTCTGCCAATGCCAACATTGCAAGCCAAAGCAAGCACACATGAGAACTCAAGGTCAAACTCATTCATCCGTATGTACATACATACATACATGAGGCATTGTACATAAGCAAGCTCAATGGAGAACGTACAACTGATACATTCTTGGGCTTTTATGCCTCATAATTGATCCACTTTCTTGGAACATGACGTCTTCACTGCTTTATCAATAAATAAAAAAAGTAGTCTCACTGCTTGTATGTTAGGTAAATGTGAGGCAAGGGATCAACATTTCCTCGTAATTGTCTATTTTATCGAGTTCTCTGAGGAAATATATTGTTTGCAGGAGGCATATGTTAAAGCACTTGGGAAGGGTTTCTCAGGTGCACCTTTCAAGACGTTTACCATTCGTCGTGGGAGCGCTATTGGAAAACGCTTCCATCTGTCTCAGAATTCAAGTGCTGAGGTATGCCACAACAGTTACTTTTATTCAAATTTGGCTTCTTCTTCAAAGGGGTCTATGATGTATTTGTCTCAGGTGCATCTTTCTATGGGTTCATGTTTTTTTGAGAAAAAAAGTGGTCAGGTTGGACCATTTGAGAGGATTAAATATGTAACATCAGCAAATAGTTCTACTCAAGAAATAATGCGCTCTTAAGCCTTGTCCCAACAGAACATATCTTCTTACTGTTTTTTTTTGAGCAAGTACTAGCCAACTTATAGAAGATAACATATCTTTATCTCAAGGTTACACTGAATGTTTTTGTTGATATGCATACTTTTCTTTCAGGCAAGTGAAATAGTAGTGGATTCTCTTGACAACACGAAGGACCTTACAATTAGTTGGCAGTTTATGCTCTTGGAGTTGGCTAGTTCTCATTATGTTGCCATTTGCACAGAAAAGGATGTCAAAACAAAAGGTTAGAAAAATTCTTTTTCTCCGTGAAGTTGAGAATGTCAATGAAGAAAGAGTTCCAAAACATGTTTTGATTACTACAGGTGATTGGAGTAATAATCCTATGAAATTAACAGCTTGGAAGACAATTCCATTTGTTGAAGACAGATGTGTTTCTGGAACGGACGATGTCCTTACAGTTTGTGGCTTGATATAATGATTGTCACATTGGCGATGATACTTAATCTAACAATATATCATTAGAATACTAGGATTCAGAGTAGCAATTCAGCAACTTTTATGAAGAGAGGTCTTCCTTCAAGCCAAAGCTGTGAACATAGTCCATTTCTGCTTGTACAGTTTCTGGCTGGCATTGGCTATTTTTAACAGAAATCAAAACCATGTGTTGCACTGGGTAATTTTATTGGATCCATCAATTTTATGTTGGGAAAACAGATTGTACAAGTGCATGAATTCTCTGTTACGTATTCTTTTTCTTCCTTTTTTTTTTTTGTGAGACGATGAAATCATTCGTCAGCGTGATAAGACATAAAATTGGAGGAAATCTCTCTCTCACATATAAGGATAGAACTGAAAGTGAGGCACTAGCATTGTGCAAATTAGGACTTGTATCATAATCAAAGAACATTTTGTAGTATGATGGTAAAGTTCTTGATGCATATTTTAGCCAAATACGTAACTGCTTCTTTTTGAATTCAGCTCCACTTCAAAAATGCTTTTAAGCCCAATCGCTTGAAAGCTACTTCTATTCAGCTAACCTAAACGGACCTTGTGCTCAAGGAAGGAGATGCTTCCATCAAGCATCCAAACACACCTGTTCTCAAAAGGTGGTCTGTATTTTCTTGTGATGCAAACTTTTGAAAGAGGATAGAGTCAATCAGCAACTGAGAGGTTTGTATTAATGATGACAGTACCTCAACTTCCTGCTAAGGCCAGCAGCAAGGAACCCACCTATATCCACTTTCATCTGTAATGACAATTGCCAATTCATATCTCATGGTCACTCAACTTTTCAACTTCTGGAGAATGCATCATTTTTCTGTTTTCCATAGGTCAACTCGGAAGAGGTTAAACCCTTGACATATTATGATCCCTTGCATGGGGCGTAGGATGGGTTCAGTTGAGATGCAGTGGACTTGATGACAGCAAAGTTGCACCATGTTGCCCGGGCTTCAAGATTTCGAGAGCATACATTACTGTTTTCCATCTTTGTAATGAGCTTCACTGCTAAGTTCTTGCTACCATTTGTCCAGTCTTAGTAGTCACCAATAATCATTACAAGAACATGTACCATTTCTAAAATGGTGGAAACGAGTGGCATCTCTGACCACAAACAACCGATCCACAATTTCGCTGACTCGCTTTACAAACGAGTGACAGTCACCACATATTCTTAAGTTCTTTATAACAAGAACATCAGTCCCTATTTCAGTGTTCAAGAGAGCATATGCAATTGCCAAACGTTCACTATGAACGCCCATAATATTAGGATGTTCTTGATTTATTACCTCTTGACCATTTTTGTTTGCTCCTCCATGCTGGCTTTCAGTATCCTCCAATCTATTCAACAATTTGTAAATCTCTTTTGTTTGAGGATGGCTTTTATCACCAGCCACGAAGAGGTGAGTTTTCCCTTTACACTCAAAATAGCTATAACCAGGATCCTTTTTGAGCTTTCGTTCTCTCATCATCAATCTAACTCTTAATATACCTTTTGAATTATTTGCCTCTGTGTAGATATTTGAAAGTAGCACGTAATAGCCTATGTTTGTCGGCTCCAGCTCAACAACCTTGTTAAAAGCTAATTCTGCAAGTTCAACATTTTTGTGGATCTTGCAAGCACCCAAAAGGGCACCCCATACAGCACCATCAGGTTCAAATTCCATCGATTCAATAAGTTTGTGAGCTTCCTCAAGTCGACCAACACGACCTAATAGATCCACAACACAAGAATAGTGCTCTGAACATGGCTTCAACCCATACTCCCTCTTCATCAAATCCAGATAATCTAACCCCTTTTTCGTCAACCCTGCATGACTACACGCAGACAGAACACTAACAAACACCGTTCCATCAGGTTGAATGCCAGTCTCGATCATATTATCAAAAAGCTCCACAGCAATGTTTCCAAGCCCATGTATTCCATACCCCCCTATTATTGCAGTCCAGGACACCAAGCTTTTCTCCGGCATCTCATCAAATATAATCCGTGCTTTCGCCAAATTACCACATCTAGCATACATATTTATTAGAGCATTCTTCAAGAATACATTACACCTCATACCACTAGACCTTATTTTCTTTTCCACCGCAAAACCAATCTTTTGAGCACCAAGATTAGCACAAGCCGATAAAACTCCAACAAACGTCACCGCATCAGGATTCACCCGCAACAACTCCATCTCATGATAAAGGTCCAAAACTTCACCAGCCAACCCATTTTGCGCGTATCCTGAAATCATTGCATTCCAAGTGATCAACCCCTTATCCGGTATTCCATCAAACAACTCCCTCGCTAACTCCATACACGCACAACGCACGTACATTGTCAACAAACTGTTCACAACAGCCAAATCATTAACCAATCCACACTTAACATTCAAACAATGCAACGACATCCCCAACCACAACAACCCCGGATCACTACAACCCGGAACCAACCCCAAAACAGTAACCGCATTATACTCCACAGCCCTCAGCCTCATTTCACTAAACAACCAAAACCCATTTAACAAATCACCATTCCTCACATACCCAGAAATCAAAGCATTGTAACAAACACCAACTCTTCTTTCAGACATTTCATCAAACACCTTCTGTGCAAACTCAATCAAACCACATTTACAGTACATTGATATCAATGCAGTTTGAACAAAAGGTTCAGATTCACACCCAAGCTTGATAACATGGCAATGCAGTTGTTTTCCGTTTACGGGTACGGAGAGGGAAGCTGAAGATTTCAGAACAAATGGGAAAGTGAAGGCATTTGGGGTGGCTCCAGATTGAAGCATTTGAAGGTAAAGAATGAGTGCTTGGTAATATTGGCCATCTTTTGAGAGATTTCTTAATTGGGTATTCCATGGGGTTGTAGTAGTTGTAGTAAAGTTTGAAGCTTTGGTGAAAATGGTGGGTTTTTTAGTATGAAAAAGTGACAAGAATTTGGTATTTTTGTGGAGGTGTATGGTCATTTACTTGGACAAAGGGTGATTGATTGCTTTAATGGTTTTATAGTAGCTTATTGGAAGCATAACGACTCAAGTTCATGACACGTATTATCTGCTTTAGCTCAACGAGCCTTAGTGTCTCACTGTTTATTCCTTGGGCTATGTGAGTTCAAGAGCATGCATACCCTATGAATTTGTATTATGTCTTTTAAAATTCTTTACTTTCTACATACGGCCATCGTCCCAATTGTGATGTTCCGTTCGGCTAGTTCTTTCACAAGTGACTTTATCCATCGTACCAAATACATGATTCGTCTAAAGTGTAATATACACTCATTTTTTAAAAACTCGTCAACCAACAAATCTATCGGTCTTTTTCTTCGACATACCCTTGTCGATGCGCCTTTTATTATTAGTGTCACATACAATTCCATATACTATGCATCCTCACAGAGATTTGCTCTTGCTTCACCAGTGTATTGAAAGACAAATTCATGAGGTCCGTTGAGTAAACCTCACAATTTACCACAAACTTAAATAATGAAAAAACAAATGAGCAATCGCTTATTAATTTATTTTTTTTGAAAAATACTTTTAATGAGAATTTCTTTTCTTAAGACAACACAACCTTAAAGGGGGTAAAAAAGAAAAAGGGAAAATAAAAAATGCTAAGAATTAAAAAGGGAGTCGTTCGGATAATAAGAACCTTTTATTTTCAATTCGAAAGTTGTGAATTCAGTGATCAAAAAAGCAAAAGAGGTGAGAGTCGTAGGAACTAGGAAGGGGTAAAAAAGAAAGTAGAAAACAATGCCAAGAAGGGGAAAAAGAAAAGAATTTTTTTTTTTCAGTTGATGGTGTAGGATATTAGGATAGTCCGCGATGCAGACAATACTGCAAACAAGCTAGTAGATAGACTAATAGATTACACTTTAGTTGTTCTAATGGATAAAGCAAAGCACCAAAATATCACTCTAGAAACATAGAAAAAGAAGAAGAAAGCTTCAATCTTTAATCCCATTTCCATGGAAGCCACTGCTTCTTTCTCTTCCCACCATGTCTTTCCACTTTCTAAAGCCACTTTTTCAACTTCCAAACTTAATTCCATTTGTAATTCTTCTTCTTGGATTGGTTCTACTCATTCTCTTTCTTTTGCTTCAAGAAACTCATTCACTGTAAGGCCCTTCTCACTGTTGGTTTAGTTTTCTTGTTTTTGCAGCTTTTTGTGTTAAAGATTCAATTTTTATGTAGAGGGATACATGGAAGGTGATCAATTCCAAGAATGTGGTTACTATAAGGAGGGAAATGCGTGGAGTTATTAGAGCTGAGATGTTTGGACAGCTCACTAGTGGACTTGAAACAGCTTGGAACAAGCTCAAAGGAGAAGGTAAAATACACAAAGAACTTTGAGCTAATTTGTTGTAAATTTTTAAAGTATGGGAATTTCTTGGTTGGGTTAGCTGATAATTAAATTGTTATTCTAGAGTAGGTGTATGTTAGAGTGGATTAGATTCCTACGATTGGTTGGGGAATTGACCCGTGGTCTATGGACTTGGACAATCCTCCTCTCGTGAGCTAGCTTTTGGGGTTGAGTTAAACTAAAGTACCATATCTGTACATGGTATCGGAGCCTGCTCCATCCCTGTTTGGATCCTGGTCCACACTCCAGCTGGGCTAAGCATGAAGGGTGCGTTAGAGGCCCACGTTGGTTGGGGAATGGATTGGTGTTCTGTTTATATGGATTTGGCAATCCTTCCCTCATGAACTAGCTTCTGCTATGAGAATGTGTTAGTGGAAATTTGGGCTGTCAGGCCGAGGTGATGTGGAGATGGAAGTTATATAAGTAGGAATGGGAAGTAATATGGAGACTTAAACCTCACATTGTGTAGAAGATTCGGCAACATGGCTAATTTTATTTTCAGGGTGGATGATGAGTTGCCGTAGATGGTAATATTTATCCAATCAAGGAGGTGCCAGAGGGAGTATAATGGAGTAGACTTCAAGAGAAGAATTCAGAGAGATGTATAAATTGATCGTTAAACCCCTATGAAATGTATGAAAAGAAGAGGGGGGGAGGCTAGATTTTAAATGCAAAGATAGAACATATTACCTTAGTTGTTATTGATAGCCTTTATCTAATGGCTGGAAAATTTTAGGAAAACCATTACATCATTTGATACAACTTAAGCAATCTTTTTATGCAGGGTGATATGTAGACACTTCTGAATATGCTAAGCTTGGAATTTTTTGTTGTAATATATCCAAATAAATAATTGCATCCAAATTATTAATTGATTGGCTTTTCCTTTTTTTTTTTTTTAGTAAGAAAATATTCTATAATGTATGCCATGCTTTAGTTAAACATGGTAAACAAACTTTTTTATTGCAGTATAGAGGACATATCTCAAAGGGCAGTTAAGTTAATGAATGATTGTACTAAATTAGTAAATTCTACAAATTGCTTTGCAACTTATGACCTCATCGTGATGCGAAGTGCAAACAACCCTTACATATGGTACGAGAATTTGATGTTTTGTAGTGGCCTTTTTATTTTGTGTGTATATATACCTCCAAGATAACTTGAAATATGCAGAACTTTTAGTTTAAAATATGATTGAACTTCCTCGAGTTTGCTGAAACGGCATAGCTTTAAGTGAAAGAATAATCTATAAAATTGCTTATGTTTTTGAGTTTTGTTGTACAAATGTGTGTCTATGGATTTCTATTTAGCATGGATGTACTTCTCCGTTTAAGCTCCACACAGTATTGCTTGATACTATAATTTTTAGGAATAAACTAATTGGAAATCATAGTTTCTATTATCCCCAATCTTTCAAATCTTAGAGGTTTAAGTTCTCGTTGCCCTTGCTACTAAATATGTGGTTATATATAATGATGAAGTGGCTGTTGTTTGAATTCCTTGTGCTTCAGAGGTTTTGACCAAGGAAAACATCGTGGAACCTATGAGAGACATCAGGAGGGCTCTTTTAGAAGCTGATGTATGTTCCTCTCTCTTTTAGCAGCTAATCTCTATGCATCAGATTTTGCCTCTCATTTAACTTTAATTGGCAGGTTAGTCTCCCTGTTGTCAGAAGGTTTGTTCAGTCTGTTAGTGAAGAAGCCGTGGGGACTGGCTTGATTCGAGGAGTAAAACCAGATCAGCAACTAGTTAAAGTATGTATTATCAGACTGATGACTTTGAACGATACACATATGAGTAATAGCATTTTGCAGCAGGACAGTTAATTATATCTGGTCCTCAATATGCATCTGAATTGTCTTGCAAATATCTAACTTTTTAGCCTGCACATTGAAACTCTTTGAACCACTACACATACAGGTGTTGGCTTTCTGAAGAGATGTTTAGTGATAACTAGATTTTGATTTCTTTCTAGCGTTTGTAGTTTGATAACAGACTGCCTCCCTTTTGTTGTTAAATTTATTTCGCTTGCACAACTGGCTATCAGCTCGAGCTGAACTTTTTCTTTATATCATTTGGTTGGTGTAGGTTGTACGTGACGAGCTTGTGCAACTGATGGGTGGAGAGGTGTCTGAACTGGTTTTTGCTAAATCTGGACCCACCATAATACTATTGGCCGGTTTACAAGGTGTTGGGAAGACAACTGTTAGCGCAAAGTTAGCTTTATACCTAAAGAAGCAGGTGCACTTCCAGAGTTCACTTTCTCTTAACCCCTTTGTGACCTTCCTTCCACCTCTACGTGGTTGACTGGTTGTCGAACCTACATGTCTTCAACTACATTCTAATATTAAAGTTAGGCATTTCAAACCATTAATGAGCACAGTTGGCATGATCTACAGGGTAAAAGTTGCATGCTGATTGCTGGAGACGTGTACAGACCTGCTGCTATTGACCAACTTGTTATTTTGGGTGAACAGGTATGCCACGTCACTTTAGCAACAATAAGTTGCATTGTCATTCCGTTTTAGGCGTTTCTTTTCTGTTCTTCTACACACAAACAATCTTCTCTTACAAATTATTTTCTTTACAAGTAAGCAGAATATCTAAACACAACTTTATTCATTCTCATGTTCACTGATAAGTGGGGGAACAGGTTGATGTGCCTGTTTATGCAGCAGGAACAGATGTAAAGCCTGCAGAAATAGCCCGGCAAGGATTGCAAGAGGCCAAAAAGAAGAACGTAGATGTAGTCATAATGGATACAGCTGGAAGACTTCAGGTCATATCATCTTAGTTTGTGGATTCCAACATTCCACTACAAGTTTCTGTAGTACTTTGTGTTAAAGTCATTCTTAGTTCTTGTAGATAGATAAAGCTATGATGGATGAGTTAAAAGAGGTGAAACGGGTACTGAACCCCACAGAGGTTTTGCTTGTTGTGGATGCAATGACTGGCCAAGAAGCTGCAGGTACTTCTATACTCATTAAACATGTGAATGATCAATTACATGAAAATTTTTTTATCACATAAACTCAAAAGATTTAGTGCCTTATAGATTTTGGTAAATTGAAGTATATGTTCTCCATCAATTTCTTTCTATGCAGCTGGTTGTTATATTGAAATTTTACCTTAAATATATATTCATTCACCAGCTCTGCTTAACTGTAAGATCTGACTAATAGTGTCACTACTTCAAAATATTGGTATATTGTCAGATAACGAATCCATATATCCTGAGTCAAACATGAAAATGTGTCATCATATTCTTCCTGTACCAATCATTTCATGCTGAAAACAGAAATTTCCGGTTTGTTCTCTCTCTTATTATTCACATTGATGAAATTGTAGCTTTGGTCACGACATTCAATCTCGAAATTGGAATTACTGGTGCCATTTTGACGAAGCTCGATGGAGATTCTAGGGGTGGAGCAGCTTTAAGTGTCAAGGAGGTGGGTTCTTATTCCTACACGACAATACATTCGTTTTTTCGTTTATTCTAAGTTCAGCCTTGTACAGTGAGGTAAAAGCTGACAATGAATGGTATCTTTGCAGGTTTAATTTTGCTTAAACTTCTCTCTTGATTAGCTAAATCAACATATATACTTTGTAAACTAAACAACAAATAAAGAGGAGAGTTAATGATGGTAGTAAATGATTATGAATGCTTAAGATGCTAAAAACTTTTTTTTTCCTTGAAAGGAAACATTTCACAGAACAAAAATGGATACATATAAGAGTGGTTGGACTACAAACTTCAGATTTCTTCTATGTTCAACTTGTCTTCTAAGTATTATCTTGGTAGAAGTTTACTTTTCTCAAGGTTTAAACTGAATGGAACAGAATTGAAGCCAATAGGAAATTGATGATATCTGTAAATGTGATTATGTTGTGTCAAATGTTAATATGGATCACACGCTATAGACAACAAATCATTGATTTGTTCTTTAACTGTCAAGTTTTTCATTTTGAAGTGAATTAAGATTTTGAATGACACTTATATGTTCACTACCACAGGTATCGGGAAAGCCAATTAAGCTCGTAGGAAGGGGTGAACGTATGGAGGACCTTGAACCTTTCTACCCTGACCGCATGGCTGGACGTATATTAGGGATGGGAGATGTTCTGTCATTTGTTGAGAAAGCCCAAGAAGTTGTAAGTGGCAAACAAGTATTTTAGCCCCTCTGCCTTTTATATTGATTCAACTAGTTTTATTTGACTCCCTTATAAATGATTTTAGATGCGTCAAGAAGATGCTGAAGATTTGCAGAAGAAGATCATGAGTGCAAAATTTGATTTCAATGACTTCCTGAAGCAAACTCGTGCGGTTGCTCAGATGGGTACCATGTCCCGCGTTATTGGAATGATTCCAGGCATGGGAAAGGTAATATACCTGGTTCTTATTAAATCTACCTCTCAATTTAAGTGTGAAAGTATTGTATGGTGCAATTCATGTTTTAATAGTTACTGTACATATATTAACTTGCTAAAAATGTAACAACCGATGAAGATCAAATTTTGTATCAGCTATGTTCCTTTCTTTTTATTTGTGTGATGAAGCGGGAACATATCCTATCTTATTCATGCATAAACAGGTTACTCCTGCACAAGTTCGAGAGGCAGAGAAGAGCTTAAAGATAATGGAGTCAATGATAGAAGTCATGACACCAGGTTATTTATCTTAATTCAAGGTTTCTAATAAGGACGTCTGTTGCTACGTTTAACATGGCCATATATATTAGTGCTGCTAGCTCAATTCGTTGTGGCTCATTGTGTTTCATCGTTTTCTCAGAGGAGAGGGAGCAACCAGAATTGTTAGCAGAATCTCCTGCTAGAAGGAAACGTGTTGCTCAAGAGTCTGGGAAAACTGAGCAACAGGTAAAATTCGTTGTGGCTCAATTCATAAGTTCTATATTGGAGAAGGTTTAGTTTTCCTTGCACTCTCTCCAACATAACTTGATTACAATTTGTAGGTGAGTCAACTTGTTGCTCAACTTTTCCAAATGCGTGTACGTATGAAGAATTTGATGGGCGTTATGGAAGGTGGTTCCATTCCTGCACTGAGTAATCTAGAGGAGGCACTAAAATCTGAACAGAAGGTGCTTATCTTTTCTACATTTTTTGGCTGAATTACTTATTATCAAATTAGAATATGTGGATATAAATGCTGTGCTTACTTTCTCCCAAAAGTGGTACTCCAGTAATATTTAACATGAAACAATAACAACTACGTCTCAATTCCAAACAAGTTGCAAGAAATTATGGGGAGGTTAAAGAGCATCCAATGCAAAGCGGTCTTTCATTCCCTTATTTCTTCTTACATATTAGTCGAGGTGCACTCAAACTTGCCCGAACACCACAGTTATCAAACAAAAACAAAAAATCTTCTTACATATTTCTTCTCTTCCTATATGCCTTCAAGGTTGTAAATTCAACTCGTTCGAGGATTTGCTAATACATCTGTTAGTTCTAATGCACATACTATCGTATGGTGGGAAAAAAACCTATTCTAATTTGCGCTGTTATTTTGACTGGACTTGTCCCCGAAAAATGCATGTTTTGTACTGTATTTATAGATTCACACTTCTGTCATCTTATCATTTTATTAGCTCTAACTTAAGCTGATGGTTTTGAATGGTCATATTATTCCTTTCTTACTCCAGGCTCCTCCCGGTACTGCAAGGAGAAAGCGAAGGTCAGAACCACGGAAGCAATTTGCAGACTCGGGATCAGCTAGGCCTAGCCCTCGTGGTTTCGGGGCCAAGAACTAAAACTACAAGGCTAATATGTCAATCAAATTTTGAAAAGCAAGCATATTTGGCTAGCTACTTATGAGTCTAAATACAATTTCCAGCTGAGAGTTGTGAGTACTCTTTCATTTGATGAAGGAATAGCAAAAAAGGAAATGAACGGCTAGGAAAGGGAAGTTCTTGACAAGATTATAATACATTGTATGTACTCTCAATTATGTAGTTTTTTGCCTCTCTTCTTGTGTAACTATTGTCTTCTTGATGTATCTAAAGGCTTTGATTTCTTCAAAATACCAACTTGTAATCTTGGATATTTCTTAATTTTCCCACCCCTGCTCAGTTATAGTGTGTTTGGCTAAACTTTTGAGACGCTAAAGGTTTTTTTTTTTTTTTCAAATGAAGCACCTATTTTAGAAAATGAAGGTTGTTTGGCCAATCTTTTGATGATGAAATAAGTGATTTGAGTAGCAATAGAAGCTACAAAAAGTAGCACTCCTATAAAAAGCTCATATTCACAAAATTTATTATTAGTAATTTTCTAATTTATACCTTAAATATAACATTAGAAGGGAGCCTTGGAGCAACGGCAAAGCTGTCTCCGTGTGACTACTTATAAGTCGCGACCCTTCTCTGGAACCTATATGAACAAAAGATGCTTTGTGCATTGACCAGTCTTTTAAGATTAATTTATGGGATACAAACAGATGAATAAATAAATAAAAAATAGAGGAAAGTAGTTTTTTTTTTTTTTTTTATAAAAAGGTAAAATTATCATTTGTTGAATGTTGAGTTGGTGAAAAGTAGTTGAGATCCTCTATTGATGGTAGCATTTCAAGGAATGTCATCCATGTGTTAGGTAACCTATTCTTTTTTATCCTACTTTTGGGACCAAAATCTCATATTCACATATAATTACATAAACAAAGTGAAGTAAAAGAACAAAAGAGAGTAAAATAGTTTTCTTTCAAGTTAAAGATTTATAATATTTTGTTGGACAAAGAAAATATGACAAGTGGAGGTGAAAGTTTTCCAGCAGTGGATGCTGAAAAGGAATTGAATCCACAAAACAACAAGGAATTTCAAGTTGATTCAGTATCATCACAAGTTGCTTCCTCAATTGAAAAAGAGGTAATCATTTCTCTTTTCTCATTAAAATAGTGATTTTCAAACCGTTCATAAGAGACACGGCTTAAGTCCGCTAGGACAAGAAACTCTATATCCTTGAATGCATTACTCTAGAGTATCAAAGTCTTTTCATGGTTGCGTGAAATTTGCTGGAAAATCGGTACACTGATTTTCTTCCCTCTAGACATGTCTAATCGTGTCTTTGTTGACCTTCAACAAGTATCTACTGTTATGCTCCAACATTTACAATTTGTAGTAATAGGTCTAAGTTGATGACGTTGTATGTCCTCTTCATTGATAAACTTAGACAACTATTTCTCGTCAATGTTCTACGGAATAACAAACATATTTATTAGAATAACGATAACGACAGATATAGATGATTCATATAAGCGACGACTAATTTGAGATTGAAATAGTAGTTAATCTTTTTGGGGTTTTCACTCGATATTCAGTACGCATGTTGGAGTCCCAAATAATTTAGATTTGCGCCGCGTAATGCTCATTTAAGAGGGAAGTAATCCTACCAAGATTTTCTCAAACCCGAGACATCTGATTAAGAATGAAGAAATAATGTCCATCTCGGTAATTAAGATATGATTTACATTATATATGAAAGATGGTATGAGATTGAGAATATATTATCTCATCCATAACTTACTTGCATCCCACTTGAAAAAAAAAAAACTTAACACAAGAATAATTTTCATGCATGAGAAAAATCAAACCATGATATATATATTTCATTTTTTTCTTGTATAAAATGGTGTTTGTGAGCCGAGTGTCTTTCAGACACAACCTCTCTACCTTCACAAGGTAGGAGTAAAATATGTGTAGACGTTATCCTCATCAGACCCCACTTGCGAAATTACACTGAATATTTTTAATGCAGGCAAAGGAAAAATTGGAGAAAATGAAAAGAGAAAAAGATAGAAAGGATGCAGTACAAAATTTCAAGACTGCTATGATTATCTCTGGAGTTGTTATTGCTGTTGCTGGTGCTATTTTTGCCATTACCAAAAAGCTCAAGGAGAAAAATTAGTATTTATTTATTTGTATTGTTTGGCACTTTTTTTTTAATATTTAACCAAACTCATACATATAAATTTTTTTTTGCCAATATTTACTTATGTTTATCATTTTATTCTTGGATAATATGTATCAGGACAATTTTGAGAGGTGTATAAATTGAATTGGGATTGTTTGAAATCTCAATTGATTTTTGAGTTTTATATTCTTAAACCTATTGATCCTTTGTGAATCTAGTTAAATATATTTAACTTTGAATTAATTAAAATATGTATTTTCAATTTTTTTCATCATTTTTTTGCAAATTTTGATGAATATAATTATGAACTAGTAAGCCACTTAATTATCCATGCATTATATTATGTTGTGAGTCTTTGAAGCTAGTACTCTTTCCATCCAAATTCATGTGATAGTATTTCGAATTTTGGAAGTCTTTTATCGCAGTTTTTATATTCAAATTCACGATCAACATTAACAAATTTGACTCTCGAAGTCCACATACCTATAAAGAGGGAAGTATTTAATTGAAGTTTCGCTAAGAAAACATCATGAAGATGCAGAAGTTACAAAAGAGGTCGCGTTAACTCCAACATAAATGAGACTATGCTAGGATTAGGGAGCTAACGAAGTCCAAAAATTGATCAGCGCAATTTACAGAGCTTAAGTTGTTCAAGCTAAATACGTTATGCAAACAACTAGCTTATAGGAAATGGTTTGGAGTTGAAATCCCATCAAAGCATCCGCACTTCCTGGACATTCAGACCTTCTTCATGGCACCAGCATTCATATGTCAACAGCTATGGTACAGTGAAGAAAGAGATGACTGATACTTTCTACGTCTTGGAGACGCGTTTAACATCTCCGTTGACAAGTAGAACGCTTCTTTGTCCCGAGTAAAACATGCTTCATTGAGGGCTATCCAGCTGAACTTTCTGTGCTCTTTGAAAAGGCAAAACAGTAGTAGAAATTCATAAACTTAAGGTGTCATGTGCTTGCTCATACAGTCTAGTTTTTTATGAGAAGAAGTCTCAAAAAGGGTACTTCTAACTTATGTTGCTTGGACACTACATTTTTGAAGGATCCAACACAGGTGTGACAACATTTTTGAAGATTTCGAGCAACATAGCTTCAAACATTCAAAACCTCTTTTAAACTATATTGTAACGGTAACGAGATCTTGATTTGGGGTTGACATCAAAAAATGTCACAACAACATGTGAAGAAGCTCTAGGAAACTTCAAAACCACCTCTGATGCCTCTTCTGATATGTCAGCATAGTCTACCCAAACAATTATCAGTTTTTCCAGTACCCGCACATTCATCAGGAAAAACCTTAGTAGCTCCATCTCATTTTCTTCGTATTTGAAATCAGTCAACTTAATCGACTTCAGATGAGATTCCAAGCACACAATGCTTTCATTAGGGTCATTGGAGCAGCGTATTTCAAAACCTTGAGATTTGGACAAGAAATTTTGACACTGCAATTTTTGTAAATCTCTTCATTGTCACCATAGTTCTGTATAGACACATAAACTAGAGACGTCGAAGCAATATCAAGAAGAGTCATAGTTCCAAAAGTACAACCATCCAGCATCAGTTTTTCTAGCACAGGACATCTTGAGAACAAGCAACTCGTCAAATGCTCATTCGATAACTCAACATTCACAAGAAGAAGCAATTTGAGCTGATAAAATCCGAAATGATTAGGCAGCAGCTTAAGTATAGCCCCATGTAGCTGTAATTTCAAAACTCGTAAAGTTTCACAAGTGGCAACACAATATGGCAAGTCAAATGGCTCATCAGGACGAAAACTTAACACAAGTTGTTGAACATTTCGAGTTGTTGCAACACGAATCCAACGGAACATAGCTCCTTTATCGAAACTATTCCCACAGCAAAGCTTAAAGCAAACAATACTATCCGCTCATTGGTTAATCAAGACCCAATTGATAAAGTCTTTGAATTTCTCAGCCATAACCAATTCATTAATCCGCTCACAACCAAAGCGATTAATATCAAAATTCAAGTAAGGCATTGTTTTCCATATATAGTTCCATCTTGTAGACAACATGCTTAGCTGAAACACGTCGAAGATGTAGAGATATGAAAGGATATTGTGGAGTATATCATCTGGCAAATTGCTTATTCTATCAATACCTTCACTTGTATACTTGATGGTTTTCGATGATTTTTGTATCAATTTTTTCATTTTTTGAAGGATTAAAAAGCAGAAAACAAGACTTATTTCCAATGAATAGTAAGATTACCTATTCTTAGAGATTTAACAGTAGAATTTTGAAACAACAGGGCCTCCAGTCTAAGGGAGAATGAGAGCGATAGAGAGCGCCACCAGCTATTTTCGGGGCTTTATAGTGGGTCAGTAGAAGGGTTTACCTGCTTGTTCAATTAGTACAACTCATAGGGTGTGTTTGGGACGAAGGAAAATATTTTCCATGGAAAATAAGTTGGTTTCTTACTTATTTTCTCATGTTTGGTTGGTGATTGGAAATCATTTTTCAGAAAATATTTTCTACTGATTTGTTGGTGAATGAAAAACATTTTCCAGAAAACATCTTTTAGCGTTTGGTTAGAGAGTAAATAATACTTTTTAGGAAATAGTTTCTGACCCGGGAACCAACCCCGACACTCGACTGGGGACCCGACCCCGACATCCGCCTCGAGATTCGACCCCAACTCCAGACCACGACACCCCAATCGAGACCCGATTTTGACACCCAACCGTTACTCCAGACCTGCTAACCGACCCTGACAGCCGAATCGGGACCCGACCCCAAATGAGATCCCAGTACCCGACCCCGACATTCGACCCAAGACCCGACCCCAACACCCAACTCAGACACCCGACCTCCACACCCGACCCCGACTCCTAATCTAGGACCCGATATCGAAACCCGAACAAGGACCCGACCTCGACACCCGACCTAGAATCTGACCACGACCCCGACACCTAACCGTAACTCACGAACCGGGACCCGATGTGAGACCCGAGACCTGACCCGACAACCGACCCAGACCCGACCCCTACCCCGACTCTCGACCACGAAACTCGAACCCAAACCCGACCCTCGACACTTAACTCAAAATTTGACCCAACACCGAACCGAGACTCGACCCAGACTCTCGAACCAGGACCCAACCGGTACTCACGAACTGAACCCGAACCCGACTCTTGAACCGACACCCGAGACCTGACCCAACTCTCGACCTGGGACCATACCTCGACTCACAAATAGGGACCCGACCCGACACCCAACCCATGACCCAGGATTTGACCCGAGACTCCAGACCTGGTAATCGAACCTGACAGCCGAACTGAGACCCAACCCTGACACCTAAGAACCGACCCCGACACCCAACCCGGAAAACCACCCCGACACCCAATTTCGACACCCGACCTATGACTCGACCCTGACTTCCAAACTCGATAACCGACCCTGACAGTCGAATCGAGATCCGACCCCGACTCCCAACCCAAAACCCGACCCCGACACCTGACCCGAACACCCGAATCGAGACCCGATCTGTTGAAAAAGAACTTTGGAAAATATTTTCCTTAATTTTTGAAAGGAAGTCATTTTCCTTAAATTCGAGGAAAATAAGTTCATTTGGAAAATATTTAAGCTAACCAAACATGAGAAAATTGAAAATATTTTTCAGAAAATGTTTTCCTTTATACCAAACACACTCATAATACATAAATTGCGCTTCAACTTGTGGCATCCTATGTGTATTATGCCACATATTACGTGTCTGACATAATACAAGTCATTATGTCACGTTTTGATTTTAAATAATATTAGTCGATACGTATATTATGCCTCATATAATGTTTCTGGCATAATACAAGTCATTATGTCACATTTTGATTTTTAATAATATTAGCTGATTTTGGATTTACTGATGTGGACTTCTAATTAAATGTCACGGATCAAAAATGGTTTTGGAAAACCACCATTAAAAAATAATGGTATACATGAACCTTTTCTGTAACGATAGTGATACAGGTGAGCCAAACTTTTAACAACAGAGACATACATGATCCAAACTTTGAACGGATAACATAGATGAGCCATTTCTAATATTTCAATGACATATTTGAATTTTCCTCTTATCGTATTTGTGTTAAAAGAGTATTTTGTACTTGGGTTGAGCCTGACTCATGAGTTTTCAAAACTAGTACTCTTTCCATCAAATTTATGTATTCGAATTTCGAGAACTAAATAAATTTCTCTTTGATCTCAATTTTTTCAAGTCACTTATATATTTTAAATTATTATTTTACATATTCTTTAAATATATGTTTTATTTCAAAAAAATATAAAAAATTATTTTCGAATCCAAGGTCAACATTAACAAATTTAACTCACCAAATCCCAATACTTACAAATTTGTGGTGTGTGGGGGGGACGGAGGGGTGGATTGAGTGGAGGTTGTATTTAAGCATTCTTTGACTTGTCCTCATATATTTATGTTCTTTAATTTTGAGTGTGTACAAATATATATTTAAACTTGTAGTATTATGTTACATAAGACGCGTGACATAATACATACTTGCATTATGCTAGACACGTCTTATATGACATAATACACGTTGACAGTTAAAAGGACTGTTTATGTATTATGTGACTTGTATTTAATTGAACAAGATGGTAAACCCTTCTACTGGCCCACTATAAAGCCCTAACAATGGCTAATGGCGCTCTCCATCCTTGTCATTTTCAGTAAGACTGGAAGCCTATTGTTTCGAAATTCAACTGATACATCTGCTGAAACTAGGTAATCTTACTAATCATTGCAAATCACTCTTGATTTCTGCTTTTGTTTCCTTTTAAAATGAAAGATTTGATGCAAAAAACAGTGAAAAATCCTAAGTTTTTAGGTGAAGGGATAGATAGAATAAGCAATTTGCCTGATGATATACTCCACAATATCCTTTCATATCTCTACATTTTCGATGTGGTTCAGTTAAGCATTTTGTCTACAAGATGGAACTATATATGGAAAACAATGCCTTACTTGAATTTTGATATTATTCACTTTGGTGATGAACGGATTAGACGTTTGGTTATGGCTGAGGAATTCAAAGACTTTATCAATTGGGTTTTGATTAACCAATGCACAAATAATCTTGATTGTTTTAAGCTTTGTTGTCGGAATATTTTTGATAAAGGGACTATTTTCCGTTGGATTCGTGTTGCAACAACTCGAAATGTTCAACAACTCGTGTTAGTTTTTTGTCCTGGTGAGACATTTGAGTTGCCGTATTGTGTTGTGACTTGTGAATCTTTACGAGTTTTGAAATTAGAGCTGGATGGGGCTATACTTAAGCTGCCTAATCATTTCGGATTTACTCAGCTCAAATTGCTTCATCTTGAGAGAGTTGAGTTATCGAATGATCATTTGACGAGTTGCTTGTTCTCACGATGTCCTGTACTAGAAAAACTGATATTGGATTGTTGTACTTTTGGAACTATGACTCTGCTTGATATTGCGTCGACGTCTCTGGTTTATGTGGTTCTACGAAACTATCTTAACAACGGAGAGAGTTACAGCAATTGTAACGTCAAGATTTCTTGCCCAAATCTCAAGGTTTTGAAATACGGTGCTCCAAAGCCAAAGGATATAATTCTAGAGAATCTCTTCTCTATAGAAGTTGTTCACATCTTTTTTTTTTATTTGGGTGATGCAACTGAAGAAGTTGGCATGCTTGTGCATAAGATGATCAAGAAAGTCCCTTCTATTTCAGCTTTGAAATTATGCATAGATTCCATTTTGGGTTTGTATATGTTATCTCGTGAAGTAAGAAACTTTCCGGTCACATTTTATAAACTCAAGTCCTTAAAATTGACCGTGGGAATTAATGAAGACTGCGTGGAAGTGATGATGCTATTGCTCAAGCATTCTCCTAACTTAGAGGTTCTTAATTTGCTTTGTACTGAGAATTGCGGATGGTATGAAAACTGGAAGCTGCATGACCCTAGTGAAAGCATTGTGTGCTTGGAATCTCATCTGAAGTTGATTAAGTTGACTGATTTCAAATATGATGAAAATGAGATGGAGCTACTAAGGTTTTTCCTGAAGAATGCACAAGTATTGGAAAAACTGATAATTGTTTGGGCTGACTATGCTGACATATCAGAAGAGGCGTCAAAGGAGGTTTTAAAGTATCCTAGAACTTCTTCACTTGTTGTTGTGACATTTCTTGATGTCAACCCCAAATCAAGATCTCGTAACTGGTACAATATAGGTTAAAAGAGGTTTTGATTGTTAGAAGCTATGTTGCTCGGACTATGTTGGATTCTCCAAAAATGTACTACTACTTTTGGATGATCCAACATGCACCTGACTTCATTTTTGAAAAGTCCAAGCAATATCAGTTAGAAGTACCTTTTGGTGATTTCTTCTCAATGAAAAACTAGATTGTATGAGCAAGCACATGACACCTTAAGTTTATGAATCTCTACTACTGTTTTGCCTGTTCAAAGAGTCCAACAAATTCAGCTGGACAGCCCTCAATGAAGCATGTTTGACTCGGGACAAAGAAGTGTTTAACTTGTCAACAGATGTTACATCCGTCTTCAAGATTTAGAAAGTATCAGTCATCTCTTTCTGCATTGTATGGTATTTCTTGATCTTTGAAACATGTTCTATTCTATTTTTGGACTTGCTTGGATCATGCTATACACAATTAAAGATGCATATCATATGAATGTTGGTGCTTATAATTTATAATTTATAATATAATAAAAATAATATAATAACATAATATAATACAAAAAATGCATTATTAATTTTAAAAAATTTAAAACATGATTAAAAAAACTCATAGAAAACAAAACTTTTAACATCATTTATAAGTAGAAATAGGGCAATGATATAAAAATTATTATATGATACAAATCAACTCTAACATCTTAACTTACAAATAATAAAAGAATCACAATTTCTTAAAATATATGAATATCATACTATGCAATTTACCTCCCTAAAAGAGATAATCAATAAACTATTAATATTATAATTAAAACATCAACTCTTTCATGAATAAAAACAAAACTCTTTCAAATAACAAAATAGACTATGATAATTTTGAAATATAAGAAAAAAAACATATCGACTAATGACAAGTGAAGATGTAAAATTCGGATATGTATTTAAAACAGAAATGTTAAGTCATATTCATCCTCACGACATTCTCAATTAGTAAATAAGTTTGTTACACTTAATTTTTTTATTTCAACAAATGAAAAAACTACTAAGTATCATTCATTTAGTAGAGAATTTGAGTATCAACAATGTTGACTAAGGAATTTGGCACAATTTGTGTAAGAACTATTAGGCAAGTTCCGGACGTTGGGAGTTAGGCGTGTTCAGGGCGTACAATCGGGCGCTTAGGGCGTAAGCCTCATAGAATTAAGTCCCACACATGAGTCCCGAGGCGTTTTGCCAGTACCCCGCCCCGGGGCGAGTCTCGGGACGAGTCCGGACTCTGCCTTTTAAAACACTGCTTCTTACTTCATCAATGAGTAAGGGTACTTTCACTTTGGTCAAAATATCCACGTTAGAGTACACCTAGCAGGGTTTTCGTCATAATCAACGCTCGAACCTGAGACATATGGTTAAGAGTGAAGAAATTTTATCTATCTCACCACTACCGTACCTTTGATGGTCAGTAGTAATTAAGATATGAGTTACACTTACGAAATATAGTATGAGACTGAGTCTCATGGACACCCAATGGTGACGTAATACTTAACTATGTTTTCTAACACAAAAATCACATATGCTGGAAAATGCGTAATTGAAAAAAATAGTAAGAACATATCATTGTTATTTTCATATGAGGGAAAAATACGGAACGCTCTTTCGTATTATTATTCTAAATTGGCTAAAATAAGAAAAATTTTAAGAGTCAGTTATTAATCCTTGAAATCTTCTTAGTTACTATTAATAATCTTGAAAAGCTGTAAGAAAAACATAGTTAAGGGTCGATTATTCTAAAATAAGAAAAACTTAAATGGGTCGGTTATTTTAAAGTGAATTTGTTCTTATTCAACAAAAAGATTATTAAAAATAAAAACAGTGAAAGATTATTAACCATCAAATTTGAGTTTTGAGTTTAGTGGGGGATGATTCATCCTTTTTAATTAAATTTATATTACTCTTAAATTAAAAAAAAGAAAAGAATTACACACCAAGATATGACTTTTGTGTAATAGTTTTGTGATTTTTCCTGTTAGAGAATATAATTAAGTGACTTTATTGGAAATAACTCATAGTACATGACCATCTATGAAATTTATCGTATTTTGCCGAAGTGAAACTATAATTTGGCAAACCCTTATACAAAACCCATTCTCTCTAAAACTGCTGGCGTTTTGGTTCCAAAATCCTACTGATAAATCTTCGAACGCAAGGTAATCTTACTATTCATTGAATATCAGTCCTTTTTTTCCTTTGAAAACTGTAACGTACTGATCAGCTTTCGTGCACCTTGATACTAACTCCACGGGATACCTTTCACCACCAACGGAAAAATCAGCCACCTCTCACTATTCCGTGGTGTTCAGGTCAACTTTCGCGCGCCTGACTAATTCCACGGGATACCTGTCATCTTTCACTAGCAACAAAAAAAATTAGTCCTTTTTTCTGCTTTCGTGCACCTTGATACTAATTCCACGGAATACCTCCCACCACCAACAGAAAGATCAGCCTTTTTTTCTTTTTTTGATTAACGTGGTGGTCGAGCCAGCTTTTGCACACCTCGACTAATTCCCGGGATACCTGCCGCCTCCGACCAACATCACAAAAATCAGTCCTTTTCTTCTTTTGATAACTGTGGTGTTCAGGCGGACTAATTCCACGGGATACCTGTCACCTCCCACCAACAACAGAAAAATCAGTGCTTTTTCTGCTTTTAAATCGCTCTGTGATGGAAAAATCATCAAGAAAACCTGATTTTTTAGGTGAAGGAATTGATAGAATAAGTAATTTGCCAGATGATATACTCCACAATATCCTTTCATATCTCTATATGTTTGATGTGGTTCAGTTAAGCATTTTGTCTACAAGATGGAACTATATATGGAAAACAATGCCTTACTTGAATTTTGATATTATTCGCTTTGGTTGTGAACGGATTAATGAATTGGTTATGGCTGAGAAATTCAAACAATGCATCGATTGGGTCTTAATTGCCCAACGCACGAATAATCTTGTTTGTTTTAAGCTCTGTTGTGACGATATGTTTGATAAAGGGGATATTTTCCGTTGGGTTCGTGTTGCAACAACGCGAAATGTTCAACAACTTGTGTTAAGTTTTCGTCTGGCTGAGCCGTTTGAGTTATCATGTTGTTTTGTGAATTGTGAATCTTTACGAGTTTTAAAATTAACGCTGCATGGATCCATACTTAAGCTGCCTAATCATTTCGGATTTAATCAGCTCAAGTTGCTTCATCTTGTGGAAGTTGTGTTATCTAACGAGACAAGTTGCTTGTTCTCAAAATGTCCTGTCCTAGAAAAATTGATACTGAGAAATTGTTCTTTTAGAACTATGACTGTGCTTGATATTGCTTCGACATCTCTGCTTTATGTGGCAATACGAAACTATGTTAACAACGGAAAGAGTTACAGCAATTGTAACGTCAAGATTTCTTGCCCAAATCTCAAGGTTTTGAAATACCGTGCTCCAAAGGCAAAGGATATAATTCTAGAGAATCTCTTCTCTATAGAAGTTGTTCAAATCTATTTTTTTGATTTGGGTGATGCAACTGAAGAAGTTGGCATGCTTGTGCATAAGATGATCAAGAATGTTCCTTCTACATCAGCTTTGAAATTATGCATATATTCCATTTTGGGTCTGAATAAGGTATCTCGTGAAGTAAGAAACTTTCCGGTCACATTTTATAAACTCAAGTCCTTAAAATTGACAGTGAGAATTGATGAAGTCTCCATGCAAGTCATGATGCTATTGCTCAAGTATTCTCCTAATTTAGAGGTTCTTAATTTGTTTTCTGTCGAGAACTATGGCTGGGATGAAAACTGGATGCTGTATGACCCCAGTGAAAGCATTGTTTGCTTGGAATCTCATTTGAAGTTGATTAAGTTGACTGATTTCAAATATGAAGAGAATGAGATGGAGCTACTAAGGTTTTTCCTGAAGAATGCACAAGTATTGGAAAAATTGATAATTACTTGGGCAGAGTATGCTGACATATCAAAAGAGGCATCAGAGGAGGTTTTGAAGTTTCCTAGAGCTTCTTCAGATGTTGTTGTTTCATTTCTTGATTTCAACCCCAAATGAAGATCTTGTTACCGGTACAATATAAGTTTAAAAGAGGTTTTGATTGTGTGTTGCTTGGACTTGGACTCTCCAAAAATGTTGTCATACCAGTGTTGGATTCTCCAAAAATGTACTACTACTTCTGGAAGATCCAATACGCCTGACTTCATTTTGAAAAGTCCAAGCAACATCTGTTAGAAGTACCTTTTGGAGATCTCTTCTCAATGAAAAACTAGATTGTATGTGCAAGCAAATGACGCCTGAAGTTTATGAATCTCTACTACTGTTTTGCCTGTTCAAAGAGTACAACAAATTCAGCTGGTCAGCCCTCAATGAAGCATGTCTGACTCGGGACAAAGAATCATTCAACTTGTCAACAGATGTTACATGCGTCTCCAAGATTTTTAAAAGTATCAGTCATCTCTTTCTGCATTGTATGGTAGTTCTTGAACTTTGAAACATGTTCTATTCTATTTTTGGACTAGCGTGGATCATGCTATACACAATTAAAGATGCATAGGAATGTTGGTTCCTATGAAGAGTTTGGTCAAGCCATGAAGAAGATCCGGATGTCCCTGCAAGTATTTTTTGGTGCGTTTGGATGGAAAGGAATTGCAGATGCCTCGATGGGATTTCAACTCCAAACCACTTCCTATAAGCTAGTTGTTTGTGTAACTTATTTAGCTTTTAAACTGCTTTGGTTAATTTTTGGACTTTGTTAGCTCCCTAATCCTAGCATAGTCATTTATGTTGGAGCTAACACGACCTCTTTTGTAACTTCTGCATCTTCATGATGTTTTCTTAATGCAACTTCTTAGTTCATCAAAGAATAAGGTACTTTCACTTTGGTCGAAATATCCACGTTAAAGTACTTCTACCAGAATTTTCTCCATATTCAGCGGTCGAACCTCAAATATCTGGTTAAGAATGAAGAGATCCTATGTATCTCACCACAACCTTTAATAATTATGAAATACAGTAGTATGAGATTGATAATATATTAGCTCATCCATAAACATTACTAGCATCCGGAGTCGGTATTTGATGTTCAATTATGTCGAAAATACTGCTGGTCATCCAATCCATCGTGTTTTCTTTTCTTATAAACATTTAACAAATCCATATATTTCAATTTGTGTTCATTCCTTTATCTCTTCCACTCTGTATTGAGATAGTAATCTCGAAAATTAGTGTGTACAAATTCAATCCTGAACTTGCTATTACAGTTATCTTCAACTTCTAACAACGGGGACTTACCTGGGTAGAAGAATTATATTGAGAATTTTTTTTACTTGAAATTTAAATATGACATGCGCTTCAACTTTGGATGTGCACAAGTAGGCATTTAAACTTGTATAAAGTTGAACAAATGCACACACATCCTACGTGGCAATTTGCGTGAGATTGCCATGTAGTCGCCACGTAGATGCCACAGAGGACGCGTGTGTCTACTTATTCAACTTTATATAAGTTTAAGTGCCTACTTATGCACATTCAAAGTTGGAGAGTATAAATGCAAGTTGAGGTCTAGTTAAAGGGCATGATTATGTATTATGTCTTTAAAAATATATTCACTTAGGCGCCACGTAAGATAACAAGGGTGGAGACATGGTAATTAACACTACTACAAGGGCAAACATGGGCCCAAAGTTAGATGATCAGGGCAAATATATATAATAAAAAAAAAAAAAGTGTTTTTTAAGAGTACAACGACAAATATGACCTTTTTTTGTATGTATTTTGCCCAAGTGAAACTATAATTTGGGAAACCATTGTACAAAACAAAACCGACAAGAAACCCAAAAGATGCCTCTGATTCTCTCTAAAACTAGTGGCGTTTTGGTTCCAAAATCCTACTGAGAAATCTTCCAACGCAAGGTAATCTCACTATTCTTTGAATATCAATCTTGTTTTTGATAACGTAGTGTTCGGATTAGCTTTCGTGCACCTGACTAATTCACGTGATATCTGTCACCTTCCACCAGGAACAGAAAAATCATTCCTTTTTTCCCTTTTTTGATAACTGTGGTGTCTGAGGTAGCTTTCGTGCACCGGACTAATTCCACGGGAAACCTGTCACCTCCCAACAACAACAGAAAAATCAGTCCTTTTTTTTGTTCTATAACAGTAGTGTTCGAGCTAGCTTTCGTGCGTCTGACTAATTTTACTGATACCTGCCACCTCTCACCGGCAATAGAAGAATACGTCCTTTTTTTTTTGTTCTATAACCGTAGTGTTTGCGCTAACTTTCGTGCGTCTGTCTAATTTTACGGATACCTGCCACCTCTCAACAACAACAAAAAAAAATAGTCCTTTTTTCTGCTTTTAGGTCGTTCAATAATGAAAGTTTTGATGGAAAAATCCAATTTGTTAGAGGAAAGAGTTGATAGAGTAAGCAATTTGCCGGATGATATACTCCATGATATCCTTTCATCTCTACATATGTTCGATGTGGTTCAGTTAAGCATGTTGTCTACAAGATGGAACTATCTATGGAGGACAATGCCTTACTTGAATTTTGATATTAATAGCTTTGGTCGTGAACGGATTAGACGAAGACATTGGCATTGGGTATTTGCTGAAAAATTCAAAGAATTCATCAATTGGATCTTAATTTCCCAACGCACGAATAATCTTGTTTGTTTTACGCTCTGTTGTGACGATATGCTTGATAAAGGGGATATTTTCCGTTGGGTTCATGTTGCAACAACTCGAAATGTTCAAGAACTTGTGTTAAGTTTTCGTCTTGCTGAGCCATTTGAGTTGCCATATTGTGAATCTTTACGAGTTTTGAATTTAACGTTGCATGGGTCCATACTTAAGCTGCCTAATCATTTCGGATTTAATCAGCTCAAATTGTTTCATCTTGTGGAAGTTGAGTTATCTAACGAGACAAGTTGCTTGTTCTCAAAATGTCCTGTCCTAGAAAAACTAATACTGAGAAATTGTTCTTTTGGAACTATGACTGTGCTTGATATTGCTTCGACGTCTCTGGTTTATGTGGCTCTTGTTTGTGTTAAAATGGGAGAGAGTTATAGAAGTTGTAATGTCAAAATTTCTTGCCCAAATCTCAAGGTTTTGAAATACCAAGCTCCAGAGGCAAAGGATATAATTATAGAGAATCTCTTCTCTATAGAAGTTGTTCACATCTATTTTAAATATAATATGGATGATCAAATTGAAGAAGTTGGCTTGCTTGCACTTAAGATGATCAAGAATGTCCCTTCTACATCAGCTTTGAAGTTATGCCTGGATTCCGTTATGGGTCTGTATACAGCATCTCGTGAATTAAGAAACTTTCCGGTCACATTTTATAAGCTCAAGTCCTTAAAAATGAGATTGGGAATTGAAGATGAGTTAATGCAAGTCATGATGCTATTGCTCAAACATTCTCCGAATTTAGAGGTTCTTAATTTGTTTTCTTCTGAGAATTATGGCTGGGATAAAAATTTGAAGTTGCATGACCCTATTGAAAGCATTGCGTGCTTGGAATCCCATCTGAAGTCGATTAAGTTGACTGATTTCAAATATGAAGAAAATGAGATGGAGCTACTAAGGTTTTTCCTAAAGAATGCACAGGTACTGGAAAAACTGATAATTGTTTGGGACTTCACTGCTGACTATGACATAGCAGAAGAGGCATTAGAGGAGGTTTCGAAGTTTCCTAAAGCTTCTTCAGATGTTGTTGTGACATTTCTTGATTACAACCCCAATTTAAGCTCTTGTTACAGGCACTGGTAAGGTATATAATATAAAAGAGGTTTTGATTGCGTGTTGCTCGGAATCGGATTCTCCAAAGATGTTGCCATACTGTGTTGGATCCTCCAAAAATGTACTACTACTTTTGGTACATTTTTGAAATGTCCGAGCAACATAGATTAGAAGTTATAACCTGTTAGTGTGTATGAGCAAGCACATGGCACCAAAGTTTATGAATCTCTACTACTGTTTTGCCTTTTCGTAGAGCACAGAAAATTCAGCTGGCCAGCCCTCAATGAAGTGTTCAACTTGTCAACAGATGTTACATGCGTCTCCAAGATATAGAAAGTATTAGTCATCTCTTTTTTGGTAGAAAATACGGAGGGCACGTTTTAGGGTTGGAGGTTAGTTAGACCGTTTGAGCTTTGCCTCGCTTATTCCTTTTTATTACTAGCCATACTATGAGTTGTATTTCTCTTATAGTTTCTTGCCCTTTGAGTTTGGTTATTAATTGTGGTTTTTACACTTCGATTTTCATTGTATCCTGTTATGACTACTGTTTAGGATGATTTATGATCAGTTTGTCGATAGCATGACTGTCTTCATTTCCATTATCTCTTTCTCTATAGTGCTTTGGATTGTTTTTTTGCTTGAGCAGAGGGTCTATCAAAAATAGCCTCTTTACCTCTAACTTCTAAGGTAGTGGCACGATCTGCGTACACTTTACCCTCCCCAGACCCTACTCTGTGGAATTACACTGGGTATATTTTGTTGTAGTCTATCTCTTTCTGCAATTATGGTAGTTGTTGACCTTTGAATGTTGGTGAGTTTGGTAAAGCCATGAAGAACATTTGTATGTCCCTGTTGCATTTGGACAGAAATGAATCATAGACTGTATGTCCCTGCTACATTTGGACAGAAAGGTTTAATTCTCATTCAAATTTCACATTAAGCTTCTGAGATACGTGTCCAAGAAAGAATCATATTCATAAGGTAATAAATATTTAGACATGACATAATTTTCAAAAAGATATGAATAAAACCTTTATAATTTACTTCTTTAATGACATTTTAAGGCTAATACTAATTTAGAAAGAACAGAAAGTAAAATGGGGGATTAACAAAGTAAATTTTCCTGCTTGTGAAACAAGCTTAGGTAAAAAATAAAAAGTTAGACACAAATGCATCAAAGATGGATCGAACACAGCCCCAAGGGTCATTCTGAACACCATTTACCACTGAGCTGGGGGACTCAGTTGTTCAAAGGTTCATTATGCAGTACATTAGCATAAATTACCAAATTTTACCTATATATCCTATATAACTTTCCGGTGAAGGGTGTTTGGATGACCGCCCTTGACAAAGTGTGGCTCTGCCCCTATGTTAAGGTAGAATAGAAGAAGTTGTTTCCTATAGAACCTAGCTCAGAGTAAAGCATATAAAAAAAAATTATGAAAAGAGGAGTCCAGTGAGGGCGGTGTATGGGGTAAAACCCCCCTAAGGACACATGGCACAATCAGGAGAGGTAACCCAAAAGCGAGAGTCGATACCGCGTTGAGCCATTCTCGAGTTGATGATAACAGGCACGCCTTCTCGTAAAAGATAAGGACCCGATCCCTCTCCTCTCCCAGTAATGTGGCACAAGGGATAAATGGGAGACACGAGTACTGTCAGACTGCTCAGGAGCGCTGACAATTCCATACGAAGCTGAGCATCGAAAAAATATTTGTTGAATCACCGACGAGTCGAATACTTGGCGCGACAACACAAGTCATAGTCCTTTAGGACACTGTTGTCAAGTTATGATTGGCCAAAGTCCAACATTGTAAATTATAAATAGAGATTTCTCCTCATTTGTAAAGGGATCTCTTCCCATCCACTTAATCAATACAACAGTTCATACTTGGTCCCCAAGTTTTATTTTTGCTCTTAGTTATTAGCATAGCTAACTTAATTTTGGCCTTCGTGAACGTCTCGGATACCTTGGATTGATTCTTGGTTGCACTCTCACACGCTTTAGGCTCGCCTACATTTGTTTGCTTTACTTGTTTTATACTATTGAGTATTTAGTTGCTTTCCATTATCATCTAGTAATCAAACCGCTAGCGAATCGGATTTAGAACAAGGTTAAATTGTAACGCTTAATTGATCATATATGGATATTATGAAAAGGAAATACAAGAGTGAAGAAGAAAGGAGAAAAATATATATTTCTTATAATTGAAGGCTAAATATATTTAATCATATACAATAAGAACCAAAATCACACTATATGGAAATTAAGGGGACCAAAAACGCAAATGCCTAAAAGAATATAAAAGGCGACCCAAATGGAGCAAACCGCCCCGAAAGCGCGCGAATCACTTTCTCCCATTTGAAAATCCCACCGGAAAATGTCCCTAATTCACCTATCACCACCGCATCACCGCCTTCCACCACCCCATCTCCACCGCAAACTCACCGTCCCCCGCCAATTAACCAATCCAATCACCCTCAATTTCCCCACACGCGCCGCCACAAACTCAACCAAGTTCATTTCTCCGTTCACTTCATTATCTCCAATCAAACCCTACCTCCTGTCAGAATGGAAACCAATTCTCTCCGGCTGGCTCTGCAGCGCAATATCCGTTTACGCTCTCTCGAAAATCGTTCCGAAAATGGGAATATTTTCATCTCTCATGAATCCGTTGGATATTGTGAAGCTAAGAGAGGAGTGTTTGGTATTAGGAGGTTTGTTTTTTGTTCGACTTGTTGGTATTTACTTGCAGCAAGTGTTTTTATGGGAAGCTGCATTGAATTGTGTGTATAAGATGAGAGTTTGTGTTTTTCGTAAGGTTTTGGAGAGAGATTTAGGGTTTTTTGAAGGAGAAAACGGGATTTCAGCTGGAGATGTTGCGTATAGGATTACTGCTGAAGCTTCTGATGTTGCTGATACTGTTTATTCTCTCTTGAATGTGAGTTGAGAAAAATTGATGCTTTAGTAGTGTTAATGTTATTGCACTCGTGTTGGATCCTCCGAAAATGCATTGCGGAGGTTACACGAACCTAACGATATTTTTGAAGAGTCCGTGCAACATACTCCCTCCGTTTCATTTTACTTGGCCAAAAATAGATGTTTCATTTTGTTTGTCCATTTTAGCTAATCAAGAGAGTTTTGAAATTTTTCTCCATATTATCCGTAGTATTAAATAACTGCATAAAGTAGTAGTAGTCAAATTTAGAGTTTTAAAGCATCATTAATAAGGTTAGTTTAGTAAAATACACCTCTAATTACTTATTTATGGGAAGCTGTATTGAATTGTGTGTATAAAATGAGAGTTTGTGTTTTTCGTAAGGTTTTGGAGAGAGATTTAGTTTTTTTTCAAGGAGAAAATGGGATATCTGCTGGAGATGTTGCGTATAGGATTACTGCTGAAGCTTCTGATGTTGTTGATACTGTTTATTCTGTGTTGAAGGTGAGTTGAGAAAAATTGATGCTTTAGTTGTGTTAACGTGTGTTGCTCGGACTCTCCAAAAATGTTGTTGCGCCCGTGTTTGATCCTCCGAAAATGTATAGCTGAGGTTACATGAACCTAGCGATGTTTTTGAAGAGTTCGTGCAACATACTCCCTTGTTTCATTTTACGTAAAAAAATAGATGTTTTATTTTTCTTGTCCATTTTAGCAAATCAAGAGAGATTTATTACTTTTTTCCCGTAGTATTAAGTAACTACATGAAATACTCCGTATTTAGAGTTTCAAAACATCATTAATAAGGTTAGTTTAGTAAAATACACCATTGGATATTGTGAGGCTGAGAGAGGATTGTTTGATTTCAGGAGGTTTATTTTTTATTCGACTCGTTGGGACTTACTTGCAGCAAGTATTTCTACGGGAAGCTGCATGAATTGTGTGTATAAGATGTCAGTTTGTGTTTTTCGTAAGGTTTTGGAGAGAGATTCGGGGTTTTTTGAAGGAGAAAATGGGATTTCAGCTGGAGATGTTGCGTATAGGATTACTGCTGAAGCTTCTGATGTTGCTGATACTGTTTATTCTGTGTTGAATGTGAGTTGTGAAAAATTGATGCTTTTAGTAGTTTTAAGCTACGTTGCTCGGACTCTCCAAAAATGTTGTTGCACTCGTGTTGGATCCTCCGAAAATGCATAGCTGAGGTTACACGAACCCAACGATATTTTTGAAGAGTTCGTGCTACATACTGCCTCATTTCATTTACTTGGCCAAAAAAATAGATGTTTTATTTTGCTTGTCCATTTTAGCAAATCAAGAGAGTTCTATTACTTTTTTCTCATATTACCCGCAGTATTAATTAACAACATAAAATAGTAATAGTAGTCAAATTTAGAGTTTCAAAGCATCATTAATAGGTTAGTTTAGTAAAATACACCTCTAATTGAAGCTTTCTTAAGGGATGTGTGAAGTCAACGAGGGCCAAGTAATATGAAACGGAGGGAATAGCTTCTAACTACCAACCTCTGAGAGCCCTCTAGTTCTGTATATTGTTACAATGTTCAATTGTGTGAAATAGATTAAGACAATGATGCTTTGGCTCTCCCAACTACCAAAGCCCCGTGAGCATCCGTTTCTGTATATTTTATGTTGTTTAACTGTGTGAACTGCAACCGCCCTCTCACATTACTCTCTTGGATCATGCATGTGAAATTTTTGTTTTGATGGGTGGAATATCATACATAAGATTTGAACCTATGACCTAAAAAAGCAATTATTGAACCCCCTTACGGCCTTACCAATACACTAGACTAGAGTTTTCTCTTATGTCAAAAGGATCAAGCTGTTCCTCACTTGTGTGATTCTTTTTGTTGGATAAGCACATAGAAATATTTTTTTGGAAGAGTTTGTTGGACTCAAAACTCTTGAGTGCTATTAGTACCATGTTGAACGATATGAATTGTTTCAGTAAAAGTTTAAGCTGTTAGAGAATTGATTCTTTTACTTTTATATCTTCGACAAACCCCTTCCTTTCTCTTCCTAAATTTTGTGCTTTGCTATTTTCAGACGATTGTACCAAGTAGTCTTCAATTATCAGCAATGGCAGTTCATATGTTGGTCATCAACCCTGTTCTATCATTACTTTCCGCCTTGGTGACAAAAGATGCATTAGTTTTTTCCTTCCATTATTATGAATTATTTATGAATGTTGGATGAGCTTATATCGAATCTTGATGGGTGTTATTTAAGGTGATTCCATTGATGGGTTTTGTGATTGGTTACTTGGGCGAGAAACTTCGTGATGTATCAAACAAGGCACATCTTGCTGTTGCTTCTCTCTCTTCCTATCTGAATGAGGTAAGTGTTTTTGGTTACAATTTCGTTTTCTAAGCATATAAATGAATCTATCAACTGGTTTGTCCATATGAATTCTGTATATCCATCGTGTTATTCGGGGCCATTTCGTTCCAATATGAAATTTTTCATCAAAGCGCGATAGCTTCTTCGTCTTCTTAAGTTTGAGGTTTGGTATACCTTTGTTTTTCCAAACTGAAGGTATGCTCATGGGCATTCCAACACATGGAGGAAACTTCTTCCACCTTCTCCCTTCTTTTCAAGCTTTTTTTGTTCTATGTTACTCTCTTCCTTATATTCAAAGAATCAAGCTTTCGACAATAACTGAAGGCCAATTACTCCTCGTACAGATCCTCCCGTCAATTCTTTTTGTGAAGGCAAACAATGCGGAGTCCTGTGAAAGCAAGAGGTTCCAGTCACTTGCTTTTGCTGACCTATCTGCGACTATGGAAAAGAAGAAGTTGAAGTCACTTATTCCTCAGTTGGTACAGGCAATATATTTTGGCACCTTATTCACATTTAGTGCTGGCACGCTGCTAGTTTCAAAAGGTTCATTTGATTGCTCTGCCATGATTTCTTTTGTAACATCCCTGGTTCTGTTGATCTCCCCTATCCAGGTAATATTTCAGTTCTTGGAAGGATTATGTTTCTGTAAGTTCATTTGTTTGAAATCTGTTTTGTCTCCTATCTTTTAAAATAAGATGAATAGGTTATATTACCTCCGTCCCATGAAAGTGACACTTCTAAACTAATTATATTTCCTGATTAACTTTGACAAATTTCAAGAATCCAAATTTGAACTTTATGCAATGTTCTTCCCTTAAACCAACTTTTGAACGATTACTTTACCAAAAAAAAAAAAAACTTTTGCACGACTACTCTATATTCTTCTTTTGTATCACTACAACTGTTGCAATACACATTGCTTCAAGTCTAGTGTTACTTGAAAGAAGGAAACATATGGAAGTAGGTTGTCATTGCACTCGACAAAAATTGAATGCATATAGAAGTAGGTGTTACCTGGGAATCTGGACCCTGTACGTAGATTTGTTTTGGGCTTTGGGATAAGATTTAAGCAGCACTACCTACAAGTAATTAACCATGAGATAACTTTACCTTATGAATTGCTGATATAAAGGTACCAAAGTATTCAGGTACCTGAAAACTGAACGAAGTGGAACAAAGTTAGTCATGAAGTTATCTTCACATCAGAAGGCATCTATTGGTAGCTTTGAATAATAGTGTGAATCACACAAACTTCTCTTAAGAGAAGAAGCTTTCCTCGAGACAGAGGCTGAGGCTAAATAAATTTGATCAACTTCTCTTTCCCATTTAAATTGGAAGTGAGTTATACTTCCTCTTTTGACCATTTGTTGCTGCTTTTCTTCTTGTTTGACTAGACTTTTTTCATACTGCTTCATGTTGATATTATGGTTCAGCGTGTGGAGCAATTTTAGCTATCGATCTGAATCTAAGAGTTGCGCAGGATGTGGGAAAAGCATACAACGAATTAAAACAAGGAGAGCCAGCAATTCAACGGTTATTTAGTTTGACAAGGTTTGAACCGGAGGTAAATGTATAACTTGTTGATTGCTATGACTTTGGTATGGCATGTAGGATAGAGAGCGGCAGAACTATAATTAGGTCTCCTCCTTAAGTTTCGATACAAAACAATTTATCCTTGCATTGTTGGACCTGAAACCAAAAATAAATGCTGTCAGATTTAAGAGTCGAATACTTTCAACCTGTGTTGTTAAAGGCTTGTTTAATGCGCGCTATCCCTGAAGCTCTGAAAATCTTAGGGAAGGTGCTTCGCCTCGCTTAAGTTCTGCTTCAGTGTAGGCAAGGCACTAAGTTGTGCGCCTCATTGCACATGTGTTTTATCTTGAATCGAGCGGTACTAAACAACAAATACAATATGCAATAGTGTATTATTCCCTTCAGTTCAGTTTAAGTGTCTTAGTTTGACTAGGCATAGAGTTTAAGAAATAAGAAAACTTTTGGTGTTAAACTAAAGATGTGTAATGTACCAAGATGCCCTTTGAATCTTGTTTTATTTTATTCATATCGTGATTGGTGAAGAAAAAAGAATATTGCTCTTCAATGACAACCAACTCAGTTCTATCTATTTTTCATTATCTTCTTAGTATTTAGAAAGCTCCATCTTATTAGGTGGTTTTTTTACACTTTGCTTCTTTCATCTTCTACTTGGTATGATTGATTGATCTTCACTAATATAAAATTTCTAAGTTCTTTTCTATGTTGAATATTCTTGCAATTAATACTGGTATTATTACTTTCAATTAGAATCATGCAACCAAGTGTCCCTGAATATCAACTATGAATAAATGTACAGGAAATTGTGAACCCAGATGCTGTTGACTTAGATTGTGTTGCTGGAGAAGTAAAATACTCTAATGTCTCTTTTGGATATGGAGACAATGGACCTCTTGTATTGAAAAACATGGACTTACATATTAAATCTGGAGAAGTAGTTGCCCTGTGTGGACCATCAGGAGGAGGAAAAACGACTCTTGTAAAACTCCTCCTTCGCTTATATGATCCTTTACAAGGTTAGCAGTTTTGTCATCACAACACCAGAGTCTGGAATTCTCTTCAGCACCGGATCCTTAATGATGATTACAGAAGTTATCTTTTGCTGTAGCATGACAAGGTTTACTTCCTCACTGATAGGTTGCATTCTCATTGATGGTTTGGATATTAGAGGCATACGAATCGAGAGTTTGAGGAGAAATATTGGTCTGGTCTCTCAAGATACAGTAAGTACAAGCCTCTTTCCCTCTTGATAACCATGATATGATGAATTTTTTTGCCTTAGTTATTCCACATATTACTAATCCTTTATTTGTAGTTAGTTGCTGTAGTATACAAGACTTTTGATTCTTATGCATATCACTGTCGAATGGCAGACAGAGTAGTTGTATTAAGTTTTCTCCTTTTCTTTTGTTAATGTGCAATTACATATGGTGGAGTTGGGGGTTGGGAATGGAGATTCATTAGCTGGTACCTACTTCTTAGCGTGATTCTCCTGTTACATTCCATAGAGTTGAGAACTAATCTACAGGGTTTTCCCCCTGAATCACCTGACAGTACTGGGGTAAGCAGATGGTTGATATCCTCGCCGTGGATGGCAAGAATTGGAGACTCGAATTTATTGTTAGAGCCAATAGAGGTTCTATGATTAGGTTGTTGCTGAAACTGAGGTTTTTACACTGTAAGGATCTAGTCAAAGGACAGGAGTTTTAGACAAATCGTTGAAAGATTCTCCAAAGAAACAATTTTCCATGGCTTGTTGACCCAAATTTGAATTATGTACTGCAATGTTTTCAAATGTGGGGACTGTTTCCTATTTTTAGCTTTAGTCCTTGATTTTACTCTAATAGTTATTTCATTTTTCTTCTATGTATCGAGAAACATTAAGAAACGCATTAAGTTTAGAAAATTTTCCTAGCAAAGGGAGTGCTTTCAGGTTCTGTACAGACAGATGTTCCTTTGGAACTAATTGGACATCGCTTAGGATTACCAATGTTTCCTAATTATATCTCCCCAGTCTCTTTCTTGGAGATCAAATTATAGAAAGTTGAAATTCTTTTTAAGTTGGTAGATATTTGGATTTTGGACATGTAATTGTGTAATTGTGTAATAGTGAAACACTAAAATCCGACAGTGGGTAAATGTGCAACATACTTTTTGAAGTGGCTTATAAATACTTTGTGAAAATATTTCATGCTTAATTGATTAGCTATTGAGCATCTATTTTTTTTTGAAGGATGATGCCTGTCCTTCTGATTGACCTTGTTACATTTTTGAGTCCTTCTCAACTAAATTTACTTCCGTATTTGACAAAGCTCACATCTTGAAAAACTCGAACTAATACAACCTCAACTTTTTCCACGTTTGTGCTCATGTCTGATAGACAATTAGAGATAAAAGGTTCCTGAAATAAGTGGAACTTCTATATATGAGTTGGGCTTCAAATTTTACATGTCAGTTAAAAATACCTGTTCCGGAAAGTGGAGCGATGTTGCTTTTATTATCTAAGAAGTTAGTTGAAACATTTCATTTAATAAAAGTAAACTTATAGCAAAGAGATAACATCTTGTTGAACCAACTGCCCGCTTTTCACACTTTTGGGCTCATACTCTGTAATAATCTGGAGGTAACTCCTACATTGTAAGCACTTTCTTTAAATCCACACTAGCAAGGTCAAATGAAGTGGGAAAGAGTGAGTACACAGCTGATTGTTTTCTACTTTTTCTTAATAATATTTATCAGACATTATTTTCTGGAACTGTTGCCGAGAACATTGGATATAGGGATAGAATGACTGGTATTGATATGGAGAGAGTGAAGCTTGCTGCGAGAACTGCAAGTGCAGAAGAATTTATTGAAGCGCTTCCTCTTAGCTATGAGACAAATGTTGGACCTAGGGGCTCAATTTTCAGTGGAGGGCAGAAGCAAAGGTATGATACTTTTCTAACCAAGAAAGTTCTGGCAATCCAAAAATGATAGAAAGAGAATTAGATCTAATGACAGGTCCATGATTCTCGGGTTTGACTGTAGGTCTTCTTCTACAGTTGATTTTTCTCAACAAATTAATGTTTTCCAAATCCATTTTGTGTCCCCTTTTCGGGTACTTCAGCGTCTTTGTTTTCATCAATTTTAATTGGACAATTCCTGTGGATCCTGGCTGTGTTTGAATTCCGCCTCTCTTTAGATCCTTACTGAAGGATTGTCTACGTTCTCAAGGGATAGGTCTTTTGGGAATGCTATTGAACCAGAGATCTAATGCTCCTTGTAACCTAAAGACTTATTATAGGCGCTATAAAAGCTGACCTGTTTTGATCTGGAAAATTCCCTTATTTTTTTTGTTTTCATCTCAGAATAGCTATTGCTCGGGCACTTTATCAGGATCCATCTATTCTGATATTGGATGAAGCTACTTCAGCATTAGACAGCAAATCAGAGCTGTTGGTGAGACAAGCTCTGCAGCGCCTGATGCAAAATCGTACTGTGAGTAAAATAAGCTTCTTCTATAGTTTTGTTTACAGTTCAGTACCATGGCTCCTCAACCTCTCCTCTGTCCCTTGTCATAATCATTTTTACAAAAGTTAAAATTCAGGTCCTCTCTGTTAACCATTATGAAGCATATGGACTGCAAATAAATACAAATGTTATTTATCAAAAAGGAAGTACAAAAAAGCAAATGCCTATTCTGGTAAAGAAGGGTTCCTTTCACAGTAGATGAGTGATGAGGACATGGCTTAACAGTCTCCACAAGATAGAGAACCTCGCAATAGAGCTGGAAGGGGGTGTAAATGGCTTTTTATTCCTTCTTTCTGTCTGATTTTGTGAGCATTGGAAAAGTCCTAATGATAAAATACCCTCTTAATTTTTAATAATATTTCCTTCCCGTACTCCCAGGCAAGGGAACTGGATCTTTCCTCTCTTCTTTCCACTAGGACAAACATAGAGTGAACTCCCAATTGTCCTTTACTAGTCAGCTAGTTCTCAGCTGACTGCTGATGGAGTTAGATACTGTAGCTCCAGAGAGTAAGATTGGTACATGCCTCTTAAACCTTGCCGTGTTTGGTTTTAATTTTCTTCACTGTATAAATTCTTACATGTGAATGGAAGAACTAAAAATTCTTGGCTTATTTTAAATTTGGCATATATCATACGTTGCCAAAGAATCTTTGTTCTTGTCTAGCAAATATCCTTCTCTGTGTGCTGTTTACAACGTGAGATGTGAGAAATTTGACTTTGTTGGCACTTGGCACTAGAAGTGTCTTAAGACATTGCAATTTAAAGTTTACTAATTGATGACACATTTAATTGCCAAGAATTATTGACGATACCTTTCACATCAGGGCAGTTCTAATTGTCGTCTAAATCATTACGTGCAGGTACTAGTGATTGCTCACCGCTTGGAAACAGTTCTAATGGCTGAACGAGTTTTCCTTTTAGAGGATGGGCACTTGCGGGAGGTTCCTCGCTCCTCTCTTTTGAACGGTCAGAATGGCTCACTGGCATCAATGACTTTAACAATATGATGTTCACTGGTTCGTGGAAATGAATTTGCATTGGTTGCTGAAAAATGGAAGCATGTCCTACAACTTTCTTATCCTTCCAATGTAACCAGCTCATCGCATCAAATGCTCCCGTTCTTGGCTACAACCACGAGTGCCATAGACCACCAACTATTAGCCTCTCCAAATTGAGTGCGACAGGCGATATATTTGGTAGACTATAAGGAACTAATTGTGGTAAATTAGCTCAGTGTTGTTCAAGTTGAAGTGGATACTAAAAGAAGTTTAGTGCTTCTACATAAAGTATTTGTTTTTATTTTTCTGTTTCACATGCCACAAGTGTAAATTGCTTGTACTTTTCTCCACAAACTAAGTGATGTATATGATGGTATATTTTTACTACGTTAGAAAAAGTAATAGAGTCAAAACAATAGATTTTATGTGCTACTGTCACGCTTTTCAAGTTATGTAAATGCTTTCTTGTAGAAGAAATTATATTGCCCACAATATTGTATGATCAAACTTTAGGCCATAATTTGAATTTGTCCGTAAGTTGAATTCTTACAAGTTCAATTTGGAAATTTAGACTATATGGACATATGGTCTAAAATTATTGAAGAAATTGAACTACCTATAGAAAGTTTTATGAGCAAACTTCTATAAGGTTGAATTCTCACTAGTTCAATTGGTCTAAAGTTTGCTCATAAGACTTTCTCATTCTTCTGGTTGTGTAGCTCAGGAGTTATACTTGCAATGATTCTTAAAAGGTCCTTTTTTAGAAAGGTCTTAAATGGAGTGAAATTGTTGTATCACTCATACAATGCGAATTTCAAAAAGATGTATCAGTGATACAATGCAAATTTCAAAAAAACGTATCCGTGATACAACGTGAATTTCAAAAAGATGTATTCGTGATACAAACGCGAATTTCAGAATTGTATCACGCGAATTTCAGAATCGTTGGTAATTAGTCAAACTATAGTCATGTTTGATACATAGGCATCAAAGTGAATTTATTTATGAAATTTCCTCGATACAAACAGTGGCCTCAAAAGGGGCTATTTGGTAAAATCAACATGGGTTAAGTTAAAAAATGATCCTAAATTGGCCTCGCTTATTAACTCTTGTCCCCATAAAAAAAGTCTTACCAAAATGGCCCACACAAGGGGTAGTCTTGATCTTTTGGCCTCGCTTAATAACTCTTACCCATAAGGCAGATGTTCATAAAATTTCAAGACAATGATAATGCACAATTGAATAAAAGTTCTGCCTTATAGTCAAATGTTAAAACTTCGATATGTTGCTCATAAGACAAACGTTCTAATTCTTGCACATAAGGCAAACAAACATTCATAACATTTCAAGAAAATAAACCTGCACAATTGACCAGAAAATTTGCCTTATAAGCAAATGTTAGAACTTATTTATCTGAGGCAAAAATTCAAGAGTCAAGACCATACATTTTGGGGATAAAAACTGAAGGCCGGACATTTGGGGAACAAAAATTTAAGACCGGCCACTTGGGGAACACTAGGCGTAGGCTATTTGAGAAAATCAAGATTCTAATTTTAGGCCCATCAACAAAATCCTTAGTAATGGGCCTGAGGGTATCAAACTCGGCCCAATAAAATGTTCAGGGCGGGAAGTTTTGCCGCCATATTAGAGTAAAAAAAAAAAAACCCTTCAATACTCATTTCCCAAACTTCCAATTCAAATTCATCCGCTCTATTCATTTCCCATTACTAAGGTTAGCTTTTACCCACAATATTATATATACAGATTTCCCACGATTTATGCGTAATAATCGACCAAGTTGATGCAAAATTTTGTGTTAAATTGATCTTTTCGTTTTTGTTTTTTTTTGGATAACCGTGGTGTCCGGGTTAGCTTGTGCGCACCTCGACTAATTCTACGGGATACCTGCTATCTCCCACCCACTGAGGCTAGGACAGATGGAAAGATATCACTTAGTGTTTTTTTTTTTGTTTCTATTGGGATTTGAACTTGAGACCTTATGCTTCTCAACCGCTTTATTGACCACTAGGCCACATCCTTGGTTGCATTGATCTTTTCATTTTTTTACATTCTGTTTGGATGGTTGTTATGTATTGTATCATAATGTATTGTTGGATAGATTGAATTTTTTTTTCTGTCGTTAAATAATATCACACATTAGCAATTTGAAGGATATACGTATAAGAAAAGTAGGTTACGGGGTAGATCTACTATAGAAAGTTAGGTTAAAGGATAAAATAAGAATGTTAAATGATAAGTAAAGATAAAATGAGAAAAAAATATAAGGTATCATATTGTATTGTATTGTGTTGATAAACATAATTTTTGAATAGATTGTATCGTTTTACGTAGTTACATTATGTCACACATCAATAATTTGAAGGATAAACCTACATGAAAAGTAGGTTACAGGGTAGATCTACTATAGAGAGGTAGAGTAAAGGATAAAATAGGATCGTTAAATGATAAAGTAAAGATAAAATGAGAAAAAATATAAGGTGACTAAACATCACGTCAAATTGGCGGTTACATAAAATGAGATTTTTCGTTGTTACCTAATAATGAATTTAATGATATGATACATGATTTCCAAGGTTAGATTTTGTGCAAAATTTTGTCTATTTAGATTTCCCTGATTTACGCTTAATAATGGACCAAATTGGTGCAAAATTTTGTGTCAATTGATCTTTTTGTTTTATTAATGATTTGGGTTGTTATGCTTTGTTCATGTTGTTTTTGTGTCCCTGATTGCAGTTATTATTGTAACAATGGGTTTTTGTTTCTATCATTAACATTCAAAGAAAAAAAAGAGAAGGTTAGATTTTATTTACCCTGTTCCCACTTGCTGCAAAATTTAATCTTTTTAAAAACAAAATTGATTTGGGTTGTTATCAGTTCTTGTGCCCCTGGTTGCAGTTTTCTTGTAATAAAGGGTTATTGTTTCTAGCATTAACATTGTAACAAAGGTGAAAACAGGTTAGTTTACGCTTAATAATGGACCAAGTTGCTACAAACATTGGTATTACATTTTTAATGATTTGGGTTGTTAGGCTTTGTTCATGTTGTGTCTTTGATTGCTGTTTCCTTGTAATAATGGGTTATTGAAAAAAAAAAGGTTCTTGGAAGTGTTTAGCATTTTTTAAAATCCTTGGAAAAATGTAGCCAAAGGTATACTATGACTCCTCAAATAAAAATAGTCTCATTCTTTTGGAGAATACTTAAATAAAAAAATGGAACCTATTGAGTTAATGTCCGGCTATGTTTCTAAGAGTCTTCAAATCATTGCCAAGTGTGTGTTGGATCCTCCAAAAGCTATACATTTTTGGAGGACCCAACACAGGTGCGACAACAATTTTGGAAAGTCCAAGCAACATAGATGTTCAGTGTGAAATTCTTTAATCTTTAGAAGTTTTAGTGAGTTTTAATTCTTTAATCTTTGTTTAGTAGATGCTTATCGTGCAAGTTCAGTGATGGAGGTGTTTTTGTTATATTAACTACTGTTAATACTATTGACATAGTCTGATTAGATGGTGTATGAAACTTTATTTAGCAGTTCTGATTTGTTGTCTTTAAAGTTTTAATAGCAAGAGCCCGTGAAAGTGGTTTACTATTTTGTTTACTAGAGTTCTGGAACCAGAACCTTGATATTAGAAAGAGAAAAGGAATGTTTTAAAGGCGCTACTGAGTTCCAATTCTTCATCGGTGTAGCTAGTCATTGACTCTAGTTTGATGGTCAAGACTGAAATGCTTGTAAAAGTGATATCTCATTCAATTATCCTAAATTTCGTGTTGTTCATCGAAAGTAAATGCTGGATGCCATTAGACAGGAAATATAATCCTATATATTGCTTTGACAAATGGCATGAAGAACTCAATCTGAACGAGCTTTTATTTTTGTTTGGTAGGCATGGACACATCAAATCCTGCAGTCCTTGTCAATGCTGAGTTCCTCAAGCAGCATGTAGGAAGGAGGGTTCGCGCAGTGGTTCAGGTTATGCGATCTGATGGTGATAAAGTTATTGGAAAATCCACAGATGAACAAGAGCTAGTTGTGAAAGGATATCCACCTAATCCTCTTTCAACTTTTGTTGAAGTAATTGGTATTGCTGACACTACCCAGTCTATTCAAGCAGAAACTTGGACCAATTTTGGTGATACACTTGGTATGTCTTGCTAATGTTACTCAGATAATACACTTGGCTTTTCCTATATCCGTTAATGCATTTGAATGTCAATTTTGTGCAATACATGTTTTCACCGGCAATCGAAAAAATTGTGTCTTGATTAGGGTAGAAGGTTAGTAGGTATTTGAGTGTTATCTAGTTTTCCCTACTTTTATCTTATTCTTCGATTTTATTACCTGTTGTTTCCTTTGCTTCAGTCATGTCTTGTTTGTCGTTTTGTTACTGTTCTTCTCCCTTGTCTTTAGCATGATTTTCTCATTACTGTATTTTATTTTCATATTTGAGTTTGATATGTTTTACTTGAGCTGAGGGTCTCTGAGAAACAACCTCGTTACCTTCTCAAGGTAGGGGTAAGGCTGCCTGGGATTACACTAGGTTTGTTATTGTTGTTGTACCCTTCTTTGTGAGTCAGCGTATTTTTCACGGTCATTTTTTAAGTTGGAAATATAGAAACTGCCCTAAGGCCAATAAACCGTAATTTTCTTCATACTCATCATTGAAAAGGGGTAGACAGGTGTTCTTATATTGAAGTTCATCTCTTCAATTGATGATGAAGTTTATGCTAACTATAAGTACATAAATATTATGGTTGCCAAGCAAAAGTATCTATAGATAGCCCAGTGGGTTGAACTGCACAATAGATGTTAAGAGTCATACATTGTTGTCCTTTCCAACTCGCCAATTTGATCTTCATTCTTTCACTTCTCTGATATGTTACTCTACAAAATTCAGGGATTAAACCAAAGATAATTACGATTAGTTCAGGTTGTCTGGACTCGTACATCATGTGATAGGGCAGTTATTATTCTTACTCTTGAACAAAATCATGATAAGACTGCATTTGATGTTATGCATGGTATGAGCATTTCACGTACGCATAGTTTGATGATTGGTAAAGATCTGCTAATGACTTGAGGTTTATTGAAACTCTTTTATATTTACTCCACTTGCTAATCGACTTCTTAATCCCAAATTCTTCCTAATGTGGCAGATGTTAATAGCTTTGACAAGGTTTGCAGACTGGCAAATGGTGACAGTAAGCACTTGTTTATCTGAGGAATGCGATCGGATGCTATAAAAGAGGACATATATACTCTTATTTCTGCTGCATTCTTCCAGTGTTTCAATGTATTATATTAGTTTGAAGTACTTTTGCAAACTTTAGATCTTCACCTTTTGTTTGGTAGTTCATCAGAAGTTCTAACTCTTTGCTAGATTGAAACTTGCTATTCTTCAACTTATGCTATTTGGTATTTTGAAGACTAATGTTTGTGGTTCCACTAGCTAGTCAATTTGACTTCAAACAAACTTACCTACATAAGTTGTAAGTATGGGGTGTGTGTGTGGGGGGGGGGAGGTTGTTCCCGTTGGTTTGCGAAAGCAATGAGAGACTTCTATCCCTAGTATTCTCTATGGGCAAAGGTGTTCAGATGCGCTTAAAGCCTTATTATCTTTATTTCATCTCAAGACGATATCGTCATATTTTAAAATTCTCACTTCTAGCTCCAAATATGTATACTAGACTACCTACTATTAGAAGCCCATGATCTTATTTTTCTTTAATTATTCTTAAAATTCTTCATAAATATTACTACTTCACTTGATATTTTTGTATTTTATAAAAAAGGTCATTGGTCATGATTGAAGTATATGCATATTTGTCTCTTCATATAAAGCTAGAACCCCCTTTTAATAACTGCTTTAGTCTTTGCAAAATGTTTATATTTTATCTAGTTCATATTTTATTTTGTACACCTTTGGCTCAAGGAAAACCATATCAAAATAATTTGAGAAAAGAAATAAAGGAAGTAAATAAGCTACCATAAAATAATAAAGATAGCATGACAAAACATCTTGAAGAAAATGAGTGATAACTATAACAAAATAATACTATAATCGAAGTATAAGAAACAATATATAGTAGTAGAAATGGAAGGACAAGAAGCTACAAGAGTAATACTACGAGTACTATGGAAGGATAAGTGAAACGATATTCAATTACCTTCTAGTCTTCTATCCTAATATGTGTCCCTCATAGCTTCTAATTTAGGGTCGTGTCATCGTTAAGCTGAAGTCGTGTCATGTCTTGTTTAATTACCTCTTTTAAAATCATTCATAACCAACCTCTCACATCTTCGCACTAGAACATTCGTGCATCTCCTCTTCATATGTCTGAACCATCTCAATCTCACTTTTTACATATTGTACTCAACTGAGGCTACTCCCACCTTATCCTAGATATCTTCATTTCTAATCTTATATCTCCGGTAAGCCCATTCGACCATTTCAACATCCCCATTTCTAATCTTGTATCTCCTATTAAGTTCACACATCCATCTCAACATCTTTATTTCTAGAACTTTCATTCTCAGAACGTGATAATTTTTAACTGACCAACACTTCATCCAATACAAAATAATTGGTCTAACCGAAAACTGCGGTCTGCGCCCATACAACATAGGTAGAACGAAATCACCACTTATAAAGAGTAGTTTATTGCCAAAGTAAAAATATTAATATCCCGCATAAATATAAATTAAAAAAAAAAAAGGTATACAACATATAAAATTATCTATTACTCCCTTCGATTAAAAAAGAATGACCTACTTTTTTTTTAGTCTGTTTAAAAAAGAATGATTCTTTTCTTTTTTGGCAACACTTAATTTCAACTTTCCACATGACATATTTAAGACTACAAAATTAAATGATATTTTGGAATATTTGACATAACTTTAATTTAAGACTACAAGATTCAGAAGTCTTCTTTATTTTTTTAAACTCTGTACAAATTAAAATAAGTCATTCTTTTTAAAACGGAGGTAGTATTTTTACATATACTCAATAGCAACTAAATAGAAATTCTAAGGATTATCCTCGTGCCCCCACAAGTTAACAGTAGATATGTAAACGACATAAATACCCCTATAGATATTTTCTCCTTCACAAAGGACAATGACTATTATAGGGATAAAATCGTCAATATACAACTGAACAGACATAGAAAAGAAATTAAATAAATATCCCCAAATCAAAACCCTAACCATTCCAGCTGTAGTTGGTCAATCAATCTAGGGTTTATATAATACAGAGATACACCACAAATTTACTGTTCATTTCGCTTACATAATTAAAGAAGGCAAAAGGGTCCTCATTTTCATCTCATTTGGTAACAATTTCTTCTTCTTTTTGTAGTAATTATTTTTTTTAAAATTTATTTGTACAATTTGACATTTTTTTTGCTATTTTTGGGGACCCTTTATTGTGTTTATTTGTATTAGATTTGTTTTTTTCTTGCTATGTAGCTGGGGAATTTTGGAATTTGTTTTTTTTTTGTGTGTGTATATATGTATTATGGATCTGTGTGTAATGGGCTGTAGATTTGTGTTGATGTTATGTTTCCTTATAAAGTTTGATTTTTTTTATTTTTTAGAGGTTAAATGTGGTCTTTTATGTACTTGAGGGTGTGGCCTAGTGGTTGATGAAGTGGGTTGAGAACTGTGAGGTAGTAGGTTCAGAATCCCAGCAGAGAAAGAAAACAGTCCTAGTTTTGGTAGATAGAGTTATTGGTACTTGTTGCTTGTGGGAGGTGGCAGGTATCATGTAGAATTCCGTAAATTTGTTGTTTTGCTTCCTTATAAAGATTGATTTTTTAGTTTTCCGAGGTTAAATGCGAGTATATATTGAGGTTGTAGAGTAATAGATGTGGGTCTTTTATGTACCCAAGGGTATAGCCTAGCAATGAGGTGGGTTGAGAACCGTGAGGTCTTAGGCTCAAATCATAGCTGAGACAAAAAACATTAGGTTATTTCTTCCCATCCCGTCCTAGTTTTGGTGGATAGTCACCTGGTGGTGGGAGGTGGCAGGTATCCCGTGGATTTGTGTTGATGTTTTGTTTCCTTACAAAAGCTTGATTTTTCAGTTTTAGAGGTTAAATGGGGGATATATTGAGATTGTAGAGTAATAAATGTGGGTCTTTTATGCACCCAAAGGTGTCCAATTCCAATGGAGACAAAGAAAAATAGGTGTTTTCTTCTCATTTGTCATGTCCTTGGGTGGACAGAGTTACTTGGTGACTGTTGCTGGTGGGAGGTGGACGGTATTGTGTTGAATTAGTCGAGGTGTGTGTAAGCTGGCTTGGACACATTGTTATTTAAAAAAATGTGGGCCTTTTACCTGTAAAACCAATGATATAAGAAAAAGACAGATGTGACACTTAGGTGTGGCCTAGTGGTTCAATGAAGTTGGGTTGAGCACCATGAGGTCTCAGGTTCAATTTCCAACAGAGACAAACACTAGGTGATTTCTTCCCATCTGTTCTAGCCTTGGCGGACAGAGTTACCTCGTACCTGTTGCTGGTAGGAGGTGACAGGTATCTCGTGGAATTAGTCGAGGTGCGTGCAAGCTGGCCCGGACACCACGGTTATCAAAAAAAAAAAAGACAGATGTGGTTCATTTGTTGGAAGGTTGGTTAATGGAGGGTTGTTGTCATTTGTCGAAAGGTTCATGTTGGGAAGAGTGATGGAATTTAGTTTCCAGGATGCATAGTCCACTGAAATATTCTTGGTTTTAAGTTGGAGCATCTTCCTGATTAATAAAGTTCAGTGTTTTAACGTTGCTTTGAGCTAGAATTCATTGTGGAAAGGACGAGAATTAGCAGTGTAAATCTATTTTGGGTAGTAGGAAAATGGAAATTCATGTCACCATATTAACAAGTTTTTTCTATTTTTGGGAGGCTTATAGACTTCTACTGTGAAATTTAGAGGAAGAAATCTGTGTGGAATTCTCTCAGTTAGTACTCTCTTGGTGTCAAAGACTAATTGTTCTGGAACTGCTTCCAGCTCTCACCTCAAGTAGGGACATATGGTGTATACAACAGCAAACATTTTTCAAAAAAAGAAACATTTTTTTGAAAAATAAGTCAACAGCATGTCCAGTATAGTCCCACTTGTGGGATATTTGGAGGGTGGGGTGTACTCAAACCTTACCCCTACCTTTTTCGTAAAATATTTTTTGTGTTGGTTGATGTGTGGAAGATTTTTCAAGAAAACATTTCTTAAACATGAATAATAATGTAGTAACAAATTGTAGATTTTGATGAAAACTTAAATTATTAAAGATTGATAGGAATGCTGGGGTTGTTTGGTTATTGGTTAGGAAGCGAGTTATTCATGTATTAAAAACTTCATTGCTAGTATAATATTTTGTAGCATGTTAGTTGTTATGCGTAAAATTCAGCACACCAAATACTGTGTTTGGTTACCAGGTTACATTCCCACATAACTAATATGTGTAAAAGTTAGGGAGTTTGTATTTTCACGCTCCTTCCAAGCCAGTAGTAATCCTGTCCCAGTTTATGTGTCTGCTTTCTAGACTGTCTTTTCTGTTTCTGAGCGAATCTACTCTTAGGACAAAGTTCGGTTTATGCTGGATAGAAGTTGGAATAACTAATAATTAATAGCTAATCCTTGCATAACTAATATCTACCTAATTAATACCTACATATCTCTAAGCAGCAACCAAACAATCCCTAAATGTTGGTTAGAGTAGAGATTTGAAGTATAAATTTGAAATATTGGGTAGGAAAATGACCTCCGCCCATACGTTATGGAAGCCAAATGATGCCTTTAGTGGTTGATCTCACTTATTAATCGTTTATTCCAAGCTCGTGAGTGTCAGCTATCAGATTTGTTTGCTAATTAAATTCACAGTCTAACATCGTTAAGATACTGATTAGACTTCTGATTGAGCTAGCTACGAATTAATCTGCTTCTTGAGGTCAAGTTTTAACCCAAATGGCTAGTAAAACAATTCGCAGACTGTTCTGGTATTGAGCAATGGTTTTCTAAAAAGTGCAGTCGAGGTTGCTCCTGTATCAGTACATTCACTGTATGTCCATTAATTTACTGCAGGGAGGTCTCACTTACAGAATGGGACATGTATTTTGGAACTGGAATTATGTTTTATGGGGAGGGGTCTGGTGGGATCAAACCTTGATGACTATTCCGTTTAGCATTCTATTTTCCCTGCTATTGCCTGGGGATAGATTGAGCCTTTCAAAATCTCCTCTCTTCTCTCTTTTTCTCTTTCCTTGTTTTCTTATATTTTCTTTCTTTTCCTTGTTCCATTGTTATGAATGCATTGGTCCGAATTATAATTGCAACTAAAGGCTGACTTTCCTTCTGAAATCAATCAGTATCTACCTTTTAAGGAATTCATTGGTTCATTTTGTTTGCACCTGATCGAGGATATTACCCTCTTGATAGTCATTCAGTATTCTTCTCATGCCTGTCTTTGTTTGTATTGGTAAAATTTAGTCAGCCTTTTATTGAAAATTGACATTGGAACTCCTTGGCCATTTCTCATGGAACAAGTTCAATTGAGATACTCTTTACTCTGGAAATCCTCTTGGCCTTTCATTTTGGTTCAGTCTGTCCACATTTTTCTTCTTTCTTTTGCAAATGCTTCGGGCTTCTGTGGTTTCATCAGAGTTGCAGCGCCAGCTTATCTTCCTAGAAATATAAGATGCCGAGAACAAGGTCCAGTGCTACAGCTACTAAATCTGAACCTGAGAAGCCTGTTGAGACTGAAGAGCAGGTTGACTTTGAAGGGGATAACGAAGAAGAGGAGGAGATTGAGTATGAAGAAGTAGAAGAAGAGGTGGAAATGGAAGAGGAAGAGGAAGAAGAAGAGGAGGTAGAAGAGGAGGTGGAAGAAGAGGAGGAGGAGGAGGAGGAGAATGAAAGTGATGGATCTGGTGATGGAAAGAGTTCAGAGGTTGTAAAAATGAAAGTTGATGCTGAGGATGTGGAGAAAAAGCATGCTGAGCTCCTTGCCCTTCCTCCTCATGGTTCCGAAGTGTACATTGGTGGTATTACTTCAGATGTGTCTGAGGCAGATGTAAAGGAATTTTGTGAGAAAATTGGGGAAGTTACAGAGGTAAATTCTTTTCCTGTTGATTAGCTGTTGTTTATTGTTATCCCTAATTTTACTTGGATCACATGCATGAAAATGTCAGGTAAGAATAATGAAAGGGAAGGACGCATCTCAGAACAAAGGATATTCATTTGTTACCTATAGAAACAAGGACTTGGCATCCAAGGCTATTAAAGAGCTCAACAACACTGAGCTGAAGGTAGGCAAAATGCAAATTTCCTTAACTGTTCTGTACTCTTTTGTTGTTTCTCATCTTTCCTACTTTAGTCGATCATTTGTGCAACAGTTTACAGCCCTAATGTGCATTTCTGTATGTGAATGGAAATTCATCTTTCTGCTTGTTTTTAACTCTTTGGATTCTCTAACACAGCTGCTTCTGTATCAGGGAAGGAGGATAAAATGTTCTCCAGCTCAAGCTAAGCATCGGTTGTTCATTGGTAACGTTCCTAGAACCTGGGGGGAGGAAGATATGAAGAGAGCTGTAACGAACGTAGGGCCTGGGGTTATTACTATTGAGTTGGTGAAGGTAGGACCTGTCTCTATTTTGGCCTATGTTTAGTTAGTCCATTTTCTCAAATCTTTTGGTACAGTTCTTTATTGTCATTAGTTGTACAGATGCTCCATGTTAGTCACTCTTCTACGTATCTCCTGTTATTCATGGAAAGTTGATTATATTCTTCCCTCTTCTTAAAATAAAAAAAGGGTAAAAAGAATTAAATTCTTCCCTCTATATATATATACAACAACAACAACATACTCAGTATATTCACACCACGTGGGTCTGGGAAGGGTAAATCTACGCAGTCCATACCACTACCTCAGAAAAAACTATATATATAAAAGCAAGAAAAAACTATCTATTGTTGCTTAATTTTTTTTCTAATTCCTATGATACAGGATCCTCAGAACTCCGGTAGAAATCGTGGATTCGCTTTTATAGAATATTACAATAATGCATGTGCAGAGTATTCAAGACAACAAATGTCAAATTCAGATTTTAAGCTTGATGATAATGCACCAACTGTTAGCTGGGCAGATCCCAAAAATGCTGAAACTGCTGCTTCTTCACAGGTTCTACTTTTAGAACTCTTGGAAATTTTATCTTTCCTTTCCATGCAAACTGATGTGCTGAAGGGTGCTTTCTTAAGATACTCCCACATATGGTGATTCCTATTCAGCATAATTTTTCTGTGGTATATGTTGGTAATTTCAGTCTCCCTCTGAAAAGGGATACCTCTGTAAACATTTTATCTGCTGCTCCAGTCCCACTTCCCCTCACCCCCACAAAACAAAAGAAACATCGCTGGAGTTCCAACTGACTAACATACAGTGCTTTTGGGCTTAACAGTATGAATTCTCGCTTTGCTTTAGGGATTGCATCTAGATTCTGGGGTATCTTAGCCTTAGTTGGATTACTGCCAAGTAGCTATATTTCCTTAAGACTGGTTTATTGTTTGGTGCATAAAACCCTGGCCACTATGTCCAGTTTCGTTGGTTGAAAAATGTCTGAAGATGTGGAATTATAATGGAATCATCTTTTGTCTCTTTTGGAATTCTATAGGTTAAAGCAGTGTATGTGAAGAACTTGCCTAAACACATTAACCAGGACAAGCTAAAAGAGTTGTTTGAACATCACGGGAAAATTACGAAAGTAGTTCTTCCTCCAGCTAAACCAGGACAAGAACAGAGCAGATATGGCTTTGTTCACTTTGCTGATAGGTCAAGTGCTATGAAGGCCCTGAAGAACACTGAGAAATATGAAATAGATGGTATATCTGTTTCCCTCTTCTTTCTTTTGATTGGAGTTCACTTCATACAACAAAATGCATGGTGACACTGATGCATTGCTGCTCTTATTGAATCAGGGAAAATTCTGGAATGCTCACTTGCAAAGCCTCAGGCAGATCAGAAATCTTCGGGAGGATCAAGCTCACAAAATGGAGCCACACTTCCAACTTACCCTCCTCGTATTGGCTATGGAATGATGGGAGCTCCCTATGGTGCTCTAGGTGCAGGATTTGGTGGTCCAGGTGTTGCACAAGTAAGGCTTTTTCATATTTTTGATGGTGTATGTTTGCCTTTGCAGTCGATGTTCTAGCGTTCTCAATCTAGCAACTACGCTTTAATCTATATTAGTTGGGGTTTGTCTCTATGTGTCCTCTGCATAAATTTTGATATATTTAGGTCATTACATCTTAGCATAATTTGTCTTCGAAAAATAAATATTTCTTCGAAGACCAGTTCCAAGAAATAAATAGATACTCCGTATTTTCGTAAACTACACTTTTTACTAAGGAAACACTCCGGAAATAGTGTAAGCATAGTTGAAGTGTGCCAATGGAGTTTTAATCCCAGTAAGTTAACGACTTTAATTTGTATCATTTGCATCTGTAGTGTCTTTTTCTTTTGTTGTGTTCTTAACGAAGTTTACATTGATCTCGAGAGGTTATAGGGGTTTTGAGACAACTTAATCTTAACGTTCGAATTAAATGGTGTTCTGAGACATCTTTGCTCCACGTGATTTTAGGTCTGCTTTGTTACTTTTTATCACCTTTAATTCTTATAATGTTGAACCATGTAGTGTTGCACATGGGAGGTTAGCTGAACACGTGACAAAATCTTCTCTATCTGTTCTACTTCTGACTTTTGTCAGATGTGATCAATTTCTGTTAGAGAATGTTACATTCGTTTCTTATCGGTTTTGCAAGGATTTCCAAGAGGGATTCATAATATCCTGGGTCCGTCCACCTATTGCCTTGAGATTTTGGATTGGATGATTAAATTATTTCACATTTATTAGAGCCAAACTTTGGCGAGAGCGTCTGCACAATCGGGTTTCTCTCTCACATCAGCCCATGGAATTGCTTTTGGTTTCATTCAGCCCATCGAGCCATTAACATGGCTCCTGGCTCATTCAGTAGCCTGTTAAGTATAACATATCTCCCCTATAGTCCAGACTCAACCCCATTGGGCCTCCTTTGTCCTCTCTACTTTTTAAAAAAAAGGGAGGGAGAAAAAGAAAATCAAATCCATGTTTAAACTATATAAGTAGTTGGTTACACGTGTGTGAGGGTGTTAGAGAATGCTACACTTACCCTCATTGGTTGTGCAAGGGTTTCCAAAAGGGTTTATACTTCATATAATGTCTTGAGCCACTCCATCTGTTGCCTTGAGGTTCTGGGTTGAATACACAGATTATTTCATAGCGAATCCTAGTCTTTTACTTGAGAAATTTGAAACTGTCTTTTACTTGAGAAATTAGAACTGACCCCTTTCTGAGTACACCTTAATATTTACTTGCCTCAAATAAGTAGATTACTGTTCTTGATACATAATATTCAGTGATGGATACTTAACCCCCAACCCCTACAAACCCAGTGTAATCCCACAAGTGCGATATGGGGAGGGTAAGTACGCAGACCTTACCCCCTACCTTGTTTATTCATTTTTGTGGCAAGTTGTGCATGGATTCTATTAATGAATATGATTAATCATCGAAACGATATTGCTAATTTTGTCGAATATGTAGAGCAAAAACTTTGAGGAGATAACCTGTTTCCGATGTGTTATTACATATGCAGGAATTTTTTCCAAGACCAAGAAGTGCCTATATTGCAAAGTTGCAATATATACTTCAAGATTTTGAGTGTTAATTAAATCTAACTATTGTCATCCTCAAGTGTGGATTGTGTTCAGGTAGATTTGTGAATCTGCAGCTTTACTAAAACTTGTTGCTGTCACTTTGCAGCCAATGGTCTATGGAAGAGGTGCAACACCCGGTGGCTTGGCGATGATGCCGATGCTTTTACCTGATGGAAGGATTGGATATGTCCTGTAAGTACAACCTGTCTATAGCAATTACTTTGCTCCAACCCGATTTCATGATACAAAGGAAAACTAGTATCCAGGACCAAAACTACTTGTCAATTCCTGCAATTTCAGAGCCCCAGTAATAACGACTCATGGCTGAAATTCAAGAAATGGAGGACCAACTAATGCATATTATCTAAATTAGGTGCTTCTAGAGAAAGATCACGCAGTCCGTTTATAACATTGGCGAACCGCTAATGAAGCGTTAGATACTATAGCATCAGTCTATGTTGCTCGGACTCTTCAAATGCTGATGGATACGCGTCGGATCCTCTAAAAGTAGTTCATTTTTAGAGGCACTTTTGGAGGATACGACGTGGATGCGGCAATTTTTTGTAGAGTTCGATCAACATAGGTATCAATACTGGAGTGTTTAATTAGGTTCCTATATGTACCTGGTTTAGTTCACAATTAGAAGTGCTTGTTTTCACAAATGCTTCGTGGTTCGCTTGTTTTCATTATATTGTTTCTGATCTCTCTTCTGCATCCAGGCAACAACCAGGACTTATGCACACCCCACCTCCAGTATCACGAGGCGGTGAACGTAGTGGCGGAGGTGGTGGTTCAAGTGGTGGAAGGCGGGGTGACAGTGGTGGACGAGGGCGTTCCCGTTACAACCCATACTAGGTGTAAATGAGCACCAGCAGTGTTTTAAAGCACAATGTTTGAGAGTACTCACTTTGAGAATTTAAGTTATTTGATTGATGTTTCTGTAGCCTGTTTAAGCAATTGACTCTTATCTCTGGTATCTTTCCCCTGTTAAATTATTTCTTAAAACAATTTTTGCACATCGCTGGGCGTAATTATTTGATGTCAAATTTCAGCTACTATCTTTTCCCTTTCATTATTTTGTTTATACCAATTAATGTGTCTTTTTGGTATAAGCTCATTTAGAAAAGCTTTTTCTTCAAAGAATGGTGTGGTGTTTGGGCTTAATTTTGAAAAAAACCAGGGACTAGCCTATGAATTTTTGGGAATCGCTGCATCGGAATGATTTTTTATTGAAAACTCATAGTTGCGCCCCTGACGACCTGTGAAATGATAAGGGTTGCTTAGGAGAGGTGGTGTAGCCTATTTTAGGACAAATGAGTGGAAAAACAGGAATTGCGGATTATTTCAATATTTTCGGGTGTTTAGACTATGAATTTCTGAGATAGGTGCTTCAAAATGGTGTTTTATGAAAAATCAAATGAGTGGAAAAACATGAATTGCGGATTATTTTAATTTTTTTCGTGTGTTTAGATTGAATTTTTGGGGATAGGTGCGTTGAAATGATTTTTTGCCGAAAAATCATGTCTGCGCCCGTGACGATCTATTAAATGACAAAGTTTGCTTCGGACAAGTAAACGTAGCCTGTTTTAGGACGCACGAGCAAAAAAATAAGAATTGTGTATCATTTTGGATTTTTCGTATGTGTTATGCTATGAATTTCTGAGGTTAGGTGCGTTGAAATGATTTTTTACCATTGCTTTAGAGAGGTGGACGTAACTTGTTTTAGGACAAAAGAGCGAAAAAAGCAGGAATTGAGGATTATTTCAGTATTTTCTTGTGTGTTAGCATATGAATATCTAGAATGATTTTTTGCCAAAAACACATGGTTGTGTCTGTGACGACCTATTAAATGATAGGGGTTGCTTCAGAGAGGTGGACGTAGCTTATTTTAGGACAAATGAGGGAAAAAACAGGAATTATATTTTTTTTCCGTGCTTGTTAGCCTATGAATTTCTAGTGATAGGTGCGTCAAAATAATTTTTTTGATGAAAACTCAAGGCTGCGCACGTGGCGACCTATTAAATGATAAGAGTTGCCTCCAAGAGGTGGACGTAGCCTGTTTTAGTACAAACGAGCGAATAAAGAAGGAATTGCAGATTATTTCGATATTTTCGTGTGTGTTAGCCTATGAATTTCTAGGGATAGGTGTGTCGGAATGATTTTTTATCGAAAACTCATAGCTGTGTCCGTGACGACCTATTAAATGATAAGAGTTGCTTCAGAAAGGCAGACGTAGCATGTTTTATGACAAACAAGCAAAAAAGCAGGAATTGCAGATCATTTCTGTTTTTTTTCATGTGTTTAGCCTATGAATTTCTGGGGATAGGTGCGTCGAAATAATCATCATCATCATCATCATACCCAGTGTATTACGATTTATTTATGTTTTTTTGTGTGTTAGTTTGTATAATTTTGGGGTTAGGTGTGTCGGAATGATTTTTTACTGAAAACTCATGGTTGCGCCTGTGAAGACCTATTAAATGATAAGGATCGCTATGGATAGGCGGACGTAGCCTATTTTACGAGAAACGAGCGAAAAAAGCAAAAATTATGGATTATTTCAGTTTTTCGTGTGTTAACCGTTGAATTTCTGGGGATAGCAACACCGGAATATTTTTTTACCAAAAACTCATGGCAACGCCCGTGACGATCTTTTAAATGATAAGAGTTGGTTCGAAGAGGCGAACATAGCCTGTTTTAGGACAAACGAAAAAAATAGAAATTGCGGATTATTTTGATTTTTTCATGAGTGTTAACCAATTAATTTGTGGGATACCTGCTACAGAATGATTTTTTGTCGAAAACTCATGGCTATGCCTATGACGACCTAATAAATGGTAAAGGTTGCTTTGGAGAAGCAAAAGTAGCCTATTTTGGGACAAACGAGCAAAAAAATAAGAATTACGAATTATTTCAGTTTTTTCGTGTGTGTTAGCTTATTAATTTATTGGGATAGGAGCATCAGAATGATTTTTACCGAAAACTCATGGTTGCATCCGTGATGACCTATTAAATGATAAGGGCTGATTCGGAGATGCGGACGTTGCCTGTTTTAGAACAAATGAGTAAAAAAATAATAATTGCTGTTTATTTTAGTTTTTTGGTGTGTGTTACTATGAAATTCTGGTGATAGGTGTGTCAGAATGATTTTTTACCGAAAACTCATGGTTGCGCCCGTGATGACCTATTAAATGATAAGGTCTGCTTCGGAGAGGTGAGCATAGCTTATTTTAGAAAAAACGTGCAAAAAAGTAGGAATTACGAATTATTTAAGTTTTTTGTGTGTATATTTAGCCTATGAATTTCTGGGGATGAGTGCGTCGAAATGATTTTTTACCGAAAACTCATGGCTGCGCCCGTGATGACTTATTATATGATAAGGGTTTCTTTAGTGAGGCGGACGTAGCCCGTTTTAAGACAAACGAGCAAAAAAAGTAGGAAGTGCGGATTATTTCGGTTTTTTAGTGTGTTAGCCTATGAATTTTTGAGATAGGTGCGTCGGAATGATTTTTTGCCAAAAACTCATAGCTACACCTGTAACGACCTAATAAATTATGAGGATTGCTTCGGAGAGGTGGACGTAGCCTGTTTTAGGACAAACAAGCAAAAAAACAAGAGTTACGAATTATTTCAATTTTTTCGTCTGTGTTAGCCTATGAATTTCTGGGGATAGGTGTGTCGGAATGATTTTTTGCCGCAAACTTATGGCTGCGCCCATGACGATCTATTAAATGATATGGGTTACTTTGGAGTAGCCAACGTATCCTGTTTTAGGACAAACGAGTTAAAAAACAAGAATTACGGATTATTTCAGTTTTTCGTGTGTGTTAGCCTATGAATTTCCTGTGATAGAAACGTCAGAATGATTTTTTGCCTAAGACTTATGTCTACGCCTGTGACGACCTATTAAATGATAAGGGCTACTTTGGAGAGGCGAAAGTAGCCTGTTTTAGGACAAACAAGCGAAACAACAGGAATTGCTGATAATTTAGGTTTTTTCATGTGTGGTGGTAGCCTATGAATTTCTAGAGATATCTGCATTGGAATGATTTTTTACTGAAAACTCATGGTTGTATCTGTGATGATCTATTAAATGATAAGAGTTGCTTTGGAGAGGCAGATGTAGCCTGTTTTAGTACAAACGAGCAAAAAAAAGAAGAATTTGCAATTTTTTTGATTTTTTCGTGAGTGTTAGCCTATGAATTTCTGGGGATAGGAGTGTCGGAATAATTTTTTTGTCTAAAACTAATGGTTACACCTGTGACGACCTATTAAGTGATAAGGGTTGCTTCAAAGAGGTGAACGTAGCCTATTTTAAGACAAATGAGCGAAAAAACATGAATTGTTGATTATTTTAGCCTATTTTAAGACAAGAATGAATAGTAGGAATTGAGAATTTTTTGTATTTTTTGTGTGTATTAGCCTATGGATTTATGGGGAGTGTGGGCGTCCGAATGCGTTTTGGGTGAAACTTTTTAGGTCCACTCATGACAACCTGTTAAATAGATTATGTTGCTTTGGAGAGGTGGACGGGGCTTTTTTTCATACATATGAGCGAAATAGCAGGAATTGAGGATTTTGTGCGATTTTTCGTGTGTGTTAGCTTATGGATTGATGGGGGGATGTGGGCGTCCAAATGAATTTTGAATGAAATTTCTTGGGTCCGCTCGTGATGACCTATTAAATGGATCATGTTGTCTTGGACGGGCAGACAGAGGTTTTTTATAAGACATATGAGCGAAAAACTAAAAACGGAGGATTTTTTTGTGTGTTAACCTATGAATTGGTGGAGGATGTGGGCATGTGAATGGATTTTGGGCAAAACTTCTTGGGTGGGCTCGCGACGATCTATTAAATAAATCGTGTTTGGTTTGGGAGGGGGGGGGGGTGTGCAGGAGTTTTTTTTAAGGCATATGAGCCAAATACTAAAAATGGAGGATTTTTACAATTTTCCGTGTGTATTAGCCTTTGGATTGGTGGGGCATGTGAGCGTCTAGATGGGCTGAGGGCAAAATTTTTTGGGTGGGCTCGCGACGACCTATTAAATGGATCGTGTTAGATTGGAGTGGCGGACGGAGGATTTTTTTGTGATTGTGTGTGTTGGCCTTTGGATTGGTAGGGGATGTGGGTGTCCGGATGGGTTTTCGAAGAAACTTCTTTGGTAGGCTCGTGACGACCTATTAAATGGATCGTGTTGGTATGGAAGGGCGTGCAGAGGTTTCTTTTAAGACATGTGAGTGAAATACTAGAAAAGGGGGATTTTTTGTGATTTTTCGTGTGTGTTAGCCTATGGATTGGTGGGGGATATAGGCGTCCAGATGGGTTTTGGGTGAAACTTCTTGGGTGGACTCATGACGACCTATTAAATGGATCGTGGGGATTTGGTGGGGAGGGCAGAGGTTTTTTTAAGACATATGAGCGAAACACTAACAATGGAGGATTTTTTGTGATTTTTCGTGCGTGTTAGTCTTTGGATTGGTGGGGGATGTGGGCGTATGAATGGGTTTTACGGATAACTTCTTGGGTGGGCTTGTGATGACCTATTAAATGGATCGTATTGGTTTGGAGGGGCAGGCGGAGGTTTTTTTAAGGACATATAAGCGAAATACTAAAAATAAAGGATTTTTTGCGATTTTCCTTGTGTGTTAGTTTATGGATTATTGAGGAATGTGGGCGTCTGGATGGGTTTTGGGCGGAGAATCTTGGGTGGACTTACAACGACCTATTAAATGGATCGTGTTGATTTGGAGGGGTTGACGGAGGTTTTTTTTAAGACATATGAGGAAAATTCTAAAAACATAGAATTGTTTGCGATTTTTCGAGGGTGTTGGCCTATGGATTGGTGGGGGATGTGGGCGTCCGAATAGGTTTTGGGAGAAACTTTTTGGGTGGGCTCTCGACAAACTATTAAATGGATCTTGTTGGTAGGAGAAGCGGGCGGAGGTTCTTTTTAATACATATGAGCGAAATACTAAAAATGAAAGATTTTTTGTAATTTTTCGTATGTGTTAGCCTATGGATTGGTGGGGAATGTGGGCGTCCGGATGGGATTTGGGCCAAACTTCTTGGGTAGGATCGCAACGATCTGTTAAATGGATCGTGTTGATTCAGAGAGGCGGGCAGAGGTATTTTTAAGACATATGAGCGAAATACTAAAAACAGAAATTTTTTTATGATTTTTCGTATGTGTTATCCTATGGATTGTTTGGGAATTTGGGCACAAATTCTTGCGTGGGCTCGCGATGACCTATTAAATAGATTGTGTTGGTTTGGAGGGGAGGGCAGAGGTTTTTTAAGACATATGAGTGAAATACTAAAAACATAGGATTTTTTGTGATTTTTCGTGTGTGTTAGCCTATGAATTGTTGGAGGATGTGGACATCCAGATGGGTTCAGGGAGAAACTTTTTTTCTGGGAGGGGGGGAGGGGCTCGCAATGACCTATTAAATAGATCGTGTTAGTTTGAAGGGGCAGGCGAAGTTTTATTTTAAGACATATATGCGAAATATTAAAAATGGAGAATTTTTTGAGATTTTCCGTGTGTGTTAGCCTATTGATTGGTGGGGGATGTGGGCATCCGGATGGGTTTTAAGTGAAACATCTTGGGTGGGCTCGCGATGACCTATTAAATGAATTGTGTTGGTTTGAAAAGGCGGGCGGAGGTTTTTTTAAGATATATGAGCGAATTACTCCCTCTGTCCCAATTTATATGACACACTTTCCTTTTTAGTCAGTCCCAAAAAGAATGACACATTTCTATATTTGATAACAATTTAACTTTAAAATACCCACTTTACCCTTAATGAAATGATTTTCAACCACACAAATATCTATGACTCATTTTAGACCACAAGTTTCAAAAGTTTTCCTTTCTTTCTTAAACTCCGTGCCAAGTCAAAGTACATCACATAAATTGGGACGGAGGGAGTACTAAAGACAAAGTATTTTTTGCGAGTTTTCGTGTGTGTTAGCCTATTGGTGCTGGATGCGGGCATCCGAATGGGTATTGGTCAAAACTTCTTGGGTGGGCTCGCGATGACCTACTAAATGGATCGTGTTGGTTTGGAGGGGTGGGAGAAGATTTTTTAAAGATATATGAGCAAAACACTAAAATCAAAGGATTTTTTGTGATTTTTCGTGTGTGTTAGCTTATGAATTGGTGGGGGATGTGGGTGTCCGAATAGGTTTTGGGTGAAACTTCTTAGGTGGGCTCGCGACAACCTATTAAATGGATCGTGTTGGTTTGGAGGGATGTTCGGATGTTTTTTTAAGACATAAGAGAAATACTAAAAACTCAGGATTTTTTGCGATTTTTCGGGTGTGTTAGCCTATAGATTGGTGAGGGATGTGGACTCTTAGATGGGTTTTGGGTGAAAATTCTTAAGTGGGCTCACGACGACCTATTAAATGGATCCTGTAGGTTTGGAGTGGCAACCGGAGGTTTTCTTTAAGACATATGAGCAAAATACTAAAAATAGAGGATTTTTTGCAAATTTTTGTGAGTGTTAGCCTATTGGTGCTAGATGTGGGCGTCCGGATGGGATAGGGAGAAACTTCTTGGGTGGGCTCACGACGACCAATTAAATAGGTCCTATTGATTTGGAGGGAGGGCAGACAAAGGCTTTTTTTAAGACATATGAGCGAAATTCTAAAAACGGAGTTTTTTTTGTGATTTTTCGTGTATGTTAGCCAATGGATTGGTGAGTGATGTGGGCGTCTGAATAGGTTTTGGGTGATACTTCTTGGGTGATATCGCGATGACCTATTAAATGCATCGTGTTGGTTTTGGAGGGGAGGACAGAGGTTTTTTTCAAGACAACAGCAAAACACTAAAAACTGAGAATTTTTTGTGGTTTTCCGTGTGTGTTAGGCAATGGATTGGTGGGGGATGTGGGCGTCCGGATGGATTTTGGGAAAAACTTCTTAGGTGGGCTCGCGACGACCAATTAAATGGATCGTGTTGGTTTGGAGGGGCGGGCAGAGTTTTTTTTAAGACATATGAGCAAAATACTAAAAAAGGAGGATTTTTTTGCAATTTTCCGCGTGTGTTAGCAGATGAATTAGTGGGGGATATGGGCGTTCGGATGAGTTTTGGGAGAAACTTCTTGGTTAGGCTCGCAACGACTTATTAAGTTGATTGTTTTGGTTTGAAGGGGCAGGCAGAGTTTTTTTTAAGACATATATGCGAAATACTAAAAGCGGGGGATTTTTTACGATTTTTTCGTGTGTGTTAGCTTATGGATTGGTGGGGGAAGTGGGCATCCAGATGGTTTTTGGTTGAATCTTCTTGGGTGGGATCGCGACGGCCTATTAAATGGATCGTGTTGGTTTGGATAGGCGGGCAGAGATTTTTTTTAAGACATATGAGCGAATTACTAAAGACAGAGTATTTTTTGTAATTTTCCATATATGTTAGCCTATGGATTGGTGGTGGATGTAGGCATCCTGATGGATATTGGGCAAAACTTCTTGGGTTGTCTCGCGACGACCTGTTAAATATATCGTGTTGGTTTGGAGGGGCGGGCGGAGTTCTTTTTAAGACATATATGCGAAATACAAAAAATGGGAGATTTTTTGTGATTTTTCGTGTGTTAGCCTATGAATTAGTGGGGGACATAGGCGTCCGATTGGGTTTTGGGTGAAACTTCTTGGGTGGGCTCGCGACAACCTATTAAATGGATCGTGTTGCTTTGGAGGGATGGTTGGAGGTTTTTTTAAGACATATGAGCAAAATTCTAAAAACTGAGGAATTTTTGTAATTTTCCATGTATGTTAGCCTATAGATTGGTGAGAGATGTGGGTGTCTAGATTGGTTTTGGGTGAAAATTCTTATGTGGTCTCACGACGACCTATTCAATGGATCCTATTGGTTTGGAGGGGCGGACGGAGATTTTTTTAGACATATGAGCGAAATACTAAAAAAAGAGAATTTTTTGTAATTTTCTCTGTGTGTAAGCCTATGGATTGGTGGTGGATGTGGGCGTCCGGATGGGTTTTGTAAAAAACTACTTGGGCGGGCTCGTAACGACCTATTAAATGGATCGTGTTGGTTTGGAGGGGAGGGCAGAGGTTTTTTAAGACATATGAGCCAAACTCTAAAAATAAAGGATTTTTTACAATTTTCCGTGTGTGTTAGCCTATGGATTGGTGGGGGATGTGGGTGTCCGGATGGATTTTGGGAGAAACTTCTTGGTTGGAATCGCGATGACCTATAAAATGGATTGTGTTCTTTTGGAGTGGCAACCAGAGGTTTTCTTTAAGACATATGAGCAAAATACTAAAAATAGAGGATTTTTTGCGAATTTCAGTGAGTGTTAGCCTATTGCTTGGTGGGGAATGTAGGCGTCCGAATGGGCTAGGGCGAAACTTCTTGGGTGAGCTCACGACGACCAATTAAATAGGTCCTATTGGTTTGGAGGGGAGGACAGAGGTTTTTTAAGGCGTATGAGCAAAATATTAAAAATGGAGGATTTTCTGCTATTTTATGTTTGTGTTAGCCTATGGAATGGTGGGAGATGTGACCATCCAGATGGGTTTTGAGCGAAACCTCTAAGGTGGGCTCGGGACGATCTATTAAATGGATTGTGTTGGTTTGAAGGGGCAGGCAGAGGTTTTTTTTACAACATATGAGCAAAATACTAAAAATGAAGAATTTTTTGTGATTTTCCATGTGTGTTAGCCTATGAATTAGTGGGGATGTGGGCATCCGGATGGGTTTAGGAAGAAAATTCTTGGGTGGGCTCATGATGACCTATTAAATATGTCATGTTGGTTTGCAGGGGCGGGCAGAGGTTTTTTTAAGACATATGAGCAAAATACTAAAAACGGAGGATTTTTTGTGATTTTTCGTGTGTGTTAGCCTATGGATTGGTGGGGGATGTGGGCGTCTGGATGGGTTTTGGGCAAACCTTTTTGGGTGGGCTCGCAACAACGTGTTAAATATATCGTGTTGGCTTGGAGGGATGGACAGAGTTTTTTTAAAGACATATATGCGAAATACTTAAAACGGGTGATTTTTTGCGATTTTCTGTGTGTGTTAGCCTATGGATTGGTGATGGATGTGCGTCCGGATGGATTTTGGATAAAACTTCTTGAGTGGGATCGTGACGACCTATTAAATAGATCGTGTTGATTTTGAGGGAAGGACGGAGGTTTTTTTAAGACATATGAGCGAATTACTAAAAACGGAAGATTTTTTGTAATTTTTTGTGTGTTAGTCTATGGATTGGTGGGGGGTGTGGGCGTCCGGATGGATTTTGGGTGAAACTTCTTGGGTAGGCTCGTAATGACCTATCAAATGATCGTGTTAGTTTAGAGGATCGGGCAGAGGTTTTTTCTAAGACATATGAGCGAAAAACTAAAAACAGGGGATTTTTTGTGATTTTCCGTGTATTAACGCCTATGGATTGGTGGGGGATGTGGGTGTCCAAAAGGATTTGAGAAAAAGTTTTTGGGTGGGCTTGTAACGACCTATTAAATGGATCGTGTTGATTTGGAAGCGTGGACAGAGGTTTTTTTAAAGACATATGAGCGAAATACTAAAAACGAAGGATTTTTTTGTGATTTATCGTGTATGTTAGCCTATGGATTGGTGGGGTATGTGTGCCTCCGGATGGGTTTTGAGCGAAACTTCTTGGGTGGCTTCGCGACTACCTATTAAATGGATCGTGTTGGTTTGGAGAGTTGGGCGAAGTTTTTTTTTAAGACATATGAAAGAAATACTAAAAACGGAGGATTTTTTGCATTTTTCCGTGTGAACGCCTATGGATTGGTGGGGGATGTGGGCGTCCAGATGAATTTTGGACGAAACTTCTTGGGTGGGCTCGCAACGACCTATCAAGTGGATCGTTTTAGTTTAGAGGAGCGGGCAGAGGTTTTTTCTAAGACAAAAAAGCAAAAAACTAAAAATGAAGGATTTTTTGTGATTTTTCATGTATGTGTTAGCCTATGGATTGGTGGGGGATGTGGGTGTCCGAAAGGATTTGAGAAAAAGTTCTTGGGTGGGCTTGCAACGACCTATTAAATGGATCGTGTTGATTTGAAAGCGCGGACGGAGGTTTTTTTAAAGACAAATGAGCGAAATACTAAAAATGGAGGATTTTTTTGCAATTTTTCGTGTGTGTTAGCCTATGGATTGGTGGGGCATGTGCGCGTCCGAATGGGTTTTGGGTAAACTTCTTGAGTGGGATTGCAACGACCTATCAAATGGATCGTGTTGGTTTAGAGGTGTGGGCGGAGGTTTTTTTAAAAAAGATATATGAGCAAAATACTAAAAACAGAGGATTTTTGTGATTTTTCGTGTGGGCGTTCGGATGAATTTTAGGCGAAACTTCTTGGGTGATCTCGCGGCAACCTATTAAATGGGTTGTGCTGGTTTGGAGGGGCGGGCGGAGATTTTATAAAACATATGAACGAAATATTAAAAATTTAGGATTTTTTACGATTTTCCGTTTGTGCTAGCCTATGGATTGGTGGGGGATGTGGGCGTCAAGATGGGTTTTGGGAGAAACTTTTTGGGTGGAATCAAGATGACTATTAAATGGATCATGTTGGTTTAGAGGGGCAGACAGAAATTTTTTTAAAGACCTATGAGCAAAATACTAAAAATGAAGGATTTTTTGCGATTTTTCGTGTGTCTTAGCGTATGGATTATTGGGGGTTGTGGGCGTCTGGATGGGATTTGGGAAAAACTTCTTGGGTTACCTTGCGACAACCTATTAAATGAATAGTATTAATTTAAAGGGGCGGGCGGAGATTTTTCTTAAGACATATGAGCGAAATACTAAAAATAGAGATTTTTTTGTGATTTTTCGTGTATGTTAGTCTATATATTGGTGGGGGATATAGGCGTCCGGATGGGTTTTGGGAGAAACTTCTTAGGTGGGCTTGCGGCGACCTATTAAATATATCATATTGATTTGGAGGCGCGGCCGGAGGTTTTTTTGGAGACATATGAGTGAAATATTAAAAACGAAGGATTTTTTTATAATTTTTCGTGTGTGTTAGCCTATGGATTGGTGGGGGATGTGGGCATTCGGATGGGTTTTTGGGCAATCCTTCCTGGATGGGATCGTGACAACCTATTATATGGATTGTATTGATTTGGAGGGGCAGGAGGAGGTTTTTTTTAAGACATATGAGCGAAATACTAAAAACAGAGATTTTTTACAATTTTTCATGTGTTAGCCTATGGATTGGTAGGGGATGTGGGCATCCGGATGAGTTTTGGGCAAAATTCTTGGGTGAGATTTCGACGACCTATTAAATGAATCATACTGGTTTGGAGGGGTGGGCGGAGGTTTTGTTTAAGACATATGAGCAAAATACTAAAAATAGAGATTTTTTGCAATTTTTCGTGTGTGTTAGCCTATGGATTGGTAGGGGATATAGACGTTCGGATGATTTTTGGGTGAAACTTCTTGGGTGGGCTAGCGGCGACCTAATAAATGGATCGTGTTGGTTTGGAGGGGTAGGCGGAGGTTTTCTTAAGACATATGAGCGAAATACTAAAAATGGAGGATTTTTTGCAATCTTTTGTTTGTGTTAGCCTATGTATTGGTGTGGGATGCGGGCGTCCAAATGGGTTTTGAAAAAAATTCTTGGGTGGGCTCGCGACAACATATTAAATGGATCGTGTTGGTTTGGAGGGGTGGGCGGAATTTTTTTTAAGACATATAAGCGAAATACTAAAAACGTAGGATTTTTTATGATTTTCCATGTGTGTTAGCCTATGGATTAGTAGGGGATGTGGGTGTTCGGATGGATTTTGGGCAAAAAATTTTGGGTGGGCTCACGGAGACCTATTAAATGGATTGTGTTAGTTTGGAGGGTGGACTGAGGTTTATTTTAAGACATATGAGTGAAATACTATAAACGAAGAATTTTTTGCGATTTTCAATGTGTGTTAGCCTATGGATTGGTTGGGGATGTGTGCGTCCGGATGGGTTTTGGATAAAACCTCTTGGGTGGTCTCACGACGACTTATTAAATGGATCGTGTTGGTTTGGAGGGGCAGGCGACGTTTATTTTTAAGACATATGAGCGAAATACTAAAAACAGAGGATTTTTTGCGAATTTCCATGTGTGATAGCCCATAAATTGGTGGGGGATATGGGCGTCAGGATGAGTTTTGGGCGAAACTTTTTGTGTGGACTCGCGACGATCTATTAAATAGATCGTGTTGGTTTTGAGGGGCGGGCAGAGGTTTTTTTTAAGACATATGAGCGAAATACTAAAAATGGAGGATTTTTTGCGATTTTTCGTGTGTGTTAACCTATGAATTGGTGGAGGATGTGGGCGTCCGAATGGGTTTTGGATGAAATTTTTTGGGTGGGCTCACGACAACCTATTAAATAGATCATGTTGGATTGGAGGGGCGTGCAGAGTTTTTTTTAAAAAAACATATGGCCAAAATACTAAAAAAGAGGATTTTTGTAATTTTTCGTATGTGTTAGCCTATCATTTGGTTGTGGATATGGGCGTCAGGATGAGTTTTGAGAGAAATTTCTTGGATAGACTCACGACAACCTAGTAAATGGTTTGTATTGGTTTGGTGGGGCGGACGGAGTTTTTTTTTGAAGACATATGAGCGAAATACTAAAAACAGAGGATTTTTTTGTGATTTTTCGTGTGTGTTAGCCAATGAAATGGTGGGGGCTGTAGGCATCTGGATGGGTTTTGGGCGAAACTTCTTAGGTGGACTCGCGGCGACCTATTAAATGGATCGTGTTGGTTTGGGGGGGGGGGGGGGGAGCGAGGGTGTTTTTTTAGACATATGAGCAAAATACTTAAAATGAAGGATTTTTTATGATTTTTCGTGTGTGTTAGTGTATGAATTGGTAGGGGATGTGGGCGTATGAATGGGTTTTGAAAGAAACTTCTTGGGTGGGCTCGCAACAACCTATTAAATAGATCGTGTTGGTTTGGAGGGGTAGGCGGAGATTTTTTTGTAAGATAGATGAATGAAGTACTAAAAATGAAGGATTTTTTTTAATTTTCCGTGTGTGTAGCCTATGGATTGGTGGGGGATGTGGGCGTCCGGATGGGTTTTGGGAGAAACTTCTTGGATGGGCTAACAACGACCTATCAAATGGACCGTGTTGGTTTAGAGGAGAGGGTGGAAGTTTTTTTTTAAGATATATGAGCAAAATACTAAAAATAGAGGATTTTTGCGATTTTTCGTGTGTGTTAGCCTATGGATTGATGGGGGATGTGGGAGTCCAAATGAGTTTAGGGAGAAATTTTTTGAGTCCGCTCATGACGACCTATTAAATGGATTGTGTTGCTTTGGAGAGGTGGACAAAGTTTTTTTAAAGACATATGAGTGAAATAGCAGGAATTGAAGATTTTTTTACAATGTTTCGTGTGTTTTAGCTTATGGATTGATGGGGGAATGTTGGCGTCCGAATTAGTTTTGGATAAAATTTCTTGGGTCGGCTCATGCGACCGATTAAATGAATTGTGTTGCTTTGGAGTGGCGAACAAAGTTTTTTTCTAAGACATATGAGCGAACTAACAGGAATTACGAATTTTTTGTGATTTTTTGTGTGTGTTAGCCTACGCATTGATGGGGGCCGTCCGAATGAGTTTTGGGCAAAAAATTTTGTATCTGCTTATGACGACCTAATAAATGCATTGTGTTACTTTGGAGAAGTGGACGGAGCTTTTTGTAAAACATATGAACGAAATAGCAGGAATTGAGGATTTTTTTTGTAATTTTTTGTGTGTTTTAGCCTATGAATTGATAGGGGTGTGGGCGTCCGAATGCGTTTTGGGCAAAACTTCTTGGTTCCTCTTGTGATGAACTATCAAATGGATTGTGTTGCTTTAAAGAGGCGGATGGAGTTTTTTTAAAGACATATGAGCGAACTAGTAGAAATTAAGGATTTTATGCTATTTTTTGTGCATGTTAGTCTATGGATTTATAGGGGTGTAGGCGTACGAATGTGTTTTGGGAAAAAAATTTTGGGTCTGCTCGTGACGACCTATTAAATAGATTGTGTTGCTTTGAGGAGGCGGACAAGCCTTTTTTCATACATCTGAGCAAAATTGCAGGAATTGAGAATTTTTTACGCTTTTTCGTGTGTGTTAGCATATAGATTGATTAGGGGTGTGTGGGTTCTAATGCATTTTGGACAAAACTTCTTGAGTCTTCTCGTGACGACCTATTAAATAGATTGTGTTGCTTTGGAGATGCGGACAGAGTATTACTTAAACATATGAGCGAAATAGCAGGAATTGAGGATTTTTTGTAATTTTTCGTGTGTGTTAGACTATGGATGGGGGGGGGGGGATGTGGGCGTCCGAATGGATTTTGGGAAAAACTTCTTGGGTGGGCTCGTGACAACCTATCAAAAAGAATTGTGTTGGCTTAAAGGGGAGGGCGAAGGTTTTTTTTTAAGAAATATGAGCGAAATACTAAAAACTAAGAATTTCTTGCGATTTTTCGCGTGTGTTAGCCTATGGATTGATAGGGGATGTGGGTGTCCGGATGGGTTTTGGGTGAAACTTCTTGGGTGGGCTCGCAACGACCTATTAAATGGATCGTGTTGGTTTGGAGGGAAGAGCGGAGGCTTTTTTAAGACATATGGGTGAACTACTAAAAACTAAGGATTTTTTGTAATTTTTCGTGTGTGTTATCCTATGGATTAGTGGGGGATCTGGGCGTCCAGATGGTTTTTGGGCAAAACTTTTTTGGTGGGCTCGCGACGACCTATTAAATGGATCGTGTTGGATTGGAGGGTCGGGCGGAGGTTTTTTTAACACATATGAGCGAAATACTAAAAAGGAGGAATTTTTGCGATTTTTTATGTGTGTTAGCCTATGGATTGGTGGGGGTTGTGAGCGTCCGGATGGGTTTTGGGTAAAAGATCTTGGGTGGGCTCGCGATGACCTATTAAATGGATCGTGTTGGTTTAGAGGGGCGGGCGAAGTTTTTTAAGACATATGAGCCCAAAAACAAAAAATGGAGGATTTTTTGCTATTTTCCGTGTGTGTTAGCCTATGGATTGGTTGGGATGTGGGCGTCCGGATGAATTTTGGACGAAACTTCTTGGTGGGGATTGTGACAACCTATTAAATAGATTGTGTTGGTTGTAGGGGCGGGCAGAGGTTTTTCTTAAGACATATGAGCAAAATACTATAAATGATGAATTGTTTATGGTTTTTTGTGTGTGTTAGCCTATGAATTGGCGGGGGATGTGGGTGTCGGAATGGTTTTGTCAAAACTTCTTGGGTGGGCTCGCGACGTCCTATGAAATGGATCGTGTTTGTTTGGACGGGCGGGCGGAGGGATTTTAAGACATATGAGTAAAATACTAAAAATGGAGAATTCTTTGTGATTTTTCGTGTATGTTAGCCTATGGATTGGTGGGGGAATGTGGGCGACCGAATGGGTTTTGGACGAAAATTCTTGGGTGATTGTGTGATGACCTATTAAATGAATCGTGTTGATTTGGAGGGGTGGGCGGAGGTTTTGTTTAAGATATATAAGCAAACTACTAAAAACGGAGGATTTTTTGCAATTTTCCATATGTTAGGGGGATGTGGGCGTTCGGATGTATTTTGGCAAAACTTCGTGGGGGGAATCACGACGACCTATTAAATGGATCGTGTTGGTTTGGATAGGCGGGCGGTGGTTTTTTTTAAGTCATATGAGCGACACACTAAAAACTGAGGTTTTTTTGTAATTTTTCGTGTGTGTTAGCCTATGGATTGGTGGGGGATGTAGGCGTCCTGACGGGTTTTGAGCAAAACTTCTTGGATGGGTTCGCGATGTCCTATTAAATGGATCATATTGATTTGGAGGGGTGGGCAGAGATTTTTTTAAGACTTATGAGCAAAATGCTAAAAACTGAGGATTTTTTATAATTTATCGTGTGTGTTAGCCAATGGATTGGTGGGGGGTGTATGCGTCAGGATGGGTTTTGGGAGTACCTTCTTGGGTGGGCTCGCGAAGACCTATTAAATGGATCATGTTGGTTTGGACAGGCGGGCAGAGGCTTTTTTTAATACATATTAGCGAAATACTAAAAATGGAGGATTTTTTGCGATTTTTCTTGTGTGTTAGCGTATGGATTGGTGGGGGATGTTGGAGTCCAGATGGATTTTGGGCAAAACTTCTTGGGTTGGCTCGCGATGACCTATTAAATGGATCATTTCGGTTTGAAGGGGCGGGCGAAGGTTTTTTTTATTACATATGAGAGAAATACTAAAAATGGAGAATTTTTTGCAATTTTTCGTGTGTGTTAGTCTATAGATTGATGGGAGATGTGGTTGCCCGAATGGGTTTTGGGCAAAACTTCTTGGGTGGGATCGCGACGACCTATTAAATGGATCATACTGGTTTGGAGGGGCGGGCGGAGGTTTTTTTTAAGACATATGAGCGAAATACTAAAAACGAAGGATTTTTTGTGATTTTTCGTGTGTGTTAGTCTGTGGATTGGTGGGGGGGATGTGGGCGTCCGAATTAGTTTTGGGAAGAACTTCTTGGATGCGCTCGTGACAACCTATTATATGGATTGTGTTATTTTGGAGGGGCAGACGGAGCTTTTTTTAAGACATATGAGTGAAATAGAAGGAATTGAGGGGTTTTTGTGATTTTTCGTGTGTGTTAGCATATGGATTGATGGGGGTTGTAGGCGTCCGAATGCGTTTTGGGTCAAACTTTTTGGGTGGGCTCGTGACGACCTATTAAATCGATTGTGTTGCTTCGGAGAGGTGGACGAAGCTTTTTTAGACACGTGAGCGAAATAGCAGGAATTGAGGATATTTTGTAATTTTTTGTGTGTGTTAGCCTATGAATTGATTGGGGGTGTGGGCGTCCAAATGATTTTTGGGCGAAACTTCTTGGCATCCGCTCTTGACGGCCTATTAAATGGATAGTATCGCTTTGGAGAGGTGGTAAGAGCTTTTTTTAAGACATATGAGCGCAATAGCGGGAATTGAGAATTTTTTGTCATTTTTCGTGTGTGTTAGTCTATGGATTAATGGGAGGTGGGCGTCTAAATGCGTTTTGGGCGAAACCTCTTGGGTCCGTTCGTGACGACCTATTAAATGTATTGTGTTGCTTTGGAGAGGGGACATAGCATTTTTTAAGACATTTGAGAGATAGTAGGAATTGAGGATTTTTTGTGATTTTTCGTGTGTGTTAGCCTATAAATTTCAGGGGATAACTGCGTCGAAATGATTTTTTGTGGAAAAACTCGAGGATGCACCCATACCGACCTATTAAAAGATATGCGAAAAAACATGAATTGAGGATCATTTCAATTTTTTTCGTGTGTGTTAGCCTATGAATTTCTGGAGATAGGTGCATCGGACTGAATTTTTGCCCAATACTAATGGGTACGTCCGTGATGACCTATTAAATGATAAGGGTTGTTTCGGAGAGGCGGAAGTAGCCTGTTTTAGGACAAACGAGCGTAAAAACAGGAATTGCGAATGATTTTTTACCAAAAACTCATGGTTGCGCCCGTGATAACTTATTAAATGATAAAGGTTGCTTTGGAGGGGCGGGCGAGCCTGTTTTAGGACAAACGAACAAAAAAGTAGGAATTGCATATTATTTCAGTTTTTTCGTATGTGTTAGCCTATGAATTTCTGGGGATAGGTGGGTCAAAATATTTTTTTTGCCGAAACTCAATGTTTCGCCCATGAAGACCTGTTAAATGATAAGGGTTGCTTTGGAGAGGCGGACGTATCCTGTTTTAGGACAAACGAGCAAAAAAATAAAATTTTTGACTTATTTCAATTTTTTCGTGTGTTCTCCTATGAATTTTTGGGGATAGGTGCGTCAGAATGATCTTTATCGAAAACTCATGGTTGCACCCGTGATGACATATTAAATGATACGGGTAGCTTCAGAGAGGCATACATAGCCTGTTTTAGGATAAACGAGCAAAAAAATAGAAATTGCGGATTATTTCAATTTTTTATGTGTGTTAACGTATGGATTTCTTGGGATAGGTGCGTTGAAATAATTTTTTACCGAAAATATATGGCTGCGACCGCGAAGACCTATTAAATGATAAATGTTACTTGGGAGAGGCGAACGTAGCCTGTTTAGGGCAAACGAGCTAAAAAAGTGGGAATTGCGGATTATTTCGATTTTTTCATGTGTGTTAGCCTATGAATTTCTGGGGATAGGTGCGTCAGAATGATTTTTTGCAGAAAACTCATGGTTGCTCATGTGACGATCTATTAAATTATAAGGGTTGCTTCGGAGAGGCGTACGTAGCCTGTTTTAGGACAAACGAGCCAAAAAATTGGAATTGCGGATTATTGCAATTTTTTCATGTGTTAGCATATGAATTTCTGGGGATAGGTGCGTCAGAATTATTTTTTGCCAAAAACTCATAGTTGCACCCGTGAGACCTATTAAATGGTAAGGTTTGCTTCGGAGAGACGGACGTATCATGTTTTAGGACAAAAGTGAAAAAACATAAATTATGGATTATTTCAATTTTTTCGTGTGTGTAAGCCTATAAATTTCTGGGGATAGGTGTATCGAAATGATTTTTTTTTGAAAACTCAGTTGCGCCCATGATGATCTATTAAATGATAAGGGTTGCTTTGAAGTAGCGAATGTAGCTTGTTTTAGGACAAACGAGCGAAGAAATAAGAATTGCGGTGTGTGTTAGCCTATTAATTTTTAGAGATAGGTGCGTCAGAATGATTTTTGCCGAAAACTCATGGTTGTGCCCGTGATGACCTATTAAATGATAAGGGTTGCTTCAGAGAGGCGGACGTAACCTGTTTTAGGATAAAAGAGCAAAAAAGCATGAATTGCGGATTGTTTCAGTTTTTTCATGTGTGTTAGCGTATGAATTTCTAGGGATAGGTGCGTTGAAATGATTTTTCGTCGAAAACTCATAGATGCGCCCGCGACGACCTATTAAACGATAAGGGTTACTACAGAGAGGCGGACGTAGCTTGTTTTAGGACAAACAAGCGGGAAAAAAAAGGAATTGCGGTGACTTTTCTTGTGTGTTAATATGCATGAACAGTCTTGAAAATCCTAAATTCCTGTTTTGGGGCCTTAAAAATCCTATTTGAGCTATGTATGCCCCTAAAAAGCATTTACTATCATTTACTAGGTCCTTACTGGTGGACTCACAAATTCGAGGTCAAACAGTTTCGATCGCACATATTCGAAAATATCATGGACATACACACGAAAAGCCTCAAAAATCTTAAAATCCTTATTCGTGGCCTTAAAATCCTAAATGAGCGATGTACGCCCCTGAAAAGTATTCACTATCATTTTCTAGGTCCTTGCGGATGGACCTATAAAATTTAAGGTCAAATGGTCCCGGTCGCACATAATTCGAGAAAACCATGAAATAATACACACGAAAAGCCTCAAAAATCCTAAATTCTTGTTCTGGGGCCTTAAAAATCCTAAATTAGAGACGTACGCCCCTGAAAAACATTCACTATCTTTTACGAGGTTCTTACGGATGGAACCATAAAACTTGAGGTCAAACAGTTTCGGTCGCACATATTCTTGAAAACTCATTTTTGCACATCGCTGGGCATAATTTTCTGATGTCAAATTTTAGCTACCATCTTTTCCCTTCATTTTTTTGTTAATACTAATCAATGTGTCTTATTGGTATAGGCTCATTTAGAAAAGCCTTTTCTTCAAATAATGGTTTGGTGTTTGGATTCAATTTGCAGACACCTTAATTATTTCAATAGGTGTTTGTTCATGAGTGAATACTATTGTCTTTTCTATATTGGAATGTAAAATTTGGTTTTTTTAATTTCACCAACTTCATGGACCGCTAAGCCATAAGGCTCCTTTGATTTTGTGAACAAGTTATGTTAGGATTATACCAAACGATCCCTTAAGTTAGTATTTGTCAATAAGTTCCAAGAGTTCAGTTCATTTCAAGTATCAAACTAACTTAGGGCCAGGTAGGGGTAAGGCTGTGTATGGGATAGAGCTGCGTATACTCCATTCTTTCCGAACTCGGCTTATAAGATTACATTGGATATGTTATTGGATAGAGGGATCAAATAAGGCAGAAATAACCACAAATTATTGTTGACATAATCCTCCAACTTCATAGAAAATGAAATGGGAACCTACACAAGAATCCAGTATAGAATTTTTAGGAAAAAGTTAAAAGAGTTTTAGATGTTAAACAAACTGTATGAAAGCGAGCACCAACCACAACTATCTGATAAATTTGAATGTCACTAGCTACGTTGCTTAGATCCTCCAAAAATGTTGATGGTCTGTATTGAATCATCCAAAAGCTATGCATTTATGGTAGCTTTTGAAGGATCCGATATGGTGCTATGCCATTTTTGGAGGATCGGAGCAACTTAGATCGCCACAGGAGAGTCACTAGCTACGTTGCTTGGATCCTCTAAAAATGTTGATGGTATATGTTGAATCCTCCAAAAGCTACTCATTTCTGGTAGCTTTTGGAGGATCCAATGTGGTGCTATGCCATTTTTGAAGGATCCAAACAACATAGGTTGCCAGAGTAGAATCACTAGCTAGGTTGCTTGGATCCTCCGAAATGTCGACAGTGTCTCGAATCCCATATGGTCGTGACATCTTTGAAGGATCCGAGCAACAGAGGTCACCAGAGGAGAGTCTACGTTGCTTGGATCCTCCACAAATATCAATGGTCTGTGTCGAATCCTCCCAAAGCTATGTAGTTCTAGTAGCTTTTGGAGGATCCGAGCAACATAGGTCACTAGAGGAGAGTCACCAGCTATGTTGCTTGGATCCTCCAAAATTGTCGACGGGATGTGTGTCGGATCCCATATGGTTCCGATGACATCTTTGAAGAATCCCAGCAACATAAGTCAACCTGATGTAAGAATAACATATGCCTACAGGAAAGGCATACCAACCAGACCATAAACACTCACTCACAGAAAGATAATAAGAACCAGAACATAGAAGTACCTAATGCTCTTATTAGTCCTCAGCTTGAATAAAACATTCTACAAGCTCTACAACAACATTACCTAAAATGGTATCTACACAAAGGAAACTCTTTAGTTGACAACTTATAAAGTACTAAAAATTGAGAAACAGCATGATTAGAACCCTGTTCTTTATCATGCCTAGCTTTGACAACATTAAGTGATACACCCGAATCATCGGTTTCACTTCATAGCAAGATAGCAAGATAACTACACGACTACATCTGCAGCTTTGGAACTGATCGATGAAGCCGTCCGAAGAGGGACCTTGTATTTGAGGCCCTGAAAGAGATGGTTAGTCAGAAGTTAGTAGATAGTAGTTCTGAATATGAAGAAATAGTTGACGGAAGACGAACTGAGAATATATATAAAAAATTCAAGCATGGAATCTATAGCGATTCCAAACCTGAGGTCAGCGTCTCTAATATCTGCAATGCAATGAAATGGATAAAACTAATTGTCAGAGAATAGCAGAAATCATAGCCCAATCTTACTTCACAAATCCAGTAGCATTAGCGGCATGTTTAGTTTTGGTCTGAGTTAAGCTTTGGTTTCTGAACACTTTTCAGGATTTTTCACACACACACATACACACACACACATATATATATATAAGCGAAAGATGTTGGATTCAATTGAACCCATATTCAAAACTATAGGTCGTCCCTGCACATTACACAAACTCGTTTACGTGTACGGACTCTACACGAGTGTGTATAAGTACTTCAATATAAGAACATGTAGTTGTCGCCAACTTTAGTGTAGTTTGAAGAATTTGAACTAGGTACCCATACTTATGCCACATACATTTGACGTTGTACGTCAAGGCAAATGAAGGATCCAATGTTACATAGTGGCGTACAGCTCCGAGCCTCTTAGTCATTGAAACACAATCTTCCATAAAGTCCAACTGGGACTCTCAATCAAACATGTCAATACCTTCTCTGAACTACAAATACACTTGAATGCAGCCATTAGATTCCTATCATTGCTTAATTTAGAGTCTACGGCTGCCAAACATATGCCTTCATATTCTAGCATTTGCAAAGTTCAGGAAATCTGGGATAGAATAGTACAGAAAACACAAAAGAAGCTGGCTAGGTGGAAGGCACAACATTTATCTCTGGGAGGAGGACTCATTCTTATCAATTCTGTCCTTGATTCTCTTCCTACATATGTAATCTCCTTATTTCCTCAACCTCCAATGTTCTGAAAAAATTGGATAGACTTAGAAGGGAATTCTTGTGGCACGGGTGTAGAGAGGGCATAGGCTACAATCTGGTGAAATGGCAGACAGCAATGCAAAGCAGAGAGTTGGGTGGATTGGGCATCAGAAACTTGAGAGCACAGAACAGTTTACTGATGAAATGGATTTGGAGATACAATAGAGAGGAACATGCACGGTGGAAGGAAGTGATCAAGCGCAAGTTTGTGAACTCAAACCCATGGTTTATTAACTTGAGTACTGATTCCTATGGGGTAGGAGCTTGGAAGTCGATTAGATCTCTATGGCCCCAGCTGGAAAGGAATTTACACATGTTAATTGGAGATGGTAAAAGAATAAAATTATGGAAGGATGCTTGGAAGGAGCATGTTCCACTGATGGAGGCCTTTCGAGATCTGTTTATCCTTACTAACAATCCAGAAGGCACCATTAATGATGCTTGGAGTGCACAGGGCTGGAATTTATCCCTTTAAGAGAATGTTAAATGACTGGGAGATTGAAAGGGTGGCTAATCTGCTTGGTAAGATTGGTGATTTTAATGGCACTCAATGCTGAACCAGATATTTTGAGATGGAGACACAACAGCGATGGGCAGTTCACTGTCAACAAGGCATATAGATTGGAAGGTACGATGCAGAATGAGGGGCAGCCGAAGTTATGGAGAAACATATGGAAGTGTCGAGCTCCAACCAAGGTAAAATGCTTCTTGATTGGTGGCTAAGAGAGTATGTTTGACACAAGAAGTCTTGAAGAAAAAAGGGGTCCTCTTAGTCTCCAGATGTTTCTTGTGCAAAGAAACAAATGAAACCAACAATCATCTATTTTTATGTAGCATATTCACAGCACAACTAAGGTCCTTATTTCTCAACATAACAGAGCCAAGTTGGATTACGCCTGAACATACTGCAGACCTGCTAAGTTGTTGGATGAAAAGAGGAGGCAGCAAGACTCAAGAGTCAAAGAAGTGGTGGAAGATAATACCAGAATGCATCTGGTGGACAGTTTGGAGATCATATAGTGAAATAGAAATTGGCTTTAAACTGACAAACGCACTTAGTTATCATACTAATCTTAAAATCAACAACTTCCTCGAACATCTTAAAGATTGAGTACATATCCATAACAGGCTCTTTCTTAGCCATGCCATGCTGTTATAGTTACTACAGAATATAGGGGAACTAAAAACAAATATAAACAGTTTATGATTTCAGTCGAGCAAAGATATTTTACATTCAACCTCATGACTAGAAGAACTAACAATTTAACAGAAAAGAATAGTACCTTTTCCACAAATCTTTTCAGGTAAAGGCTGAAAGGTCTGGCGGTGCATCAATCCAAATGCTCTCGAAAGGATCTTGTTCTCCCCAATCGTAACACTGCTTTCGCGGGTAGTATCTGTCATGATCGACAGAATACGATATGCAACGCCTTCCATAAAAACGAACTTTAGAAAAATAAATGCTATTTCTCATCACCCCAAGAATGTCTGTCCTCGCTTGGGATGAAAGGAAACTCGCAAAAAGGGTTAAACCACCTAAAGTTTGCATTTCCACCCAAATTTTATTAATTTGGTCCAACTTATATATCACCGGATTTGCAGTAGAGCAAGTGTATATCACATAGATATCTCCATTGTGCTCTGCCATGAATTTTCCTTTCCACCAATTTTTGACGAAAAAGTTCTCGGGACATCTGGGAGGTGGAACCACACGAACAAGCCAAGTATGTTCTTCTGGATCATAGACTCCCAACCAGCCAGTAAGACTCAGGCAATAAAAGAGACCATTGCAGAAAACTAACTTATTCCAAATGCTGCTAACAAATGGCAAACGGTTTTGGTAATTGGCAGTTGTCCATTCAGTTGCCCCCGGGTTACATGTGCTAATTGCAACCAAAGTCGGGCTGACATGCTTAACTGTGAAAACAATACAGTCAGGAGATGTAGGAGCTGCAGAAAAAGCAACTATCTGGTATGTTAATTCTAGAGCTGGCAAATTGATCACGTCCTTTGTATACGGATTGAAGAAGAACACACATAAAGTTCTTGGTTTGTACAGAAGCAACCAGCCATCCTTCGCATAACAGAGCCTCGAGCCACGTAACTCTGGTAACTCAACTGAATAAGTTTGCCTCACTGAAGGGTCATAGAATTCAACCAAGTCACCGAATTTCGGGAAAAACATAAGCCAAGGTGGTTTATTTGCAACTCGTACAGAAATGGAGGCAGCAAGCCATTGCTTGCAAACAGCAGAAGCAAGGACGTTTTCCTTCAAGTTCAACCTGGACAGAATCTGTTCTAGAAGCTCAGTTGGAACACGAGACAATGAGTTTTTCTCATCAGCTTCATGCTCCTCACTTGAAGCTCCAACATTATTTGGAGCGGTCGCAGCTAATCTAGAAACATGAAAGTCATCTTTAGTTTCAAAATGGATAGTGAAATAAGGTAAATACGGTAACCGAACCTTTAAAGTTAACGTTATGCACAAAATATAAAGTACACATGACCTCCACTTCCACTCCTACCCCCTTCTCCCAAATCACCAAAAAAATAGGGAAACAAGAGTAGAATCCAAATGTGTCGCCGCGTGCAAACACGCCAGATGAGGCAAGAATTAATGTACATGATTATAAAGATAGTTAAAGTTGGCTTTCCGGATTAAAATCCAAAACGTTCTGCTTTTAGACTAACTCCTCACGAAAAAGACAACATGAAAGACGACAAATCCTAAATCGGTGAACGCTAGCATCAAAGACCAAAACATTCTGCTTTTAGCTTTTAGAGTAACATATTCAACGAAAAGGACAACCTCAAAAGACGACAAAGATATCCTTAATCATCAATGTGTTCTTTTTTTTCTTGCACGAAAAGGACAAAATCAAACGCGACATCATTACAGGTGGCTTTCGGCATTGAAACCAAAAAATTCTGCTTTTAGAGTACTAATTTCTCACACGTAAAGGACAAAATCAAAGACGACAAAGACATATCCTCAATCTATTAATTACAGGTGACTTTCAGCATTAAAATATAAAACATTCTGCTTCTCTTCTCCCACGCAAAGGGCAACATCAAAAGACGACAAATCTTTAAGTGACTTTCAGCATTGAATCCAAAAAATACTGCTTTAGAGTACTAATTTCTCACACGTAAAGGACGACATCAAAGACGACAAAGACATATCCTCAATCTATTAATTACAGGTGACTTTCACCATTAAAATAAAAAACATTCTGCTTCTTTTCTCCCACGCAAAGGGAAACATCAAAGATGACAAATCTTCAAGTGACTTTCAGCATTGAATTCAAAAAATACTGCTTTTAGAGTAACTTCACACTCATAAAGGACAACATCAAAGCTGACATATCCTAAATCATCCAACAAACTGGACATACAAAGCTGATTAACTGTCAGAACAACACCAACACACTTGATTCTGTATATACAATTATTTCCACGAAGAAGACGTAACTGTTATAAACTGTTTTGATCCGAGTAAGAATAACTCTAACAGCAACAAATCATTACACAAGTACCCAATAGCAACACTATTCATCAATACAAATTCATCAATCATCATCAACACCACATATGCCCATTCCCTAACATTAAAAAAGTCACAGATATGTTATGCAAAGTGACATGAATTTGGAACATGCTTAGAACAACAGATTAAATTGAAGTATAAAATGGTTAACTAGTAACATCCTTAAATCCCCAGGTAAACAGATCAAGTGAGAATTTAAAAAAACCCTAATTGGGCATCCACCAAAAGTATCAAAATTCACCTCAACCACAAACAACCCAAGAAAACACCACATAAATTAAATCTGCTCTTTTCATTTCAACTCAATTGCTTTTCCACCTTTTGATTCTTGAAGAATTTGGTTTTGGGGTTTGGGGTGGGGGGTATGGTTCTTGATAAAGACCACACCTTTCAACTCTAACAAGGAAACCAAACCTGGATCCACACAACAAAAACCATCAACCATAAGCTAAATCAAAAACCCATATAGAATTCATTGAAATTCTAGTCTTTTCAATCAAATGAGACACAAAAAAAGTGAAACACACACACACACCAAAAAAAAATAAAAAAAATCACAAAAGCTGAAAAAAGACCACACCTTTCAACTCTAACAAGGACATCAAACCTGGATCCACACAACAAAAAAACATCAATCATAAACAAAATCAAAATCCCATATACAATCCATCAAAATTCAAGTCTTTTCAACCAAATTAAACTTAAAAACACCAAAATGAAAAGTGAAAAAAAAAAAAAAAAAAAGAAAACACACAACAAAAAACATCAACCATAAGCAAAATCAAAAACCCATATAAAATTCATCAAAATTCAACTCTTTTCAATCAAATTAAACACAAACAAAGTGAAACACACACACACAAAACTTCATAAAGCTGAACTCTAACAGGGAAATCAAAGCTGGATCCACACAACAAAAAACATTAACCAGTAACAAAACCAAAACCCCATATAGAATTCATCAAAATTCAACTCTTTTCAATCAAATTAAACTCAAGAAGCACAAAAAAAGCAAGAAAACACACATAAAGATTCATAAAGCTTCAATCTTTTCAACTTACAACTTCATTTTTCTCCTTTTTCTTCCAGCCATAGCTGCAAGAACTCAACTTTAGGCGTTTCTATCTAAGTTAAAGCAAAGTAGTATATGTTTTTCAGTGTGCCAAAACACAAAAGAAGAGGAAAAATATGCAAAAAAGTATTTATATAGTTAGAGAAAAATGGCAACTGGCAACTGGCAAAGACTGTTGTCAACTGATAACAATACGTGAGAGTTACAACCACACGTGTAGTTACACAGGATATCTTTTTTATTTATCTTTTTGTAGAAAAAATTATGGACCGACCTCGTCATCTTCGTCTTATAGGAACTACGAGATCATCTCAAAAATGTCTTTGACAGCCAAGCATTAGAGACCGATTATAAAACTTTATTTAATAGTATAATTCAAATGGGATTCAGTCGTTGAGATATTGAAGTTTATAGATTCTTAAAATGATCTCAAATTAACATAAAATAATAACAAACGAGTGTTTTTTTACTAGTTTAGGTTCAAAATACAAACTATGTAGAGAATATTTATATAATCGGAGTAGTTATTAAGTAATTATAAATAAATTTCTTAAAAAGATTGACCTCATCATCTTCGTCCTGTAGGAACTACGAGATCATCTCAAGGATATCTTTGACAGTCAACCATTACACACTGATCATAAAACTTTGTTTAATATAATTCAAGTTTTGAAGTTTATGGATTCGTAAAATAAATTGAAATTAATACAAAATGATAACAAAAGGGTGTCTTTTTTATTTATCTTTTTTTAAGAAAATTTATGGACCGGCCTCATCATCTTTGTCTTATAGGAAATACGAGATCATCTTAAGGGTGTCTTTGACAGCCAAGCATTAGATATTGATCATAGAACTTTGTTTAATATAATTCAAAGGAGATTCACGTTTTGAAGTTTATGAGTTCTTAAAGTAATTTTGAATTAACATAAAATAATAACAAAAGGGTGTCTTTTTAATTTATTTTTAATAATTTAGGTTCAAAATACGAATAATGTAGAGAATATTTATATAATCAGATTAGTTATTGAGTAATTAGAAGTAAATCTCTTAAAAAGATTGACATCATCATTTTCGTCCTCTAGGAACTACGAGATCATATCAAGAATGCCTTTGAGAGCCAAGCATCAGATACCGACCATAAAGCTTTGTTTAATATAATTCAAACGGGATTCAAGTTTTGAAGTTTATGAATTCATAAAATGATCTTGAGTTAACATAGAATAATGTGTCTCTTTTATTTATTTTTAATAGTTTATGTTCAAAATACAAACAATGTAGAGAATATCTATACAATTAGATTAGTTATTAAGTAATTATAAATAAATTTCTTTAAAAGACTGATCTCATCATTTCTGTTTCCTAGGAACTATGAGATCATCTCAAGGATGCTTTTGACAACCAAGCATCTCACATTATATGTACTTTATCTAAGATTGAAAGTTTACCCAAATGAGGATGATATTAACGAAAAAAACACTTTTATTTACATATCGTCAGTGTAATAATCTTTTACACAGCCAAATCACATAAGTGATATTAATTGATAGGCTTCTTTAGACTGTTGAATTTTGCACTGTTGAAAATAAGATAACTTATCGGCTACAACAGGTCAACATAACTTGACGGTATAAAAGATTATTATAATATAGTATAAGATTATTATAATACAATATATATTACTTAAACTAATAAGTATTTTGGTGATAAGGTCAAAATTATTTTTTAAAAAGATTGATTTTTTTACACTTATCGGTATATAATAATAATTAGTATTTTAAATATTGTTTAGTTATGATTTGACGCTGAGCTAATTAGGAAATTGTCACATAGGATAACAGGATTAGTGCTTTATCAGAATTAATTATGTTGTATCTGATTATTGGCTAATTAGATTCAAAGAACATGACCACCTTTTTAAGGAAAATTTTAAATGGAATCTAAAATGGATTTGATGTACTTAAATTTTTTCTAAAAATGGATTATTACATCTATCTAATGTATCGAACATTATATTATTGGTTAAAAAATTAATATTGTAAATTTTTTTAAAAAAAAGGTACTACTAATATTTTTACCAATTCGTTATACTTACTTGGGATTTTACAATTAAAATTAGTCATTGATTTCATATGGCATAATACGTAAATGTGTCTTTTAACTTGGACTCAACTGACATCTATGTACTCCAACTTTAGGAGTGCACAAATAAACATTAAACTTGTATAAAATTGAACAAGTAGACACACGCATCCTACGTTACATCTATGTGGCAATTCGCGTGATGCCACGCGACGTGTGCTTCTACTTTTTCAACTTTATATAAGTTTACTTGTGCACATCAGAATTGGAGGATATAAATATTAGTTGAGTTCAAGTTAATAGCATGCTTATGTATTATGCCATTTTATAATCACTCCTAATCAATTTAGTTAAACCTAACAAGTGGTTGGTACATTCTTGGATAAAGTTTTGAAAATGGATTTTGTCCACTTACAATTTTCCCCCCAAAATGGAATATTTACTGTTAATCTAAATAGTTTGAGTTGAAAAAAGTAATAGTAGTACTCTTTATACTAATTAAAAATTAGTTGGCTTTTAAAAATTAATTAATGACCATCATGGTTAGGAAATTCTCAAACTAGGGATTTTGTGTACTTACAAGTTTGCCAAAAACTGGATTTTTAATGCTATCTAATGTTTGCTACTTTTTTTTTTTTTGGATAGAATTTTGAAATTGTAATATTAAATGGTTTGAGTTTAAACTAATAGTAGGACTCAATTTACTTTAAATTAATTGTACTTGGTTGGATTTTAAAAGTTAAAATTGTGTTATTGATTATAAAATCACTCCTAACGACCTATTTAGTCAAACATAACAAGTGGTAACATTTCTATCATTGTTTGGTACACGCTATCTTTTGTTTAGTGTTTATCAAATTGTTGATTGGATAATAGGTACTCGATAGCACAATCGAGATGGACATAAGTTGGCCCAAAGACCTTTTTATTATTAGTAGTATTATTATTATTATTATTATTATTTCAATAAAAAAAAATATTGTTTCTCTCACGTTATTTACTTGCTCATTTTATTTTTGTATCGGATACAATCTTTTTATATGTTGATTTAGCAGACTAATGCTTGCTTGAATATAGTATGGCTAAAGGAACTTTTCATTCTATCAAGTATGGCTACAAATCTGATGAAGTCGGAAGCAGTTCAGGGTAATTCAAGATTTTCCAGATTTTTCAGTGTGTATTAGTTCATAGATTTTTCAAAATTCATTCTACCAACTCCATTAGGTCCCAAATTTGGTGGACTCATTCGAAACAACCTGATAACCAATACACGTTATTTAGCCATGACTGGCATCATTTTTTGGCGTTTCGGGGTCACAAACAGGAATTCTAAAATTTTCAGATTTTTTGATGTGTGCTAGTCCATTGATTGTTCAGAATTCATTCGGCTGACTCTTGTGAGCTCCAAACTTCGTGGGTCCATCAGAAACAACTTGATGACTAATATAGTAATACTCATTGCTTAACCAGGATTAACATCACCTTTTTTTTTTTGACATTTTGCGGTCACAAAACAAGAATTCAGAATTTTACACTTTTCGGTGTGTGTTAGTATAAAGATTTTCTGGAATTCGTTCTACCGACTTCGTTGGACCCCAAATTTGGTTGGTCAACCCGAAATGGCCCAATGACCAATACTCATTGCTTCGACGTTACTGACGTCACTTTTTTGGTCATTTCGAGGTCAGGAAATAGGAATTCAAGTTTTTTCAAATTTTTCAGTGTGTGTTAGGTCCATTGTTTTTTTTAAAATTTGTTCGACCAATTTCGTTGGACTCCAAACTTGGTGTGTCCATTTGAAACAGCCTGGTGACCGATACACATTGCTTTGTTGGGACTGACATCACTTTTTGGGATAGCGAAGCAAGTATTCAGGATTTTTCAGTGTGTGTTAGTCTATTGATTTTTTAGAATTCGCTCGACCGACTCTGCTGGGCCCTATACTCGGTGACTCTATCCAAAATAGCGTAGTGATCAATACTCGTTGTTCGTCATAACTAGCGTCCTATCTATCAAAGTCGACATCGTACTCACCATGGTTCGAAAAATTACTAGTTAAAAAAATGAAATTTTTACTTACCACTCTGTCACACTCGTTGTAAGTGTTATTTGGATTGTTGTTAGTGAAACCCTCACCACTTCACTAAAGGAAAATAAAAAGTAAGAAAACAGATCTAAACATGACTAGTTTTGACGTAACTTCTGAAAATAGTGAGACCAAAAACTTGAGAAAAGAGGCCCACAATTAAGGATCTAGGCCCTAAGATGCATCAATGGGCTGAACTTGGGGTAATATGTAGCCCATATTACCTCAATGCAAAGGGATCTATTTGACTATTTCTTGCTCAATAAAGCCCATTAAGGGATTTCATCAATACATAATCTCAATGTGGTCACTTTCCAATACTTGTCAGTGACTATGAGAATTTTTCCTTTTATTAAAGATAAGGACCAACACCTTATTAAACTCCAAGAATCTTTGGGACCAGTTTATGTCAAATTGAATATAAAAGAAATCCAATAATATACTGGTGATTTGGTTCGTAGCAATCCAAGTATATGCAGAACTTATAGGTTACAGCGATGATATTGTCATCGTTTCAATTTACGTGACATAATTTGAATAAGAAAGAAACAAAGACTTTTTGGCACTTGTGGTGCTAAGAGATTTATGTAGTTGTAAAAACATGCATTATGGGCTAATAATAGTGTCACCTAGAATGAAACGGAAGTAGTAGTTATAGCTTTATTGAATGGACAACATCCACAAAAGATGATAGTCATTTTCATTATGGTGTATTTTTGGTTCTTCAGCAGAACCATCTGACAGTTTTTTTACATAGATAGATGTCATTATTAAATATAACATAATAGAATAAAGAATGAGATAGTCTATATGTTGTATCAATTATAAGATAATTCTTTATATATAAGTATATTCTCTATGACATGTGACCTTCCATCGTTCAAGATATCCCTTGCTTCTCGCAAGAATGGATCCTCACCGGAGGAGTAGAAGTTGCTTAGTTGCATATAGGGGACTTTGAATTGTTGGTTTTGGTTTTGGGTATGTGTGTGTGGGGGGGGGGGGGAGGGGGGGGCAATTGAAATTTACTAAACCAACCAAGCCACTAGACCACTTGCCCCAACCATTCCCCTAGCAGCCAAGGAGTTGTCACTATCTAGCCCAAGACAATCAAAGTTTTTTTTGTGTGCCCTAAAAGCAAAAAAGTCAGCAGCACGCTTGTCATCTTTAAATTCCAACAAACAACTATCTCACATTGACCTTGACTGTTGAAGTCATGTTTCATTGACTACATTCCCAAACTAGACCAAAGCCACAACATTTTTTTATAACGTCAAGGTCCGCTTGTGCTCACCTCGACTAATTTCACGAGGTACCACTACCTCCCACCAACACACAAATATCAGATAACTCTGTCCACTAAGGTTTAGATAGATGAATCACCTAGTGCACCTCACAACATTTCCCGGCTATTCCCCAGTGTCTTGTGTTCAAAGAGTGTAATAAAAGGGTAGGTACTTCACGCAAATTGTTTGAAATACGACCCTGGCAAGCACTTCCACGTAATCGTTCTTGATACGCACCCATAAACAAGTCCGAGCAACATAGCTACTTAGACAGATTCAGTAGTAAATGATCACACAATGAATTCATTGCAATTTCAAATTACAAACTTGCAAATCAAACAGACAATGTTATGCAACAAACCTAGTTACATACCTATTTGATTTTCCTTTTTTTCCCTCCTACAATTCAAGAAAATGACACTAATATACTACTACAAATCCTGAAAGAATTGCAGTGAGTGCAAAGCACACACAAAATAAGCAAATTAAACAAACATAAATTGGTTAATTAATATAGTTAACAACAAATTGGACATTGGATCAAACCATTCTCATTGCATTCTCCACATTTGACAGTACTCTTCCCATCCTTAGCCAACATTTTTCGACTTCCATTGCAGTCCATACACATCACAAACCGGACCCCAGCGCAGCCATCGCACGCGGCAGCTGCCCTCGGGATCCCATTGAGTAAAATTCCCAATTTTCCCTCCTCCTCTAACTTCAACATTTCATCAGCACCACCAATCAACCTCCCTTTAACAAACACCAAAGGAACTTTCACCTCTTTTTTCCCCATTAGTCCTCTTAGCTCCTCCTTATACCCTGAATGCATCGATATATCGCGCTCAAACATACGAGTATCAGTCGATTCGAGTATAGCTCTAGCAGTGTTGCAATCCTCAAATGTCTTCCTAATACCCCTCAATGTAGTTGTGTAGATTACAACTAAATTCTCACCACCCGGTGGGCATTTCTTCTCGAATAACTCTAGCATTGTCTCTGCCTCCTGAGAATTCCTAGCTTTTCGCGAAATTGGCGTTGCTGACACCATTTTCTTGATCTGTTCCTCTTCTTCAGACAGCTCTTTCTCGAAAGCTTCCACGAGCTGTGGATCGAATAACGGACTTAAACTCCTCCTCCTCGTAGATACCACAACAGAATCAACCTTCAAACTATCACGTTTCACCTCATTCGGGCTCCCCTTATTCGAAAAATTCAATCTTGGTGACATTTTCAATACAGTTTTGGGGGTAAAATCAACCCCATTAGACATTTTCGATACATTTTTGGGGCTAAAATCAACCCCATTAGCTCCATTAACACCATTAGCCCTTCCTCCTTTATTCTCTTTACCTCCAAACTTCTTGAATTTTCGCGGTGAGCTCATCTGATTCAAGAATTTCAACGGGCTACGAACATCAACATCGCCAAAACCACGAAGAAAAACCCGAGATTTTGGACTAATCTTGGGATTTTGAACAACAACTTCTTCATCAAGACCTTCCATGAGCTCCCAAGCATTGATAACTTCACATGATTCATCACGGGGTGGAGATTTCTTGATCTCTTTAACACATTTCTTGATAGAGGGAAGCGGGTTTCGCGTAAAATTCGAATCTTTTTCAAGATTCAATACACCATAAGTACTTGAAGTTAAAGACACAACATGATCAGTGTACTCATCATCAACTTCCTTGAATTCGTTTCGAAACATTTTCGATGATACACAACCCATGATTTAGGGGGGGTGGGGGTGTAGGGGGGTGGGTGGAGTTTTCAGACAAGGATTTGTCTTAGGTTTTTGTAAGAAAATTATCAGTTTTTGGAACATCAACGGTTATCACTGTCCTTACAACGGGCCCAAACGGTCGAAAATTTCGAATGAAACTTGTTGGGGGTAAAATTTTGTACGATAGTCCTTCATTTTTGCCTTAATAACTCTTTCATATCTCAAAACATTTTATTGATTTTAGACGAGATCTCGTTGTGTGAGATTACACTGAGTATACTATTGTTTCTGTAGTAGGGAAAAGGACTCAAATATGTTGTCGAACTATTAGAAATGGTCTATTTGTGATGGTCGTTAGTAGTTGAGCATAGAAAAGTTAACGCTATGATACGTTTGATACTTTCACGCCACTAACTACTAACAGCTCATGCATCCGGGTTTATAAGCGAAATTCTTGATTTTAAAATACCAAAATGGTCTATTCATGATGCTTGTTAATAGTTGAGCATAAAAATGTTACCGTCGTGAAACATTTAGCACTTTCTCGCCATGACTAACTACTAACAGCTCGCGCATCCATGGGTTTTATAAGCAAATTTTTTTTTTTAAAATATCAAATATGTCACGTGTTGTCCGATTAAATTATCCACGTCACCTAACCTGTTATATCAGACGCGTCAATGTTGTTCATGCAAACTGAATTTTATCACCATCTGTTAGGATCAAATGTTTATTTTATCAAAAATTATATCTAACAACAAAAGCGTAACTTTATTTTTTATAGCCAAATCCATCAAGCAAACGTCACGTTCGATTATATTTCACATTCAAATTTGCAATGCTTCTTATTTACAAATTTTATTTGAAGGTAACACAAAAAGGGGAAAAAATAGTCAAAGAAATTCTTAATGAGATAAAGGTATAATAAATTCAGAGTTTAGCTATTGCATAAAACTTAGAATATCTTCATAAATTTTCCTTCCCTTTTTAATTATTGTTCTTTTGCAGGTCAACTAATAGAGCCTCGTGATTGGACTGTTATTGAGCGGACCGGACAGATAATTACGTTTAATAGTTTGACTTATCAGTTATTAATTTTTAAATGTACTAATCCGCTAGTCAATCAATAAGATATCAGTTGGTTCGGTAGCAAGTTAGCAATTATCGGAGGATTATCAGGTGATGCATCGGTTAAATCTAAAAGACAATGAATTAAAATTACAACAAGTAGTCCAGCTCCACCAACGAAATTAAAGTCACAGCTTCCTGTAGCTAACAATCTATGAAGCTATAGATAAACAAAAAAATTGAGTGAATTACTTACATGACGAACTTTAGAGAGAAGAAGAACTCGTTGTGGTTGGAGAAGAGACTAAGAGAAGACTGTTGTTTCGCTTAGACCAATTTTCTGGAGAGCGACTGCGCTTTAGAGTTAAGAAGTGACGAGGAGTGACTCGTTATTTTATAAGCTAAGAAGTAAATAAAATATTAAATGAGGCTTAAACCTTAGAGTTTGCAATATATACTTTACATTTCAAGGGGTACAAACTATAATAATTCTTGATGGGTTAATGACCCGATAAGAAAATTAAGTAATCAACCCCGTATTGATAAGCCACTAACTATAAAATTTTAATTCGTTCACCAATGGTTAGTCCGATATTCCAATGTCAATAAGTCAATAAGTCAATTTTGTGAATGAGTTATCGGAACAACTCAATTTTGAATAGTCCTACCTCGTGAAGTTAATGTCAAGAGTAAAATTTTACATTTTATTACATAATTTTTTAAGTTACCCCCTTTGTCCCTTTTTAGTTGCTTAGTATTGATTCGGCACGCCTCTTAAGGAACAAAAACAATGAATAGAATAGCAATTTTATTATATCACTCTTTGACTAATGAATATAATTTATCCTAATTTCCTAATAAGGGTAAATTAGGAATCAAGTGCTAATTTATTTTAAATTTTTCAAACTGAATAAATAAAAATAAATATTTATTTTTTAGTATAACGGATAAGTAAATGTTCACTTTTCTTCTTTTCATTTTGACCCATTTAATTTATGGGAGATATAAATAGGCCTCGTGAATTTGCACGCTCTTTGGAAAAAAAGTTATTTAATACTCTAGCCTAAACTTTATAGGTGACTTTAGTAGTGTACATTAGATTTGCCTTGACATTATAAATGTCAACATTCTTCGAAGCATAGGGACAAGTAGATTAATGCTCATGAGAAGGGACAAAAAGTTCACTATTGTCAAGAATGTTGATTTGTTAGTTAAATTGTCATTAAATTGACAACTACGTCATCCGTCTCATATTAGTTGATCGTCTTACTAAAAATAAATATCTTAAATTACTTGTCCATTTACTAAATCAAGATAAAATTAGTTAAAAAAATTTTCATTTTACCCCCCTACAATTAATACTCATTAAAAGTGTAAAAATAAGTTTGTAAAGTTCCAAGAGAGTATCTTAAGGGGTAAATTAGTAAAATTATTCTTCTTATTTATGATTTCTTAAGAAGCGTGCAAAAGTGAAAGTAATCAACTAATATGGGACGGAGGGAGTACACTCCTAAAGAATAATGGATATCATATTTAAAATCTCTTTAGAGATTAGAGATATCAAATGAACGGGATGAGTTAAATTAAACTTGAACGATGAACTAAGTTAATACACAAAAGGATCAAAATATTCTTAAAATATGCGAATTGGATAAAAATGCATCGAGTTAATAGTTTGGTCTAAAAATGTCCTTCCTTCAATAGTTTAGGCCATTTTTAGACCAAACTATTGATGATAGGGGCATTTTTAGATCAAACTATTAATGAAGGACTTTTTTGTTCAATATTGCATAGTTTAAAGATATTTTTTCTCCTTTTTCAAAGTTAATAAATGGACGGGTTATTAATCTCGTTTAACGGTTATTTGGGTTGAGATGAACTAGGTTAACATGAGCTAAGTAACGGGTCATAGCCAAACTCTCCCAACTTTTACCAAGTCTCAGCCAACGTTTGACCACAAATTTTGAATCAGATTATGAAAATTTATCTTCAATTATTTTTTGGCTATGAAATTTAATTCGATTTTCAATGAGTCATTGCCAAACTCTCTCAACTTTTACTAACTCTCTCAACTTTTACTATGTCTTAACTAGCATTTTACCATAAATTTTGGATCAGATTATAAAAATTTATCTTTAAATATTTGTTTGACTATGAAATTTGATCAAATTTTCAATGATTCATTGCCAAACTCTCTCAACTTTTACTAAGTCCCATCTAGCGTTTGACCATAAGATTTGGATCAGGTTATGAAAATGTATCTTCAAACATCTGTTTGACTCTAAAATTTGATCAAATTTTCAATGAGTCATTGCCAAAATCTCCCAACTTTTACCAAGTCTCAGCTAGCGTTTGACCATAAATTTTGTATCAGATTATAAAAATTTATCTTCAAATATCTGTTTGACTCTAAATTTGATCAAATTTTCAATGAGTCATTGCCAAACTCTCCCGACTATTACCAAATCTCAGCTAGTGTTTGACCATAAATTTCAGATCAGATTATGAAAATTATCTTCAAATATCTATTTGACTATAAAAGTTGATCAGATTTTCAACGAGTCATAGCCAAACTCTCCCAACTTTTACCAAGTCTTAGCTAGCGTTCGACCATAAATTTTGAATTAGATTATAAAAAATTATCTTTAAATGTTTGTTTGACTCTGAAACTTGATCAGATCTTCAACGAGTCATTGTCAAACTCTCCCAACTTTTACTAAGTCTGAGTTAGCGTTTGACCATAAACTTTAGATTAGATTATAAAAATTACCTTCAAATATCTGCTTGACTCTGAAATTTGATCAAATTTTGAAAATCTGATCTTCAAATATTTTCAAATTCCCAAACAAAGGACTTACAAAAGTGAATTTGGGCCAAGGGTGAAAGAAGGAAAACTATTCTGGGCTTTTGGCTGGACCAAGCCCAGTCCAACAAGTTGGCTAGCATAGACTTCAAACAACAGGCCCAATTTTTGTTTGCTCCAAATGAAAATGAAGCATTTTCATCCATAATAACTTAAATAAAAGTGAACTTTAAAGCTCCCATTTGAAATTTTGTGAGTGGAAGTTAAGTTTTTTCAAAAGCTGGTCAAATTAATTTTTGGAAACTTGAAAATAATTGAAGATCAGATATTGAAAATCTGATCAAATTATTTGTTTTCTTCTTTCTCTGAATCAAAAGCATCACCCAGGAAATAAATTCCGCAGTACGCCAATTTAATCTCATTCCGTTCCCAATGCAGATGTCGGACACCAAATAAAAACGATTATATATTTCTTTTTTCCATTGATGTGCAGAATAACAGAAGTACCAATAAAGCACTGTCCACACTTCCACCAAATGTGTATAAGCAAAATAGCAGTAGCAAAATCAGAACTTTCTTCTCAAAAAGTAATGCTTTTTCGTTTTCGTTTTATGCACTATCATAAAAGAATAGTAAATAGTTTAAAATTTTAAACTTTTCATCTTGCGTCACACAAATATTATGACACATCTAAAATACAATTACAAAAAATCTTATAGTCATACATGATATACCCGGATTTCAAGAATCTTTTCATCTTTTTCAAATTTCATAACGAGTTAAATTATGTTAAATAAATTAAAACAGAAGGAATAGTACACCTTTATTATCAACAAATGTGGTGAGACTGATGGGATCCTAACTCTCCCCCCACCCCACCCCCACCCCCCACCCCACCCCCACCCCCCAACCCAATAACATGTCTTCTGTTCAAACCCGAAAATAAAGAAATTTCTAATAAAAAATGATTTTTTCTTAAATTTATTATAGACGACACAAATATGAATTAATAGAACCATCAAATACAAATACAAACAGATAATTTTACAAAAAGAGAACATATTTATTTTCAAATTAAGCATGTTCTTGGAATTTGGTGTTATCAACTTTGTGTGGCGGCTTTGGTACACGGTATATGAACAAATAGTCCAAGGTGGTGTGCCTAAATTTTGCTTTACTACTTATCTATTTTCTTTTCATGTGACGATCGATACTTGTATTGAAATTCGACTAATTTATATTTGCATGCTGGGGCGGAGCTACCCTTTGTCTAGGGGGTTCAGAATCCCCTTCGGTAAAAAATTATACTATATATACATGGTTAAAATTATATTTTATGTATATATAGTGTATGTTGAACTCCCTTCGGTTAGTTCCTATGTTTACTTTTGAACCTCCTTAGTAGAAATTCTGACTCCGCCACTATTTGCATGTTATAGGGCTTATTGATGAAGCCGATACTTCTAACATAATTATTTTCATATTCACAGTTTGAACCCGAGACCCACCATAACCCCAATTGATTACTTATATATGTACCTTTCACCTTTACTTTTTCGAGTACTACTCATATTCTCTTTGTTTTCTTTTTCACATTGGTGTGTTGGGCTAGTTCGAGTCACGTCAATTATTTTGTTATATTTTTAAAGTTTTGTATTTGATATTTGTATTAAGGGCTCGATTAATTTAAATTTGTGCCACAAAAAGTCATTAAAGGAGAAACACTTCTTATCAAAATTGCTTCATATGTAAGCCTCAAATTTAAAACATCTGATTAAAAATGAAGCAATTTTATCCATCTCACTTTAATTTTTGACGGTAATTAACGACCTTTTTATTGCATTTTTTTTTCCATCTAAAATTATTGCCTGATCGACTCGACTATTTTCCCTGCCCCCAGGCCCCAGCCTGTCATTTCATTTCGTTCTTCTTCTGTACCGTCGCTTGAATAAAGACACCTAATCAGCCCGACTTTCCCAAATGCCCCCACCGGCCATCTCATGAGCACAAATCATCTAGAAGGTTCATATCTTCTAACCACATTCGAGAAGAATTGACATATACATGTAACATCACATATAGTAAATTATTGGGAGAGAAAATGACAAACAAGAAGTACTGAGCAAGTGTATCAGTCCTTGAACCTTCAAATAAGATACTTGACCTATTCATGCCAAGTTAAACGGTGTCACATAAAATAAGAGGAAGTATATATTAAGCTTAAGCTAAAACGAAAAAGAAAAATGACTTATTATTTTGTACTTGAGAAAGATATCAGATTGATTTTTAGTTGTATCAAATTTAACTTATATCGATTTTAGCGCTTTCTCTTAATTTCGAAGGACACAGAGAATTTCAGGTTGAATGAAATCCGTCGGCAAATTTCAGAAAATCAGCATGTATTAATACACACAATAATTTCACGAGTACATGCTTTGTGATACTAAAATGAAAAATAAATATTGTTAGTCATGAAAATATGGTGAGTATTGATTACAAGGTTATTTTCAATGAACACACCAAATTTCAGGTCAAATGAGTCTGTCAAGAATACATAAAAAAATCAGCATGTTCTAATTCATAAAAAAATAATCAAATTCATGAGTTAGGATTTCATAACATGAAAATACAAAAATAAACGATGCTTGTCATGACAAAAATGATTGTATTGGTCACAATACCCATTTTAACGAACACACCAAATTTCAGGCCAAATGGAGTTTGGCAACATAACTCAAAATCAACATGTACTAATACACATAAAAAATAATCAAATTCATGAGTTCGAATTTCATAACCCCTAAACAAGGCTTGGGTTAAACAAACTTGGAGCACTTTGTTCCGTTTGCTTTTCACTTTCTTAATTTCTTTACTAATCCTCTTTATTGCATTTTATATGACGGTATTTGATTAGCATGAAGTTCTAGAAAAATAAAAATATTTATGATTTAAATCCATCTGAAATTGCCGCTTAAAAACAAAGATATATAACATTTGATAAGGTATAATCATAAACATGCCCTTTAACTTGCATCTATGCCCTCCAATTTTCGGTGTGCACAAATCCGCACCTAAACAATCATAAAGTGGAACAAATAGACACACATGTCCTACGTGGCATCTCACGTGAATTGACACGTAGGACGCTTGTGTCTACTCATTCAACTTTGTACAAGTTTAAGCGTGTACTTGTGCACAACCAAAGTTGGACGACATAAATGCAAGGCCAAGCTAAGTTAAAGGGCACGTTTATGTATTATTGGTCTCATCTATGCACTTGCACAGAATTCCATAGCTTTTGTCAACAAAAAGCTTTTTGTCTATAGAGAAATTCCATTGGGAGACTGTAATCTCATAAATGAGTAGGTCAAAACGTATACGTAAAATCATAAACAAGGCACACTAGCTATGGCGCAAAAACCTCATATATTTGTTCTACAACTAACATAAGAGAGAAATCAACGTCGCAAAACAAAGAATCAATCTGATCAAGCTCATAATCTTTATGAATAAAGTGCTCATGAGTTTGGCTTTCCTGTAAAGTAGTTTACTTGGACGACAGAAGCTTTTGCATCCACGGTTGAATGGTTAAAGCGCCCAATTGTTTTAGAACAGCTAGAAAAAGATTCTTTAACCAAAAAGAATTCGATCCAGAACACTTGAGGCTACACTTCAACCATCAGTTTTCCTTTTCTTCTTTGATTTTTGATCTTCAGATTGATCAAAGGACCCTGATGAGGTCAATGCACTATGACCGCTTTTTCCTGAATCTTGAACAGATTGGTTATTGGATTTTGCAGGGCCGCCATCACTATGTTTTCTCTTGGTAGATTTGGATGAAGTCCCTGATCGGATAATACTCCGTGTCCTAGTACTCTGAGTAGGAGTTGCAAAGCGACGAGATGAATTGGTCAATGTAGTAGCAGACGATCTTTGAGCCATCATCTGCTTCAAGTTTATGCTGTTCTGTTTAAGTTCACTTGGTTCCGGGTAATGGATAAGGGAAACACGCCGTGAGATTTTGCCAGCTGCCAAAACATGCAAGAGCATCATAATTTGGTCTGGCAAATCATCTTATGATGCGATGATGATACCAGTTGGGTAAAAAAGATGCATCTGAAGGAAACTCAAAGAGAATAACAGTTGAGTCTCAAGGTAAAAGATTCATGGTATAGTGTCGTCACCAAGATAGTGTTTGTGCAAAAAACATAATGCTTGACATCAGAGACGACCTTGAAGAAATGGATACAAATTGACATGTGATTATAATGTTTGAATGCAGTCCACATCCACACTGAATTTCCTTGACAAATAAAAGTTGGGAATAACAGGTATATCTAAGCACAAAAATCTTTAGTTGACTTATAAAAGTTCTTTATATGGCTCACTAGAACAACTCCAAAACAGATCACTGTCAAAATCTGCTCACACGCCTTAATTTTGTGCTTGTATGGGAAATTGGCAGCATTTGGATCATATAGAGGTTCACATAAGGAATAACAATAAGTTCTACCAAAAATATAAGCAGAAGAGCATTAGTAGTTGGATTATGTAAAAGTTCCACACAAATAAGAGAGACCAGTAAAATTTCAACATGCAGACAAAACGAGCACGTCATATGTGGACATAGTAGAGCAAATCGAAATCATCAAAGATATGAGATACATTAGCTTACTCACAAGACAACAATGCATGGTACAACATAATGGTTTGTACAGCAAGATTATGAAGCATTACGCCTCAACTGTCAAAAGCTTTGACAGCATACCCATCTACTACATGTCCCTATTTCCTTTACCTACCAAAGTCCTCGACCATCTTGACAAAATCAGGAGGAATATTTTATGGGAAGGTGATTGCAGCTCCTATAAGTTCCATCTGGTTAAATGGGCTCAGGCTTAAGTCAGTCAACCTAAATCTCAAGGAGGTCTGGGAATTAGAGATTTAGCTATTCACTACAAATGCATGTTAGTGGAGTGGCTATGGAGGTATAGCCAGGAAGTTTTTGGCTTACCAAAGTCTCTAGAGCACCTATGGAGTAGGCCAGTGGAAGAGTATCAGCAAAGTTATGGAATGATTTTTCCCAACATATTCCTAATCATTCCCTTAAAGATAAATGTCTTATACTTTTATTTAGTTGGTTCAAACCTTGTTTTTTTGAAATTGGTAACGGTGTCTATTTCTGCAAGTAACAAAACAGTACATAGGTTGTTCCGGGACCATATTTACAATTATACTCCACAATCTACTGTCCCCTATTTAGTTGGTTCAACCTTTTCCCTATAAATTCTTCAGTTCAGTTGTTAGATTTTATTAGCGCCCATGAGAATAGCCTAGCTGTTTTGTATGGGGGCTATTTGCACCTTTTTGTAATCTTTATGGATCTGTTAGCATCTTCTTGACACCTTTAATGAAATTACTTCATAAAAAATAAAAAAAAAATAAAAAAAGAGATGCCACATCTAAAGGCACATTGCAGTATTGAATGTTTTTGAGTGTTGCGACATCACGAGTGAATAAGCAGACAAATGGATAGCAAAATGCAAAGGAACTAAGAGTTACCAATTTTTGGCTCAGACTCAGAAGATAGAAAGACCACTGCATCTGGGTCCTGCGCTCTACAACTTACCACATCATATGATTTACCTGTTACAAAAGCAATCATTGAGCAAGACATTAAGAAATTTAAAGTATCTTCCATCTTAAAAAGCCTGCTATGAAAACTAGAGGTGCTGAGGAAAGGAGACAAACTCAATTAGATGTAAATGTTATTCTTAAGACTATACTTGCCAGATGAATCCTCAAAGCTGCCCATATGCCCATCATGGTGGCGCTTCAATGAAACTTCTTGCCCATCAAGACCTGGATGCTAGAGTAGCCAATTGGAAATGCCATAACTCAGAACCAACGTAAGTGACAAGGACTAAAAATATATTAACAACCTCAAGTGCATATCCAACATTAAGAGTCATTCTCATTCTGTTAAAAGTCATAGTAAACCATAAGTAAACTCACTTTTGTTTGGAAACAAGGAAAGGATGGGAATCCCCTGTATGGTTTGTCCCAGAAAAAAAATAAAGAGAAACAGGAAATCTCTTCATTAGTTGGGTAATTTTCACTTATGTGAGGGAAAATATCAACTCAATCTTTTTTTCTTTGCAAACCAATTTTCACTTAGAGACCGTGGCATCTGATTTTCTTCCCCGAAATTTCTTATTTGTTCCCTGCGCCGTTAAAGATAGAGAAAAACTGTTTGTCACTTTCCTAGTGATTTTACATTCCATTCCCTTTCCTCACTCCCTTTCCAAATGAAACATCAATTAAAGGTTTAGAAAATTGTCCTCTAGATGATGGAAGAAATTTTTATTTTCTTTTAATATGTAAATATGATCTCATAGATAAACAAAGCCATCAAGGAGATGCATAGATGGGTGAAAAAAAGAGAACTAAGATTGAATTAGAACCTAAAAAGTACATCAAACTATAACGAGGGAATGTACATTAGACTATGATAACTTAGAAAAAGAAAACCAACAAATATCTTCATCCTCTGTACACTTAATATATATAGATGTTAAAAGGAACTTGTTCCACTATTATTGGCTTGAACGATTGGGAAAAAAGGAATGCATGTTATTTCATTCTAAAAGTGGAAGAAAAATAAATTCTCGTGAATCTTACTTGATTAAAGGGCCACTGTATAAGCCAGAGCTCAGTTGAGTCTGTAATGTCAAGATTGATAAGTGAATCCTTTTTGACCTCCTCAAATTCTGGGGGTGGTTTGTAGCTCAGTTCATTCGGAGCATCCATAATGATGGAATATAATCAATAAGAGTGCTTGAAGATTGAAGTCAAAAGAAGCTCCTGAACCACAGGTTTACAAAGAAAAAGCACGTAACAACATAAGATAACTCAAAATTTGAAAATCATTGGAAAGTTGATAGATTTTTGATCAAAGCAATAAAATAAACAATCCAACTGTGAACTTATTAAGACTATAAAAGCTGCAGCAGGTTAAATTTGATAAGACTTCGCATAACCACAAGTGTCTTTCTAACGCTCCAATCACTTGAACTCCTAAACACAAACTTCTACAAATTAATTTAAGAATAAGAATTGAATAATAATCCCAATAACCTACACCAGGCTACTCTGCACTTTCTGTCTGATTAATTATTAAGTTCAGTCTCCATGGCAGATAATCCATTTCTTATGTGCCAAAATTTCAAGAAAATAGAGTAGGAATTAAAGAATAAACCAATAAACAACCTTTAAAAGATTGATCCTTTTGTAAACATACGTAACACAAAAGCCGAATCCACGATTTAAGAAAAGTAAGAGCACCTCTACACAGATTCTATTTTTTAAAAAAAGGTTCTGTAGCCTCGAGTAATATGATTCTTGTCATAGCCCTTAATTAAGGTACTCAAAAAAGGCACAACGAAGGATGCACCATGACTAATATGACTCTTTAATAGCCCTTAGTTCACCTTAAGTAAAAACCCTTTTCATCTCAACCTACTGGCTGATCCATGCTAGAGCCACCGGGTGCATGTTCATCCTAGGACTTCTACCAGTACAAACTCAGGAATGTTTTTGCTAATTGGACAATTTAGTTTTTCAAAAATTTCCTTCTTTTTTGCTGGTTTTATACAGGGGCAATTACTGTTTCTTATATTAACTTACCACTATCATAGTGCTAAGCTGCTTCAGTTATCTATAGTTAAATACTACTGACCTTTTCCAACAACAAAAAACTAATTTTTCTCAAAAATTGATGCTTTATTACTCAAACCCATGTTAGTTAGTATACTATCACAATTTCAAGCAACTATCAATGGCATATGATAATATGAAGCAACTAAGAATGCTTATTATTATCCGCTTCAGTTCTCTATAACTAATACTACTTACCTTGGTCTACTGGAAACTACCTATCTACCTCTGCGGTAGGGATAACGATAATGTCTACATACACTGTACCCTCCCCAGACTCCACATGGGACTACATTATGTATGTTGGTGTTGTAAATACTACTTATCTTGGACTATTGAAAACAGTCTCTCTACCTCTGCGGCAGGGGTAACGTCTGCGTACACTCTATCCTCCCCAGACCCCACTTTGTGGTACTACACTGGATATGTTGTCGTTGTTTTTGTAAATACAACTTACCTTTCCAAAAAAAAAAAATTATTTCTCTCAAAAATTGATGCTTTATTACTCCAACCCATGTTTGTTAGTATACCATCACAACTTCAAGCAACTATCATCAATTGTAGCATACATATGAAAGCTTATTATTAGCTGCTTCATTTCTCTATTACTAAATACTACTTACCTTTTCCAACAACAACATACCTAGTATAGTCCCACAAGTAGAGAGGCTATTTCCGATAGACCCTCGGCTCAAAAATTGATGTTTTATTACTCAAACCCATGTTTGTTAGTATACCATCACAACTATCATCAATTATAGCAACATATGAAGCAAATAAAAATGCTTTTTTTAAACTTGTAAAACTTTTCGGATATCGAAACATCAACATACCCAGTAAAATCCCACAAGTGAGGTCTAGGGAAGGTAAAGAGTACGCAAACCTTACCACTATCTCGGGGAGGTAGACAGGCTGTTTCCGAAAGACCCTCGGCATATCGAAACTGTTAAACAATTATAGCAAACACGGAAATATAATCCAGCACAATAAATTCAACCACAAATTAGCAAAATCCAACAAATTTTCGAACAATTACATCAATTTCACCCAAAAAAAGGGGGTAAATAAAGGGGAAAAATAGTACCAGAAAAAATCGAAGCTTCGAGAACTCTTCTTCTCTTCTCTTCTCTTCTATAACTTTTAGCAAACCCTAACCCTAATTGAGTGACCAGGAAGAAATAGTCGGGTCAAAAGGGCGGGTTGGAATTTAAACGGGTCCGATATGAGTTGCGTTAAATGGGTTGGAGTTTATGTCTAGTAACTCACGAGAGTTCGTTTGATCGGGAAACAAATTATCTGACATTAATTATCCTGAGATTGTTATTCCATCTTGAATGTAGAATAAAATAACATTATGATCCTGGATTATTTTTGAGATAAGTTATCTCATAATTTTATCCTGATCAAACATCAAATAAGTTCATCCTAAGATTATTTATGGGATTAGTTATCCTTTAGCCCTTGTATCAAACGAGTCCTTAATAAGTTTTAAATTTATTATTTATCTTTTCATAATTTATTTAAGCCCTTTATTATGGTTATATAACATATTTTCAAGAAAATAGTTTTGACAAGATTTACATTAGTCAATGTGAATTATATATCAACCCAATTTATTAGTAAAGGGATTATAATTTGAGCTAGATGGACAAGTCATGTTTATTGGATTAATTTTGTTATTCCTATAATAGGAATCCTATTGAAAGCTAATACCAAATTTATTTTTGATATAACCCATCTTATCCCATCAACCATGAGACTATTTTATACCACCTCCCATATGGTATAAAATAGTCCAGGGATTATAATTACAGGATAATTTAGTTTACGTACCAAACGACCCCTAAATGTTTTATTTTTATCCTTGCTTTTCATTATTTCCTTATTCTTTACTTCATTATGTTTTTTCTCAACAACAACACAACCAATATAATTTGGTAAGTGGGATTTGAAGAGAATAATGTGTATACAATTTTATCTCTATTTTGTAAAAATAGAGAAATTATTTTCAATAAATCTTACGATAGAATGAACTTCATTACGTTCTTTTAACTCACAAAAATTGTTGTTTTGCAATGTGCAACTTGACTAATGTGTATAGAATTTTTAGGACATTCCTTGACTTTATAGCTTCTTATCTTCTTAGCACATTTGAACTTAGAATATGTTTTTTTTTAAAAAAAAAAAGAGAAGAATATTTTTCAAACCATCTCTTTTTCTCATACACTATTTTCTTTTTCTCTATTTTGTTCGAAATTATACTTATTAGTCAACAAAGATAATGATAGCAAAGACCAAAACAAGAAAATAGTAGTAAAATACAAATTAATCCTGCCTAATTAATTAGTACTTTACACTTTTTAGCATTATTCTAAACTTTCTTCTTGTATTGTGAAACTTGGTGACTTGGTCATTGGTGGCGACGGGTGTGCATACTTTGACAATATATCAAATTATTATATCGAGATTTTCGATATGTTGATTTGATATGTATTTAAAAAAAAAAATTGGTATTCAATATTTATAGAAAAAGATGCTACGTTATTGAACATTGTATCGAAATACTTAATTGTATCGCAATTCATCCATATTATATTATTAGATAGGTAATTACTTAATTAATCAAGATATATAAATAAAAAAAGGGCCTAAAATTCATCCATGGGTACTCAATCATATAGAGTAAATATCGGAAAAAATTGCTTTAAAACGTGTGTTATTCTCGATCAACGAGACAATTTTCATCCATTTCAACCATGAAAAAACTCTTTTCATTGTCGAAATCATAATTATCTACTTTATGTAACTCGAAATCCAAAAAACTACTAACACCAACGTCTCTACAAATTTAAAATCGAACCTAAAAATTACCAAACAAATTCGTATAATTATAATAGATTATTTTTGAAAATTAAAAACTAAAAATTTTCAGAATCGGATGTACCAACAACCCTACTTGGTGATAAGTTCAAAATCTTGTCAATGAGAAATTTTAAAAAGAAAACGGAAGAAGAAAAGAGAAGTTGAAAAATCTTCTCTTTGTCATTGCTTACGTACTTACGATCTATAAGCTTCTTTTCCATCGTTAGTTTGGTCGGGGAATAAATTATCTCAGGATAATTTATTTTGGGATTAGTAATTTCGATATTATTACTTATCTCTTAATATATGATAAAAATAACATTATAATTTTGAAATAATTAATCACGTGATAAATTATTTTATAATTTTATCTTAATTAAATATGAGATAAACTCATTCAAAAATTAATCTCAAATTTAGTTATCCTTTATTCCTTATATCAAATGAACACTAATTCTTCTTAAGAATATTGTTAGGTAAAACATTAAATCAGAATATTAGTTCCAAAGTAAATTTCTTTTATTCTTCTCAACTTTGTGACTTTATTAAATAGACTTCTTATTAGGCAAAAGTGCAATATGACTAGACTTGTAGATATTTTTCTACCTAGATATGTGTTAAGTATACTAGTCCACAATGATTATTATTAATTCTTTAAGGTGTTTCTCTCTAATCTTCTATGGCTCCATCAAGTAGTGAAATAAAAAATAAATATCTAAAAAAGTTCGAGTTCGGGAAATGAAAAAACCTTTGATAAGGAACGTTTTTTTCTTTGATAAATCATACGTGGTGTAAATTCAAATTATTCAGAGTAGGATTGAAACTATTACATTTTTCTAAAATTATGAGTTCATACTTACTATTTAATGTAATTTTAGTGAATTTTTATACATAATTTTTTAATTCCATGTCCAAAGTATTAAGTTCAAATGAATCCAATGCAATAAAGTTGATTCCGCATCCGGTTCCGAAGACCAAATTATTCCAAGAAAAAAGAAGAAGAAGAAGATCTCTCTTTTTTATTGTTGTGTTAGCTTGGACCACCTCGATTAATTTCAAGGATATCTGTTATTTCTTACCAACACAGATATCGAATAACTTTATTTGTGAAGGCTTCAAAAGTAAGAAGAATCCACCTTATGTTTTTATCTCTGTAGCTTCTTGTTGTTACTACCTTTCCTGTCATTTTAATTGATCTAATTAGCTAGTTTGGTTCAAAATTAATTACTACTACTTATCTAGTGAGGTTGACTTAAGTAATAGTGGTTTAGTTTTGATTAATTAGTTCCTTTTGAAGATTAAAAAGATGACTTTTTCTAAAGAAAGATTTATGTGCAAATTGCATGATGAAATTAAGGTCAATTAAAGCTTGACAATTGAGTGTTGTTATTGCCAATGCCCAATTGTTAATACTATCATTTTATAGTGAAAGCAAAATTTGTAGTACCTAACATATATAGACTTCTTCATTCTTAATTAAGAGTATATCAACTTAATTCCTAAAGCAAAAACCTATAAGCTAATATGGTGCAAAAATATGTAAATATCTTAGACTAAGTAATTGCAAAGTAAATATGACTTTATTGTTGTGATTGTTGACCAATTCCAATATTTAAAACTGTCTAGCTCTATCCACCTAATCACTTGTTGGTTTTGACAAATGCCATATATACCAAATCAATCTAGTTGGTGATCCTTTTTTCCTATCAATTTAAGCTAATTTTAAGAATTTAGCTTTTACTCAATATCCGATATTCATTTTGGGGTCTTCTTTATCTATAGATAGACAAAAATCCATTGTACTTCATCTCACCCCCCCCCCCCCCCCAATTTTTCTTAATTTGAAAGATATATGACATTACGTTTTATTTGAAAGTTATGATTTTTAATATGTCTTGAGATTAAACCTTCACTAGTCCGACTAGCTAGTGAATGGTTCTTTTGGGAGGAAAGCATGTCGGACCTTACAAGCGGCCATTTTCCCACAATGCGACCACCATTGTTAGACACCACCAATAAGCAAAAAAAAAATTCACTCCAAACTAAACATACATGCATAGATAGTGAATATTTAATGCCAAGCCTGATGACGAAAGCTCGGGATAGAGCCATATGAGGCGAGATCTGATTAATTTACATTCGCGCCGCATAATGCTCATTAAAAGGAGAAGTGATTCCTATTGGAATTTCTTTCATTCCTAAAACACGAATATAAGACCTCTAATTATCGCTATTAATAATTATTTTCCTATATATAATAACCACCTCAATAATTCTTTAGAATTTAGAAGACTTTGTCTTTTCCAATTATTGGGTTTATAGGTCACAACCTCCAAGTTTTATGGTGTTAATATTAAAATTCATAGTAAACTAAAATTTATTTATTTTTCAATTCTTTGGCTAGAATCTAGAAATAATTAACATGTACTTATACCTAATTCCACTCCAAATAACTATCTAACACACCAAATTTGGTACCTAACAGAAGTCATTCATATCTTAGTATTATATTTAATTAATCTGATGTTTGATTAAAGAAATTCCCTCACGAAAATAAATTTCTAGATATTTCTAATTTAAGATGCTTTTCACTTGTCTTGACGTGAATAATACATCAAATTCACATAGGAGAAAATGGTGACTTTATTGTTTGTTCAATAGTTGAAACTTAGCATACTTGCTTCTAGGAGACGTAACATTTGTAGATCTTCATGTAGCATTTTCTCCTTTAATCGTAGTTTTCGAGATAGATTTTGAGAATGAAATTTGAAGAATTTCATCCCTAAGTAAAAAAGGAGCGAGCTTCAGGTAACTGTCTTATATTTTATAGCATGCTATTGGAATTCTTAACTATGTTTTCGAATCCAAATTCACACTCCTCAATTGCGCTATTCAAACGCCTTACAACCATATCGATCAAACAAACGCTACATAATTATGATCAACAATTAAAAAATCATCGTAAAGTTAAAGGGTTTGAGTTTACAAAACTTATGTGCAAATGTCAATTGCAATATTAAAGCCTAAAGCCTAATAACAACAACTACAACAACAACTTTTATTAGTTACTCAATAGTAATGACAAACACAAAAAACAATTTGATACTTAAAATACTAAACAAGTTAGTGACATTTGAACTAAAGATCTCATAAAATCATTTACAAAATATTGTAATACACTACATTTATAAAAATGATTGTCCCTCTTATAACTAACTTCACCTTTTCTGTTTTGCTATATATAAAAAGACAATCTTAGAAGGGGAGTCTTGGAGTAACTTATAAAGTTGTTGTCATGTGATTAAGAGGTTACAGATTCAAGTCGTGAAAATAGTCACTGATAGAAATGCAAGATAAGATTGCATATAATAAATCCTTGTGATATGACCGTTTCTCAAATCCTACACATAACGAGAGCTTTAGTACAGTATTCTGCCCTTTGTAAAAAGATAATCTTAAAATTCAGCATGTCATTCAAACATAAATTCAAATTATTCTTGTGCCCCCACAGATTCATAGTAAACAATGTACCAAAAAGTTCATCCAGTCATTGATTATAATATATCTGAAAAAAGTAACATGAAAACTTTTAGAAGTTTCCTTTTGGTTCACTTTCATTTTGGCAAAAATGAAGCCAAAATGAACTTCACCTTCTAGAAAAAGAACCCCACTGTTCCATTATTTATTAGTATTATTTTTTCCAATCTCAAATTATTTATCGTTTTTTATTTCTCAAAATTCAAACTACGTAAACTTGGATCAAACTATAAACTTTCCCTTCATCATATTAACATAAAATAATTATAAATTTGTATCTTTTCATATAGTTTTTAAATATTTAAATTTAAAATATCAAATTTATCTAATCTAATTTTGAGATTAGTCGACTTGACACTCGAGAAGAGAGAAACACGACCATTATTTTAAAATAGTGAGTTAATCTAAATCTAATTTAACTTCGATAATTAATCTAAATTGTTGCTCGAGAATGAAAAGTGGGACAGCACGGTGCGCTAAAGTTTCTGCTATGCTCAGTGTCCGAGGAAAGGCCCGACCACAAAGATCTATTGTACGCACCATACCTTGCATTTCTGCTAGAAGTCGTTTCCAATGCTTGAATCCATAACCTCCTAATCACATAGTAGCTAAGGGTGTGACCTAGTGGTTTAATGAAGTGGGTTGAGCACCATGAGATCTCAGGTTCAATTCCCAACTTAGACAAATACTAGGTGATTTCTTTTCATTTGTTGTAACTTCGATGGATAGAGTTATCTGATATCTATTGTTGGTGAGAGTTGACAGGAATCCCGTTAAATTAGTCGAGGTGCGTCTAAGCTGATCCAGACACCACAGTTATAAAAAAAAGGTTTAAAACATTGTATTGATCTAATACAATTTAATTTAAAAATTAATCAAGTTGACGCTCGAGAACCAAAAAACAACAACTATTTTAGAACGGAAGGAGATAAAATATAAAAATAAATCAAATTCAATTCTTTCTTTATTTATTTATTTATAAATATCTACTTGCGTATACGCCAGTCACCTTAGCATTTTTCTTCCTTTCACACTCTCTCTCTAGAATTTCTTCTCCTTTCTCTCTCTAGAATGCCTCAAGTTGATTTAGAAACTCTAGTTTCCGCCTGCGCCGGTGGCGGCGCCGCAAGTGATCGGAAAGTCGCATGTGAAACTCTAGCCTCCGGCACCGGCGCTGACGTCATCTCAGGTGGAAAACCGGCGAAAAACGATTCCGATGAAAAGCTACCGGAAGCTCCGCCGGATTTCCCGCCGGAATCATTCTGGCTATCGAAAGATGCTGAATTCGACTGGTTCGATCGGAACGCTTTTCTAGACCGTAAACAGTCTACTAAAGGTATCGGTCTCGGTGCAGGTACACATTTGAATTCGAGCTCATAGAGATTTAAATTGTTAATTATTGCGATTTATAGTATCTTTTTACGTAGTTTTCATGTATATAAATTTTATTTTAAAATACTTACATGCCCAAATTCACGATAAAACTTAAAACAGTCTACTAAAAGTATCGGTATCGGCGCAGGTACGCATTCGAATTCGAGCTCACAGAGATTTGCGTCATCGTCGAAGTCGAAATCTAAAGCTTCAATTATCGGATTTCCGAAAACGCAGAAAGCTAGTTACGTCGATTCGAAACGACGAATTTGTAGACCGGCGAATATACGGCTTTTTCCGGCGAAACGATCGGAATCAGCACTGAAATCGGCTTCCGGTACGGAGCCGTCTTCGCCGAAAGTTTCATGCATGGGAAGAGTTCGATCCAAACGGAGATCGCGAAGCCGGCGATCATCAGAAAAGGCGAAAAAATGTGAGACGAATTCAAAAAAACCCGGATTTTATTCACGGTTGTTATCGATTTTCCGGTCGAACGGGAGTAGTAAAAAATCGGTCCGGTCCGTTTCGGTGAAAGAACCGGTTAAGCTGATGAAGAAGAGTAAGAGTGTGAGTATAGGGAAAACTCGGGGAGCTCCGGTTGGTGTTGAACCGGGTTTAGGTGAACCGGTTGGTGGTTTAGGAGGGATGAAGCGGTTCTCTTCCGGTCGAAGATCATGGGGAGGTGATGAAATCAACGCAGTTGTTTAAAGTGGGTCCCAAAAGGAAGAAAGTTGTGAAAAAGTCTTGGTGGTAGTTGTTGGCGGAGGTGACCAGTATTCCGTAGAATTAATCAAGTGTGCAACAGTTGAGTCACATAGCATGATTATCCAAAAAAAGTCTTCATGATGGTTTGTTGATGGTAGTTGATGGTAGGTGACAAGTATTGCGTAAAATTAGTCGAGGTATATGAAAGTTAGTACGGATAGCATGATTATTCATAGAAAGTCTTCATGATAGTTGCGAATGGGGGATGTCAAGTATTCCGTAGAATTAGTTAAGAATTAACAGGTTGTCCAAAAAAAAAAAAGGTCTCTCATGGTAGTTGGATTTTTTTGGAATTTTGGCACTAAATTCTGTTAAATTTAGAAGGAAAAAAGGGAGCTATAAATAGGGTAGTTTTTTTCTTTTGATATTTTTTTTTTGGCTTTTGTAATGTTTTCTTTTCTCCTTGCTTTATGATTTTTTGACCTTTTCAAATACTAGGATAATGAATAGGTTTATACCATATATTGTAAATAGATTTTGGTTTTGGAGTGAAAGGCTTGTAAATTTTACTATTCCTATTAGTTTAGAATATTATATTCTCTCCGTTTCATTTCATTTTATGTGGCCTATTTTTATTTTTGGTTTGTTTCATTTTATGTAACTTATTTTTCTTTTTGATCTGTCTCAAAAGAAATGTCACATTTTCTTATTTGATAATTTTTTGAAAAGCACAATTACTCATTTAGCTTTATTGATCTCACTTAATTAAAGATAATAATAGTACATTTTTAATAAAGAACAATTTAATAAACATCACCAAGTTTTTTTTATTTCTTAAATTTTGTGTCCGGTCAAAATAGGTCATCTAAAATGGGATGGAGGGAATAATAATACTAACTCACTGCTTTGGATTATTTTGAGCGAAGGATCTATCGAAAATAATCTCTCTATATTTGTGATAGAGACTAGAGTTACGGTCCGAAAATAGTCTACCCTCCCAAGGCCCACTCCGTGTGACTCCACTGAAAATGTTGTTGTTCAGAATATTATAATGAAGATCATTTGAAAATAATTGTTTTTGCTTTGGTTTTGATTATCTTTTATTTGGTGTCTGGTATTCTTTTGTGTCGGCCAATTTGAATTCATGTCACACCCAAAATATGGTCTAGACGTTGAGAATTACTAACTCTCAAGTTCATATTCCAACAAAGAAAAAAAAATATATTAGATGATTACTTTCTATCTATCTTGTCTTAATTTTGATAGGCAGAGTAACCTATTTCCCATTTTTGTGATGGAAAATGACAAATAAGTCATGAAATTAATCAAAATACGTGTAAATCGATCCAAACATAACAATTATTAAAAAAATTTGAGTTCATGTCGAAAATTTATAATTTGTTAAGCCTGCCAACAAACTCTACTTAAATACTGAAGTTGGCCAAGTTGTACGTGTTTTGTCTACTTCTCAAAATCTACAAACTAAGATAACATATTTTTGGTTGATACAACAAGGATTCAACAACTAATTGGATTTCTTTGGTGTAAAATATTATACCTCTTTTTTTAATAATCATGGTCTTGAGCCGAGAGTCTTTTGAAAATAAATGTTTCACCTCCAAAAGGTAGAAGTAATATCTGCGTACACTCTACCTTCTCCTAACCTCACTTTATGAGATTTCACTGGGTATGTTGTTGTTATTTTATATTCATGGTGTTATAGGTACGTTTGCGCGTATGGATATTGCTCTTTCTCCACCATCACAAATATCGAAAAAAATCGCTTAATATTTTTATTTTTATTGGGGTTGAACTTAAATTTTTAATAATACTCAATATACTTCATTATTCACCTAGATCACTCCCTGAATGTAGAAAATATTACAATGTTCTATATGTTTGTAGGAGAAAAATCATATAAATTTATTTATGTGCTATTCTGAGTTGTTTAATTTTGTTTTACATTAGATTTTTGGTCCGTAATATGCTTGCCTAATTAACACACGTCATTTCGTACTTATTATTATTGGTTCTTCGAAGTGAAATGAGTGAACTTTATGTATCCCTTACATTAAGCCAGACCCTCCTTGAGCTTTATAATATATAGTTGGAAAAGTTGAAAAGTATATACACATATTTTATTATATCAAATTCCTATTGATTAATTTAAAAGGAACTAAAACAATGGGTTATACAGCAAATTAGGAGTAATCACACAGGCTGTCCCATGAGTTTGCTTCCACGTCGGTGTATTTTTATTTTTAGAAGCAAACTCAAATACTCCCTCCGTTTAATAATACTTATCTAGTATATTAAAAATAAATATCTAATAATACATATTTAGTTTGAAAAATAATGGATAATTTACTCATTGGTGTCCATTTTATCCTTATTATTAAATATTAATCATTATCTAATGCATTTTTTAAAGTAATAAATTAATTATACTCAAAAGGTGTTATGGTAAAATTATATCTATTATTTATTGTTTCTTAACCTGTGTGTCAAATCAATAGTGAACAAGTATTGATAAACGGAAGGAGTATATTCAAAGGATATTATGATAAAATTATATTTATTATTTATTATATTTTAATTTGTATGTTAAGTTAATAGTAGATAAATATTATTGGACAGAGTAAGTGTAAAAGAAGAAAACAACTAAGTAAAGACAATTTGTTTATCCGTACAAGCTTTTGACATTTATTAAATGAGTTGATTTAACTAATGTGAAAATTGAAAAGCCTGAGGTTGTTGAAAAAAAATAATTAATGGATAATCAATTAGTCAACTTTTGCGACTTAGGTATGTTCGGTGTGGAAAACCAGAAAATGTTTTTCGATTTTCTCATATTTGATCGATCTAAATTTTTAATAAATATTTTTTCTAGTAAAATTAATAAGTTACTTAAAAATAAAAAAAATGACTTCTCTAATGAAAGTAAAGAGAAAACAAGTGATAATCCACATTGATTACGTCCCCCAAACCTCCAACGCATCTCATTTTCACCCTACAACCAATGACCCCCATCCCCACTGCCCAACACACTTCAACTTTCATATTATTTATCTAGATTATAAAAACATTTTTCTTTCTTACCGAACACACCCTTAGTAGTAGTAGTGCTTTTGGAAAGAATATATTGCTTATGCTTTATTAACTGGCAGAAAACCTAAGGAAGTAAAAATGGCTTAACTACAACTATTTCCTCTATTATATTCCAGCTTCTTGATTTTAAAAAAATGTCATAAATCATTTCATCATATTGTTTTTTTCAACAGAAGCCTTCATCTGTTAATTCCTCGAGGACATGATATGTCTAAAAGAGCATACAACATCATTCACAATCCGACTTGAGAATATTCTTTTTCGAGAAGATTTATGCAACAAGGAAATGACAACCTAGCTAAGTTATGAGCAACAACGTTAAATTTCCTCTTATATACTCCTATGTGTTTATGTAATTAGTATTTAGGTAGCCAACTTAAGGAGTATTTTATGAGGAGAATTTTTGTACACACACAGTAACAAATTTATTGGAATTACACTACCAAAAAAAGGGTAAATTGTGGGAGATCGAAACTACAAGTCGCGGAGGTTATAAGCCTCCGCTATTTTTGCTGTCAGCAAATAGCGGAGGTTTTAAACCTTCGTAAATTGCGGAGGTTAAATTGTAGTGTTAACCTCCGCAATTTACCATTTTTTGTAGTGTAATTAGTTGGGTTGGGCTTCATATATCTGAATTTGTCTTTCATTTATGGGCTGGGTTGGTCTTGCATTTCTCTTGCATGTTGGATCCAATAGAGTTGTCAAAGCTTCTACTTGCCCTCTTGATATTGATCTCACCTGCAATATTCACAATTTTTAAAAATTTATCCATCATTTCATTTATTGAAGGGGAGCCTCGGAGCAAAGATAAAGTTGTCTCCGTGTGACTTGCAGGTCACTGATTTAAATCGTGATAGCAGCCATTAATGCTTTCACTAGGGTAGACTGTCTACATCTTGGGGTGCGGACCATCCTGGGACTAGGGGTGTACAGACCAAACCGCCAAGTCAAATCGAACCGACGAACCAAACCAAACCGAGAAAAAAAACCGACTTGTGGTTTGGTTTGGAGTTAGAAAAGAAAAACCGACCATTCTTGGTTTGGTTTGGTGTTAACCAAAGAAAAGTCAAACCGAACCCAAACCAAACCGACATAATATATATATATATATAATTTTAACTTTTTATACATAAAAAATATTAATTATAATCTATTTTCTAAATACTTTTATTAATTTTTAATATTTAGAAAGTAGATGTAGATATATATTTAGATTTGGGCCTTCAAGTTGTAATATTTATCCATTAATTGATAACTAAATGATCCGAAACTCATTATAAACTTAAAACCTAAAACTTTTCACTCTCCAGTCACCTTTCATCTTACTTTTTAGTTTTCGGAGAGTTCTCCGCTCCTCCTTTCCACTCCTCGTTTTTCATAATTGTGGTTTTTCACTAGCACATGAGTGAAAACATACTTGATCTTGTCTACAATCACAATATAATTGTAAAAACTAAAGATTATAAAAAAAACCCGAGAAAAACCGAAAAACCCGACTAAAACCTAAACCGAAAAAACCGATTTTATGTTGGTTTGATTTGGTTCCTAGATTTAATAAACCGACATGATTGGTTTGTTTTTTTTTTAGTAAAAAACCAAACCAACCCGACCTATGTACACCCCTACCTGGGATCCTGCTAACACGAGATGCTTTGTGCCCCGGACTACTCGCCCTAGTCATGACATTAGCACCCAACGATGTGGTCGAATGATCAATGAAGTGTGTTGAGAACCATGAGGTACCCATGGAATTAATCAAGATGCATGCATGTAGCACTCATGTCAAAAGGGAAGTCTGGGGCATTAAGCTCCCTCTATGAGCGAGGTCCGAGGAAGAGCCGAACCATATATAAGGGTCTAGTACACACAACCTTACAATGCATTTATGGAAGAGACTAGTTTCACAGCTCGAACCTATGCCGTCCAAGTCACGTGACATCAACTTTATCAGTTACGCCAAATCTCCCCTTCACATGTTGCATTCATATAAATCAACAAATTATAAACCCAAATACAAGAAGAAAATAAAGGAGAAAATTTTGCATACCTTGCCAAGGATGTACCAAGTGACAATTTCAGAGCATGGTGGAGTAGTTAAAGAACCAGTATATGTGTAATATTTGTGAGAATGTTTCCTTATTTCATGTGTATCAATTGAAAGATGAACTTGTGTTTCTTTCTGTGTTGCTACATCCTTTGCTAGCTCATTCATTTTGCTTTGAAGCTGTTGAACATTTAAGAAAAAAAAAAATATATGACAACAGTATTCTTCGACGCAGCGGGGACGAGACGACGTGACATACTACGATCACATACAGATGTGTTGTCCTTCGTCTCGGCAATAGGTTATAATTGTAACATTTTCTTTTGTTTAAACCATGTTGACTTCGACTAATATGATTGAAAAAAAAACTAAAGTTAGTATAATGAAATATATGTCCAACATCATTGTATAAAGGTTATTGTTGCTCCACGACTGAATCTGTGACCTTGGTGCTCATACTATGATTTTTTCATTGTCCTAACTACTATTATAAGTTATAACCTACTTGCATCAGTGTTAAGAGCTTTAAAAGTCGAGTCAATCAAATTTAAATTTTGAATCCTGGTTTGATCATGACATAACACATGGTTAATTTAGCTGGTTTAGAGTAGGATTTTTCTTTCTTTCTTTTTTTTTTTTTTAAAGGCAGTCCGGTGCATTAAAGCTCTCGCTATGTGTGGGATCCAGGAAAGGACCACAATACAAGAGTCTATTGTACGCAACTTTATCCTACACTTTTGGCTAGTGTATAATACAAAGGTAAAAGTAACAATATGTATTACTCCCTCCGTCCCATTTTATGTGGCCTAATTTGACTGGGCACGGAGTTTAAAAAATAAAGTTTGACTTGATAATATTTACTATATTGTCCTTTACAATTAAAAATGTACTTGTATTAATTTTATTTTAAAAATAAAAGGTAATGCATTCACTTTTTAATTAGGTGAGACTAATAAGGGTGAAAGAGTAATTGTACCTTTAAAGAGTTGCCAAATAAGAAAATATGACATTCTTTTTGGGGCGGACCAAAAAAGAAAGTAGGTCACATAAAATGGGACGGAGGAGTACTAATTAAAGAACTAAGTTGCTCCGACTCTCCAAAAATATTGCCGCACCCGTGTCGAATCCTTCAAAAATACACTATATTTGGAGGATCCGACACGCACCCGTTGACACTTTTGAAGAGTCCGAGCAACATAGTTAAAGAGGATATTGTGGTAGTACCTTGGTCATTAGAGGATCAGGATTGCCTAAATGGAAGAGAATTGCCAAAACTGCTATTTTATTATCTTCAGAGAAATGAACTAGATGAAGCTCTGCAGCATATCTGAAAAAAACAAAGTTGCAAAACTAAGTTAGAAAGAAGGGTTCAATTGAATCTCGTTCGTCAAAAAGTTACACTATTCTGATGGAGAGAAAATATATTTTCTTTTTCTAGTATATTTTTGGTGTTGAGTTTCCTTGATATATTGCAAAATTCTAGTAAAGTGGCAAAGGAGTTTCAAAAATTGTTTCATAGATTATAGTTCGAATTCCAGGTGTGACATTCATAATTAATTTTTTGGATCCTTTTATATAATTTTTTAGATCCGTCACTACTTGATTGTATCGTTAAATACCTGATATTTCTCACCAACATATGTCGTAGATAACTTTACTCATCAAAGCTCAGAGAATTGAAAATAAGTCATCTAACTTTTTTTCTTTTATATTTGTTAAGATTTAAATTTCGATTTTCAAGATTTCACCAGTTTCATTGATCGTTTGGCACACTCCTTGATGCTTACAAATATAATTTAAGGGGTCGTTTGGTAGAGTGTATAAGAATAGTGCAATATATGATGTATTAGTAATGCTTGCATTAGTAATACTTGTGTTAGTTATGCTTTTTTTTTTTTTTATGCAGTGTTTGATTTGGTGTATTAAAAATAACATGAATTGCATACTAATACATGCAATAGAATCCATTGCATTACTAATACCAAGGATTTTCATGCATTAGTAATACACAATAGAGTGTATAACTAATGCAAACATTAATAATGCATAGGATGGAAACGTGTACCAAACAAGGTATTAGTAATACACAAAGCTAACGCATGCATTATTTTTTTTAATACACTCTACCAAATGACCCCTTAAACCCCTCACTTTCTTCTTTTCTTTCTTTTTTTTCATTTAAATTTCATTAGCAAGACACATTTAATTTTGTATAATGGCAAAGAGAAAATAATAATAAAAAAGGACAGTTCGACACACTAAATCTTTTGCTATGTGCAGGTCAGAGAAATAGGCTAATGAAAGAAAGAATGAACATACTGAGTTCCATCAATTTTGTGTTCAGAAGGAGAATGCCAATGCATTTGCTTAAAGTTGTAAGTTTTACCATCCACAATTAAACTTCCTGCATTATCACCATATTTTATCTGCATATATTGATATAATTAATTAACCTCATGAGAAGTTAATAATCATGGAAATAAAATTATCATGTCAATTATCCTAACAAGCACAAAGATCAAATACAAAAATAAAACTAATGAGAACTGAAAATATGAGCACACACAAAAAAGAAAGAATTCTTTGTTGGAAAAAATAGAACATTTAGTCCTTGCAATATATGACTTGGCAAATTTAACATTCAATTAATTAAAACGTACTTTTTTGTCCTTTCATGTAGAAAATATGTTAGCTTTGGATTATTTTAGGACTATTAACGTCGAATATAGAGTAACAATACAAACTAAATATAATATGTATGAGTAATTAAGTGGAGTAAATAATCATAGTAAATTTGAGAATATTCACAAGTAAAAGAATAAAAGTGCACATCAAATTAACTAAAGGTTAAGTGTATTAAATCAGATATTGTAAGGAATAAAATCATAATTTATCAATAACTGAAATATCAAATATGCTATTAATCCCTTTTTTGTGTTAGTACAAAATGTCAAATTTTATGTAAATAAGTGATTGACAAAAAGTAAACTTGGAGAAATAAAAAGATTAAGAAAACTAACCCCAACATTAAATCCATTATCAACCAAAGTAGCAACTTCAGAATGATTATATTCCATAATCAAGGGCTTCAATTTTTTGTTAATAACACAATTATCACTAATTATGTTAATTGGAGATTGTGATTTGCCATTTGAGCAGGCTGAATATGTTGGGCTCAAACTTCCCCAACTATTTGGGCCTACTGGGCCTGTGTAACCAAATTTGGCTCCCACACCATTACCTAACCATAAAATAAAAAAAAGTTTAAGTTATATATAATACAAAATTTTTCATCAGTTCTCTCTTTTTCGGACAACCGTTTAGTCAATGATCCTCTTTTTATTTTTCTTGCAATTTATATGGACCTCGACCTAAAGATCTCTTTTAAAAAAACTAAAAAACGTTAGACCACAGTCTAAAATTATATAAGTTTTTGCAATCGTTAGAGGAAAGTCTAATGTTTTTCTCTGTAAGGTTGAGGAACATATGAGCAAACATCATATCCGAGCGCCCGACCTTCTATCAAATATTAATTTCCTAAGATTTATATTCGTATAACTTTTAGAATTAATGACAAAAACCTAAATCACGACCTAAAAAGAGATATTTGCGTAGATCACTATCGAGAAAAAAAAGGTTATATACAAATTCAGTATAATCTTTTCATACTAACAGGTCAGTTAAATATTTGCAAGTACAAGTAAGCCTCCTTAAATTTTAAGATTTTTAATCTTAAAAATAAGATAATTTACCCGCTATGACAAGTAAAGATGATATGATGGTTGATAGTATATATAACTTAAATAAAAGAACAATTTCCTAGGATTTATGTACAATTTTTGGGATCATGTATTTTCCCTTGGTCTAAATATTTGAAATGTACAAGCAAAACTTTGTACAAAATCGTCTTTGTTAGGGAGCGTTTTACCCCCCAATATGGCTTGGTGTGAATCCGGATTTAATTGGGCTCCAATGAAGATACCGAACACCGGGTGAAAAATCCAAAAAAACAAACAAACTTTGTTATGTTAAAGAGGACAAAATCATAAAACAATAAAAAGCATGACCATGATGTTTTGTTCTTTTAAAAGCATATTCTCATCACAAATACGTCAAAGATTTTCAACAATTAAAGCAAAGCTTCAAACTAGGATTGTGTTTTTGCTTGTACATTATTTTTTTTATAATTATTTGATATTCGAAATTCAGTAGCTCAACTAAAGCGTTTTTTATTAGAGGTTTTCATTTATATGGCTTGAACTCTATCGAGACGTTTGTTGATGTATTCGATCTTTAGAATTTTTTTTTTTCTTTTGGCTTTTCCCGCTCAGTGTTTGGTATATGTATTGGAGTTCGACTAATATGAATTCACGCATTGCAGGACCTATTTTTAGGGGTGACACCCCCAACATGATTTTTTTCATATTCAAGCGCGAACCCGAAATCTCTAGTTAAGAATGAAGGAATCCCAACCGTCCTATCACTACCCATGCTGATAGAATCTTATCATTGAACTATTAAAATTTAGAATTATGGTTCGATACTTAATAGATTTGTTGTACACATTAGTAACTTGCATACAAAATTAGAACTATATACTTCACCGATGTGAAAAATACTGAATTCAGTTGAACCCGTAACAAACACACACTATACATCCACCTCAGCTCAAGAAAAAGAAAAGATAAGTGGACTTACCAGATGCAGTAGAAAACAGATTGAGTACTAGAAGAACTACACATACATTGATCACCAAAACTGAAATTCCACCAATAGCAGCCATTGCTGATGCAAAAAAAAAAATTAAATAAATCAGTTAAATGGTCAAAACACACCTAAAGTATTTCGGTTTTTTGAGTTTCATACTTGAACTATGAGGTCTGTTAGTTTCCCTACTTGAACTGTTACTAATTATTTATCAAAACACACCTCAACGATTAATCATTCACTTTTCCAACTTGAATTATGATCATTCAGTAGGCAAAGTGAACGATTGATAGTTGAGATGTTTTTTGATAAATAGTTGGTGATAGTTTAGGTAGGAAACTCGCACACGTGATAGTTAAGATATATGAAACTCAAAAAATCGAAAAAAAAAATTTGTATTATTGATGGCTTACAGAGATGTTTGAACCAAAGACAACTCAACGTTAGAAGTAGTTTTTTTATTGAACTTTAGCTCAATTTGTGTCCTTTATTTATAAGCATTTTGGACAAACCTATTATTATTAGTTGCACCTATTTGCTTTTGCCTTTTTTGTGTTTGGGACTTGTTTTATTCTTTTCTTTTCCAACAAATAGAAATTTCTAGTTAGTTACTAATTCAATAATTATAATTTAAGATGGACTAATTGCTATAATAGATAAAGGTAATTTGATTGGTTATTTTAAAAAAAAAGAATATTGACGGTATATATATATATATTTTAAACTCATTTAAATATATTTCAGAGTTTTATATCACGCGTGAGAATTTTGATTAGTGACTTAGTTGGTTTACTATAATTTTACATGGATGAAATTTTAGCACCATCGTTATTAATTGTGTAAAGGTTCAGGTGAGGTGATAAGCCCTTTTATCCTTAATAGAGGTCTCAGATTTGAGCATTAGGAATAAAGTCGCTTCTGATAGGATTTGTTTTACCTTTTAAAGAGAAATTTTCTGGCAAGAATCCGAATTAGCCGAACTTCAATGTGAATATCAACACTATTTAGAAAACCAGAAAGAAATACTAATTGAAGGATTTTGTACTATATGTTTTGTACTTATCATTTATAGATTCATATGAAATGCTTATGAATTAAGCGATATTTAGATGTACTATTATCTCCTTTAAGGATTCTGGTGGAGCAATTTCTTCATTCTTAATAAAAAATTTTAGATTCGAGCCCTAAAACTTTATTAGTTGTGGACAAAGGACACTTCACTCTCTAAAATAGAAACTACTAACACAAATTTAAATTAATCAGATTTCAAAACGAATAATCGTAATACGAGGGTCATCAAACCAATGTAGGTATCACAATTTTCAAGGAATATTGGGAAATTATTGAGAGGTGCATTTATTATTACTATGATATTGTTAGAAGGAATATGAATATTGTGAATTTTTTTTAGAATATCAGATAAATATTAGTATTGTTTTTTCTGAAAATGTGTTATCCCGTGACCTGTGACATCTAGCCAGTGAATTTTGTAATGAAATGTTTTTGGATAAAGGGAATTTTTTTATTATTGTTACTAAGCCAAAACATTTGAAAAAAAATTGCATATATAATCCCAATTGGCAATAATTTATAATGGTTTTGGCTTATATATACTTCCTACCTATATAATATAACATGTTGTAATATGTAGTTTGTTATATTTCTATGTTACTGATTTCACTTCTTGTGGAATCTGCAGATAAACTAATAGTATCAAAATTTGTTAATTTATTCACTAAATAAATTCTGTCATTATTTAAGTATATTGTTTAAGTTTTTTTTACATCGATGTTTCGAGAGAAATTTGAGCCAGGGGTCTATCGGAAATAGCCTCTCTACTTCATTTGAGGTAGTGGTATGGACTACGCACACTTTACCTTCCTCAGACCCCACTTGATGGGAATACACTGGGTATGTTGTTGATGTTTCGAGAGAATATGATACATCGATGTAAAAGATTTTCTTTAAGCTCAATTACTTGACCAAAAGATACAATAGAACCTGAAAGAGAAGAATTAATATCTGATCTATAATTTCAATAAAAAAATATTTTATTATAATCTCGAAATAACTTGTCCCATCAAAATAGCCCCTTAGAAAAGAATATGATACATATGTACTTATATGAGTTGATTGTTGAAGATTATTTTAGAATTGAATGGCCTAAATGTAAAGTGATTTCATTGCACCATAGGAAAAGAAATAGGAAGAAACTAGAAATTAAGGGGTTAGTGAATTTTTCCATTTTTTTCCTTTTTAAGTGGATGGTGACAATCACAATATTCTATCTTTATTGTTGAAGCCACAAGTATCCACTGTGAATGTAGAGGTCACTTAGCTCTAAATTATACATTCCACAATATAAAAAGCTGTGGTATAGAGAAGACCTAAAAGTACTGAAATTGACAAGTGATAGACACACAATTTCTTTTTTGATTGGGAAGAAATGAAAAAAAACACAAACTACTAATTATGGAGGGTGTATGTATATCAAACTTCTTTCATATACAATATCTCTACCTCCATGAGGTACTGGTAAGGTCTATATACACTCTATCCTTCTCAGACCTCACTTGTAAGATTTCACTGGATATGTTGTTATTTATTGTTGTTGTATATATACATCACGTTACCCTCTTTATTTATATGATCTATTTTTTTCACCTGCTGTCTGATATCCACTTTTGAGATCAGATTAATTCGAATAACCGTCGAAAAATCCGGCTTCAGAGTGAAATATTCCATGTCAAAGGTAACTTCATTCCTAGTGCTTGAACTCGAAAACTTTAGCTAAAAATATAGAGGTAAGAGATACTTTATACTTACCACCCACTATAACCAATATTATCAACTCTCTTTCGGTGACATTAGCCACTAGCCCACTACCTCATTTGAACATAACATAACATAATTATCCATAAATCAAGGCATTGTTGTATTTTCTTTCTCATAGAATAAAGGACAAACGAAATCTATTTTGTTTCGTAGTGTCTTAAACTAACTGCACTAGTAATATTGTTTACACATAATTACCAAAACTTTAAGAATTCAGATTAATTTAACTATTCAAGATTTAAACTTTGCTTGATATTTACATTACCAAAGTTAACTTTGCCACTATTATTTTAACGTTTACTTCTAGAACTACTGACATATAATACACAATTAAATTTGTGCCCAGTTGGATTGACTTTTGACTTATTTTTAGCAATTTAGCTTAAAACTAAGTGCTTATAAACACTTTCTGAATTTATCCAAACACTCCAAAAGTGTTTAAAAGTCATTTTTGACTTAAAAATACTTAAAATAAGCCAGTCCAAACGGGCTCAAAATATCAGAAGGTTGTGGAAGACATGGATTAGTAGAGCGTTGTCTCGCTTATTCTTCCATACTACTACTCGTATTATTTCTCCTGTAGTCTCTTGTCCTTCAATTTCTATTACTATCTACTGTTTCTTGTATTTCGATTATCGCAATATTTTGTTGTAGTTACTATTTTTTTTTTTTCCAGAATGTTTTTTCATGCTTTCAATAGTATTTGTGCCATGATGTCTTCACTTCTATTATTTTTCTTCGATCTGCTTTGATATGCTTTTTCATGAGCCAAAAAGGTCTATTAGAAACAACCAATTTACCTCCCAAGGTAGGGCCTACGGGTAAAGTCTGTGTACACTCTATCCTCCCCAGACTCCACTTATCAAATTACACTGAGTATTTTATTGTTATTTATATTGTCAAATGGTGTCAAATAAAACAGGACAAAGAAAGAGTATAAAATTTTATTTCTTTTAGAAGCATGTATACATCCTCCCTCGTGCTAGATCTATTTTTTAGTTTCCAGCAATGAGTTGCTACTTCCTTTGGCGTTTATATGCTTTTATTATATAAATATTCTGTTTCATTTCTGGAAAGAAGAAAAAGTTAAATTCAATGTCAAATTAAAGAATTTTATTAAACTTTTAGAAAGTCTCAACCATATTTGGCAATTGGATGAGAAGAAGCCAAGATCTCCCAGCTTGAATCTTGTTTCTTGTGACAACTATAAATAATGCACCAACTAGTGACTACAAGTTATTATGTAGAGTTAGTCACGAGGAACCAAAGTTCTAAAATAAAATTCTTTTGGGACTTTCAGACTTATTTATTTTTCAAGGGGGTAAATAATCCTATGATGAATATGGATCATAACTTAATTAGACCAATTAGTTTTTTACCCTTTAACTATTCTATCGGGTATCTGCTACTTCTCACTAGCTAGCCAACTGCTAAAATAGTTTTCATTATGCTATACTTCAATTAAAGATCGAGTCAAAGGAGAATTCCTCTTTACAAAACAAAAGCCTTTCTTATTTTGGAAAAAGTCAAGTGCACCAAATGCGTGTGATAACTAGAATTCACACTTATAAAGAGTCAAACATGCGCCAGTGAGGAGGTGTGAAAGGTTAGTTGTAGCAGGAGCTAGGAGAGATAGATATAGACTGAAGAAGAAAGAGGGAGGTGATTAGACACGACATGACATGACATATAACTTTAGTTGACTAAGGACAATGACATTAGATAGGAAGGTATGAAGGTTGAGGAGTAGGATAGAATGTTACTAGGTAGTTGAGTGTTGTCGTACTTCTGATAGTATGATTTAGGTATCATGTAGTTTCTTTTTCTCCAACGTATAGTGATATCTATTGCTACACCTGTTTTGTGCATTGCTATTTTATTGTCTCTTTTTCTTACTTTACTGCATTAATTACATTTCTTTTGAGTCGAGGGTCTTATCGGAAACAACCTTTCTACCCTCAAAGGTAGAGGTTAGGTCTGCGTATATCCTGCGCTCCCGTACCCCACTTGTGGAATTACAATAAGTATGGTGTTATTGTAGCAACCAGATATCGGCCAATCAAGACTTAATTACCAAGCAATTTTTTGTCTCTGTTTGAATTTGATCTACCATGAATTTCACCAACCAGTGGATGACATAGTGATCTACCCCCAAATTTCAAATCCTGGATTCGCTTACTCGCTAAGAGTAATCAATCTAGAGTATTATCAATCAGACTTGTTACTAATCAACAGCTGAAAAGCCTCACTCAAGCAGCCAAATCATATAAAGAAAAAGTTGAGCAGAGTTGATTTTACCAAATTTACTACTGAGCATATGCATGTTGCAGTGGATTTCTGCATTGTTCAAGTCCACTCCTACAGGAAAGGAAGTAGATGAAAGCATATTCAAGTCAAACAGATGCAGTATTACATTGAACCGTTCACTTCTCGTGTGTGTAAAATTCTACTACATCATCATCAACAACAACAACATACTCAATGAAATCCCACAAGTGGGGTCTGGGGAGGGTGGAGTGTATGTAGACCTTATCACTACCTCGTGGAGGTAAAATTCTAATGCATCGATAAAGAAAATATGTCTAAAAGACATAGAGAATAATGCAAGAAACTCAAAGTGACTTAAGAGAATCCTAGAACAAACAAGAACAGAACAAAGTGTTGACAAAAATGATATTATAATCAGCCTGATCAGTCGGAAAGCAAAAATGTAGGGCCAGAAGGATTCAAAATGACCATATAATGCAAGCACTAAAAGCCATATTCTTAATCTTATAGCTACTCAAAGTGCAAGAACCATATCTTACCAAAAGATCACTATGCTTCAAAGTAACACAACCTTTATGAATTGTGAAAGTGGAGGAAGCCTGTCACTGGACCACAGAACATGCTAGTACCCAACTTCCACAAGAAATGGCTACTATTGATTACTTCTTTTCTTCTGAGCTTCAAAAGGACATTAAGAATTGCCAAAGTCAACTTTGATACTCCATGTGTCCAAATTTATGTGGTATTGTTTGACTAGGTACGAAGTTTAAGAAAGAAAAGACTTTTGAAACTCGTGGTCTAAAACAAGCCATACACATTTATGTGACTATAAATAATCACATTAAGAGTAAATTGTTTCTAATAAGGAAGTATGACATTCTTTTTCGGACAAACAAAAAGAAAAGTATGAAACACAAATTGGGAGAGAGGGTAATATTTTAGCCCCTATCTCAAAGCAAGGTGCAGTCCCTGATAATTCCAGGGCCAAACTGTCTTGTAATGAGAACTCAAAACTAAAAGGATTTTGAAAAATAGCATAATGTTTTCCATCTTTATCATCCTATAGTATTCCTTGTTCACCAGTTTATCATCTTATGTTTCAGACTCACTAAAGGTATTCCTTATAACCAAAAAAAAAATGCAATGGTGAACTAAAGAAAAGTACTCATTGGTCACTGTCATGAGCAGTGGTTTTTGCAATATCCTATCAGGAGTCTGTATCAATTAGAGACAAGCCACACTGCAGGAAGTTCTTTGCTTGTTCTTGATGAAATATTAGTCTCATATACTTAGGAACAATCTCTTCATTGTTCTTGAAGTATAGGTAAGCACTCGGAACCAAGAGTTGAATAAGTGGTACTATGGTGAGGTGTTCATTTACACACACTTCTGTCAAGTAGAGGTGTCGTCTGATCTCTTGCTAAGTTAAAGTGTCTAACCTACAAATCGTGCCAAGGTTAAGGGGTTATCTAGGTATTTAGCCTAAATATTACAATTTTTTCCAACTTTATCATCGTATAATATTCTTTGTTCATCAGTTCATCATCCTATGTTTTCACATACACTTAATGTATTCCTTCACAAAAAATAACACGATGGTGCACTAAAGAAGAATAGGTAGGCACCAAAAGATGAATAAAGTAGATGGGGAATATGAAAAGTCAAGAGAATTACAGAACAGGAAATACATGCTGCATCAGTTATATAGAATAACTATAATGTATGCACATATTCACGGCTGATTGTGATTAAAAGACTAACTAAGAACGTTCTAGCCTTGGTGGACAGAGTTACCTGGTGTCTGTTGCTGGTGGGAGGTGGCAGGTATCCCGTGGAATTAGTCGAGGTGCGCGCAAGCTGGCCCGGACACCACGGTTATCAAAAAAAAAAAAAAAACGAACTAAGAACATGAAGGAGAGAAACTTGAGGATGAAAGATCTGATGGCCATACCTGCTATCCGTGCTAATGAAAGGGTGATGAAGTGGTTTATAGCTATGTTACTCCAGCATAAGCTTTAACAATGTAGAAGTTGAATAAGCCAATAATGGGAGAAACCATAACATATCATTGGCACCAATTGTAATTGATATTATACGTCAATGAGTTGCATAAGTGAAGAGATGCAGCATCTTTGCCAGAATGAATATATAAACACCAAAGGCTGCTCACAATTTGTTGGGACTAAATATACAAGTCATACATGGCAAATCCCTTTATTGCGAATCCTAATTTTGCGCTCGGGAGTACATATTTACAATGTTAGTCGCCTATATAGCCAAGCTATGGTCCAACACAAAATATTTATCTGAAGTTGACTGTTAATACAAACAACACGACATGGAATAATAACATCTTGTACTAATAACAATGTGAATGGTGAGGATGTAGATGAAACATCAGTGTCCTCCAGAACAATTTTCCTTTTTATATACTTATCCCATGATAAAAATTTATCTCCAGTTCATTTATAAGAGAAGCAACTTTGAACCTCATAGCAGGTATTCTCCTGTGAAATTATCCAGAAAGAAAGCAGTTCAGACAAATTTGACCTCTTGTTACAGAGGCATTAAGAAATTAAACTATTGAAAAAGGGAGAAGGCCTCACACCTTAACGAGCATAAGTTGCCTGTATATAGTCCACAATATCTGCACTTTCAAACATTTGGACTCCAGTATTTGGATCTTCTAAGTATGGGACCTAGAGACAGACAGAGTAATTATTAAGTTTTCCACATTTCTTGTTGGAATGCACGTAAAACTTAAAAGATAACCAAAAGGTAGAGTAACATAAATCATAAAGCAAAACCTGGAAATGACCAACTTTCTCGTATAATACTTGGCGTTTCGGGCTACCACGAGCACAACTGCATCATTTGGTTTTAATGCAGTTAAAGCAAATCAAAAGTAATGAAATTGTTGACATGTCAAGTTTATCCTATATTTTCTTATTTTAAATAATTCATTAAAAATAATAGAAGCATCTTGTTGATCAAAACTTGGAAAGAGAATGCAATTAGTGAAGCTCCATGACAGCCAGAAATACCATCAATGAAATTTTTTCAAACCTCTCTCCAAAATCAGATAAGAGGAACTTCTTTCTTGAAACCAGTGGCATAGCATACTTTTGACAATAAATCAACAATTCAAAAGACAAGTGAACTAAATGCATTCAGATTCTCTTCTGTTCGGATGAGAGGAGGATCCTCTTTCACCCCTTCTAATGAATGTCAATTCACTTCTATTTTAAATCCTTCGCATTGAAACCTACTAAAATCAAATGTATGAACTTGTAGAAGACTTCATAGAAAAGATATTTAACTGTTGACTGTATTCTCATAAGACATCAGATAACATTCTAGTTTATTTAGCTTATTATGGTGCCAACGACATCCTATATTGTACAGTGTATAGGTTTTGTTCATCATCCATTACGTAGTAACAAGTACCTGTGAAGTATGTGGGGTAGCTCTAGTTCTACAAGTACCTCACGTACAACTTTGCAAAACGGAGAAGGCTGAAAGAACGACACAAGTGCAAGTAAGTCATGTAATATAGATATAATACTCAGCAAATATTCTTTTAACATAATTGATTGAAAAAAAAAAGCAATAAACACAGTCTAACCTCGTATGCCCATAACTCAAGCGGCTTGGGTGGCAGTTTAGATGGCCTATAAGAAGACCCCTGGAAAAGTCACAAAGGAGTCATCTATATGTCCTGTTCTCAATATTAATACTTTTCTGACAGCAATATCTTTATACAGAAATCTTAGCTTTAAATAAAATTATGCGCATTGGAAGTCTTTTAACTTTTGAGGACTACGGACAAGAAGTTGTGGTACCAAAACCCATAAATTTATTAGCAGAGAGCGAAAAGCCTATACCTTTCCCATTCGACCAATCATGGCAAAGCCCTCAGTAAGTGTCTGAGATGACAATATCCAATATTCAATAAATTGTACATCTATTAAATGCTCTTCCTAATAGATCTGATCTAACTCATTGACGACCAATGTTTGTATAGCTTACAGTGAAAAGACCGAGGGACAGCATTAGCGGCACATTTCCATCACCTGCACAAGGAAACCAACAGAATTAGTGCACTCAATAAGAACAGAGTTTTACCAAAAAGATGGGAATAGTAGTAGGAGATCAATGAGTATCAAACCAAGCAATCTCTTAAATGTATCATTTGGTATCAACTGTGATTCATGCCAATCCGAAATCTAGACATTGCTATATTTTCACAATAAGAAACTATATGGATGCCAGAGTATAGCTTAAAGTTTCAGATGTACGAAGAAGTTACAATAGTCTAACTTGCTCGGACTCAGGTGCGGGTGTCCGATACCGGCGGGTATCCTTCATGATCTCAATTTTAAGATTCGGGGATATGGATCCAGCCATCCAGGTATGGATACGGGTGTAGGGATTCGGCAAAAAATAATTCAAATATCTAAAATTAGAGTTGTAAAACCTAAATTATGAGATATTATGAGGAAAACTTGAAGAGACAATATTGATCAAGAGGAGAAACTTGAAAGGAGATTAAAAGAAAAGCAGTTACATAGAAATTTCTATATACAAAGTATTTCATTTTCTTCAATTTCACCTTAGCATTTGTTTTGATTAAATCATTAAATCTGTCCGGACTTTCCCTGTCGATTTGGTCAAAGTACCCAAAATCAGTTGCCCAGATCGGGTACGGATCCCACCACACCCATGTCGTGTCGATACGGGTGCGGCACCGAAAGTGAAGAGTCCGAGTAACTTAGACAATAGTAACTTAAGAAGTAGAATTTACATATCTTTTCAGTCTAAGTTGGCCATTGCAACATACCATATTTTCCAACCAAGTACTTAATAATTGCATCTGATTCATACATAGCAACTCCAGTGTTTGGATCAACCTGCAACAGAATAACACAAAAGATATGCCACAATGTTGTAACAGACCTGATCAAAATAGAATAAATAACCGGATTAATTTGAGGAAGTCAAATTCAGTAGAGTTACAGGGTAGCTAGTCATTTTCGCATTTCAGAATGCGCAGAAAGAACATACAACACGAGATACCAGTGTCCAACAAAGAAATTAATTAAGCAGGTTTTTTAAACCATCTGAAGCCATCATATAATCTTTATAAGAAGGAAGGAAAAGAAGAAAGACAGAACTATTTACTTATTTAAGACATTGAATGAAACAAGGAGGTAATGTAATACAAAATGCATGGTTAACATCTTATGTGTTTTTTTCTGTTTTAAGAAAAGAAATTGAAGGGGAGCCTTGGAGTAACTGGTAAAGTTGTTGTCATGTGACCAGAAGGTCATGGGTTCAAGCCTTGGAAACAGCCTCTGGCAGAAATGCAAGGTAAGGCTGCATACAATACACCCTTGTAGTGGGGCCCTTCCCCGGACTCCGCGCATAGCGGGAGCTTTAGTGCACCGGACTGCCCTTTTTTTTTTTTTTTTAAATGATTGGATTAGATAGATATCTCTTCAACATAGGTCTTCAAAAGGATCTCAGAGACCTACCAAAGCTAGGATCTTTCATAAGACCGATGTTGGGATTTTTAAAGGCTTAAACCTTTAAATAAGGTGAAGTGTGAATCGGGAAATGAGGGAAATAAAATGGAGGGAAAGTGAAATTTTAACAAAGTTCATTTCTCCCACATTGGTGAGGAAGAGAAGAACTTTTGTGTTTATATTGAGAAACACTTCTTCTAGCTCTTAAAGGGTTGAGAAGAGAGACCCCCTCACACTGTCGTCGTAGTTTGCTCGGCTCGGCCTTTGGAAAATTGTTTCCAAAAGAATTTTACTAACTTATTTCAAAGTATCTATCAGACAAAATTTCTTAGTTTGCAGGTGAACTACACCTGGTGCTCTTCAATTTAAATTCAATAACATACTGGTTGATGGTTGCGGAAGGAAAGAGATGTAAACCAAAAAGAACACTTCAATGAAGATTGTCTACCTCACAAATTTGTTTTTGTATCAACATAATTTTGACATGAACCTTATCTTGACTCACAGTTGCACATTATCAAGAAGAGAACACAATGAAATAAATAAAAATTTGAAACAAGATAAAATATAAGTGAACTTTAAGAAGACTTTTAAAAATGATGATGCGGGTTACAATTTTCCATATAATTTTATCTTAAAACATGCACAAGGTTTGTGGTCGTGTGAGCTTCTGACTGCTAATTTTCTCTACAGGGAGCAATAGGAGCGAAACTATCTAACCATATAGGGGAACTGCTGCTTTCCACCCATCTGTTGAACCTTGGGACGGAAATTCGGACCATTTCTTGGGCAAGGATAATAGAGGACGTCAAGGTCTAAAATAGCAACTATTTCCCTAACCTGCAATGGCATCTTTAACAATCAGGAACAAAAGTAAAGGAGAAAGATCAAATGAGTAGTTGTATAATATTCAAAAGAAAAGATGGTACCATTCTGCTGAAGAAGAATGCCACTAGATTATTTTTTCTTCTGAAGCTCCATAGAGTTGTTAGGTTAATTAAAGTTGAACACATCTACACATTTATTTTAAGACTTGATAGTTAAAGAAAACCTAAACTATCACCATTTCGCGAGTTCATACCTAAACAATTAGGTGTTCAAGAAACCCCTCTGAACTACCATGAATTCATATTGAAGTAACACTGAAGGAATATGACATATTAGAGGACATGTTACATGAAAATCATGCTGCAAAGACTCCTCCAAAGAGTTCCAAGTGGCAGTACACGTGAAAAAGAAAATGGAATGATAGGTTAAACCCTCCGCGAATTCCATACCTAAACTATTGGTGTTCCCAGAAACCCTCCTAAACAACCATGAACTCATTGTGTCAAGTGGACTCATTTTTAAGACTTTTTTCATCTCCCAAGCGCCTCTTAGCAACGTATCCCAAACATTTTTCCACATATTCAAACCGGGATTTTTTTAATCTAAAGGGAGTTATAGTCCAGGGTTAACGGAAAAATCCAATAGTTTAGGTATTGAACTCCCAAATTGGTGATAGTTTGGGGAGGTTTTAACCTATTCACTCTTCTTTTAAAGAAATTCTACAGATATTATTGTAAACTCTCACTAATCAACCATTTCAACAATTTAAAGAAATTCCAATATGCAGGCGCATTGGAGATGCTTGATAATAGTAACTGGGTTTATATAAATAAAAGCCCGCTTCTCTACGTTCCAGCCTTAAATTACATAACGATAGTATAAGAACAGATTATATCTATGAATCTCAATCAGAACGAGAAAGAAAGAGTAAATTCATCTGCAGTTACCTTCCTACAAAATGGGCAGCTGAAGAAATCCCCACATGTTCCATGTCAGGCAAAGTAGGAGAGGAAACGATGAAGTAAGTCTATAATAAAGTCTAAAACTTGGAAACGAGATAGGAAAAAACCAAAAGGATAAGAAGCATAAATTTGTCATAAATAGATGCTCAGTTGCTCACAGTTGAATGTAATAGTGAGCCTTAAAATATTTCCCCAGCTATCATACCTTTCAAACTCATATATCTCAATTGGCTTCTCAGGCCGAGGACCTAATTTTGAACTCTCCTTCACCTTGAAGCCTGTTATAAATATCTTGTGTCACAAAAAAATCACCCAGACTCATCCTTGAAAGTTCAAATTAAACGTTAAACTATGTCCTTAACAGGAAAATTTAGGAAGGATATAACCAGCAATATATCAAAAGATTTCCTTTGGTGTTGCTGAAACTAGAAGATCTCCAACAATGACAAATATGATATAGTGAAGTAATTAAAAAATGCAAGTCATGGTTTTCTATCACTTAATTAATTTAATAGACATATTATATTTAATTAATGAACAATGACTTGGAGCTTCGTATGTACTTCTATTTCTTATAGAATGAGGTCTCGCTTCTTTTTCTTTTTCTCCTCGGGAGTGCGTTTGGATAAAGGCTATCCACTAATACTTCAGATCTTGGGAATTTTAAATGTTGATTTCTCTACTTTGTGATTTACACATGAACTGTATCTGTATCAACACTTGCTGATAATTGGGGTAAAGTCTAACAACTGATTCCGATTCTCCTAAACACCATCCTAACAAGCTTTGGATGAAAATGCATGAGGAAAAGGTGAATGATAACTACCAGCAATTCCAAGTGCATACTGGTCAGATGGAACCTCCTTTTCAGAGACAAAAGATGCTGAATACCTGCAGTAGTACATAAAAAGTAAGTATCCCAAATGCATCGACATCTATATTTCAGAAGAATTAATACAAAGGTCTCAGAAAACCCAAAAGAAAGATGTCAATAAGCTTCAATTCATCATTCCTAAGACTAAAATGCCACAATAAGGAAAAGAAAAGGTGGGATTCTGGCTTCCATGCAAATCATGTCAGGCCGCATGTCAATCTTGATTTACTAATTTTGATTAAGCTTGTCAAGATAAAATATTTCACGACTACTCTGAGATACTGGCAACTTACCTATCGCTGATTGTTCTGCACATAAAATTGAACAAGGTTAGTTCTATCTAGCCGCCTCTGTTCACTTTCCTCATAGCACAAGGCATCTGGGACATTAAGACTACAAGCATTGTTCCTTCAGTTCTCATCCTTTACTGTTTTCGTATCAACAATCTGTTTATTGCGACCATTATAAGTAATAACATACCGAAATCTATAGTACTCAATATAGATAGCTGGATGCTCCAGTTCAGCTAACTGGTTTTAAGCAGGGTTGAAGATGTTGCTCTTGGAAATAGAAAAAAAGAAAAGGAATGTTTAATTTCTTGGCTGGCTGATGGTAAGAGAAATTATTCTTGCCATCAGCTAGCCAGGCATTGAAATTTTATACAAAAATGCCTATCACAGAAGCTGATTCTCATCTTCCTTTAGCAATTTATGTCCTCTTCTTGTATCAGAAAACAGGTTTTGTATATTGGACGTGCTTCTTCTTCATAATGGAAGTCATATCACAGGATTGTTGGAATAAGTTACTGCCTGATTGAAGGTATAATAACCGAAATGAGAGACTCATATTCTGGCTCTAAAGTTATACATGGCATTCTTTTGTAGCAGCTAGTCAGTTGGAGTTTAGCTGCCCAGAAGTACGATAAGTACAGTACTTGCAAGACACTGGGATCACTAAACAAAATATTATATAAAAGCTTGCCTGTATTCACCTATTTATTGGTTTATCAGTTATCCTTGGGCAAGTTCTCATCCGTTGAGACTTACTCCCCTCCCTAGGAACAAGCTCACCATCTCCTTGCCCTAACATACAGGTCAACCCTTGGTCACTATCTGGAGTCCTTAGAGTTGTAGGTAGAGTCACATAATTACTTAAAATAACTACAATATTAAATGCAAAACCACAACTTCATATCAAATCAAAACTAGTACTTAGCGACTACTTAGCTCCTAATGTTTGTTCTTCAAACTGAAACCAAATTAAAAGCATCCAGAAGAATCTATTAACATTGCCTATAATTCTCAACAAAACAAGAGTAATAACCTAACAACCGTGGTGTCTACGCCAGCTTGCGCATCTTGACTAATTCCACGAGGTACCTGCTATTGTTACCTTCCATAAGCACAAGTACCAAATAACTCTATCCACATCCTTGGAAAAATAGGAAGAAATTACTTACTGTTTTTTCCTCCGCTGAGATCGAACTTAAGATTTCATGGTTTCCAACCTACTTCATTGACCAGTAGGCCACACCCTTGGGTGCATAACTCATTCCATTTCTAGAAACACTTTTCCCAAGTGAACACAAAGCTTGAATATTTTCCAATTCATGAAACAATTAGGAATCCTATGCTATGTAATTGATTCAACAAAATCGATCAACTAGCCTCAATCCCAAATTCCCAAATTAGTTAGGGTCAACTATAAGAATCCTCTATACTATACCCATTCATAATCCTCTATACTATACCCATTCATACTCAGATAATTCATTATAGTTAGACTGATTTTACAAACACAAAATCAAATGTAGTCCCACAAAGTGGAGTTTGTGGAGTGTACAGTGTAGAATGTATGCAGTTCTTACCCCTACCTCAAAGGTGAAGATGTTGTTTCTAATAGACCCTCTAGCTAAAAAAAAAAAACAGTCCAAAAAAAGAAATACCTTCCCTATCCCAATTTATATGATGTAGTTTAGCTGGGCACAGAGTTTAAGAAATATGGGAAGACTTTTGGATTTTATGGTCTAAAATAAGTCATAGGTATTTGTGTGGCTATAAATCATCTCATTAAGAGTGAAATTGGCATTTCAAAGTTAAATTGATATTAAATATAGAACTACGTCATTCTTTTTGGGGCTGACTAAAAAGTAATGTCATAAAAATTGGGAAGGAGTAATAGAAGTACAAGAAACAAAAAATAGCAACAGAATAATACTTCAATAAAACAATATAATAGTGTAAGTACAAGAAACAACAGAATAGAACTACAACAAAACAATATAGTAATCCAAATACAAGAAACAATAGATAGTAACAGAATAGAACTACAACAAAACAATACGATAATCCAAGTACAGGAAACACCAGATAGTTACAGAACAATACAACAATAAAACAATTCGATAGTCCAAGTACAGGAAACAACAGATACTAACAAAAATCGAAGTACAAGAGCCTATATATAGTAAATTTTAGCTAAATTGAGATGATTAAATATGAAATTAAACAGAATAAAGTAACCAAAACAATAATAGATAGTAATAGAACAACAGATAGTTACAGTACACTACTACAACAAAACAATACGATAGTCCAAGTACAGGAAACAACAAATAGTAACAAAACAGTACTACAACAAAACAATATGATAGTCCAGGAAACAACAGATAGTAACAAAAACAACATATAGTTACAAAAGAATACTGCAACAAAACAATACAATGGTCCAAGTACAGGAAACAACAAATAGTATCAAAACACTACTACAGCAAAACAATACGATAGTCCAGGAAACAACAGATAGTAACAAAAACAACCGATAGTTACAAAACAATACTGCAACAAAACAATGTGATAGTCGAAGCACAGAAAACAACAAATAGTAACAAAAACAACATATAGTTACAGCACATTACAAAACCAAAATACTACTATATTCCAACTATATAAAACAACAGATAGTGACAAAAAAACAACAGATAATTACAGAATATTACGTAATTCAATTAAACAATAACAGATGATGACAAAAACAACAAATAGTTACAGTACTGTAACAAAACAATACGATAGTCCAAGTACACGAAACAATAGATAGTAACCAAAATCGAAGTACAAGAGCCTACATATAGTTAATTTTAGCAAATTAAGGCGATTAAATATGAAATTAAACAGAACAAATAAGTATTTTACCCAGAAACAAGAGCACCAGTACCAAGTCGAAAAATCAAAGCAAGAGAAGCACTCAATATATCCAAAATCTTATCACTTCTCGGCGTAAACGGCTTCGGTTTCGGCGCCTTGAAGTTCTCCGGCGCCGAAAACGAAGATTCCGATTTAGTACTCACATTTGAACTATCCGACGATTGCGCCATTGATTTTACGAACAAAATTCTGTTTTTAGTAGAGCATTTTTGAGCTGAAATTGGCCGGAAAATTGGCGCCGGCGAAATATTGAGAACTCCGGCCATGATATTCCGGCGAAGTTTCAGAAAGGAGAGTGTGTAGAAGAAGTATCCGTTTGGTGTGGCGGAAAATGAAACAGGTAATTCTGTTAAAAGGTTTATACTCCCTCCCTTTTTAGTTGTGTTATTTCGCTTATCGAGAGTCAATTTGATTAATTTTCAAAGTCCTTCATTTTTTTAGTTGATATTTTGCTTATCGAGAGTCAATTCGACTAATTTTCAAAGTCTCTCCCTCTTTAGTTGTTGTATTTCGCTTATCGAGAGTCAATTTTGACTAATTTTTAAAGCTAAATTAGATTGATTAATTCAATATTTTTAAAAAGTAAAATTTGGATATTGAAAAACTATACAAAAATTACTATAAATTGCAATTTTTCTCATATCGAAATGATGAAAAAATAATCTTAAAATATTGAACAAAGTTCATATCATTTGACTCTAAAAAAAAATACTTTAATAAGTAAAAAAGAATGGAGGGAGTATTTATTTGAAAAGTTAACCGTTGAAAACACATGTAAGTATCTTTATTTTTTTTATTTTCATACCTGAGTTATTAATTGTTCGAGTTTTCTACAATTATCACTAAATATTTATCAAAACACATCTTAATTATTAATTATTCACTTTTTCTGAACGATGGTGATTTTTAATAAAGCATTATTTTTGACATATTTGCACCTTCTTCCGTGATTAAAGTAAGATATCTGAACCATTACTTTTTTCGTGAGTTTCTTACCTTAACTTTTCATTATTCTCTTTACTTACCTAAATTATCACTCCTTTTATATTAAAACACACTTTGATGCTAAGTTGATCAAATATTTGTTCCCAATCGATATCGGGCATGTGTAGGCCAACTCAACATCGAGGTGTGTTTTAATACAAAAAAAAGTGATAGTTAAGATATGAAAGATAATAGTTTAGGTATATTTTTTACTATTAATTCTTTTTTTTTTCTACTTCTAATTAGAGAAGAGATCGCCTCTCTATCTCTCCCTGAGGTAATCGTATGAACTGCGTACACTTATCCTCCCCAGACCCCATTTGGTGGGAATATATTGGGTATGTTGTTGTTATTGTAATTAGAGAAGAGATCATATCATCTCATCTTTTAAGCAATGCTAGTCATTTGTATTATATTGGGTGTTTGCTTCAATTGCTTAAACAAAATATCAAAATATTAATCTCCATTTATTTTGATTTATGTGTCTTAGTTACTGTTTATATAGAGAGCTAAAGTATATTTTCTTAGACAATAATTAAATACAATTTAAATTAAATTTTATTTAAAATGTATTTAAAAACATTTCTTAGACAATAATTATTTTAAATATATTTTAAAAATATTTTGATCATAATCTTTCTATGCCCTTGAACATGCACTTATTTAGGAACAAAATCACAAACAAATAGAGCACTTATAAAGGAATGGAAGGAGTACTTTATTACAATAAATGTTTAGTCTAACTCTAAAAACAATCAATGAAATTAATCTCATAAATTCACGGGCTAACTCTCGACATTTTTGGGAAAATAATTAGTCACAAAAAAACTTGGACTTTTTTGTAAGTTAATAATTGATACAATTATTTTCAAATTCTTATATCCACAAATAGTAAAATCACTAAATGTGAAATCTATTTAATCCTCTTAATATAGTATTTTAATAAATATAATAACTTTGTACTAAAAATGTTGTCCAATAAACAAATATAAAAAAGAAGCCCAAGTCAACAGTTCATCAACCCATAAAGGGAGAAAAAACAAAGAGGAAAAGAGTATTGTAGTTTCGAATTAAATTTATTTACAAATGGCAAAGTTTCTTGCTGCACTTTTTGTCCTCTTTATTGCTATTACATCAGGTAGATCTCAATTATTTTTCATATATATACATATGCTTTACGACATTACAATTATTATATCGTTTAAGTTTTTTCGTTTGCAAATTGTTTGAATATGCTTTTTTTTTTAGCTGGAGTTCTATCGAAAACAACATCTCTATCTCTACGAGATAAAAATAAGGTCTGTATATATTATATCTTTTACATTGAATATGTTGTTATTGTTGTTGTTCTTACTTATTATTATATTTTAATTTTTGTGAATGCAGAAATGAGAATTGTACCAATGGTATATGGATTTTAGTGTGTTTTGCTCCGTTCTAAATCCTGGTGGCTGTAATTATTCATGCTTTACAGAAGTAGCTCCTCCTGCTGATTCTACGAGCTATAAGTTTCGCGGTGATGGTTCTACATATTGTCATTGTACATTTACTTGTCCCGAAGACATACATCAAAACAAGCAATTGAAGATCGCAACAACATCTGAACCTACACCTTATTGATGCTTTGGATCTAAGAAAATGTAGTACGAGTTATATAAAAATCTATATATTAATAAAATGTACGAAAATTATAGATTACATAGATTTTTATTTTTTGTTTCAAAATAAAAATCTATATAATCTATAATTTTCGTACGTTTCATTAGTATATAAGTTTTTGATCTCAAATGATGTTTTCATAGAGTTATATGTTCTCAACTTTTTTTTTTTAAGAGAAAATAGTACAAGGCTTGACTCAAAGCAAACATTTTAAGAACCATGGAAGAAATATATATATATATATACCCACAAAAAAAATACGCATAGAATGATTTTAGAGGTTTGTATTGGGATTCAAAAGTAACTCAAGTTTCTCACTTCATCACTCAACGCCTAAATGATGAATTTATGATATAGAATTATAAGTGGCTTTGCTCGTTATATATGTTACGTTATTGATTTTTCTTCGCACATGCACATATATTAATTTGTACCAAAAAAATATATGTGATGACAAAACAACATGTTGCATTCCTTGACTTGACGATAATATTTGTTGGGTACACACATTGAAGACTATGTGTTGAACTTGGTTTAATTTCCATTTTGAGAATCTTGAATCATGAAAGGTATCTTCTTCTTTCTTTTTTTTTTTTTTTTTTTTTTTTTTAAAACAAGAAAAATATTATTATTACAATGCGATAAAAAAAAAATAGACCTTGCACCTTAATTAATCTCAAAACATAATTTATAAGGTGAAGATTGTTCCAGACCTAAAAGGAGATCAAATCTCCAATCCCTCCATCAATGTGGGATTCAACATTCCTCACACGCCACACTCATGCCTATTTAACTGGATCATAATATATAATATGGAGCCACATAAATTAAGAATTGAAATCATTCTGACTCTGATATCATGGTAATTTTTGTTTTTGGAGGTCTAATTCAATCTCAAAAGCTAGTTCATAAGTTAGACTGTCCAAGACCACATAAGAAGACTAAGTCCCTGATCCCATCACTAATGTGGGACTATTAAAAAATTCTAACGGAGGGAAAAAAACAGTGAAAATTAAGTTTATATACATTGTATAAGGACTTTCTTTTTCTCGAGCCGATAGAGTCTATTGAAAACAACCTCTTTATCTCCTAAAATAGGAGTCAAACCCCACTTATGGGATTACACTTAACTTATCGTTGATTGTTCTGCACATAAAATTGAACAAGGTCGCAGACTATTGGATATTAAGATCATTGCAAGTATTGTTCCGACCGTTGTAAGTACTTGCATGCTAAGTTGTGCGGACTCTTCATTTTTGATGCCGTATCTGTATCGAATTCTCTAAAAATACTATTTTTTGAAAATTCGACACATACCTAGAGAGTTAATGGTCAAAGTATTCAGTTTTTTGGACTTTTCATACCTTAAATATACACGAATTTCCTGAACTATTATAAATTATTTATTATAATATATCTTAGCTATCAATTATTAATTTTGCTTTTTCCACCTCAATGATGATGATATTTCAGATAGAAAAAGTGAACAATTAATAAATAAAGCATGTTTTAATAGATAGTTTGTGATAGTTTAAATACAGACTCACATACCTGATAGTTCAGGTATGAAACTCGAAAAATCGAATACCTTAAACATGTTTTTATCCCTTTCTCTTATTTTTAGGGATATTAATTTTGATCTATCAATTACTGATAAATTAACGTATTGATCATTGTAATATCTAAATAAATATATTGAAGCTTTAAGTAACAAAAATATGTGTTTTTGATCTTTTTACGTGAAAAATATGTTATACTTATGTTATTTTAAGATTATATTAGCCTCAAACATTAAATAATAGTACAAAATTAATATTACATGCTAATTTAGATGTGTGTTTTTACCACTAACTTTTTTTTTCTACTTCTAATTAGTGAAGAGATCATTTCATCTCTTCAATCATTGATTTTAAATAGTACAACTCTAATCCTAGTAATTTGAATTATATTCGGTGGTGGCTTCAATTGTTAAAAAAAATCTCAAAATATTACTCCATTCATTTTAATTTATATGTCTTAATTAATATTTGGAGAGTTAAAGTATATTTTCTTTGAGAATAATCATTTTAAGTACTTTTTAAATATTTTGAATTGTTAAAAAAAATATTTAATCTATCTTTTTGTCATGAATATTGTTTTTTTTTTGTTGCGATAAAATTTTAGTCTGAAGACAATCCATGAATTAATCCTACATTCCACAGGATAAATTTGGACTTTTTTGAAAAAATAATTAAAGTCACAAAAAGCTTAGACTTGTTTATAAAGTTAATAATTAATACAATAATTAAAAGATTCTTATTTTCATAAATGGTAAAATCCATAGCAATTTGGATTATATTCATAGTTTTCTTAATTATTTAAATAAAATTTCCAAATATTAATCTATTCAATTTAATTTATGTCTTATTTAATATTTGGAGAGTAAAGTATATTTTTTTGACAATAATTATTTTAAATACTTTCTAAATATGTTGAATTGTTTAAAAAATATGTTTGACTTATTTTTTTCTCACAAAAAAATAATTTGATAATTTGTTGCACTAAAAGTTTATTCAAAAGACAATCCATGACATTAATCCCACATTCCACGGGATAACTTTGGACTTTTATGGGAAAATAATTAAAGTAACAAAAAGCTTGAACTTATTTATAAAGTTAATAGTTAATACAATTAATTACAGATTCGTATATCAATAAATAGTAAAATCATCAAATGTGAAATTCGTTTAATTCTCCTATATATAGTATTCTAATAAATATAATAAATTAGATACCAAAAAAATGTAGTGCATTTGTTGTCAAAAAAAAAAAAAAAAATATAAAAAGGAAGTCCAAGTCAAGAGTTCATCAATTCAAAAACAAAAAAGAAAAGAAAGAGTATTGTAGCTTTTAAATCAAAACACTATTTGCAAATGGCAAAGTTTCTTGGTTTAATTTTGGTTCTCTTTGCTGTTTTTGCATCAGGTAGATCTCTCTCTCTCTATATATATAGACACACACACACATTCTCTCTCTCTATCCTCTTCAAACTTTACTTGTAAAATTACACTGATGTGTTACTGTTGTTGTTCTTACTTGTTATTTTATTTTATTTTTTTGTGAATGCAGATATGAGAAGTCTCGCAAAGGATTATTTCAAAAATTGCCATATGGAATTTGATAATTATTGCATATCTGATGAGCAATGTTGGGTGCCATGCCTTACGCATGTATATATTGCTCCTGTTGATCCGGCGAATGCGACGTGTAAATCACACAATAATGGCACTTCATATTGTGATTGTTTATATACATGCACATGGAAAGGTTGTTGTTAGAATGTTGTACAAGTTAATCAATTATATAAAATCTATATAATCTATAATTTTCGTATCGTTCATTAGTATATAAGTCTTTGATCTCAAAACGATGTCTCCAAATAACACATGGAAAGGTTGTTGTTAGAATGTTGTACGAGTTAATCAATTATATAAAATTTATATAATCTATAATTTTTTTACCGTTCATTAGTATATAAGTCTTTGATCTCAAAACGATGTCTCCAAATAACGCATGGAAAGGTTGTTGTTAGAATGTTGTACAAGTTAATCAATTATATAAAATCTATATAATCTATAATTTTCGCACCGTTCATTAATATATAAGTCTTTGATCTTAAAACGATGTCTCCAAATAGTTAAATATTTTCGGCTTTATTTTGGAGAAATATTGTGGATCTTGACCCTAAGCAAATAACTTAAGAACGATGGAAGAAATATATACGCACAAACACATACAATGTTGTTAGGGCCTCACTTTATCACTTGACACCTAAATGATGAATTTATGATTTAGTCATAAGTAGTTTTGCTCGTTATATTTTTTATTAATTTTTGTTTGCGTACATACATATATTAATTTGATGGTTATATAAAAGAATTTATAAATTGGATTTTGTTTAGAAAATGAGAGAAAAATATTTGTTGGATGCACATTGAAGAGTACGTGTTGAACTTGGCTTTTATTCCATTGAAGAGCAAAATTTTCCACATCAATCCTTCATTGATGTGGAACTCAACATTGCCCACATGACACACTCGTGCCTATTAACTGGTTCATAATATATAATAATAAAGTCGGATAAATTAAGAATTGGAATTAGCCTGACTCTAATATCAACAACAACATATCCAGTGTAATCCCACAAGTGAAGTTTTGGGTGGATAGAGTATACGCAGATCTTACTCCTACCTTGGGAGGTAGCGAGATTGTTTCCGGTAGAATCTCAGCTCAAGTAAAAGAAAGTCTCTTTCACAATGTATATAAATTTAATCTTCACTACCTTTTTTCCCTCCATTCTAAATTTTTTGATTTTTTCAATAGTCCGACATCAGTTGTGGGATCGGGGACATGGTCTTCTTATGCGGTCTTGGGCAGTACTCACCTCATGAACTAATTTTTGAGATTGAGTTAGACCCAACACTACAATAAAAACAACCTTTAGTGGCAATAAATATTCACTTTAACAAGAGTGTTAAAATCTTTACCGGCATTAGTTAAATGTTATTGGATCCAATGTCGCTATAGGCTTTAGGGGCATTTACAAAGAAAGCTACAATGTAATTGTCTCTAGTAAATGCCACTAAAGCACATATTTAGCGGCAATTAAGTTATTACCGTTAATTAATTGTCGCTAAAGATCATTTTCGGTGTAGTGCAATCATTAATTTTTGGGTTTTTCCATTAATCATTAATTAATTTTGATATATGATTAAGTATATAAGACCTTCAATTATTGTGGTAATGCATTTTATGTCTCTTCGAAAGTGCAACAAGTATTGCTTTTTTGCATAGTGTTGAAAAAGTTTCAGTTAGCGTTTGGACATGCGATTCATCTCGTGAAATTGCAATCTGAATTTCGCACCCAAAGACATTCATGATTTCAGTCCGCAAAGCTCTCCAGACCAAATGGATTGTGCAAAATGGATGATGCAGTTCTCTGGAAAGACAATTTGGAGATATTATCCAATATAAAAAATGTGTCGTTAGAAAAAAAATAAAATATGTATAACGAGTAGAACCATTCTTCACTTTGAATCATAAATTCGTTATTTAGGTGTCGAGTGATGAAGTGATAAACTTAAATTACTTTTGAGCATCGATGTAAAATCCTAAATTCATTCGTTTTGGGTCAAGTCCTGCTCTATTTTCCCTACTATAAAGCTGAAAATATATAGTTATTTGGAGACATCATTTTGAGATCGAAAACTTATATATTAATAAACGATACGAAAACTATAGATTACATAGATTTTTTATAGAACTTATCTCGTACAATATTTTCTTGGATCCAAAATATCAATTAAGTGCAGGTTCAGATGTTGTTGCAATCTTTAATTGTTTGTCTTGATGTATGTCTCCGTTACAGAAAAATAAACATTCGCAAAATGAAGTACCATTGTCCATTGTTGCATAACATACATGTCACCGATTCAACCTTACGGCCGATTAATAATGTAGTGCAATATTTGTGACATAGCTCGGGTTTTGTTGGGGGTGCAAATATTAATACCAAGATCAATATAGCATTGTTTTCCATATACTATTGGAACAATTCTCATATCGACATTCACAAAAATTAAAATGAAATAACAAGTAAGAAGAAGAATAACAACAAGAAGCATATCCAAATAGTTTGAAAAAAATAAATATAAAAGTAATATAATGATTGTAATATTCTAAAGCATATGTGTATATAAAAGTAATTGAGATCTACCTGATGCAATAGCAACAAAGAGGATAAAAGATAAATCAAGAAACATTGCTATTTGCAAATAGTGATTTAATACGAAAGCTACAACATTGGTTTTCCTTCTTTTTGGATTGGTGTACTCTTGTCTTATGCTTTCTTTTTATACTTGTTTATTTGATAACAAGAGCACTACATTGTTGGTATCTAATTTTATATTTATTAGAATACTATATATAGAAGAATTAAATGGATTTTGTGTTTGAAGATTTTACCATTTATGGATATAAAAAAAGTTGCTGTTTTGTTTTGCAGCAGCCAATCAGCAGGTGATAAAGTTTGTAGTTGATCGTTTGGACTTTCTCAGGAAAGTCTAGGTTTGCTCCTACCTCCATCTCGGCCGACATCTTGCTCTCGAGGGGGTAGGGTCCTGGAGCGAACTACTCATTGCTATGTTACCCCAACCCAAGGAAGGGCATTTGGTGAGGTGTTGGAAATTTCTTTGGCATGACAACGACCATTTTTTATTTTCTTAGTTGTCGTTTAATGTTCAACTTATGCCATTGGTTGCAACTGGAACAACAGAGTATTTGTCGTCCTGCAGCTTCTGTGGGGGAAAAATCCGCCTGAATCGGATTTTTTGAGGAACGTATCGAGAGAGAATTGGATTTGGTTAGACTACAATGTGTGGTTGGTAAACAAGGATCGGTTTTTTAGCAAGGTACAGAATGTATCGTCAAATATTCAATATGATTCCACAAGATCTAGTTTCGTTTAAGTAACGGATTCTAGCCAACTGAAAGGATATTCTGATCAATCCAGAGATCATTTGGATTCCACTTGTAACTCTAAATAAAAAGGGTCATTGCCTTGTAGTTCATATTGTGATAAACCTGCTAATAGCCAAAGGCTAAAGTATACAGACAATAGACACTAAAACTTATTTTTAACACTGCAAAAAGGCAAATACTTGTTTGTTGGGCAGATAGAAAATCTATATATGTTGCACTTCCGAAGAGACATACTTGATCCTACGAGGTACAGACCGCGCAAACTTGTCAGTGAAAAGGTTGTTTTTGTTCCTCAAGCTCGGAAAGCTTGAGAGATTGGAGCATCTTCATGGCACCTATCTTGTGCACTCTAAATATTTGTCATTTTTGAGGATTCTACACTGCTACAGTGAAAGGAAAAAGCAGTGGTAGCTCATGTGATATATAATTGGGCAACAAGCATCTAACTTCCAAGCACGAAACAGTGCAAAGGCGCTTTATCGCATTTACTTAAGTTCAACAAATTCAGCTAAAATGCCCTTTATAGATACAACAACATACCCTGTGTATTTCCACAAGCTCGGTATTTGTACCTGAAATAAAATTAATGACTGTTTTGGTAATTGAAACATTTTACGTCTCTCCATTTGAAATAGCCAATTTATGAACTGAAAATGGTACCCAATTGATTTCATCATCATCGATGTATGTCAACGTAGATATTTGCAAGAGCTCCAAGTCCTCATCTTTGTCAGCTTCTTCATCATCCTATTCCTACTGAATGAATGACATATCAGTTCCAATATAATTTCGTCATGTATGAAGTATAATAGGTTTCAGAGAAGATCATTACTCTCTTGTTTCCCCCGAAAATTCTATTGTAGAAGATTGTATACAGCAATTATACCTAAGCTATGAAATTCACAACAAAATTAGAGGGGGAGGAATGCAAGTATGATGATCAGATCCACTACATACTACAAGAACCTTGGACTTCATGAATACTTCTAGATTTAGTCGAGCGCAATATGGTGGTGGTCATACAATGTTGAGCTGCTTTTTTTCATATTATGCTAGCTCTCGAGTATAAAGCTTAATTAGTTAGTAAAGTTAAAGAAGAGGAGCCTGGAGTAACTAGTAAAGTTGTTGTCCTGTGATCAGGAGGTCACAGGTTCAAACCTTGGAAACAGCCTCTGGCAGAAATGCAAGGTAAGACTGCGTACAATAGATCTTTGTGGTCGGGCCCTTCCTTAGATCCTGCGAATAGTGAAAGCTTTAGTGCACCGGGCTTCCCTTTTTTAGTTAGTAAAGCTAAAACCATTTTGATCGTGACAACCTTACACAGTGACGTTCCCTATGATGCAGTCGAGAGCACATCAAATACTGATGTTGCACTCTGGTTAAGCTTTTCGTCAGTACATCTGAAGGCTGATCATAAGTTGAAATGTACATGGTCTTCATTAATCCCTGTTGGATCTTTTCTCTTACAAAATAACAGTCTATTTCGATATGCTTTGTTCTCTCATGATATACAGAATTTGCAGCCATTTGTAAGGCAGCTTTGTTGTCACTATATATGCTAATAGGCATTGGAGTTGAATTCCAAGATCTTTGATCAGTCCTGTGAGCCGGTGGCAAAGCTAGAAATTTTGCTAAGAATGTTCAAAACTTTAGTATATATATCTCTAAAAAGTTGTTTTTGATCTATATACACAGTATAATTTTCTAGATGCATAATAATTTTTTGACGAAGAGTATTTGAGTGACTACCATTGGGTCAATGTAGCTACGCCACTGTTGTTAAAGCCAAGTTAGTTCTATTACTGTTGAAGCTAAACTCCTATATTCAGCTTCTACTGAGCTTCTGGATACTGCGGACTGTTTCTTTGATTTCCAAGATATCAAAGATACTCTCAGTTTGACAACAAAACTAGTTACTGACTTTCTTGACACTAAACAGGACAATAAGCTGTTAGGATGTCCAATTTATTATTCCTTCCGTCCTAATTTATATGACACTTTATTTTTTAGTCAGTCAAAAAAAAAGATATATTTTATAGAGTATTTACTAACAATTTAACTTTAAAATGTCAATTTCACCCTTAAAAAGATGATTTATAACTACACAAATACCTATTGCTTATTTTAGACCAAAAATTTCAAAAGTCTTTTCATATTTGTTAAACTGCATGCCTAGTCAAACATTCATGTGAGACGACCTCTTTACTCGAGGTGCGTTTTAATATAAGAAAGTGATAGTTTAGGTATGAAGCTCGCAAAGGTAAAACTCTAATGCTAGTAATCTAGAATATATTCAGTGTTTGCTTCAGTTGTTTAACCAAATTCTTAGAATATTAATCCATTTGTTTTAATATATATATTTTACAGAAAATAAATATTTTCTAAATATTTTGGACCATTAAAAAACTATATTTGATCTAGTTTTTTTGTCACAAAAATTTTAACTTTTTATTTGTTGCAATAAAAGTTTAGTCGAAAGACAATTCATGAAATTAATCCCACATTCCACAGGATAACATTGGACTTTTTTGGAAAAATAATTAAAGTCACAAAAAATATGAACTTGTTTATAAAGTTAAAAATTAGTGCAATGATCTAAAAAAATTTATGTCCATAAATGGTAAAATCATCAAATACAAAGCCATTTAACTCTTCTATATATAGTATTCTAATAAATACAAAATTAGATACCAAAAAATGTAGTGCTCGTGTTGTCAAATAAACAAGTATAAAAAGAAAGCCTAAGTCAAGAGTTCATCAACCCAAAAAGAAGGAAAACAAGTATTGTAGCTTTCATATTAAATCACTATTTACAAATGGCAAAATTACTTGGTTTATTCTTTATCCTCTTTGCTGTTATTGCATCAGGTAGATCTCAATTACTTTTATATACACATATGCTTTAGAATATTACAATCATTACATACTTTTATATTTCTTTTTTTTTCAAACTGTTTGGATATGCTTGTTGTTGTTATTCTTCTTCTTACTTGTTATTTTATTTTAATTTTTGTGAATGCAGATATGAGAATTGTTCCAATAGTATATGGAAAACAATGCATTGGTGATGTTGGTTTTAATATTTGCACCCCCACAAAACCAGAGCTATGTTACAAATATTGCAATGCATTTTTAGTCGGCCATAAGATTGATACAGTGACATGCATGTTACGCAGTGATGGTTCTTCATATTGCGAATGTGTATATACCTGTAAAGATGGTATACATCAAGGCAAACAATTGAAGATTGGAACAACATCTGAACCTGCACTTAATTGATATTTTGGATTCAAGAAAATGTTGTACGAGATATAAGTTCTATAAAAAATCTATGTATTCTGTAGTTTTCGTACCTTTCATTAATACATAAGTATTCGATCTCAAAATGATGTCTCCAAATAACTACATATTTTCGGCTTTATATTGGGAAAAATAGAGCAGGGTTTGATACAAAGCGAATGAATTTGGAATTTTATAACGATGCTCAAAAGTAATTTAAGTTTATCACTTCATCACTCGACACCTAAATAATACATTTATGATTTGAAGTCAAGAATGGTTCTACTAGTTATATATGTTTTTAATTTTTCTTCGCTCACACACATATATTAATTTGGAAATATATATATATATATATATATATATATATATATATATATATATATATATATATTGAGTTTTGCTAACATACTACGTGAAGGTAGTATGTTAGCAATGTATCCATTTTATTGCTCTCAAAGATACCCCTGTTAACACACTAACAACGCATTAATAAGAGACGTTATATTGTCTTTTCACCTAAAGATCTAAAGCCACCCTCTCTTTACCCTCTTTGCTTTTCTTCTCATTCCTCAACATTGATGACACAACAGCTGCGGTTGGGTGGCTGGGAGCTCGGGAGATGTCGAACGACAAGCTTTCCGCTGATGAAGGTGTTGGGTGTGCGAACCAAAGTCCCAAATTCATAGTCGAAGTGATTGGAAAGTTACATATAAGGTGTATGATCTCTTAATGGTGTGAGGTCTTTTGGGGAAAAACGTGCAGATTTGGTCCAAAGCGGACAATATCACACCATGTAAGAGTGTCTTTGGGCTTGTTGAGCCCAACAACTGATATCAGAGCCCAGATTCGGCGGGATGAGTATGAGGATGTGGCAGGGGTATGGAGTGCGGGGGGCTCAGTCTACTTACCCTTACGAGCTTGGAGATGCACACACAAGAAGAAGCTAGTTGCGGGCTTCGGTTGCCATAAATACTCAAACGATGTGAGTGGCACATAGTGAATCTCGAAATTGACCCGTGGATCATGGTGTTGGGCCACGTGGAACTTAGTTCGAGGGAGAGATTATTGGGTGTGAGTGACACATAGTGAATCTCGAAAATTGACCCGTGGATCGTGGTGATGGACCACGTGGAACTTAGTTCGAGGGGAAGATTGTTTGGTGTGAGAACCAAAGTCCGACATTGGTAGCTGAAGGGATTGAGAAGCTACACTGAGGTCTTTTAGGAAAAATCGGGTGAACTTGACCCAAAGCGGCCAATATCCCAACAGAAGGGTTGTGCTTGCCAATGGTGGCCCTTATTTGTACCAATCGCTAAGTAAATTTTATTAAAAAATCTAAACGCACTTCATCTCTGCTCAATAAATTTTGCTTGAAACATATTTATATTGGATAATATTTCCAAATTGTCTTTCTAGAGAACTGCATCATCAATTTTGCACAGTCCATATGATCTGGAGAACTTTTCGGACTGAAATCCCGAATGTCTTTGGGTGCGAAAGGGCAATTTCACGAGATGAAATTGCATGTCCCAACGCTAACTAAACCTTATTTTCAACACTCTGCGAAAAGGTAATACTTGTTTGTTGGGCAAATAGAAAATCTATAGCAATGATCAATGGTAAAGATTAAAAAAGCATTACCACAATATTTGAAGGTCTTATATACTTAGTTATATATCAAAATTAATGGTTAATGGTAAAACCAAAAGAAAATTATTGAATTGGACTTAGTTCTATCTTTGTTATCACTTAAAGAAGTGCTCTCAAAATACTATTACTACTTTTTCTATCTTAAACACTGATGGTTTGAATGGATTTAACTTACGTACACGGATCGAGTAAAGAACTTTAAATACGAAAAAGTAATAGATATATTTATTTGTGGAATAAAGTGTCAAACCTTCTTTAATTTTGTTTTCCAGTTTATTATTTTTTCTAACAGTATCCACTTTTATGATATTGAGTTCATCTAAATTCGATATGTACTCTTTTTAACGCGAAGCATTATGCGTAATAATTTACTTAAGTTCAGCAACCCAGTGTATTTTCATAACTGGGGTCTCAAAATGGTGGTGTCCTTTTTAAATTTGCTAGAAAAATCTCCATCTATCACAAATGAATAACCAAAATGCTAAACAAGCTCACTATGTCACCAATTATTAACAGCTTAACTAACTCCTAACTACTGACCTCCACACTCCCCCTCAAACTGTGTCACCAATTGCTTTTGACCTATATACACAAAATTATTTTCTACATGTATAATATAACTTTTTGACGAAGAGTGTTCGAGAGACTATCCATGGGTCAATATAGCTACGCCGACCGCCGTTGCTGTTAGCCAAGTTAGTTTTGTTAGTGTTGAAGCTAAACTCCTAGCTTCTACTGAGCTTCTGGATACTATGGAATGTTTCTTTGATTTTCAAGATATCAAAGATTCTCCCAGTTTGATAAAAAAAACCAGTTACTGACTTTCTTGATACTGGACATGAAGCCCAGTCAGCATCACAATAAGCTGTTAGGATGTCCAATATATTTTTGATGATCCTTAAAGCAGCATTCATGTGAGCGTTTTGATCGAGGTATGTTTTAATATATAAAGAAGTGATAGTTTAGGTATGAAACTTGCAAAAAGGTGATAGTTTAGGTAGGTAAATAGAATAATGAACAATTGAGGTATGAAACTCGCGAAAATTTGATAGTTTAAGTGTGTGTTTTTATCATCAAGCCTTAGTTTTTCTACTTCTAATTAGAGAAGAGATCATTTCATCTCATTAAGCAATGATTTTAAAAGGTAAAACTCTAATGCTAGTAATTTGGATTATATTATATGTTTGCTTCAGTTGTTTAAACAAAATCTTAGAATATTACTCCATTCGTTTTAATTTATATGTTTTAATTAATATTTGGAGAAAATTAATGTATATAATTTTTTTTACATAAAACAAATATTTTCTAAATATTTTGGACCGTTACACAAATATATTTGATCTATTTTTTGTCAATTTTTTTTTTAACTTTGTACTTTGTTGCATTAAAAGTTTAGTCGAAACAATCTATGAAATTAATCCCACATCCACACAATAACATTGGACTTTTTTGGAAAAATAATTAAAGCCACAAAAAGTATGGACTTGTTTATAAAGTTAATAATTAATTCAATTATCTAAAAAAAATTAATATCCATAAATGAAAAAAAAAATCATCAAATACAAAATCCATTTAATTCTTCTATATATAGTATTCTAATAAATATAATAATTAGATACCAAAAATGTAATGCTCTTGTTGTCAAATAAGCAAGAATAAAAAGGAAGCCTAAGTCAAGAGATCATCAATCCGAAAAGAAGAAAAAAAAAGTATTGTAGCTTTCATATTAAATCACTATTTACAAATGACAAAGTTTCTTGGTTTATTAATTTTTATCCTCTTTGCTGCTATTGCATCAGGTAGATTTCAGTTACTTTTATATATACATATGTTTTATAATAGTATAATTATCATATTATTTATGTATTTTTTCACACTGCTTGGATATGTTTTATTTTAAGTTGATGGTCCATCGGAAACAGCCTCTCCATCTCTACAAGATAGGGAGTCGGCATACTCTCTACCTTCTCCAAATCCCACTCGTGAGATTATACTTGTTTATACCTATCCAAAAATCTTTTGCATTCATAATTCAAAACGTTTTTATGCTAATCTCCTCTCAGAAGTCCCTACTGCTACCTCGTTAAAGACCTTGCCAGCAAAATAGCCGATGATCGAGGATGATTGCAATAATACTGAGTATGTTATTATTATTGTTCTTATTTGTTGTTTTATTTTAATTTTTGTGAATGCAGATACGAGAATTGTTCCAACGGTATACGGAAAAGAATGCACTGTTGATGTTGGTTTTAATATTTGCTCCATTGAGGAATTTGATGAGAAATGTAACCAACCATGTGATGATGCAGTAGTTGCTCCTGTTGTTCATGCATGGTGTAGATTACGCATCGATCATTCAACATACTGCAGATGTATATATAACTGCGCGGAAGATCACAACAACGTTTGAACCTACACCTTATGGATGTTTTTGGTCTAAGAAAACGTTGTACGAGTTAATTAGTTATATGAAAATCTATGTTATCTATAATTTTCATATTGTTTATTAATATATATAAGCCTTTGATCTCAAAATGATGTCTCCAACTAGCTATATATTCTCAATTTTATTTTTGGGGAAAATAGTGTGAGACAACCCAAAGCGAATAATTTAAGAACACAAAGGTCGAATTCATTAAATTTAAATTCTGAATGCGAACAATAGTGAAAGCTATCTAAGTTCATTCCATGTACTTGGTCAACATATATTTCTTCATGACAAACAAAATGTTTGTTTAAATGATATTAAGTCATATATTATTACACATGAACTTGTTTGGGAGAGAAAACTAACCAAAAGAAAAGATTACTGTTAAATTTGCTAATGAATATTGTCATCATTTTAGTGACCAAAAAACAACATATGTAAATTTTCAAATGAAAACACACCTCGATGTTGAGTTGGCTAAATATCTGTTCTCAATTGATAACAAGAGCTACAAAGATTCCCCTCGTATTCTCGCTCTAAAATTATACAGGGCATTCTTTTGTAGCAGCTAATCAGTTGGAGTTTAGTTGCCCAAAAGTACGATAAGTTCTTGCAAAACACTGGGATCACTAAACAACATTAGAAGTCCCCAAGTGTGCATCTTATGGGGGCCGTCAAGCACATACGGCAAGGACCAAGGGAGATCTCGTTGTTGCATAGGTTAGGTCGGAGTAAGGTGCCATCGGACTTTCAACAGGTAGTCTCACGATCAGGCACTCATGCCCTGACATTGTCAGTGTATCAGGCACCCGTTGGTCACTATCCGGTGTCCTTAGAGTTGTAAGTCGAGTCACATAACTTAAAATAACAACAAAACTAAATGCAAAACCACAACTCCGTATCAAATCAAAACTAGTACTTTGAGACTACTTAGCTACTGATGTTCTGTTCTTCAAACTCGAACTAAATTAAAAGCATCCCGAAGAATCTGTTAGCATTGCAAACCATTATTGGACAAAATGATAGGGAAAGTGACTGCTTGGACTAGCAGATTTTTGTCCTACGCGCTATATTTGGAGCGTACTCTTCTCGATTCAAGCCTTTTGGTCACAGGTCTTTGTACTTCCTAAAACGGTAATCAAGAAGATAATAACAATATACTGGACCTTTTTGTGGACTGGTGACAAGCAAAAGTCTAACAAATCCCTAATTGTCTGGGATTCGCGATGCCCCAAAGCTGCAGGGGGAATAATCTTCATTGATTTGGAAACTTGGAACAAAGCAGCCATTTGTAGAGAGTTCTGGAACTTCTGCGTTAAAAAGATAGGCTATGGATTCAACGAATTCATGCCTATTATGGAAGTATGGCTCATTACGGGAGGCAAGATGTGACCAAGCCTCGTGGCTGATACAAGAAATCATCTTTGGATGTCAATATGACCCAACCTCCCGAGCATCCATGACCCCTAAATCTTAGGTCCGCCACTGAAAGAATGTCAAGTTAAAAGATGGTCAAGTTCATCCATCACAATTAAGGAGTCAAATGTTACACAAATGAGTTTGTAACTTCAGCCATTAACTCCAAATGGAGCAATGTAGCAAGCAACTATGGTAACTTAAGCCATTACTAACGTGTGGCAGTAAAGTGCTAGAAATGCAATATAAAACATTATAATATTATAAAATTACTATTAAAATGCTCAAAATCCATCACAATCCATGAAATTAGTCTCAAAATCCATCACAATCCATGGGTGTATGGAGTCTACATTAAAGATGACACGATATGGAACCATAGAGAACGAACTGATAGTAGTTGGTATTGGAGGAAAATAACTTCTTCGAAGGGAAGGATGCAACACTGCTGTGCACAGGTACAGTTCATCGTTAGAGCTAATCGGAAGTATTCAATAACGAGAGGATATACCTTTATCTGATTGGAAACCATGCTAAGCTTGAAGTAGCCGAGTTAGTTTGGAACACTGTATCACTGCCTAAGCACAGATTTGTCATGTGGATTGCAGTTCATGATAGACTTCTACACATGAATATTCATATAGAAGATGTCAACTGTTTTTTTTTTGGTAACTAATACGTAGTTTATTAATCACCAAAGCGTCGACAATACAAAACCAAAGCTAGCATACTACACTCTAGCTATCTCATATCAGTAACTACATCGACTCAGCTAGACATACATTCACCTAAACCAACAGACACTAGCTAGAATATCAAGCTAAGTAAAAAAACTTGCCCGGACATTACATATATATGCTATCTCCCTAGAAATGACTTCATAATCTCTGGCTTTCTTCTCAAAGATTCGCTTGTTTCTTTCTAACCAGACAGCATCCAAAGTTCTATTGAAGACTGATTCAAAGTATGACCTGGTCAATTTAGTTTGTTAGTAGTTTCCTATATTCTTGGGCTGTTAGCAGGTCATGGTGCAGTAGTTTTTTAGTTTACTGTTATTGATTAGTTGTTCCTTAATAAATGGTAGTAGTGGTCAGCTAGTGACTTAGTGGTTTGTTGTTTTTGTAAGCCTATATAATGGCTGTATTTTCCTTTGTTTTAATATACAGAAAAAGCTGAGTTTCAGCACATATCCACAACTCTTACTTTCAGCCTCTATTCTTTAAGTATAGCAGTCTCTTTTACCCAACATCTGTGGTATCAGAAGCCATGGCAGGTAGCAGCAATCCATCGAGTGTGGCACAACCACTCATTCCCATCTTCAAAGGAGAAAGCTACGAATTCTGGAGTATTCGTATGAAAACTATACTCAAATCTCAAGATCTTTGGGACTTGGTAGAAAGTGGATTTGCAGATCCTGACGAAGAAGATAGAGCAGATCCTGACGAAGAAGATAGACTGCGAGACAACAAGCAAAAAGATGCTAAGGCGCTGGTGTTTATCCAACAAGCTGTCCATGATAGTATTTTTTCACGAATCGCTGCAGCAACCACATCAAAGCAAGCGTGGTCCATTCTGCAGAAGGAGTTTCAAGGTGATTCAAAGGTCATTGTTGTGAGATTGCAGTCACTTCGGCGTGACTTTGAAACCTTGATGATGAAAAGTGGAGAATCGATTGCTGATTTTTTGTCCAGAGCAGTGGCAATCGTCAGCAAAATGCGATCCTATGGCGAAAAAGTTACTGACCAGACCATTGTGGAAAAGATATTGCGAAGCTTGACTCCAAAATTTGATCATGTAGTTGCTGCTATAGAAGAGTCTAAGGATCTTTCAGTATTTTCCTTTGATGAATTGATGGGATCTCTTCAAGCTCATGAGGCGAGACTCAATCGATCTGCTGAAAAGAATGAAGAGAAGGCATTCCAGGTGAAGGACGCAACAATTAAATATGGAGAAACCAATGGTCCAGCAAACAGAGGTCGAGGAAGAAGAGGATTCCGCGGTGGCCGAGGTCGTGGTTATGGAAGAGGCAGAGGAAGAAATGATGGGCACAGGCAGTCCAATGAGCAAGGTAACACAAAAAATGGCATTCAATGTCATCATTGTCAGCGCTACGGACATATAAGGGCTGATTGCTGGTATAAAGACCAGAAAATAAACTTTGCAGCAGGAGAAAATGAGGAAGAGAATTATCTCTTTATGGCTTGCGTTGATACAGACCATAAGCCAAGTGATTTATGGTTTGTAGATAGTGGTTGTTCAAATCATATGACAGGTGCCAAATCCTTGTTCCAGGAGCTAGATGAGAAGCAAAAGAAAAAGGTGCAGCTTGGCAACACAAAAGAGATGCAGGTTGAAGGAAAAGGCACTGTGGGTGTCGACACTAGCCACGACAAAGTAAAAATGTTGGATAACGTTCAATTTGTACCCGATTTAGGATACAATTTGTTGAGTGTTGGACAACTAATGACTGATGGGCATTCTCTTTGGTTTGATGACGATGCTTGTGTCATTACAAATAAGAAGTCAGGCAAAAAGGTCCGCATCACCATGACTCCAAACAAGATGTTTCCGCTGGATATTTCTAATATGGAAAATTTTGCTCTCGCTGCAAGTGCAAAGGATGACTCGAAGTTGTGGCATTTGAGGTATGGTCACCTCAACATAAAGGGACTGAAATTGCTAGTTGACAAAGGTATGGTTCTTGGACTACCAAAAATTGATTCTATTGAATTGTGTGAAGGGTGCATTTATGGAAAACAAACTAGAAAGTCTTTTCCTGTTGGAAAGGCTTGGAGGGCTTCAAAGTGTCTTGAATTAATACATGCTGATTTATGTGGACCTATGCATACTACATCTTTTGGTGGGAGTCGTTATTTTTTACTCTTTACTGATGATTGTAGTCGCATGAGTTGGGTCTATTTTTTGGAAAACAAATCAGAAACGTTTCAGAAATTCAAGCACTTCAAAGCCAAGGTTGAGAAGCAAAGTGGTTTGTCCATCAAAACTTTACGCACTGATAGAGGCGGTGAATTCTTGTCCAAGGAATTTAATCTCTTTTGTGAAGAAAGCGGCATCCACAGGGAACTAACAACACCTTATACTCCGGAGCAAAATGGTGTTGCTGAGCGAAAAAATCGCACTGTTGTGGAGATGGCAAGAAGCATGTTACAAGCAAAGGGACTTCCGAATCATTTTTGGGCTGAAGCTGTGGCGACATCAGTCCATTTATTGAATTTGTCTCCCACAAAGACTGTTATGAATCAAACTCCATTTGAAGCTTGGCGGGGTAGAAAACCATCTGTAAGTTATTTAAGAATTTTTGGTTGTATTGCTTATGCTTTGGTAAATTCCCAATTTCGTCACAAGTTGGATGAAAAATCTGAAAAATGTATTTTTATTGGTTACTGCACACAATCCAAAGCATATAGACTGTATAACCCTCTTAGTAAAAAGATTTTAATCAGAAGGGATGTAGTATTTGATGAAATGACAAGCTGGAATTGGAGTGGAAGCAATGGTAAGATGCAAGAACAGATTCCTATGTCGACTGGAATCTCTTTTGAAGGAATTCAACAGCTAACTCCTACAGCCACAACAACGGGTTCTTCTACAACTTCCCCAGATTCATCTTCTTCAGCTTCACCGAGCAGAAACTCTTCATCTACAACTCTTGAAGAGTCTCCAGATGAGCCAATTCCATTAAGAAGATCAACAAGGCTTACAAAGCCGAACCCCAAGTATGCTAATGACATGTACACAACTTGTCAATTTTCTTTTGCTGTTTCAGATCCTATACATTATAGAGAAGCAGCTGAAAGTGAAGAGTGGCGGAGAGCGATGTTAGAAGAGATGAAATCTATCGAAAAGAATGGCACATGGGAGATGGTGGAATTACCAGAAGACAAAAATGCAATTGGCTTGAAGTGGGTGTTCAAGACAAAGTTTGCAGCAGATGGGAGCCTACAGAAGCATAAAGCTCGTCTTGTGGCAAAAGGATATGCGCAACAATATGGTATTGATTTTGAAGAAACATTTTCTCCGGTAGCTCGATTTGAAACTGTTAGACTTGTTCTAGCATTGGCTGCACAGTCACAATGGCTAGTTTATCAATTTGATGTCAAGTCGGCATTTCTCAATGGAGACTTACAAGAAGAGGTCTACGTAGCACAACCAGAAGGTTTCATAAAGAAGGGCGATGAAACAAAGGTCTACAAGCTAAAAAAGGCATTGTATGGTTTGAAGCAAGCCCCTCGAGCGTGGTATAGCAAAATCGATGGGTATTTTCAGGAAAAGGGATATATGAGAAGTGAGAATGAACCCACGTTGTATGTAAAGAAGAAAGATAATGATTTCATCATTGTTTGCCTTTACGTTGATGATATTATTTATACTAGCTCTTCTATTTCTCTAGTCGATGAATTCAAGTCTCAAATGATGAATGAGTTTGAGATGTCGGATATGGGTTTATTACATTATTTTCTTGGCCTTGAAGTCCATCAAGATGAAGATGGAATATTTCTGTCACAAAGGAAATATGCCAGGGACCTTCTCATTAAATTTGGTTTGCTTAATTGCAAGCCTGCAGCTACACCTATGAATGTTGGTGAAAAGTTGCAGCTTAATGACGGAGCAGAGATGGATGATGCTAGAAGTTTCAGAAGCCTAGTTGGAGGTTTGATTTACCTAACCCACACTCGCCCCGATATTGCATTTTCTGTTGGTGTCATTTCCAGATTTATGCAACAACCTTCAAAGGTTCATTTTGGAGCAGCAAAAAGGGTTTTGCGTTATATCGCTGGAACTATAGACTATGGGATTTGGTACTCACAAGTTTCCAATCTCAGATTATGTGGGTTCACTGATAGTGACTATGCTGGTTCGTTGGATGATAGACGGAGCATTTCAGCTCATGTCTTCACTCTAGGTTCAGGTGTGGTGGCTTGGAGTTCAAAGAAGCAAGCTACAACAACGTTGTCAACCTCAGAAGCCGAGTATATTGCAGCAACTTCAGCAGCTTGTCAAGCCGTATGGCTAAGGAGAGTGTTAGCAGATCTTCAACAAGAGCAGAAGGGAGCAACAGAGATATTATGTGACAACAAATCAACTATCTCCATGACAAAGAATCCAAGTTTTCACAGCAGAACTAAACACATTGATGTTCGCTTCCATTTCATTCGTGATTTGGTTGCAAAGGAGGAAATAATATTGAAGCATTGCAGCACTCATAAACAATTAGCTGATATACTGACAAAGTCTTTGGCAGCAGACAAGTTTATCTATTTGAGGGCTTTGCTTGGTGTCTGTAACTTTGAATCAAGGGGGAGTATTGAAGACTGATTCAAAGTATGACCTGGTCAATTTAGTTTGTTAGTAGTTTCCTATATTCTTGGGCTGTTAGCAGGTCATGGTGCAGTAGTTTTTTAGTTTACTGTTATTGATTAGTTGTTCCTTAATAAATGGTAGTAGTGGTCAGCTAGTGACTTAGTGGTTTGTTGTTTTTGTAAGCCTATATAATGGCTGTATTTTCCTTTGTTTTAATATACAGAAAAAGCTGAGTTTCAGCACATATCCACAACTCTTACTTTCAGCCTCTATTCTTTAAGTATAGCAGTCTCTTTTACCCAACAAGTTCTACCCTTTGCATTGTCTTTCACCCAATCTAAATGTTGCCCGCATGAATTAGCTTGGCAGGTAGGTCTCTGTAGCCATCGCAAAAGTCTGTTCCATAGATACTTAGAGAAGGAACAATCCATATATAAATGATATCTAGTCTCAAAGAAGTTGTGGCAGAACACACATTCTGGATCCACTGCAATTCCCCATTTCAACAAACTGTCGGCAGTGACCAATTTACCATGAAACTGCAGCCACATATAGTAAATTGAGCCTTAGGTCTAGCAGCATTTTTGTACATTAGATATTTCCAGGATTTGTAGGGGAGCCTTGGAGTAACGGGTAAAGTAGTTGTCATGTGACCAGGAGGTCACGGGTTCAAGACTTGGAAACAGCCTCTGGCATAAATTCAAGATAAGGCTGTGTACAATAGACCCCTATGGCCGGGCCCTTCCCCGGACCCTGCGTATAGTGGGAGCTTTAGTGCACCGGGCTGCCCTTTTAGATGTTTCCAGGATACCTTAGGATGCACAGGGAGAAGATGAGTGTAAATCTGTTTAGTGATGCTTCCCACTGATGAATTAATCTGCACCTGTGCTACAACCTGGCTGGATGCCAAGATCCAACATGCCCGAGTAGGAACACTAACAGTTTCGATGTGTGATTATGTTGCATGAGTGAAAGATGAACTCATAAAATGGTCCAACATCTAATTGCCTGCATCAGGAGACTTGAAGACATTGGAGATGATCAGAAACGTAGCACCGGAAGATGTTCAAGAAGGAGGTGGTGGTTGCTCTATGGGTAGCGATGGTCTATTATATTTGAAAAGCAAGAAACCGAAAACTTGGTGTACAGATACAACATACAGATACAAAGGAGAAAATTATAACACGAGAAATTGTAGAGAGGATAGGACATTTTCAATATACCAAGAGAGCATCTAGATGTAGAGTTTTTTGGTCTTGTTCCGATGAGGAAAAAAATCTTTTTTAAAGGCATCTCAGCAAAAGAGAATTGATAAACATAAGGCGAGCGCCAAAACGCTAGCACAAACTGCTCTTTGTAATTAGAGTTCTGGTTATTCGGAGGCCTATTCCTCATGGCAACCTTCATAGAAGGGGATGGTGAGATTGGGTGCTCTTAGCTTGTATGTTTTTGTTTTGTTAATGGTAATATTCATGTTTGTTGTTAAAAAAAAAAAACTAATTAATAATCGTGGTGTACTGGTCAATTTTCGCATCTTGACTAATATTACGAGGTACATGCTATTGTTACCTGCCATTAGCACAAGTACCGAATAACTCTATCCACATCCTTGGACAGATGGGAAGAAATTGCCTAATGCTTTTTCCCTGCTGAGATTGAAGTGACACATAATAAAATTTTGGCAAAATTGAAGAGATTAAAGATGAAATTAAGCTGAATGAAGTAAGGCTTATGTTTTCTTTCTTCTAATTAGTGAAGAGATCATCTTTTAAAAAAAAAAATAAAAATTGGAGGACATCTCATATCTTCAAGCAATGATTTTAAATAGTAAAGCTCTAATGCTAATGCTAGTAATTTGGATAATTGTTTAATAAAATTTTAAAATAGTACTTCATTCGTTTTATTTGAATGTCTTAATTAATATTTGGAGAATTAAAATATATTTTCTTTGACAATAATTATTTTAAATACTTTCTAAATATTTTGAACGGTTAAAAAGTTATACTTGATCAATTTTTTTGCCACAAAAACTTTAACTTTATACTCCCCTCGTTTAAAAACGAATGACCTACTTTTCTTTTAGTCTGTATAAAAAAAGAATAACTCTTTCTTTTTTTGGCAACGCTTTAATTTTAACTTTCCAAGTAACATATTTAAGAACACAAGAATAAATGACATTTGGTACATTTGACATAACTTTAATTAAGACCATAAGATTCAAAAGTCTTCTTTATTTTCTTAAACTTCGTGTCAAGTCAAAAAATGTCATTCTTTTTTAAACGGAGAAAGTACTTTGCTGCAATAAGAGTTTAGTCTAAAAGCAATCCATGAAATTTGTCTCTTACTCCATAGAATAACTTTGAACTTTTTGGGAAAATAATTAAATTAACATAAAGTTTGAACTTGTTTATGAAGTCAACAATTAATACAACTATTTGCAGATTCATATATCCATAAATTGTAAAATCATTAAATGTGAAATCCATTTTATTCTCCTATATATATTATTTTAATAAATATAATAATTAGATACCAAATTCTAGTGATCTTTTAGTCAAATATAAGCAAGTATAAAAAGGAAGCTCAAGTCAGGAGTTCATCAACTCAAAAAGGGAAAAAGCATTGTAGCTTTCAGATTAAATCACTATTTGCAAATGGCAAAGTTTCTTGGTTTATTTTTTGTCCTCTTTGTTGTTATTGCATCAGGTAGATCTCAATTATTTTTATATATACATATGTTTTATAATGTAATTATATTATCTATATATATATATTTTATTTATTTTTTTACACTGCTTGAATATGCTTTATTTTGAATCGAGGGTCTATTGGAAATAATCTCTCTATCTTTACGAGGTAGGGGTAAGATCTGCGTTACTCTACATTCTTCAAATCTCACAAATAGATTGCATTGAGTTTGCTATTGCTGTTGTTATTGTTCTTACTTGCTAATTCATTTTAATTTTTGTGAATGCAGATATGAGAATTGTTCGAGATTTTGACCAAAATAATCCATTATTTAAATTATTTTACCAAAGTAGTATGTTTTTAAAAAAACTTTACAAAACTAGTATAAACGTTGTTCGTAGTAACGTTTTATGTTTTAAAAAACTTAACGGCCCAAGAAGAATTGACAGACGACGTTAATGTAAGAAACGTCACTACCAGTTACGTTTTTGGCTTGAAACGTTACCAATAGTAACGTGACTCCGTACATCGAATCTTTGTACAAATATGACATTAAATTCGTTAGTATGAATTACGTTTTAAGTATAAAACGTTACTCTGAGAAACGATATAGTCAAATCAAATCAGAACTAATGCAAAAACGTTACTACGAGCAACGTTTCAAGCCAAAAACGTAACTGGTAGTGACGTTTCTTACATTAACGCCGTCTGTCAGTTCTTTTTGGGCCGTTAAGTTTTTTAAAATATAAAACGTTACTACCAACAACGTTTATACTAGTTCTGTAAAGTTTTTAAAAAACATACTACTTTGGTAAAATAATTTAAATAATGGATTATTTTGGTCAAAATCCCAGAATTGTTCCAATGGTACATGGAAAACAATGCTCAGTTCAAACTACTTCTTTTGATTGCTCCATTTCAGAACCTGATGAGCTATGTAAGTTACCATGCGAAGAAAAAGTAGGCCATCCTGTTGGTTTTGTGGAGTGTAAGTTACACAAAGATGGTTCTACATATTGCGAATGTTTATATACCTGTTGATGAAGACATATATCGAGACAAATAATGGAAAATTGCAATATTATTTGAATCTGCACCTTATTGATGTTTTGAATTCAAAAAAAAATGTTGTACGAGTTAATAAGTTATATGAATATTTATATAATTTATATTTTCTGTATCGTTCATTAATATACGAGCCTTTGAGCTTAAAATGATATCTCCAAATAGCTATATATTCTCAGTTTTATTTGTGGGGAAATAGTGCGGGGCTTGATCCAAGATAAATAATTTACGAACTATGGAATGTGTGTGTGAGCGCGCGCCCGATTTCAAAAATTAACTTATACTGTGAGGATTGTCCAAGACTTATAAGGAGATCAAGTCTCCAATCCCTCCACCGGTTCTTCAATCCCTCCACCGGTGTAGGACTCAACATTCTCAATACTACACACTTGTGCATATTAATTGGATCGTGATATACAAAATGGAGGTCAGGTAAATCAAGAATTGAGACTAGTCCGACTCTATACCATGATAAAGAAATGAGATTTTGGATCTAACTAGATCTCAAAATCTCTCATGAGGTAAAGAATTGATCAAGACTGTATAAGAATCAAGACGCCGATTCCACCACCAATATGGGACTATTAAAAAAATCAAAAAATGTTTAAACAAAGGGGAAAAGGACATGCAAAATTAAATTATTAAATTTATATACATTTAAGATTCTTTGCTGGTATCTTGAAGTAGGGACTTGCGCATCTCAACAAATAGTAGATCTAAATTTGTAATTTCTCAAATACAATAAATGAAATGCTAAAAAGATTTTAAAGATTGAATTTATTAAATTTAAATAGGAATGTGAAAGGTAAATAATTTCATTCATGCACTTGGTCAACCTATTTATTCATGACAAACAAAATGTATTAATAATTAAAAAGAAAAAGCAACTTTTTAATTCTTGGGTGGGATTGCTAATGGAAGGATTAGACTAAATAATATTAGGTCATTACATATGTTGTTATTTGGGAGAGTAAATTAACCCAAAAAAAAAACAACGTTTTTTCTTAGATTTGTTATGTATATTGTCATCATTTTAGAGACCAAAAAACAACATATGTAAAGTTTCAAATGAAAGTGCTACACTTTTGAGATTGTGTTGTCCTACGTATGCAATTCAAAATGCACTTCTCTACTTTCTCTTTTCCATTTTCAATTTTTTTTTGGTAAGGAATATAATTATATTGACCAAAATTTTGTTTTATTGGAGATAGAAAGGAACGACTTGCAGGTAGGAGTGTCATCTGGACGGGTTTGACTAAATGTGAATAGATTAAAATGTGTCAACTTAATAAATGGAAGGGTCGTTAATCTGTTTCGAATTTAGGCAGAGATGAATTGAATTAAAATGAGCTAAATAATGTGTCATAACCTAACTCACCCAATTGTTACCAAGTTTTATTTATTACGTTTGATTTCTTGTATTCCTAAAGAAACTAATAAAAATAAATTCTCTTTATTATTGCTATATTTAACATATTAAACTAAATAAATGTGCTTTGTAAATATTTTGATAAGATTTTCATGAGTCAATTTGATATACATATTGAATTTAGGGAAAAGGATACCCTCTCAACATTACAATTTAGAACTGATATACACCTCATTAAAAAAGTTGTTTACATATATCTTTGCCACTAATAAATAGAACACATTTGCTTGTTTCACTGACAGACTCCTATTTACTTTTAAAAAAAAAAAGGCAATCTAGTACACTAAAGCTATCGTGATGCGCAAGTCCGGGGAAGAGCCCCGACCACAAGGATCTATTGTGCACAATTTTACCTTGCATTTCTGCCAGAGGCTGTTACCAAGGCTTGAACTCGTGACCTCCTCGTCATTTAACTTATTTTTTGGTCAAAAATTGCCACTTGAATTTTTTTTTAAAATAAAATCAAAAAATAGTTTTTGTTGATCCTCATTGGTCACTGTTTCATTTTCTCTTTATGAAATTTGAATTGGGTTCATGTTTGGCTGAATTAAATCCTTATTACCACTTGAAAATAGATTTTGGACTTTTTTGGGAAATAATTAAAACCACAAAAGAATTGAACTTGTTTGTAAAGTTAATAATTAATACAATTATTTACGATTCTTATATTCATAAATGGTAAAATCATCAAATGTGATATCCATTTAATCCTTCTACATGGTATTTCACTAAATATAATAATCTGATACCAAAAATGTAGAGATCTTAATGTTAAAAAAACAAGTACAAAAAGGAAGCTCAAATCAAGAGATTGTCAATTTAAAAAGAAAAAAAAAAGTAAGTATAGTTTTCAAATTAAATTATCTATTTGCAAATGGTAAAGTTTTTTGCTTTGCTTCTTGTGCTCTTTGTTGCTATTGCATCAGGTAACCTCTTTATGATTGCTTCGATAACATTTCTTTTGAGTGGAGGGTCTATCGGAAATAATTTTCTAATTCTATAAAGGTTGAGATAAAATTTGTGTATATCTTACTCACTAAATTCCCGTGTGTGAAACTACAGCACTAGATTAAAATTTGCTATATTCATATGGCCCTCCCTAGATTCTAATTGCGGAATGACTACATAGGAGCCGTTTGGCCATGGATTGTTTTCATTTTATTCCGAAAAATATTTGTTTGGCCATAAAAATACCAAATACAACTTGAAGTTGTATTTGAGATTTAGAAAACAGCCCAAATACCTGTTTTCACTATTTTCATTTTTACTTTTTCCCCCTTTTAAAATTATTTTTAAAAAAATCCTATTTTTTTCATAAAATAACCCCATTTAAATTATATTTCATTTTTAAATCATATTTTATGTTTTTTAAAACAATAATTTTAAATTTTAAATTTTTATTGCAAATTATGGTCAAACGTAATTCCAACTTTGAAAATTCCAAATAAAGTAAAAAAAAATTTATTTTCATGGCCAAACGCCTACTAGATTTGTTGTTGTATGCTTTACAATATAACAATTATTATATTCTTCTTCTTCTTACTTACTTGTTATATTTTATGTTAATTTTTATAAATACAGATACGAGAATTGTTCCAATGGTATATGGAAATGAATGCAAAATTGATGTTGGTATTAACATTTGCATCCCTAGTAAAGATGAACGATGTATGTTACGCAGCCAGTGGCGGAGCCACCTTTGGCCAAGGGTGGTTAGATGCACACTCTTCGCCGGAAAATTATATAGTAAATAAAGGTTAAATATTAGTCATTATGAATGTATATTTAATTTTGCACACTCTTAATATAACTGAGAATAAAATTTGCACACCCTTCACCAAATTTCTGGCTCCGCCACTGTACGCAGCGATGGTACTTCATTTTGTGAATGTAGATGGGACTACTAACCAACGAGAAAAACAAATTTCATATCGTACGAGTGAAGTTTATAAAAAAAAATTATGTAATCTACAATATGAAAATAAAATCGTATTATTTTTTCAGAAAAATATTAGTATATGCATCTATATTATATGTTGTCCCTTGAAACATTGGCACATGGGCCATTCTGAAAACATATTTCATATTTCTCCTATAATATAAAATAAGTAAGGGAAAAGGGGTAAACGTACCTTTCAATTTTGTGATTTAAAGCTAATATATCAATCGTTAAGAAAGTAGTGCATACATACCTCTGTCGTTTGCATAGATACACTCGGCATTTAATAAATAGTGTATATTTACTCTTTTCGTTAATAGATTAAATTAAAAATTAAAAAAGTAAATTAATACACTAAAGCTCTTATTATACGTGGGGTTCGAGGAAGGACGGACAACGATTTTTTTCTTATTTTTCTTAGACTCATCCTCCCCTAAAAGCCTCCTCTACTTTTAGTGGGGGTTGGGGGAGCTAAGAATATAGGCATTTTGCGTGTTGATAACATCATCAAGCACTTGTTTACTATGCATTCACTTTTTTGTATTTTCCTATCTCTTACATGTTCAAGTGGGGTTTCAACCACATTCATATCTCCTTTTTTAAGTATTTCGTATTTGTTTTGGAGCTAGATTAATTTGAATTTATGTCGAAAGTCGCTACAAATATAGACCGAACACATTAGTAGGAGCGACATCTCTCAAACCATTTGGGAGTCCAATACGGTTAATTCAGATTTGTATCGAAAAATCACTACGAATATACTGAACATCATACTAGAAGCTACATATCTCTCAAACCACTTTGGCACAAAGCGCTCCCTATTAAAGGCGAATTTATAACTAGGGCTCAGTCGAACCCGAGATTTCTAGTTAAAAATTAATGGAGGGATCGGAATAATTACCATTGCAGTTCTATAATCTTTCATGATCATTTTATTTGGTTTCAAATATTAATCGTTTCGACAAACTGACTTTTATATGCCCAAAATTTAAATAAATATTCTTATGATTAAAGTTTTGAAATGTAAATCTTAAGAAATATATCCAAAAAAAATTAAAATATTTGTACTTTATAATATGAACAGAAATGTAGTAGCATCTTACATAATATCAAATACATTTTCACGCGTGTGGATCAAGCTTGAAAAACGAAAAGTGTGCTTTAATTAATAATTTTGCTACGCCCAAAATGGAAAAAGTTATAATTATATGCCACTAATTAATCTTCTGATCCTAATCTTCGTATTATTTTAGTTGATCACCTTACTATACATGTCTCAAATTATTTGTCCACTTACTAAATCAAGACAAAACTAATTAAAATTTTCCCATTTTACTGTTATAAGTAATATTATTTGAAAGCCTAAATAAATTAATGCGCATATATTTTTTTATAAATGATATTGATGTACATCAATTTGGATAAATGGTAAATTATTAAAATTAATCATCTTATTTATGATTTTTAAGTACCGAGTAAAATGAAAAGTGGCCAACTAAAATGAAACGGGAGAGTAGATTTTATTTGAGGTAATTAATTGATTGATAAATCAAACCTAGCAAATAGCAAGAGGTGGCTTAATTAGCCACTAGTTAGGTGGACCACACAACTTGAGACTTCATTAACTCAAGTCCACGTTCATGCATTACTTAATGGTAAAGATTATGTACATTTTTTAAAATAATCGAAAAACTTTCGAGCACACGGTTTGAAATTCAATGGATAACGAGTCCGTATTTTTACTGGTCTTTACTAAAATATCAGATTATTATTGGTAATATTATTCAATCTCATTACATACGTCAAATTCACACATTATATTTTGCGCTCTTGTTTCAGAGGAATCTTTACTCCTTTGCCAACATCCTAACCAAAATAAGATATATGATTCAATATTAAGATCAAATGTGCCTATATTGGAATAAGTTAAAAAAATAAAAAAATCAAGATCAACTATTTCAACAATTCTAACAAATTAAAATATCACAAGAATATCATAATTGAAATGAGAAACAAAATGGTATTTTTAGATGCCCAAACCGAGTTTTTTGCACAAAAAAAATAAGTCACACTATGCCAAAAAAAAAAAAAAGAAGAAAATTAATATTCAATTAGTTGTGGAATAGAAGAGGAGTCAATGAAGTACCAATTAGGCAATTATACCAATTTATATGGTGCATAGTAGTCAACCACTTACACTTGTTTTAGTGGTCCTATTAGTGTTACATACTTGTTTTAAACCATGAGAGGAAAATAAGTTTTACTAAGCCAAATCTATATGTACAAGTATATGTAATTCATCTTTTATGATACATATGATTTATCATGTACAAGTTGTTAGAGCATTGCAAGTTGGTTGAAGAAATGAGAGGCTGTACTTGGACGTCCTCACCTCATGAGCTAAATTTTGCCCATGGTTTATTTTCTTAATTTATACGACTGGTATTAGAAGTCAGATTTAACTTTAATATTCATTGTTCTATCAATATCGATCTCCAAGGCAATGTTGTCAAGGGTGTATATGCTCAATTTTGGACGTGCAGGAAACATACTTTATATAACGTTCCAAACTGGTTGAGAATAAATTGTTATCACCTTATATGATTTTGTGTAATTTTCACCTTATGAGTTAGTATTTAGAATTGAATTAAACGTAATGCTTGTTTCTTCACCGAGTAATTAGTAACACTCTTATATTGGCTAAGGAAAAAGTAAACTAGCATGTCTTTTTCTTGGGACCACTTGGATTTAATCATAAACATTGACGGACTAAGCACATAAATGACAAATTCAATTGAACCCATTATTTCTGACATAAAGTAAATACATAGGTAGAAAATTACGTAATTTTTAACAAATGTTATATTTTGAATTCATGATTTCAAAATTGTCAACAACAAAAACCTAAATGTTAAATGTATCAAATTAAAATTCTGAATCCATTCTTACCATTCACAAAGTTAAATGGGAAGTAGAATCATATCAATCAAGAGATATATCAAGACCCCTATTATAAGCACTCAATTACACATCAAACAAAAAATAAACAAGGTGGGGTCCAAATGTGCTAGGGTTATACTTGTAATATTCCTTATTCCAAGGGGCATTTACAAACCTTACTTCTTTATAAAAAGCAAACACAACTATGTGCTCCAAATAACAAACATTGCTCAATATATCAATAATGGGAAATTGTATAGTTCTTCAAGAAAAAGTTGTCAAAGTGATGAAAATAGATGGGAAAATTCTTGAATACAAAGCTCCCATCAAAGTCCATCAAATTTTATCACAATTTCCTAGCCATGTAATATCTAATTCCCTTCAAGTCATTGATAATCAACATCTTCATCCAAATGATGATTTGCTAGGTGGCCAAATTTATTATCTTTTGCCACAATTACCAGTGCAACCTCCTCCAAAATCAGCCAAAAAGAAGGTCAAGTTTGCAAATGATCAAGTGAAAAAGAAGGTCAAGTTTGCAAATATTGATCAAGAACATGAGAAGGTCAAGTTTGCAAATGATCAAGTAAATGAGAAGGTCAAATTTGCAAATGATCAAGTAAGTGAGAAGGTCAAGTTTGCAAATTATGATCAAGTAAATGAGAAGGTCAAGTTTGCAAATGATCAAGTTGAATTCTTAGAAGCTAATGACCAAAAGAAAGAGGTTATTAGAGTTAAAATTGTCATTACCAAGAAAGAGTTGCAAGAATTGTTGAGTACTAGTGAAGGTGGATTAATCAAAGTTGATGATATGATCAAGAGTACTACTATTGTTGATGAAAGTACAACTAATGGTAAAGGATGGAAGCCTGTTCTTGACATTATACATGAATTTGACTAGCATACTCATCAATGATGGTGATGTTCGGGCCCGTTTGCGTGCAGTTTGACTGTTTAACCAGTATAGATATCAGATAATTCTTCCCATCGAGATTTGAACTCCACTAGCATTCCTTCTTCCTAGTTTTTGTGTTTCCAACTTTCCATAGTGTTTAAGTCGTATATAGGAGTATACATGCACCAATAATTACTGCAGGGAGCAGAACAGGATAGCGGACTTATAGGCTAACGATGCCATAAGGAAGAAGATGTTATGTTCTTTTAACTACTTAGAAGTTCCTTCTTTGTTTGCTCAAGAAGCTATTAAAGCAGACAAATTAGGAACTACTTTTTTGTTTGCTCACGAAGCTATTAAAGCAGACAAATTAGGAACTACTTTTATTAGGATGTTATATGGATAATACTAGTTTGGAAGGACTTCATTTCCATGTATGTTAACCTCTGTATTTTGTTATGCTATACATAAATATCAATATAATATATAATAATAATATATTCTATATACTTTGTCATGAGGGCGGATGATTCACGAAAATCCAATAACTTTTATACAAATTTTGCTTATGTTAAGTCTCATATCGGTGGGATGAAGAAAAAAATGGTCTCCTTATATGGACTTATGTAATCTTCCCCTCATAAGCTAGTTTTTGGGGTTGAGTTAGGTCCAAGATCCATTTCTTTACATGGTATCAGAGTCAGACTCATCCCAGTTTATGATTACCAAGGTTGGTCCTCATATTAAAAAATTGTCCACGCATCAGATGTCTAATCCTGACGGGGTGTTAAGTCCCACATCAGTGGGATGAGGAAAAAATGGCCTCCTTATATGAACTTGGACAGTCCTCACCTCATAAGTTAACTTTTGAAATTTAATTAGGCCCAAGATCCATTTTTTTACGATATACGTTCTTGTTATTATATATATTTATTATTATTATTATTATTATTATTATTATTATTATGTGAGATCAGGTAAGTATGACTATGAACATGTGAATGGAATAAGTTAATTGTGACAAAACAAGAAGAAGTCAGTTATGGGAACAACAAAATCCTGTTGCCCACTGAGACATGATGCATCAAAGTTTTACGATGCTTTCTCTATTAGGGGCATTTTAATGGCAATTCCTATCGTAACATGCAATTATTTATTCTAATAAACCGATGAAGGAGTTCGGAAAAACTACCTCACACGCATAACTAACTCAACTCCTATCAGACTATCTATCAGTCGTACTATGTAACTATTTATTCTAATATACCGGCAAAAGAGTTTGGAAAAACTACCTCACATGCATAACTAGCTCCACCCCTGCCAGACTATGAACCGGTCGTAACATGTAACTATTTATTCTAATATACCGATGAAAGAGTTTGGAAAAACTACTCACATGCATAACTAGCTCTACCCCATTCAGACTATCAATCGATCGTAACATGTAATTATTTATTCTAATATATCGACGAAAGAGTTTGGACATACTACCTCATACGCATAACTAGTTCCACCTCTGTCAGACTATCAACGGATTGTAACATGTAATTATTTATATACTCTAATATATCGATGAAAAAACTATCCCACTCACATAACTAGCTCCATCCCTGTCAGACTATCAACCGGTCGTAACATGTAATTATTTATTCTAATATATCAACGAAAGGATTTGGAAATACTACCTCATACGCATAACTAGCTCCACTCTATCGTAACATGTAACTATTTATTCTAAGCTACAAATTAATATTAGTATTAAATAAATTTTTTTTTACCTCGTCAATATATATCGACTTTATAATTATTACAAGTCTTATTGGCGGTGGCCACCCAACAAATGAATAACAAGTATCAAGATAAAAAATGACTCCATGGTCCACTCAAGTCTCCAAATTAAAGAAATCATTACTATAAGATGATATTTCTCCAACTAGTAAAACGTAAAATAAAAAAATAAAATATAGTCTTCTTTTTAATGTGGGGTTGCAAAAAGGAGATGGTGACTCTTTCCATTTTGTAAATGAGAAGAGAATATTTGTCTGATAAAAATAGAATTTTGTTGCAGTAGTTGGTTTTCCATTTTGAGAGTAAAGCTAAAGTTCATATTTCCCTTTGTGAGAAAATTGTGACAGTTAAGAAGTCCATAACACGTATTGTTCGCTATAGTTCAATATGTCTTACGAATTTGTCCTATAGATATTATGATATCATAGATAGAGTTCAGAAACACATCTATCATATAAATTTGTGATATATCTTATAAAAATTTTTTACTTCACTTTAATAATGTGCACTCCTTCTCAGAGATTTTATTGCCAGCCTAGAAGCTAGTTAGACCTTTTATGTGATCCGCCCTGCTTCGATGAACATCACAAAATAAGAGAGAATCTTATTAATTCTTTGATGGGGTGTCCGATTGCTTTGCTTTTAAAAAAGAAAAAATCAATTGAAATTATTTTTTTTATTTCTCATTTGATATTCATATTAGGGTAGCTCGACAAAATTCGAAATCACACGTTACAGGACCTATTATTGAAACGGTTGCACATGAACCCCAAAAAAAAAACAAAAAAACACTTCCATACTCTATTATTTTTCCTTGTTCATTTTTGGCTTTTTTCAATGAGTAAAGGTATTATATAACAAGATTTAGTTAGAATATAGATGGCTTGCAAGCAATATATTAAAAGGAAAATCTCATTTATTTATTTGCTATAAGACAAAAATACAAGATGCTAATTGAAAAATACCAAAAACAACTTTTAATAACCATAAATTGAAAAATACCAAGGCCAAAAGAAGCTAGTTATTCATAGGAGTATCAAATATAGACGGATTTGGTTAAATTTGAGCAGATTAAAATGAACTGAGTTAACAAAGCAGCCAGTCATTACTTGACCGCCCTTCGAGTAAGATGAAATGAGTCAAAATGGACTGAGTTAGTAAAGTCAAATGAAGGAATTTAATTGAATTTGAACTGATTGAATGAATTATATTTTCATGAACTAATTTAATTAACGACGACTCCTAATAATTTGCAAAATAAATCAAGAATCAGTTAAGCTCGTCAAGAAAACCAAAGAGCAATGTGAATGTGTTTTGAGAAATGGTATCCAACAAGTTAAGAAAATATGGCATGTTACTTGCCTTTGGCTCAAAGATTTATTACGTAAATTGACAAAAATATATAATAGTATCTAGTATAAGTGCAACAAACACGTTTCTATTTCTATTTGAATTATGTATACATGTATATAGTGGCGGAGTCGGAAATTTTACTGAGGAGTAGGGTGGCTTTAATTTGACACTACATATATAGTAAAACGTTATATAGAGTACACACACGCTATGTTTGTGTGTGTGTACGTACTTGCACTGACATTATATTACTTTAAATTCTACATCTGCCTATAATATTAACCGTTAATAATTTATTGTTATAGTCTTACTATAGGCAAATAAGGTATGCATTTTGCTTGCTTCAAAAAGGATGACAACATGCATGATAAAAATAAATTTCAATAATAAGCTAAGTAAGCTCCTCATCGTATAAAAAAAGGATTGCTTCTTGAAGCTTCTAATTAGTTATTCAACGAAAGAGTATAACTTGTAATTTCTTAATAAATTAATATTGAACACAGAGATATTTAAATAGAACGATATGAATAATGATGATTCATATAACTGACTCAATTAACTTACTCGGAATTGAGATATTGCTGTTGTCAAATTTATGATTTTTTTCCATTTTGGCTGTTATTATGAGAAGAAAATATCTCTCATGAGATAGGATCTCCACTAAAATTGTGAAATGTCATGTTGCATAATTATTTTTTAAAAAAAATAAAATATACATAGATAAATAAATAAATTTAGATAATTGTACTTTTATGGTATATGTCTTTATCCAACTGCTCATTGCAGCAATTTGTCTGTCCATACATGCACATCAAAATGCAACCAACTAAAAGAAGAAAACAAAAAAAAATTTGATACATAAAAGTGAAAAGTGCAGACCATATGATCATACCTTACATATTCACTATAATGGTTAGATATTTTATTGATTACATAGGGATATTTCTGTTATGTGAAGCCTGATCAACTTAGGTTATATATGATTGGCGGGCAGTGGTGCACAAAGTATTCCGCGTTCATGCAGAGTTCGAGGAGGGATTGAACCTTGAAGGATATGACGTAGAGAGTCCATCCTAATACAAATATTACTTCGAAAACTTAGTTTATGGTTGACAAGAACCTAAAATATTATAGTAATTGATAAGAACCTAGCTATAATATCCGATGTTCTTTTGTCACATGCATTTGCAAGTTGCCAAGTTTGATTAATGGCTATGATTAATCATGTGACTAGACACCAAATAATTTCATAAAAATAATCTTTGATGGTATAATGTAAATAATTAATGAAAAATTCATCAAATTTGAAGAAACTGTAAACAAGTGTCAGTAAATGATCATGGAGCATTATTCAAGTTAATTAGAAGAGTAGTACATACTAATTGAAAAAATTCTTGAAATTTATAATATGTTTTAAGTTTAACTTTGGCAATCTATTCTTTATCAATCATCTAGCATTGATACCCACTAACTCGACTAATTCAGATATGTAAGAACGATTAAGGGTGAATCGCTCGTTATCTGAGATGGGCTGCTCTCGAGTTCGACATTGAGGGATCACCGAACCCCATAAACTTCGACAAACATTTTGTATTTGTGTGTATATATTAAAATAATTATATAATTGCACCCTGCCTCGTCATATTAAAATCTAATTAGATCCACATTTGTCCGTTACTATCAAGGGTATTTTTATTCTTTCGAGACATCTGATTAAATACAAATTAAGAGATCTCATCTATTTCATCATATCGTCTGATAATTGCAATTTTCTGACTAAATACAAATTAAGAGATCTCATTTATTTCATCATATCGTCTGATAATTGCAATTTATAATTCTAGGCCATTAATATTACTCGTTGACTCAAAATATGATCTTTTTGGAATATATATACATTCCTTGCAACTTCCATTCTCTTAAAATTCTCCAAGATATCATGAGCTATATATTTAGTGCTGATTACTATATAATAATACGAAAGTGCTGTTAAGTGTGGCTGATATATTACCTACCTATTTCTTTCCTCTATATTTTAATAAAATAATTAATATTACTCTCTTTTTGTCCTGTTGTATTGCATGAAGGAATATTCAAACTAATTTCTACCCCCACCCACAAAAATATTCAATTATGCTTGGATAATACTCTTTTGGTTTCTCACCCTTCGATATTCATATTGAAACGCTCGATTAATCTGAATTGTCATAGAAAAATCTCACATTAAAAGGTAAAATATTTTCTAATAAAGATGACTTCATTAACTTAGATTTCATGCACGCAAATGCGGATGTAGTGCATATTATAGTTTCATCTGAATCAAATATTATATAATATAGATTGCGAACTTAGTAAATCTAAGATGTGATAGAATTTTGAACTAGAATTTATAATATTCAGGAGGTGGATTCTCAATTTGAAATTTATTGAATATACAGAGTCGATCAGAACAAAAGCTACTGGACTCTAATAAACTCATAGGTAACACTTTAAGTTCAGAGACGTATCCAGGATTTCAACACCATGGGGGCACCATCATCTTCAAAATAGACATTTAATGCAATTATATAAAATTTATGGCGACAACAAGTGAATATAGGGAGTTGAACCAAAAATTGCAGTAAAAAGGTGCACCCCCTCTATGTGTACATTTATCAATAGACTAAAAAATATATTTGACAATGGGTTCACCCATTACAAAATCTTAAAAGTCAACAAGAAAATAAAGTACTATACATACATTAGGTAGGGGAGGATGGGTGCATGTGAACCCCCTCGCTACCATGTGCATACGCCCTTGTTTAAGTTCACCACTATAATATATATTCATATCCTGAATCCGCCTCTTATTATATTTTCTTTTGATTTGTCATGCTCGAGCCACCCTCGAAAGTTTTTTTTTCCTTTTAAAAGGATATTTACGTATTGATAACATCACCAAGCACTAGTTTACTTGTCTCCAATATCATAATCATGTCTAAGACAAAAATTGAAAGTTTTTGTGTTGAATAATTTTTTATCACATTAGGAGGATAAAGCATGAAAAGTGTTATAAAAACAATCAATATTTGGTAGGTTAAAATTTGCACGCCGTGGTGCACTACTTGAGATCTAATCAACTTTTGATTATGCACTAAATGATTTAATATTAATTAATGATGGATACAATTAACCTCAATTGTTTCTAGTAAAAGATAGTAATAATTTCGAATGGGAAAGAAAGATCTCTATCTTGCTTTTAAGTTTCAATCTTAACAATTTTATTCCTTTCGATTCATTTTACATGACGCTATTTTATTTTTAGTTTGTTTCAAATGGCATGGTATATTTAAAATCACAAATTTCTAAAATAAATTATTAAATGCTGACTAGCACTCAATTATCAATTTATAATGTTAATTTATATTGTTATTTTGTATTTGAGGGTGATATATGTAGCACTCATTTTAGTTATTAAAGATTTATAAATATTCGTAGCCAAATATTACAAGGATCAATAATCAATAATTGAGAATTAAAATGCAATCATCCCTCAAAAAACGATAAGAGGGAGTTGCTCGGATATTAAAAATAACTCGAACTTCCAACCTTGGGGTTGGAAGTGAGGGGTGCTTACCATCCGAGCAACTCCCTTTTGTCACATAACATTATATTGATTATACATATAGTATAACATATTATTTACTCTATTTTTCATATTGTCATTAGACTTGCTAATTGCTATAAGTAATTACCTATAATAAAGATCCAACATAGAAATGTGAAAAACAATGATAGTTTTAGATGCCACAAACCGACTTGTGAAGAAAATAATATAGAATCCACTAAGCCAAAAACACACACACACACAAATAGTCAATAAAGAGAGTGTAAACTTATTACCATATGGTGCATAGTAATTAGTAGTCAACCACTTATATTACCAATGGCTAGATTTAGTGGTCCTACTCATTTCAATTGGGGTAAATATAAATGGGGTCTGGTGAAGATCCACCACAACCCCAACAAAGGTGGATTTTTCCACCCTAACAACAGCCATAATCTCTCAACTAGCAACTTAATATGGTATGGTGGAGCTAGAGTATCAGTTACGAGTTCGACAGAATCTAGCAGTTTTGGTAGGGTTCGGCAAAGTCTAATAGCTTTGATCAAAATTTTGTATTTGTGTTAAGAAATCTACTTAATATGTATCAATAATTTATCCAGAACGCAGTAAGTTGCTTATTCTAGAATCAAAAACTCATAAATCAAAATTATGGACCGATCGCATCAAATATGATATCATCTGCTTTGAGCTCAACCCGAAACTAGAGGGGCTTATGTGAATCACAATAGTTTTTTCCTGTATACATAAATTGCTGAATCCTCCTAATATACGAAAAGATTCTAAGTATATTATTTTTGCATTTTTAAAAAATCTTTCGGTTAGAATTTCTGGTTCCGCCACTTTCTCAGTACTCAAGTTGCACAATCAACAGAACAACAACAAGGTGGGGTCCAAAAGTGTTAATTAGGTTCTTCCCATACTATTCTACAGTCTTGTTAGCTCATTATTCCTTATTTAAAGAACACCACATATGCTCCTCCAAATTCCAAAACAAACCTTACACATATCAAAACCAACTTAGCTCTATACATCTACATAAAACACAACAATATAATGGGAAATTGCATAGTTCTTCAAGAAAAAGTTGTAAGAGTGATCAAAACAGATGGGAAAATTCTTGAATACCAAGCTCCCATCAAAGTCCATCAAGTGTTATCACAATTTCCTAACCATGTAATATCTGATTCCCTTCAAGTCATTGATCAAAATCTTCAACCAGATGATGATATGCTAGGTGGAAAAATTTACTATCTTTTGCCTAAATTACCTCGAAAACCAGCCACAAAAAAGAAGGTTAAGTTTGCTGATGATCAATTAGTTGAAGAAAAATCTAAGACGAAGCCAGAGGTTGTAAGGATTAAGATTGTCATCAGTAAAAAAGAGCTTCAAGCTTTGTTGATGAGTGATGAAGGAGGATTAATCACGGTTGATCACATCGCGAATCATCGTGTTCAGAAGGAACAAATTAGCGTAAACAACATCAAGAGTTCTGTTATTGATGATTATAGTACTGATCAAGGTAAAGGATGGAAGCCTGTTCTTGATAATATACCTGAATTCGACTAGCAAAGAGCCTTTTCGCTCGTTTTTTTCCCCAGTTTTGTGAACTTAATATAACTAGTCACCTTACAATTGCAAGGAGTAAAGTGGCCATGTTAATTACTCCCTCTGTCCCAATTTATGTGACACACATTCCCATATTTCTTAAGCTCTGTATCCAGTCAGACTACATCACATAAATTGTGGACAGAGGGAGTAATTAATATGAGCTCTGTTTCATCCTAACTTGTAGTTTCAGCAAGTGAAACATGACATAAAGAAAAAGTTAGCTGATCTTTATACATCTCAAACTCTCCCTTTGTTCTTTTTTCAATCTATGTTGCTCGGATCCTTCAACAGACAGCAACACGGCCGTGTTAGATCCTTCTAACATGCACTATTTTTGGAAAATCCGGCATGGGTGCGTCAACTAGTATACCTGAACTCGGCTAGAAAACAACCTTCTAACTTTTTTTTTTTTTTTTTTTATAGTTTTTGTAAACTTATTGTAATATAACTAGCCAATTTATAAATGTAAGAAGCAAAGAGGCCATGTTAATTACATGGACCTGGCTACAAATATGAGCTCTGGTGTTTCTCCTAATTTTGTAGTTTCTGTTTACTGGGAAAAAGGTTCAGTTGAATTTTCATCAATACCATATAAAGAAAAACGTGTTTGGCTCTCAAAATTCAAACAACGCCACATAAATTGGGACGGGAGGAGTATGTGAATTTTCCATTATTGCTTCACGTGGAAAAGAAAAGGCAAATATCGTATAACAACTAAACATAAAGAAAATGAAAATTGCAGTAACCGAAATTTTGTAACACAAAACAAAGAAACCAAATTAAGCAATCTGCCTGAAGAAACCTGGAATTAAAATTCAAATTCAGCTGGTAAACCCCCCAAAAAAATCGAAATATTATTCTGCGAGCAACCGTGGAGATCAAATATATTCTCTAACAGTACCACTCATATATTTGGTGTATCGATTTCATCTTGTTTCCACATTTTGATGGTCTTGTCAGCCTCACAACTAATAAGCCTCATGCCAGTTACATCATACGCGAGGGCGTAGATACCAGCCTCAATATCCAACGATCCAGGTTGAACCATAGTTCGCGCTTGTTGAAAATTATGACCACTTGTCCAATCCCAAAACCACAAACTTCCATCATCACCTCCCGTGGCCATTACACCTTCATCATTCACCGCGATGGAATTGATTATAGTCTTCTGTTCCGGAACCATATCATGCAAAAATTCTCCTTTTGGAAGGTTGAATTTCTTTATGTTGCCATCCGTTGATGCAGAAGCAAACGAATAATCTTCCTCCGGATGCTGAGCCATTGCACGGACAGATTTCTTGTGATGTGTGAGCGTCTCAAACACCTCACCATATCTAATGTCCCACAACTTTATGGTTGAGTCATGAGACCCCGTCACAACCTGAGGGTCCATCGCCCGAGTTAAGACAGAGGAAACAGTGTTATCATGTCCGGACAGAACATGAATCTGCATTTTGCTCCGAATATCCCAAACCCTACATACGCAATCCCTGCCTCCTGTGAACAAAACATCAATTGACGGATGAAGAGCCAAGCTATAAACACCACTCAAATGGCCATGAAACGAGTGAATCACCTTATTCTGTTCGATATCCCAACATTTAACAAGTTTATCATCGCCAACAGAAAACATGTACGGGTGTCTATTGCTAACAGCAAGACCTCGTACTTGCTCAATGTGACCTGTTAACGTGACCCTTAGCGTACCACTTGATAAATCCCATATCTTGATAGTACAATCCGTGGATCCTGTACAGAACCAAGTATTACTAGGATCCACCGCAATTGATCTCACCCATCCCGAATGACCACTAATAACCCTGTAATTTTTCCACTCCATGATCACAAAATTTAGAAGAAAATCCAGCAAAGTATATAGAGAAGGGAGGCAGGGATTTTGATTTGATTTACTCATAAAATCATAATAATAACCATATTTATAATAGTATATAAAACCCAATTTAACTAGGAATAGAAAACGTGTGTAGATGTGAGTAACCATAGTAGTACGTAGTTAACAAGTATCGAATCCTAAATAGTATAGGACTTAGATTTTTCAAGTTTTGATAAGACGCTTAAAACAAAATTATATATTAAGAAGGAAAACTTACATAAAGGTGCATCTACCAAAGTTACATCGCAAAATATAATTACTTTTTAAGTTCTTACCAGAGATGGTCAATTGTATAGGGCTAAAATATTACTTTTCATTCCGTGACCCATTAGAGTTATAGCTCAAATTTTTTGAAGCCATTGTTGAAGTTCGAAGCTTCAAAATTTGAAAATTGAACTTTCGTAAATAAGCTCTGTTTTGAGTTGGTATGATAGCAAAAGATCGGTTACGTAGTGAGGAGCCCAAATCTGAAGTTTTCAATGATTTGGTGTAGTTTTGAGGTGTTTTTGAAAAAATTTGAAAATAGAACTTCCGTAAATAAGCTTTATTTTGAGTGATATGATTGCAAAAGATCGGTTATATATTGAGGAGCCCAAATCTAAAGTTTTGGAGATTTGGTGTGGTTTTGAAGTGTTTTTGGATGAATTCGGTGCTTGGATTCGTGGAAGAAGACGAAGTCCATTTTTTGTATACATTTGTATATTGTTGTATATACAATAGAGTCTTTTTATTTCGATGATTTTCTTGTTCCTCTCCATTTTATACACACTTATACAATGTCGATACATTGTATAAGTGTATTATATATACATATGTATATATTTGTATAATTATATATATTATTTGATAATTGTATATATAACATTATGCAATACAATAAAAAGATTGTATTGTATACACAACAATATACAATACAGTATACATATGTATACAATGTTATACAAAAAAAAAGTTACTTTTCATTCCGTGACCAAATCCAGGTTTTGGGCTATAAAAATGAAATGTACTTTTTTGGCCACGAAATTGCAATGTATATTTGCTATGTTTTGTGTTTTTTTTGTAATTATATGGCTTATAAGCAAAATAGCCTATCTGGCCAAGTTTATTTTTTCCTCAAAAGTGCTTATTTTTTTCTCACAAGTACTTATTTTTAAAAATTGAGGTATTTGACCAAGCGTTTGGGAGAAAATACCTATTTCTAGGAAGTAGCACCCGATCCCAACCCCGACTCCAAACCCGGTACTCGACCCCGACTCCCGATCCAAAATCGAGCATATTTTCAATTTATATACTCTATCAATGTATATTTTCAATTTGTATACTCGATCATTGTATTGTTTCCACAAGTCGTAGATTTTCCTCTACTTATGCTTCAATTACACCCTTTGAGTTTTACGTTGAAAAGTCTAATATTACTTATTGTTGTATATCTCCAAAAGATGCTTAATCGGTACAATTAATGTATTGATACAAAGTTCATAACTCTCCTTCTAATTGGGGTAGGGAGGAGCGGCCCAGGATTAAGTGGGGTAGCTTGACTATGGCTAGTGCTTTGGAGATAGGGGAGAAGTTGACGACTAAGGAGGCCTGGGAGAGTAGAGGGGATGTGGATAGTATGTGGGAGACGAATGTCAGTTGCATCAAGGAGACAGCTCGAGAGGTGTTGGGTGTATCGAGAGGCCGATTCGGCAAGCACCGGGGGGACTAGTGCTGGAACGAAGAAGTTAAAAGGAAGGTGAAAACCAAGAAGATGGCTTATGCGAAGTTGGTTGAGAGCAAGGATGAAGAGGAGAAGAGGACGAATAGGGAGGAGTATAAGTTATCTAGGAAAGAGGCTAAGTTAGCGGTTACGGCGGCTAAAATAACTGCTTTTTAGAGCTTGTATGCAGCTTTAGAGGAGAAAAGCGGGGATAAAAAGTTGTATAGGCTTGCCAAGGCTAGGGAGCAGAGGGCTCGTGACCTTGACCAAGTGAAGTGCATCAAGGGGGAGGATGGCAAGGTATTGGTAGAGGACGGCCTCATTAGGAGGAAGTGGCAGTCTTATTTTCATAGACTTTTGAACGACGGGGGTAGGGGGGACAAAGGCATTCTATTGGGGAACTTGGAGCACTCAGAGAAATGTCGCAATTATAGTTATTATAGGCGTATTAAGGTTGAGGAGGTCAAAGGTGCTATTCATTGGATGAGTAGGGGTAGGGCGACTGGGCAAGACTAGATGTCGATTGATTTTTGGAAGAGCACTGGAGGGGGAGGTATGAAGTAGCTGACAAAGTTGTTTAACATCATTTTTAGGATAACGAGGATGTCCGAAGCTTGGAGATGGAGTACAATGATTCCATTATATAAGAACAAGGGGGACATTCAGAATTGTAACAACTACAGGGGTATTAAGTTATTAGGTCATACTATGAAGGTTTGGGAAAGGATAGTAGAGTTGAGGCTGAGGAGGATCGTGACTATTTTTGAGAATCGGTTCGGTATCATGCCAGGTCGCTCGACTACCAAGGTCATTTACCTAGTGAGGATATTAGTGGAGCAGTATAGGGAGAGGAAAAATGACTTACACATGGTGTTCATCGATCTTGAGAAGGCGTACGACAAAGTCCCTAGGAAGGTTCTGTGGAGGTGCTTGGAAGCTAGATGTGTGCCCGTGGAATACACTAGGTCAATTCAGAACATGTATGACGGAGCGAAGACTCGTGTGAGGACTGTGGGAGGAGATTCAAAGCACTTTTCTGTTTTGACAGGGTTGCACCAAGGATAGACTCTTAGTCCATTTTTATTCGCCTTGGTGATGGATGTATTGACGTGGCATATTAATGGGAGGTGCCTTGGTGTATATTATTTACTGATAATGTAGTTCTAATTGACAAGACACGGGGAGGAGTTAATGATAAGTTAGAGGTTTGGAGACAGACCCTAGAGTCTAAAGGATTTAGGTTGAGCAGGACCAAGACAGAGTACTTGGAGTGCAAGTTCAGTGATTTGATGCATGAGGTTGACGTGGTAGTGAAGTTGGATGCCCAGGTCATTCGGAAGAGAGATAGTTTCAAGTATCTTGGGTCTGTGTGATAAGAAGGTGCCTCCTAAGCTTAAAGCCAAGTTCTACAAAGTGGCAGTCCGACCGGCTATGTTGTATGGAGCGGAGTGTTGGCCAGCCAAGAACTCCCACATCTAAAATTTAAATGTGGCGGAGATGAGGATGTTGAGATGGATGTGTGGACTTACTAGGAGTGATAGGTTTAGAAATGAGATTATTCGAGAGAGGGTAGGAGTGGTTTTGGTAGAAGACAAGATGCGGAAAGTGAAGTTGAGATGGTTCGGGTATGTGATGATGAGGTGCACGGATGCCCCAGTTCGGAGGTGTGAGAGGTTGGATATGGATGGTTTTATACGGGGTAGAGGTAGGCTGAAGAAACATTCTAGGAAGGTGATTAGACATGACATGGAGCAGTTACAACTTACGGAAGGTATGACCCTTGATAGGAAGGTGTGGAGGATATGAATTAGGGTAGAGGGTTAGTGGGTAGGAGTGCATCCTTACTAGTAGAAAGGAGTGCTTTGTGTGTAGTTGTGCCTATAGTTGTAGTGTTATGTGTGTGTCTTGTAGTTTCTTCGTGGCGTTTTAGCGATGTTTGTGATTTTGGATAGATAGTTTATAGTATTACTCTGTGGATGTCTTATTTCTTTTATTATCTAGTGCTGTGTTATCCCATTATGTTGTTTGTTTTTATGTTTTTATTTTTATTATACTATTATTTGTCCTGAGCCGGGGGTCTATCAGAAACAGTCTCTCTACTTCATCTGAGGTAGTGGTATGGATTGCGTACATTTTACCCTCCCCAGACCCAACTTTGTGGGAATACACTGGGTATGTTGTTGTCGTTGTTGTTGTAGTTAGTAAGTGTAACTATCCTAGCTTAATTGCTTCTAATTTGTAGTTTCTATCAGTTAGCAGTAACTTTATAAGTATTCATACTTTGTCCGAAGCCGCCTGAATGTCATAATCTATTTTTTAACTTTAGTTTTTTTGGTTATTTCACTCTATAAATTGAAATATTTTAAAATATTATATTGTTGTGATCTTTCTAATACAAAAAAAAAAGTAACTTTTCATCTGGGACCCGACTCGTGATCTCGACTTGGACCCTGATCCTGACCTGGGTCTGGAGTCCTGACTCTCGACCCTGACTGGGGACTCGGCCCATACCTAAAATTGAGGCTCTCGATCCCTATTTGGGGCCCGAATTTTGGCCCCAACCCTAACCCTGATTTGGGATGCGACTCTCGACTCTGACCTAGGACCTGACTCTTGACCCAATCCATACCTCAAATTGGGACTCACTGCCCCTACCTGGGATCGGAATGTTGACCCTAGCCTGAAATTTGACCAAAACCTCAACCCTGACTCTGATCAGGGACTCGACTCTTTATCCCGACCTCGACTCGATTCCCAGTCCATGCCAAAAATTGGGACTCCCTATTGGTCCATATATTTGGCACTCGACTTTTGACCCCAACACAAGACCTGGACCTTAACTCAGTACCCAACTCTCGTCCCCGACCCGGGGCCTGAACCATACCTCAAATTGGGACTCTCGGCCCCTATTTGGGACTCGACTCCTGACCCGAACCTAGAATTTGACCTCGAAGCTCGACCTGGACCGTGATCCTAACTTGGGTCTTGAGTCCCGACTCTCGAACCTAATTCAGACCCAACCCATACCTAAAATTGAGGCTCTCGGACCATATCTGGGACTCGAATTTTGGCCCCAACCTTAACCCTGATTTGGGATGTGACTTTCGACCCCGACCCAAGACCTGACCCTTGAACTGATCCATACCTCAAATTGGGACTCATGGCTCCTATCTGGGATTGGACTCTTGACCCTTACCTGGAATTTGACCCCAACACAAAACCTGGACCTCAACCCTAACTCTGATTAAGGACTCATCTCTTGATTCCGATCCCGACACGATGCCCGGCCCATACCAAAAATTGGGACTCCCGGTCGACCCATATATCTGTTGGCACCCGACTTTCGATCCCAACACGAGACCCGAACCCTAACACTAACCCTAGCTAAGGACCCGACTCTCGACCTTGAGAAGGGGTAACTTATCGGTAATAATAGTAAATAATTAATATATTCGATAGTAAGGGTAGTTTTAGTCTTATAGTTGTGACCCCAGGTACTCCGCATTTGTTAATGGGCTTGAGCCCAATTAAAAAGGAAAAGGTTACTCCGTATTTGTTAATGGGCTTGAGGCCTATTAGAGGTCCTAATATCCTATAAAAGGAAGGAGTTTTTTTTGGTTGAGTTTTTTTTATCGGACTTGAAAAAGAAAAAGAAAAAGAAACACCATTTGGCGCCTTTTCTGTGTTTGAGTTAGTTCTCAAAACTGTCCGATCGATCATCAATGGCTGAAGCTGCACCCGGAATGAATATCGAAGATGAAAATGCCGCTGAGAATAATGTTTCTTGGGATTTGACGGACCTGAATTTGATGAGAAAGATTGAAGCATTTAGGACCGCATATGGCTACTATCCCATGGCTCAAGATGGAGCGTGGCGTCGTTTCTCTGAAGAAATTTTCGAAGACCTGATCCAAAGGAAGTTTTCTGATGATTTGAAGAATTGGGTTTCACAAATTAAATACAATTTTTTGTTCGAAAGGCTTGCAGAAAATGTCAAGAGAAGATTCCCGATAAATGTTATTTCTGAAACAATATGGTTGAACAACAACAACAATGCTGAAGCTGAAGATGCACCCGAAGTCAATATTGAAGATGAGAATGAAAATGCTGTTGAGAATAATGCTTCTTGGGATTTAACGGACCTGGGTCTACTGAGAAAGATCGAAGAGTTTAGGAACGCACATGGATACTATCCCATGGCTCAAGAAGGAGCGTGGGAGAATTTCTCTGAAGAACGTTTCCATGAACTCATTCAGAGGAAGTTTTCTGATGATTTGATAAACAGGGTTTCACAAATAAAGTCCAAGTTTCTGTTCGAAAAGGTTATAGAAACTGTCAGGAGAAAATGCCCGATAAATGTTATTTCTAGAAGAATTTGGGACAACGACAACCACAACAATCCTTGAATGCGTTCGGAGGTAATAAGAAATTCATTTCTTGGATTGGATTGGATTGGATAGATTTCTATATAAAATCGGGGTTTACTTGCTTGTTCATCAATGTAGAGAATTCAGTTGGCTTTGGTTTCTTGGACAATGTCTTCACAATATAGATAGATTCTTAAGGTTTAGTTGCTTCTTCATAGAATGTAGAGAATTGGGTGGATTTTTTCTTGAATGGTGGGGAGAAAAAAATAAAGAAATTCATATCTTGTTCTGTATATTTCCACTAGTAAGGGACAATTCTTTGTTAGGCTCTTCTTGTTCATGAATGTAGAGAATTGAGTGGGTTTTGGTCTTGGACAGTCTTTTTCCTTTTTTGAACCCTCGATGTACTCGTTCTGCCATATCAAATAAAACTACTGGCTGAATTTGGTTTGCTTCTGTCCTGTTTCGTTTGGAAAAATCTTTATATGTTATATCTGTTTGTATGAGTGTCCGCGTAACTGTGCATGTATGTATGTATGTGTACATTTGTTACTAGAAAAATGACTAAGTTACTAGGAAAACTCTCCAAGAAAACAACTGGAATCACTAAAACAAGTTCATGGATTCCTCACAACTACAGGCCACTCATTCACCTCAGTTTCTTGGGCTCAAAAGTGGCAGAGGACTTTGGTGTGATCTCTGATCTGATCGTTGGTGCGATCTACACTGGTACTTGGCCCTGATTCTGCGATTCTTTCATGCCACTGGTTCCTTCTCGTTGGAAAGGAACATGTCAGCCTGGAACTCATTTATCACCTTTAAATGAAGATTATAGATAGCCACGTGACTCACCTTTTTGGTTTGGCTAAAGACTTGGCTGGTCTGGTGGCTTGAGCTATTTATGGATCAAGAATTGCAGTTTATATTTAAGCAATTGATTTAGCTGTTAGTGCAGATTGCTGCATTTTGTGCAGTGCATCAGCTACACCATTCGCCTTTGGCTTGGGACATGTTAAGCCTCTACACCACTCATTCACCTCAGTTTCTTAGGCTCAAAAGTGGCAGAGGACTTTGGAGTGTCCTCTGATGTGATCATTGGCGCGATCTGCACTGGTATTGGCCCTGGTTCTGCGATTCTGTCTTGCCACTAGTTCCTTCTCATTGGAAAGGAACATGTCAGCCTGGAACCCATTTTTCACCATTAGATTGTAATTAGCAGATTATAGATCGCCACGTGACTCACCTTTTTGGTTTGGCTAGAGACTTGGCTGGTCTGATGGTTTGAGCTATATATGGATCAAGAATTGCAGTTTAGAATTAAGATATTGATTTAGCTGTTAGTGGTGTGTGTATTATCATTCCGGAAGTCCCTCCGAGGGCGACTCCCATACAATTCTTTTCTTTCCGAAAGCCATTTTGTGCAATGCATCAGCTGCGCCATTTACCTTTGGCTTGGGACTTGTTAGTGGGACATGCTAAGCCTATACACCACACATTCACCTCAGTTTCTTGGGCTCAAAAGTGGCAGAGGACTTTGGTGTGACTTCTGATGTGATCGTTGGCGCGATCTGCACTGTATTTGGCCCTGGTTATGCGATTCTTTCATGCCACTGGTTCCTTCTCGATTGGAAGGAACATGTCAGCCTGGAACACATTTTGTATAGATGACACCATGGCCTCTGGTACAAGGGACCAGGCAGTAGGGAAAATATATGTTAGTTAATGTGCACTGATAATAACTTATACGAATAGATAACTCTTCATGTGAGACCTGATATGGTAACCTATAGAATGGAGTAACTTGTTGAAGCCATTATACAATTAGATGGGCATGGAACACACAGGTTCTTGCTGTTGCAAAATATGGTGCTTCTGAGTAATGGGCTGCATGCAACATGGTCCACCTTCAGGCATATCATACCTTCTTGCATGCAATTTTTCAATAACTATGATGGCTTTCAGGAACATAACTATCTGTTGAAGCTTAACATATGTGCTGCTTGTTGAAAAATGATGCTCAACTCCCACCATTACATTGTCAATTACTGGTCAATTCAATAGACCAATGGTCAGTATCTACGATTCTATCCCTCCTTTGCTCATCTTAGAAACCATATCCAAATTATGGGTGTTAATCGTGTTCTAAAAATCCATATACAGAAAAAATATCAGCTGTCAAAAATATTTATAGGACATTTGACGGTCGAAACTTGTGGTCGTGTGACCATTGTAATTTCCTACTTAAGCTTGAAATTGAGATGCCCTAACTAAAAGAGGAAGAAGAGGCAGAAAGTGAGAAAGCAAAAAAAAGAACGCAGAGGGGCAGAGGAGAAAGAAGCGTGGACAAGAGATTAAAAACTAAAATTGAATGACTTCGTAAGTGTAACATTATAGTTTAGTGACTTTTGGATTGAAAAAACTGAAGTTGAATGACTTTCTAAGATATTATCTCCGCATTTTCTTATATAAAGAACACCACCTATATATGCTCCTCCAAATTCCAAACAACTACACATATCAAAGCCAAATTAATTTTACACATCTACACAAGCACAACAATGGGAAATTGCATAGCTCTTCAAGAAAAAGTTTTTAAAGTAATGAAAATAAACGGGAAAATTCTTGAATACAAAGCTCCCATCAAAGTCCATCAAATTCTATCACAATATCCTAGCCATGTAATAGCTAATTCCCTTCAAGTCATTGATCAAAATCTTCAGCCCGATCATATGACATGCTAGGTGGAAAAATTTACTATCTTTTGCCTATATTACCTCGAAAACCAGCCACAAAAAAGAAGGTCAAGTTTGCTGATGATCAATTAGGTGAAGAAAAATCTAAGCCAAAAACAGATGTTGTAAGGATTAAAGTTGTCATCAGTAAAAAAGAGCTTCAAGCTTTGTTGATGAGTACTGAAGAAGGAGGATTCCTCACGGTTGATCACATCGTGAGTCATCATGTTCAGAAGGAACAGATTAGCATAACTGACATCAAGAGTTCAGTTGTCGAAGATTATAGTACTGATCAAGGAAAAGGATGGAAGCTTATTCTTGATAATATACCTGAAATCGACTAGCAAAGAGCCTTTTCGAATCTTTCAACGAAAGGCAACACAAGACATGAGTGTGAAAGCTAGTATACCTAAACTCGGCTAGCACACAACCTTTTGACATTTTTTTTTTTTTTTTTTTTTTTTTTAGTTTTTGAAACTTATTGTAATACACAACTAGTCAATTATAATTGTAAGAAGCAAAGAGGCCATGTTAATTACATGGACCTGGCTACAAATATGAGCTCTGTCTAATTAGACAATAGGAGTGTTTCTCCTAATTTTGTAGTTTATGTTTATCGGGAAAATGGTACAGTTTAATTTTCATCAATACCATTTAAAGAAAAACTCGTTTGGCTCTCAAAATACAAACATCCACTTAAATTGGGACGAAAGAAGTATGTGAATTTTCCATTATTGCTTCACGTAGAAAAGAAAAGCAAATAGCCAATAACAATAAACAATAAAGAAAACGAAATTGCAAGAACCAAAATTTTGTAACACAAAAAAAAGAAACCAAATCAAGCAATCTGCCTGAAGAAACTTGAAATTAGAATTTGACATCAGCGCGTAAACCAAGAAAAAATCTAAATATTATTTTGCTTGCAACCGTGGAGATCAAATATATTCTCTAACAGTACCACTCATATATTTGGTGTAGCGATTTCATCTTGTTTCCACATCTTGATGGTCTTGTCAGCCTCACAACTTATAAGTCTCGTGCCAGTTCCATCAAAGGTGAGGGCGTAGATACCAGCTTCAATATCCAACGATCCAGGTTGAACCATAGTTCGAGTTTGTTGAAAATTATGACCACTTGTCCAATCCCAAAACCACAGGCTTCCATCATCACCTCCCGTGGCCATTACACCTTCATAATTCACCGCCATTGAATTGATTATAGTCTTCTGTACTGGAAGCATATCATGAAAACATTCTCCTTTTGGAAGGTTGAATTTCTTTATGTTGCCATCCGTTGATGCAGAAGCAAACGAATAATCTTCCTCCGGATGCTGAGCCATTGCACGGACAGATTTCTTGTGATGTGTGAGCGTCTCTAACACCTCACCATATCTAATGTCCCACAACTTTACGGTTGAGTCATGAGACCCCGTCACAACCTGAGGGTCCATCGCCCGAGTCAAGACAGAGGAAACAGTGTTCTCATGTCCGGACAGAACATGAATCTGCATTTTGCTCCGAATATCCCAAACCCTACATACGCAATCCCTGCCTCCTGTGAACAAAACATCAATTGACGGATGAAGAGCCAAGCTATAAACACCACTTAAATGGCCATGAAAAGAGTGAATCACCTTATTCTGTTCGATATCCCAACATTTAGCTTGTTTATCATCACCAACAGAAAACATGTACGGGTGTCTATTGCTAACAACAAGACCTCGTACTTGCTCAATGTGACCTGTTAACGTGACCCTTAGCGTACCACTTGATAAATCCCATATCTTGATAGTACGATCCGTGGATCCTGTACAGAACCAAGTATTACTAGGATCCACCGCGATTGATCGTACCCATCCTGAATGACCACTAATAACCCTGTAATTTTTCCACTCCATGATGACAATTTAGAAGAAAATTTCATCATACTACCCATATTTATAATAGTACAATTAAAAATCTACTTTAACTAGGAATGGAAAACAATTACCAAATCCTATTCGATTTAGGATTCGGGTCGATTTACTAAATATTCTTTCAATTTATTTGTTCTAACTTTTTCCCTTGGCCTAAAATTGAATTGTCAACTTTCCTTTCCACTATTACACGAAATAGCAAATCTATTTCTACTATTTAACTAATTAAGTATTTATATATGTCCTCTACTTGTGATCAACACACGACACTATATATGCAATTTTTTGAGCCTTGGATATGGAAAAATCTTTGAGAGGGAGCGCTTCCTCTTGAATGGCCCTATGCGGCGCGAATCCTATTAATCGGATCCCAATGCGGGTACCAAACACCAAATGAAAAATCAAAATAATCATTTCCGATATTCTCTTATGTTTTATTCAATATCTTCATTTGTTATCAAAATACCCTGAAATTCATGGTGGGACTCAAAGGTTACAATAATATTTAGGAAAGTTCAATATTTCCCTTGTATGGTCGTGTCATTAGAAGGTAGAAAATCTCCATTCAAGTTTCAAAATTTTTTGTTACATTTTTCAAAATGTTGACACTAGAACTTTGACAAATATTCTGAAACTTTGAAGTAAATTACATAAATATTCAAATCTATCAACAAGATTTTTGAGAACAAGAACTAAATATATTGCATTACAACAAATGCTAACATTATCAGCTTGAAATAACAATTTTCATTAGAGATGTGATTTTTAGTAACTCAAGAATCGTCCCCATACAAAATTGGGGAGAGGCCACCAAAATAGCCCATAAGAGTCATTGCAAACAGTAGTGACAGAAAATACACAAAAAAAAATCTATCCAAGAAACCTCCCCATTCAAGGATGGTTGGTCACCCCGATTCTTTCAGTAATCTTATTTGTTGGGTCTTCTTTCTTCTACATTGCTAAACCCTTTTTGTTAGAAACTTTGATTTGATTGACATAACCTTATTTCATATCAATGAAGAATTTCCTTGGAACCAATTCATTGTAAACATAACACTGTCATGCTCCTTGTTTAGCCATGGAAAAGTAGCCATGTGATGTTCTTTGATTTTTTTTCAAGTTAGTCAAATCCCAAGAAGTATTCTCATCATTTTCGAGGGGTGTAGCTACAAAAAATTCCTTATTCTTGTTGGTGTGGCCATCGCCTGATTCGGACAATTTGAGAATGAACTCAAATAGAGCAGAAGCAGAAGAGGCGCCAAAATGATTTTCTTTCTTTCGCTTTTTTTTCTTTTTTCTGTCCGATAGAAATCAACACTCTAACTCCATTTCTTTTATAATCCCTCTCTCGAAACTTTGATTAGCCTAAAGCACATTAACAATATAACTTTTTTTTCATTTTTTTTAAAAAATAAATGTCATTCTTAGTTATTTTCAAGGTCGTGAGTCTGATACTGAGTTGGGGTCCGGATTTCATGTCGAGATTGAGGTCGGGTTGCAGGTTAGGGTCTAGAATCGGGTCCTAAATAGGGGCGGCGAGTTCTAATTTAAGGTATGGGTCAGGTCCCTGATCAGGGTGGGGTTAAGAATCAAGTCCCGAGACAAGGTCAAGGTTGAGGTCCGGGTCTCGTGTTGGGGTCGGGGTAAGGTTCAATGTTTGGCTCAAGAGACAAGTCCCAAATAGAGTCTGGGAGTCCCAATTTAGGGTATGGGTTAGGTCTCGGGTCAGGGTCTAGAGTCGAGTTCCAAATAAGGGTGAGGAGTCCTAATTTGGGGTATGGGTTGGGTCAAGGTTGGGAATTAGGTTCCAGATCAGGGTCAAGAGTCAGGTACCGATTTGGGATATAGGTCGGGTCCTTGGGTTGAGGTTAGGGTAGAGGTCCGTTTTAAGGTCGAGAGTCGGATCCTAGATCGGGGCAGACTCGAGTCCCGATTTTAGGTATTGATCGAGTTCCGAGTCGGGAGTCAGATCCCAGATTGAGGTAGAGTCGGGTCCCGATTTGGGGTATAGGTCAGGTCCCTGGTCGAGGTCAAGGTTAAGGTCCGGGTCTCGTGTCTAGGCCCAAAGTTAGGACTCAGATTGAGGTCGAGAGTCGGCCGATATGGGGTATAGGTCGGGGTATATATATTAGAAAATTATCATGGACATACAGAGTATAATTTAGTCAGATTTTGATTTCTAAAATATTTTCTACTATTAAAAAATGCATTATTTAGCCTACGAGTTGCTAAATCCATAGCTGATGACTAATAGGCAGATACCGTACAAAACCAAATATTAGTACTTATTTGATTTAAAAATGGTCAAATTAGGAATGATATATATTTTTTTTTGAGACAAACTAAAAGGTAAAGTAAAATAAATAAATGAAATAGAGGAAGTACTAATTACGATAAAATTGTGGATATTCACAAGTATAATAATCAAAAAGTGCATATGTCAAACTAATTAAAGGCTAAATATATTTAATCAAATATCATAAAACTTAAAATCAAAATTTATGAAAATTTGAGGGACCAAATGTGATATTAACCGAATACAAGAATTAGAGACATTTTGTTATATTGTACATATCTTTAGTTTAACATCAAAACATTCAAAGTTGATCTTAAACGTAACTTATAAGGAAAGGATTGCTTAAGTTCTTCAATATAAGAAGACCAAATCTCCCTCCCTAGTCTATGTTTGGACAACACTCAACACCCCTTTACGTGCAGAGATGGAAATTTAATGCGTGAATAGTTTAATAACCTATATCGATAATCCATCAATTGAAATGAGCCGTTATAACAAGGAATACTATGTAAAGAAATGAATATTGAACCCAACTCAGCCTCAACTTAGGGTCACGATCCATGACACTCAAGATTCTCCCTTATTTTCTTAAGGGAGAGATTATTATCATTATTTTTTATTTTCTAATTACATTTTTTTTAATTTCTCACCCAGTATTCACTATCCATATTGGAGTCCGACTAAATCCAAAATCATGCCGGTAAGTCCAATATTGGGGATAAATCACTCCTTAATAAAGGCGACTCCGTACTCAGGTGGAAATCTAATTGCATTAAATTAGAATATTTATTAATTTCTAACTAAAAATACTTATATCCTATTGGCTCAATTTCTCCTTTTTTATATAAAAACCCTTTTCTCAATTCAATTCCTCCCAGTACTAAATTTTGCTCCTTTTGGTGTCCTGTATTTACAATGGAGTCCGACTAGATCCAAATTCGCATTTAAATAGATAGGCAAGTTTGCAATTCTCCTTTTTTAAGTTTTTCGTTTCCATCCGCTATCCTTATTCATATTTGAGCGCCACTAAATTTGGATTCACGTAAAACGTAGAGGCTAGTCTGCAATTCTCCTTTTTTCTATAAATACCTTTTCTCAGTTTAATTTTCCAAATTTCCCACTATTGTGATCGGACCCTTTTTTGGACCCACACCCTGCTTCGGTGCATCGGGCTGCGGTCTCTTCAATGGACGCCATTGTTAACTCAGCTCTCGAAGAAATCTGCTCTAATGGCTCATCCGGTCTCCATCTCTCTAAGCTATGGCAAAAACTACACTCTTCAATTTCCAATTTTGGCCTTAAACTTTGTCCAAATGTCAAAAAGGTCCTTTGGTTTAATCTCATTGACATTCCGGACCTCAAATTCGAATCCAACGGCGTTGTGTACAGTTCGAGTGATAGTTGTGTTCGTTCGTTGGACGAAAGTGATCGTTTGGACTTGAAAATTGTTGCGCCGGAACACATGTGTGATGGTTTTATTGGTGTTTATGATATTGAAGCTTCGGATGCTAAGCTTTCGAAACATGAACGGCGTGTTCTTCGTGCCCTTGCTACTGTTAGGTTTGTGTTTGTGTTTTTTTGAGTTTATATGAATTGTTATTAGTGTTAATTGTCAAAAATATAGCTAAAATATCGCGGTTTTTGAGTTTCATGTGTGCAATTTTACCTGAATTATCGTGTGAAATTTGAATTGAATGATGTTGTTTATAGTTGTATGGATAGTTGTATTCGTTTGTTGGACGAAAGTGAGCGTTTGGACTTGAAAATCATTGCGCTGGAATATATGTGTGATGGATTTATTGGTGTTTATGATATTGAATCTTCTGATGCTAAGCTGAAACGTGAACGGCGTGTTCTTCGTGCCCTTGCTACTGTTAGGTTTGTGTTCGTGCTTTTTTGAGTTTTTTTTTTTTGTATTTATGAATTGTTATTACTGTTAATTGTCAAAAAAAACAGCTAAAATATCGCGATAATGTGTGTGATTTTACCTGAACTAGTGTCTAAGCTATGGCAAAAACTACATTCTTAAATTTTCGCGTTTTATGTGTGTGAGTTTCCTACCCGAACTAGTGTGCAATTTTCCAATAGAAACGCACCTCAACTATGTTTAGTTAGAGTATATGTGTGATGGTTTTATTGGAGTTTATGATATTGAAGCTTCTGATTCTAAGTTTTCGAAACATGAAAGGCGTGTTCTTCGTGCTCTTGCTACTGTTAAGTTTGTGTTCGTGCTCTTTTCTCATTTGTTTCTTGTGTATATATGAATTGTCAAAAATACACCTAAATTATCGCAGTTTTTTTGAGTTTTGTGCATTTTACCTGAACTAGTGTACAAATTTTTGAATTGTTAGTAGAGTTATTGATCAAAAAACACACCTAAAGTATCCCATTTTTTCGAGTTTTATGTGTGTGAGCCTAAGTTGCTCGGACTCGGGTGCGGGTATCCGAGACGGGTGCGGATCCGAGAGTCGGATTCGTCAAAATTTAAATTTTAAGATTCAGGGGTGCGAATCCGAATATGGATACGGGTACGGGGATTCGACTAAAAAAAATCAAATATTATAAATATAGAGTTATAAAGATATTCTAAAAATCCGCTATTGAACAAAAACAAGAAAGCGTCCCAACTTAAGACATTAATTCATAACTAACAGAACAAAAAGTATTGTCAACTATCTAGTTACTTAAGTTAGCTAATCTTCTGCATAGAGTTATCTAATGTTTCCCCCCAAATTTGTTTTGATTTTGGTCAACGTATCCGAAATCGTTTGACCGAATCTGAGACGGCGGAAGCACCCGCACCCGCGTCAGTCTCGTGTCGAGACGGGTTCGGCTGCAAAACCGAAGAGTCCGCGCAACATAGGTGTGAGCTTGAATTGTTATTAGAGTTAATTGTCAAAAATACACATAATGTATATACTTTTTTTGAGTTTCATGTGTGCGATTTTTGAATTCCGGTCTCCATCTCTCTAAGCTATGGCCAAAACTCCATTCTTCAATTTCCAATTTAGGCCTTAAACTTTGTCCGAATGTCAAAAAAGTCCTCTGGTTTAACCTCGTTGACATTCCGGCCCTTAAATTCGAATCGAATGGAGTTATTTATAGTTGTATGGATAGTTGTGTTCGTTTGTTGGATGAAAGTGAGCGTTTGGACTTGAAAATTATTGCGCCGGAGTATATGTGTGATGGTTTTATTGGTGTTTATGACATTGAAGCTTCTGATGCTAAGTTTTCTAAACATGAAAGGCGTGTTCTTCGTGCTCTTGCCACTGTTAGGTTTGTGTTCGTGCTCTTTTCTCATTTGTTTTTTGTGTATATATGAATTGTCAAAAATACACCTAAATTATTGCAGTTTTTTTGAGTTTTGTGCATTTTACCTGAACTAGTGTACACGTTTTTGAATTGTTAGTAGAGTTATTGGCCAAAAACACACCTAAACTATCCCGGTTATTGGTGTTTTATGTGTGTGAGTTTCCTACCTGAACTAGTGTGCAAATTGTGAGAACATCCAAAAAGCGTTCATCTTCCATCGACTAGTTAGTTTGAAGCTTACAGTAGTAATCTCATTAATCACTGTTGTGAACTATCATGTATGCCAGTTTCCTACCTAATTATATATGAATTTTTAATAGAGTTATTGGTCAAAAACACACCTAAATTATCCCAATTTTTCGAGTTTCATGTGTGTGAGTTTCCTACCTGAACTAGTTTACAAGTTTCTTACTTGAACTATCGCGTGCAAGTTTCCTACATAATTATCTATGAATTGTTATTAGAATTATTGGTCAAAAACACACCTAAAGTATCCCAGTTTTTTGAATTTCATGCGTGCGATTTTACCTGAACTAGTGTACAAGTTTACTATCGTGTGCGATTTCCTACCTAATTATATATGAATTGTTATTAGAGTTAATGGTCGAAAATACACCTAAATTATCCCTATTTTTCGAGTTTCATGTGTGCGAGTTTCCTACTTGAACTAGTATACAAGTTTCTTACTCGAATTGTCGTGTGTGAGTTTGAATTGTTATTAGAGTTAATTGGTAAAAATCATACGTAAAGTACATTGGAATTGCAGCACGGTGAAGGAAGCAACTTACCCGATGTCCATTGAGACTCACGTTAGTTGTGTACCATTAAGGGTAGATGACATCTATAGTACAACACCTACTACTATGGTCCCAGAAACAGCAGAATTCAACTGCTTGGATTCTGTGAACAGGCAGCATCCATTTTGGCTCCTACCATCTGCTACATGATATTGTAGCATGTATGTAATGTAGAAATAAACTGTAAATTTTGAGAACATCCAAAAATCTTTCATCTTCCATCGACTGGGTAGTTTGAAGCGTACAGTAATAGGCTCGTTAATCACTGTTGTGAACCATCATGTGTGTCAGTTTCCTACCTAATTATATATGAATTTTTAATAGAGTTATTGGTCAAAAACACACCTAAAGTATCCCGATTTTTCGAGTTTTATGTGTTTTGAGTTTCCTACCTGAACTAGTGTGCGAGTTTCCTACCTAATTATATACGAATTGTTATTAGAGTTAATGGTTGAAAACACACCTAAATTATCCCAGTTTCTCGAGTTTTACATGTGCGAGTTTCTTACCTGAACTATTGTATGCTAGTTTTCTACCTAATTATATATGAATTGTTATTAGAGTTAATGGTTGAAAACACACCTAAAGTATCCCGGTTTTTCGAGTGGTATTTGTCTGCCAGGATTTAAACCTTGGTCCCGAGATTTGTACTGACTTTATTGATCTGTAGGATATACCCTTGGTTGCATGCTATGGGAAAAAGATGTTAGGTTTACTAGTAACAGAAGTAGCTTAATTGCTTACTAAAGTCTCTTAACTTTGACTGAGTTTCAGAGGAAAAGGAATTGCGCAAAATGAGCTTGGCAAAGACTTTAAGATCAAAGGGAACGATATGTTCTACATAGTGAGGAAGCTTGAAAAACGAGGATTGATTGTCAGACAGCCAACAATCCTTAGGATAAGAGACATGGCTGGAGAAGGAAAAGGTCCAGTTTCTACCAATATGCTCTATTTATCCCGCTACGCAAAGAATTTGGGTAGTCAACAAAGGCTTGAGATAACCAAGGGGGTTAATTCCTTGGAGGATAGTGAGATCATGGATGGTGAAGATGAAAATAGTGTTGCTGTTGCTGAGGAATCTCTTGATGTAGATCTGTGCATAAATGATTTTCTTCCGGAACTAGAAGCTGTCTGTGATAAGCTTGAAAAGGCTGAAGGAAAGGTTGGTTTTTGATGTTGAATCTATCTAGCTTTTCGGTGTACTCTATTGCTGATTCTTTTATTTGTTTTCCTTTATGAAGGTCCTTGCAATGGCTGACATCAAGCCAGAACTTGGTTATCAAGGGATTCGTGGGCATAGGAGATGGAGATATGTACGTTCTTCCTTTTTATTAATTTGTATCCTCAGTATATTGCAACTCATAATCCCATCTCATGCATCATATTTCAATCCAAAACTTTTACCCCTAGATTCTCAAGAAGCTGAAGGAGGCTCAAGTGGTGAAGGAGGACGATGTCATAGTAGATGGGAAGGTCAGTGAAAAGTACTGACTTATAAGTAGCACCTGCTGTGGGTTTTATCTAGTACATTTTTTCATTTCCATACAAGTATCTAAGACACCTCGGAAGTGCTCATGGCTCCACTGCACATACTCCCATTTTCTTCTATTTTTTCTCTTTTTCCTTTATGGACTTAGGTCCAACAGCAGTTATAATTCTTTTCTAATGTTTTCTCCTTGTGGAATCATGGAATGAACATCATTGTCTGGAATCACTGAAAATTGGTCAAATTGCACTAGCTTTCTGAACAAATCTAATCTAGCAAGAATGCAGTTCAATTTTTGTTTATTATTTATGCTAGATTTCTTTTTTGTTTGGTAGGTGTTTCAACCAACTCTGTCTCTTACAGTAAAGAATATTTTTGACTAGAGCTTCTGCAGCTGTTTAATCCAACTTGTACTTATAAGGCAGGAGATTCTTGGCTTTCAACTGATAATTTTTTATTTTTTTTTTGGTAGACAGTGAAGTATAACATACCAACAAAAAACACAATTTACACCTAATGAGCACCCATAGTCTCAGTTCCTTCTAGTAAGAGCCAAGACTAGCGAGCCTCCAGAAATCTAAGTACAAAGCTTGTCTATCATATACCTACTACTTCTACCTCTCGTTGAGTCCCTATACATATTAAGTCTTTCCCTAATTACAAACTGTATCTGCTGAATTACAAAAGAATGAAGTATATTCTGGTTCCTGAAAGTCTTCATGTTCCTAGCTGTCCAAATATGATATATAGTAGCTCCATAAATTGCTCCAAGATCTCCTTCTTAGCTCTCTTCCAATGCTTGCTTCTGATTTGTAATAGAGTGATCTGCACTTTGCCTTGCTGTAAACTCATTCCCATCCACTTCTGTATTCTAGTCCACAGCTCTCTAGCCAAGTACAATCTGAGAACAAGTGCTGTGCATCTTCCATCTGATCCTCCTCACATAGACAACATCCAATTGTATCACAAGCTAAGCCCATACCACATAGCTATCTTTAGTCAACAGCTTCCCTTGGGCTGCCACTAGATAAATCTACACTTAGGTAGAGCAATCCTAGTCCATACTAACTCAGCTGTAGGGTCTCTAGGTGCACTACCAATTAAGTCCAAGTATCCCTTAGTTGCAGAGTATTTACCAGTTCCAGTCAGAATACTTTCCATCATTATACCAAGATACCATCCTAAGCTTCAATTTATGCAGTGACCTCCAGTACCAGCTGCTATGAGCTGGTGTTGCATATTGCCAAAAATCAACATTGTCTTTCATATAAATACCTTGTATCCACTTAACCTAAAGGGTATCCTTCTTCTCCATTACCTGCCATATCAGCTTCCCAACTAAAGCTATGTTCCACAACTTGCAGTATTTGATATTGAGTCCACCTTGACTTTTTGGTTTGCAAACTCTTTCCCATGCAGTTGTGATAATTGATAAAGTGAGAGAAGCTTAAATTTCTACATAACACTTTGATGAATTGTATATTATTACGGCTACAACATAATTGATGGCTGTACTTCAACAAAAATTTCCGTTTTGTGTAAATGCTAGCTGGACAATCTGCTACCTAGGAATTAGGACTTTGGCAATTAATTGCTTATCTTATGCCACTTTGCAGGAGGTCAAGTGTCTACATCTGTTGAAGGGGTTTTCACCAAAACATTTTGAAACAATGATGAAAAAGGCCAATGGAGGTCATATTTCAGACCTGCTTTTAGAGCTTTCTATTGAGCATCAGATTTACGATATGGTTGATGCTGAGGGAGATAGAGGGTTGCCCTTCAATCAGGTATTGGATATTTTCTTTTATGAGTGTCGAAACTAGTGCTGATATCATTTTACCAGTGGTGATAGTATACAACAACAACAACAACAACAAACCCAGTATATTCCCACAAAATGGGGTCTTGGGAGGGTAAGTATACGCAGTCCATATCACTTCCTCAGAGGTGAGATAGAGAGTTTGTTTCCGATAGACCCCCAACTCAAGGCAAAAACAGTCCAGAAAAGAAATAGTAAAGAAACACGAAACAACAGGTATTAACTCACAAATAATAACATAAACATGACTAGCACCAAGTAATACGACAAACGATAACACACTTCGAAATAAGACTAGCCCTATGACTACTAGCACAGATACCATAACAAAGTCCTCCTACCTACTAGCAAGGACTACTCCCGACTATCCTTCTACCCTAATTCGCATCCTCCAAACCTTCTTATCTAGGGTCATGTTCTCGGTAAGCTGAAGCTGCTCCATGTCATGTCTAATCACCTCCCTCCAATATTTCTTCGGTCTACCTCTACCTCGCCTGAATCCATCCCTAGCCAACCTCTCACACCTCCGCATTGGGGCATCCATGCCCCTCCTCATCACATGCCCGACCCATCTCAACCTCACTTCCCGCATCTTGACTTCCACCGAAGCCACTCACACCTTATCACGAATAACCTCGTTTCTAATCCTATCTTTCCTCGTAAATTCACACATCCACCTTAGCATTCTCATCTCTGCCACCTTCATCTTTTGGATGTGAGAGTTCTTGACTGCCCAACACTCCGCCCTATACAACATCGCTGGTCTAACCACCACTCTGTAGAACTTGCCTTTGAATTTTATGTGTATAGTATAATACTAGTGGTGATAGTATTTTATGTGTATATTCTCTTCTTTATTTCTGGTGTAATTTCACCTGATCTATAATTCGTGTCTTGGATCATATTTTTTGAATCTTTTCTCAGTCAACTTTGAACTTAAGTTGATTATGGTTTTATGATCATTTTTTGGTGCAATTTCACCAATGCCTCATTTTTGTCTTTATGATCATTCTTCAAGCTCACACACATATATTGTTGGATTCATGTATTTGTGTGTGCATTTGACTTTTCAAAGTATGACTTATGCGAGGGTTCCTTCATATGTACATATGTGATATCAAAACTTTCATTTCCATTATAATGTTTTTGCAGGTATGCAAAAGGCTGGGATTAAGCAATAAACAGCACTACAGTCGGCTCTTTGATATTATTAATAGATTCGGAATACATATGGAGCCAGAACTCATGAACAAAGCCAAGGGTTACCGACTCTGGACCCCTGGAAACCATAATCCTGGAGCTTCACCTATCACTCTGAATAAACCAGTAGTAGACCCTTCAGAAATTTCTGGCTGCAATCCACTTGGAACACATAGAGAATTTCAAGAGAACTCAGCATTTGCCAGACAAGATGTGGATGCTTCAGTTCCTGAAGGTAATAGTGAAGCTAATAGCCAAAATGCAAGCACAGGAACTTTACCAAAAGTTTCTGATGGCTTGGTGCTGGATGAAAAGGATGAATCTGTCCCAGTTTGCCTGAGCAGTTCACTGGACTCGACCATCAAGGTAAGCAGTGCCAATTCTGATGCAGAGTTACAGATAGTGAGTGCATCATCATCATATGTTGCGCCAACAGACGCACTAGCTCTTGCTGTGCCGACACCTCCAAGACGCCGGTCTTATCCGAGGTATCCCTGTCTCACATTGGAAGCAACCAGTGCAAAGAGGGAGCAGTGGATACTTCAACTTCTACAGGTGTTTTTATTTGCCCATTCTTTTTAAGCTCTTCTGGCTGTTAGGATATTGCCACAGAGAAGGATCACAAATATTTTCTCTTTAATCAGGAGGAGAAGTTCCTGATCAAATCAGATCTATACAGACGGATTCAGGATCTTGAGAAGGAGAAGACGACAACGACAGACAGAAAGACCCTAGATCGTTGTCTGTATAAGCTCTTGCAAGGAGGACACTGTAAAATTATTGTTGCTTATGTCCCTGTTCTAACAAATTGTAACCACAGTCGTAGGATACAGGTGGTTTTGCACCCTTCAGTCTCTAGTGTATCTGCTGAAGAGATTCATGAGAGATTCAGGTCTTTTGAAACACAAGTCCGCACTCAATCCTTTTCTCAATTGAAAAAGGGGGAGCCAATTCCTGAAATGAATGATCTCGCAAGGACACATCAAAGCATAAAATTGAACCAAGCTGAGCGAGCTGAAGCTATGCGTACAAATGGATTTGTACTGGCCAAGATGGTTCGCACAAAGATTCTTCACATCTATCTATGGGAATATGTGAACAGTTTGCCTGGCTTTGAAGATGTTTTGTCATCTTTTAAACCTGGTCATGACCTGAAAAATCCGCATAGTACATGTAAATTGATTGATTTAAATGCAGCTGTTAAGGCCATGACGCTTGAACTGTTCTTACAAGTTGTTGGCTCTACTCAAAAGTTTGAGGATACGGTCGAGAAATGTAAAAATGGGTTTTGCCTTTCTGATCTTCCTCTGCTGGAGTACAAGCATCTGATGGATATCCAAGCGACTGGACGATTATCATCATTGATTGACATTTTACGACGTTTGAAGGTACAATGAATTTTACTTCAAGACTTTAGACTGTTGATGCTTGGTACCGTGTGGTTGCTGGACAAGGCTTCCCCTAAAATATTAGGATTCTTAAAGGCTGTAGGAACTATTAAAATAGGAGTGTTGCCATTGGAAGAGGAGTTCATTGATTCATGCTTTTCCCAAAAGACAAATTTTCTTCTATATACATGCACTATTTCCAAAGGAGCGTAAAATGTTATCCAACTGTTCGACTGGAGTTCACTTTCAATCTCCATTATCCACTAGATGTTAGATGCTTTTCAATAAAGAGAGCATAATGTATTTCAGGTTGCTTCTAGAGAACCTGATACATGCAATTCAGTCACTGATAAAATTGTTCTCTTTGCAACTTCCCAGCAACTTCTTTTTTCTGGTATTTCTAATGTGTAAAGTGGATCTTTTCCGATTAAAAAAAAAGTTGGTATCTTCCAGAATATTTAGAGCCTGCGAAGTGGTAGTTTTTGTAGTCGAAAGCTGTTTGAGACACTTGTGGGGCATCTAATAGGTATTGAGTTTCAGGATTAATATTGCTTATGATGCTTTCAGTTTGGTGTTATGTGGTATACCCCCTCTCTCCAACAAAGAAAGGAACACAAGAGAGAGAGAAATTATAATTGGTGATAACTGCATGACAACGTATCTCTCCTTGTGAAATACATTCTTACTGGTCATCCTGTAAGTAAACGAAATCCTAAAGCTTCAAAAACTAGTGCAAAAGTTGCCAAGCTGGTACATTCAGTCCCTGAAAGATAAAAGGCTTTATATATGGGAAATCAAAACTGAGTTATGGAGTTCATTATATTGAACTCCTTCCTACTCTAGTGAGAAAGTATTAGCTGTAAGAGTTTATGTTAGTTGTTTATTGATGCAAAATTTAATTGGTCTTGTATTTACTGATGGCAGTTGATTAGGCTTGTATGTGGTGGACATCCAGAAAACACTGCAGATCTCCCTCATACTACTCTGACGCATGTGTTGGAGCTTAAACCTTACATTGAGGAACCTGTTTGCTCAGTGGGTTCATCTCATTTTGTTCATTGTCCAGATCTTCGCCCTCAAATCAGACATGATTTTGTTCTTTCAAGTAAAAAAGCTGTCGAGGAATACTGGAATACTTTAGAGTATTGCTATTCTGCTAGTGATCGTAAAGCCGCTTTGCATGCATTCCCCGGCTGTGCAGTTAATGAGGTCTAATCCGTTTTATTTTCTTTGCCTTTCAGTGACTACTTTGAATTTCCATTTTTTGAGCGTAGTGGATGTCCACGGGGAAAGGCCGGACAACATTAGGTCTCTATTGTATGCAGCCTTACATTGCATTTTTACAAGAGGCTGTTATATATCTTTTCTAAAAATGAGTATTTAATCTACCGTAAGTGGTATCTCAACTTTTAAAGGACATAATAAAGTTACCAGTTTCCAAAAAAAACTTTTAAAGGACATAACAACTCGGGAAATGGCCAAGAGTTGACAATACTTGATGCAACAAAATGCTTAAAGCCAAGAGGCCTTACTTAGCCAACTTATGATGCACTTAATAGCATGCCTAATTTCTGTGGGAGTTCGGTTGCATCCTTGAAATGGTTGAGAACGCGGGATAATTTCTTGTTGTACTGCTGTTTCTCTATGATTTGTTATTTATCATTAAAAATTGCTCCCTCTGTTCTGTTATACATGGCAGCTGGAATATGAGTTCAAATGTTACTCTAACTTGAATATTCTACAAAGTAATGGTTAAGAGTTACCTTGATAGAGAAAACTTCAAGTCGAAGTTTGAAATTCGAATAGTGTAGTGACTTGAATTCTTGAAAGTTGTGAAATTTGTATAGAAATGGAATTGATGTTAAGCATTTCTCCCTAAATAGAAAGTAAGGAAGGAAGAGTATATTTTCTTTGATTTGTTAAATCGGAGGAATAAAGTGGATTGCCATGCAAGAGTACTTGTATGCCTATCAAAAAGAAAGATTGCCTTTTAGAACTGTCATTTGTTTATATATAAGATGGCAAATGGTTAGCTTTACTTGGTTAGTCTCTTGCTCCTTTGCATGTTTTTGATGGCTTGTTCGTGCTTAAGAATTTGTTGCTGAATGAGTATTATGTTTGGAGAAATGTTATTTTTTCATCTTCTGTTGCATTGTGTTTAGGCTATTTGTCCCTCTTGATTATTTATTCTCAGTTTCTGTTTGTACTGAGAGAGAAGTAAACTGTTGGTCAGGTATTTCTTTTCCGATCATGGGCCTCTGTCAGAGTTATGACGGCTGATCAGCGGGCTGAACTCCTTAAGCGTGTTATTAACAATGGCCCGCAGAGGAAACTTTCATTCAAGGAGTGTGAGGAAATTGCTAAAGATCTGAATTTGACTTTTGAGCAGGTTCTTCTGTGTTCTCATTGCCCGCTCTCTTAGTTGCAACAAGAAAATTGTTTAATGAACTTATAGGACATCTGGAAGTTGAATTTGTTAAAAAGATTACTACTGTGGTTGCACCTAACTTATCTGATCGTTAGACATTATGGGGTCATTTAGTAACTGTTTGCCTTTCATCAACTCGTTTCTTTTAATGGGATGCCAGGAATGTAGTTATGTTCTTGGCATTTGGAGAATTCATTTACACAGAAGTAGACATCTTGGCTTTTGTTCGTTTTCAACGTAAAATCATGTTGAATCTTACTCGGCATTTTTTGGCTTTGAATTGTATGTGTATTATGTTGTTATGCTGCTAACAAGTTGAAAGAAACTTCACCATGCAATTTTTCCTCTGTTTTTTTTTTGAGACTGCAATTTTTTTTCCTCTGTTTTATTTTTCTTATTTTGTGGCTATCTTCTTCCAGCAGTCTTAGAATCTGGATCCATTTGTAAGCCTAGATAAAACAGGGTTGCTGAGGCACCTATATTTGGGAAATATGTTACTGGAAAACTCTGATTCTAGGTTAACAATTTATTGTCTGAAACCTGACTTTCCAGATTAGTGACTTGCTCGAATTTTAGTGCTTAATTGCAGTTCTGCCATAAAATGGGTTAGTTGCCATTTTCTGCGTGCTACTAGATGAGTATAGCTGCATTAGTTAGGTATTGGAAGGTTAAATAGGGGAAATAATTGAAAACACAATAAAGTTGAAGTTACAACCGGCTACTAGGATAAGGGATGGAAAGAATCTTACCAGTGTTGATCTGAAAAAGGATATAGATGAGTTGTTGCTGATTTCATAACAAAGAGAAAGAAGGAAAAGAAAGATGAGTGAAAAATAAAGGAAGAGATTTTAGGTGGTGGCTGATGCAGACTTTGTAAAGGACTTCTAGTTAGACACGTAAGTCCCTGATATAATAAAAGGTCAATATTGTACTTAAAATTTTACACCCGTGACTGGTACGTGTCTCTGTTGAGGGAGCTATAATACTGCTCTTAATTATGGTATGTACTCATGACCCGGACATGTGTATGTTTTAGGGAAGCCACATTATTGTTATACAAATAAAGGAAGATACATAGAGAATTATCATGTTAAAGGACCAAATGATTGCTTATGAGGGTCCAGGAGTAAAGGATCTTTGTTGCCTCCTATTTTTTCCTACATCAGATTATTAGTAAATCTGTCACCAACAAAGCAGCATGGTAGGAACAGCTTCTATTTGCATGTAAACAATTAACTGTCACTTTCTTGCTGTGCAATGATTTGAAACTTTATCCGTTATATTAGGGAACTCATTTAAATGATGAATCAGTGAATGCATCAAACAACACCTAATGATCACTTTTGTAAGCATGAAGAGGTAAAAGTAGTATTCCATTAGAAATCGTCTTGATGAGGGTGCTCTCTCATATAATGAGTGAAGAAATTCTTCTAGACCTTAAGAGATTCAATTCTTTTGAAAGGGAACTCTGTTTTGTTTGAGCACATTTAATTAAATTAGTTTTTGGACAGTCACACTCTGGGGAAGGTTGATTATTACCTGTTGTGAAACGGTAGAGAAAATAAGAGAGAATTCGGCTGGATTATTCCCTCAAGCTATTGGGGTTTAAATAATTATGTTTACATATCCAGAAAGGAAAGGAAACAAAACCTAATTGCAATAGGAGTAAATTAAGCTACCTACTATAATTACACATATTCTAGAATATACAATTCTACAAGAATTCTAACACCTGTCACTGAAAAAAAAGAAGCTTTTTCCAATACTACATCAGTACAGTATGCAAGTCCTACATTTTTCAGTCAGGTGATGGTTCACTTGCAGGTCCTTCGTGTCTATCATGATAAACGACAACGACGACTTACCAGATTTGATCGAGCTTCAGATGCTGAAAATGACGGGATTCAGCCGCATCAAGATACACCTACATTATCTCCAAAGAAAAGGAAAAGACCCGTAAGAAGGAAATCTTCAAAGCATGCGGAGGCTGGTACCGAGTTTGGACAGCCCCAGACGTTGAGCCAGATAGTCAATGAGGAACAAAACTCTTTCCCATCTACTTCATACACACACACATGCAGCTTGGAGGGATATCACGTTCAAGATGACGTGATATCTGCTGAAGACTCAGAATTTCCTGACGATGATGGAGTAGGACGTGCGTTTCTTGATAAATATGCCTTGTCAAGAGCGAAGCCTACACGCAGGGGAAGGTTCTGTTGGACCGATGATGTAGATAGGTAAATATTATGAATTATTCCTACATCATGAGGTCAATAACCAAATGGCTGGTTGGTGTGAGATTTTTTTCAAAGTTCCTGATGATAATAAAATTGGTGATTTACTGCTTCTTGCTTAATGCTCTACCTATGTTATCCTGTTGCCTGGATCTAGTATGTTTAGGTTTATTACTCATGAGAATCTTAATATACAGGCATCTGGTGATCGAATATGCAAGACACCGAGCTGCTCTTGGAGCAAAATTCAATCGTGTAGACTGGGGAAAACTTCAAAATCTTCCAGCACCGCCTGGTGCCTGCAGAAGGAGAATTGCATCATTGAGAAGAAGTCAAGAGTTCAGAAGATCTGTTATGAGACTATGTAATGTGCTTAGTAAGCGATATGTGGATTACCTTGAGAAATCCAAAGATAAAACATTGAACCATGATGGTCACAAAGCAACAGACTGTTATTGTTTTAAACATACCTCAAACTCTGTCTCTCAAGAGCCATGGGATAACTTTGATGAGGCCAATATAAAATTGGCCCTGGAAGATGCTCTGCGATGCAAAAAGATATCCAAATCGGAGACCTTGAAGGATGTTCAACCTTTCTTTGATAACTGCTCAGATGTTAATACTGATGAAAGACATGTGAGACTCATGCTTTCTTGTCAGTTATTTCATGAACTTTCGTGGCATAATTAGTTGTGAATTACTTAGATTTAGGCTTAGCATTTCAACCAAAATATCAGCGACTTGAGGTGCCGGCACTTGCCGTAGGTTGTTTTCTGAAGTGTAGCTTATCTTGATTTTTTGAAGAAACTGTGACTAACTCAACTTTTTTTTTTGTTTACAAGATTGTTATTTGAATTTTTCTTTTATTTGTTTGATGCTCCCCTCTCTTTCAGGTTTCTTGTGGTCCTCAATCAGTTTTACCAGTTTCTTGTGTCGAATATGTTGAAAATTTTCCTGAAAAGACTGAAGATTCTGGTACATCAATAAGCTCAAATAGGATCCCTAAGAAGTATGTGAATCTCACAATTGGCGGCATCCCCATCAGTAAACGATTATATGAATCAGCAGCAGTTGCTAATGCTGCAGAGCTATTTAAGCTCATCTTCCTCTGTAGCTCAAAATCTACACTTGTGCCAACCTTGCTTGCTGAAACTTTAAGGCGCTATTCTGAGCATGATCTCTTTGCTGCTTTCAACTACCTCAGGGACAAAAAATTTTTGGTAAATCTTGTTCTGTACTACTATGTATTTAGATGCTGGCCTTGGTACATTTCTGAATAATACTCTCTCCATGTCAATTTTATGTGATGATATTTTTGTTTTGAGATGTTCAAAACATTTTATATGATTCCATTGAGTATAGTAGTCTACAGTTTCCGCAATTTTCGAAAATTCAAATTCAGCCAACTATTGAAATTTTGTACTTTGATGTGATGTAGGACTAGCTTTTCATTTATCACTGTAATAATCTTTTCCACTACTGCTAGTATAGTATACAAGTCTTATTAACATCTTAAATTTTGTGCCAGTCAAACGCCATATAGAAAATAGGAGTATAAATTTACAGCTTGATTTTACAGGTAGTCTGTCTTCACCTATATCTTATAACTATAAACATAAAATAAATGAAATTTCACTGTCAGTTTCTTCAGTGGTGCAACTGTTGGTACAGACCCATCATGTGTCTTGCATAGGAAAAAGATTCGTCCTGCATCTTCTGTTTTGTCCAGCAGATAATTCCTAAGCTTAAAATTTTTCTCCTTGCAGATTGGGGGACATTCCAATAGTCCTTTTGTCCTTTCTCAAACCTTCTTGAATGGTATAGAATTTTCTCCATTCCCAAGTGATACCGGAAAAAGAGCTGCTAAGTTTGCTAGCTGGCTTTGTGAAAGAGAGAAGGAATTGATTGCTGAGGGGGTGGATCTTCCAACAGATTTGCAGTGTGGAGATGTTTACCACCTTTGTGCTCTGCTTTCTTCAGGAGAACTATCAATTGCGCCATGCCTACCCGATGAAGGTGTTGGAGAGGTTGAGGACTCCCGGACATCTAAACGCAAATATGATGACAGTGAATTTTCTGACAGTGACAGGTATAAAAAGCTGAAAACTTCAATGGGTGGTGATAGTGAGATTTGCACACGCCGTGCAAAAGGTTTTCCAGGAATTAGGTTGTGCTTGAGGCATGCTACACTTCCAAGAATAAAAACTATGGATTTACTCAACGACACTGACAATTGTACTCGCGCACTATCTATTGAAGAGCATCAAGCCACTGATCTTGGCAGTATCTCATTCGACTCAGATGACCAAGTAAATGAACTTAATGATAGTGGGGTCCCATGTATTGCAGTTTCTCCGACCGAGTCACCATGGCAAGCCATGACTACCTATGCTGAACGTGTTTGTTCCTTTGGTTCTTGCCCGGAACAGAACTCTCTGGTATATCCGGAAATGTTTAGATCTGTTTATTCAGCTATCCAAACGGCTGGTGATCAAGGTTTGTGCATGAAAGATATCTCGAGGATTCTAAAGATGCAAGGTATGTAACCAAAAAACTACAAGGTCTTCTAACCCCTCCATTTAGATACTCATTTTATCTATTAATTTTTTTCCCAGAGAAAAAGCTTTCTGAAGCTGTCGTTGAGGTGCTAGAAGCATTTGGACGAGTTTTGAAGGTTCGTCTGGATTAACACTTAGCTATCTTCCCTTTTTCTTTGCACCGTCTGATGAAGTTTCATGCACATGCTTAGAGTTACTAATGAAAGAATTCTGATGAAGTCCTCAGTTATAGTTTATCTGATGTTATTTTTGTGAAATATAACACTTTTCACTCATTTACTAAATAGGAGATATTAGTAAAGGGATTGTTTTTTAAAAAAGTCTTCCTTGTAGAAAAAATAGAATCTTTTAGTTCATTTGTTTATTTAAACAGATACTTGTAATGGTATGGTCAATGTGGACCCACCTGTGTTGAGTGTTAGCTAGTTTTGCCTGAAACTCCTCTAGGTCTCTTCATTGTGTGTTCTACTTTTCTGTGTAGTTTGTTTTTCTAGTCAGTTATGCATTGAATCTTGAGAATTTACTTCAGATGAAACTGACTGACCGCTCCTGAAAACCGATGGATTTTACCTTGAAATTCCCTGTAGCCCACCAAATTTTCTTGTATTTAGAATAGTGGAATACTTGTGTGTTTTAACATGAATATGCCGGTTTTAAGTGCCAAGTGATATTCAAAAAATTGTTGTTTATTCAAATATACCATATATCACCTGAATTTTTGTTAAGCATGATGTACAATAAGGACGAGGATGGAAAGAAAAGAAGCTATGAGTGGACAAGCAAAAATGATCTGATGACTTCCCTGATGTTAAGTTGGTTTAGTGATATGGAAAATTTTGGTAGGTTAAAGGATGAAATATGAATCATGTGACTAGGCACCAAATTTGGCGTAGTTGTCATAAACATGGTCTTCAAAATTCTTGTATTACTAATAGATTGCTCATCCGTTTCAGTTTGGTGTGTTAGCGTTCTCTCAGTAAAATGTTAGCATGTCTCTTGTGTTGTGGATTTATATATCATTGAGCCATGTGTTCTATGAATAAAATTGACTTACATGCTTAATTTGCTGCTGATCAGCTTCGTCACATCAAATAATTTTGTGTGGGAGGTAGCCACTATTACTCAAAATAAAACCCACGACATTATGTATTAAGAGGCTGAAACAGAGTGCAGTAGATGGACCATTTGGCCTTCTATTTAACTAATCATCTAGTGGGACCACAAAATGCAGGTCAATGCTTATGACTCTGTTCGGGTGGTTGATTCTTTATATCGTTCCAAATACTTTTTGACTTCAGTGGCTGCTATTCATAAAGATGCTCCATTAGCTTCTACTGAAGATTCCGAGGCTAAAATAGTTGAGGAGTCTGCTACACATAATAGAGAGGATCATAAAGATGTTGAGTTGCAGAAGGAAATGTGTGGGAATTCTGTTAAGGTACACAAAGTCACAATTCTTAATCTTCCTAAAGTTGTTGCTGAACCTTCAAGAGAAAAACAAACCATCAATGAGGCCAAAGGTTGTCGGCCTACTGAAGCTAGTTCACCCACAAGAAATCACCCAGAAGAACCATATGAGCTCCACTCTACTGGTTTACATTTGTGTAAACCAATATTGCCTTGGCTAAATGGTGATGGTACTACAAATGAACGTGTCTACAAGGGACTTGTACGCCGTGTTCTTGGCATAGTGATGCAAAATCCAGGAATAAAAGAGGTACCTCCCTTTTACTTTCATAAAAACTTGGATACCTGATCATCTGTCCTATTTAGAAGTATTACTTTCTAATTTTGTGCATAATGAATTGCTTCAAAATGTTAGGGACAATTAATCTTTGTTGGTTGTAGAATAAATCAGTGAATTTCTTCTTAATTTTTGTCTAATTCTCTTGTTAATACAGTATCTTTGTTTTCATTTTATCTAGTCTCTTCTTTTCTCCTACTACTTCAATCGTAGGCTTTTTTCCTAAAAAAAAGCCAGTCTTAGGTTCATTTGCATCTCTATCTTTTTCAGTGTTCCGAACACCACTTTATATTGATTTGATATGCTTCATGTCATATGGATTCATTTCCCTATTAATACTGGGACTCAATTATTGAATCATATAATCATTCTTTATCTTCATTTTGATCATTAATGAACACAGTGCATTACCGATGTAAACATCCATTTTTTCAGCTCGTCTGTCTATGTATAATCCGTCCTTGTAGCAATATATATATATATATACACAAATACCTCTGATTTATATTAGTCAAACCTGACAACTTAATTATTGTTCAGGATGATATTATCTGCCACATGCATGTTCTGAATCCTCAGGTATGATATTTATTTCTGTTTCCTCAGACTTGTTTCTTCGAACAGTGTATTTGTGTTAGAGCATTTCATTAAATATGTACACATATCAAATTTAGAACCCAGTTATTAACACTTGAAGTCATCGTTCTAAAATTCAGAACCCATAAAGTTGAAATCCTGGCTCTACCCCTGTCGAGGCAGAGAAATGCTGGCTAGTATCCCATTAGGTCATTTGTCCAAAATTTGCTACCAGGGGAACACAGTTAGTTCTAATTTTTTGGTCTTGTGGATAACAAAGAAAATTAAAGTTTGGTAGTAATGGAGATTTCAAAATTTCAACAATAATTCAAATCCTTTTGCTGGTAATGTTTTATGGGTCTCTACCTCCACGAGGTAGGGTAAGGTTTGCGTACACTCTACCCTCCCTAAACCCCACCCGTGGGATTATGCTGGGTATGTTGTTGTTTTCCTGAGCTGGGTGTCTATTGGAAACAACCTCTTTACTTCATTTGAGGTAGTGGTATGGACAGCGTACACTTTACCCTCGCCAGACCCCATTTTGTGGGAATACACTGGGTATGTTGTCGTTGTAATGTGTTATGGATATGAGATAGACAACTCTTGATGTTTGTGAGACAATTTTACCTTTTCTCATCTGGCTAAAACATTCTTCTTGTGTCTTTTTAGAGTTGCAGAAGTTTGTTAAACATGATGGTCCTGGACAAAGATATCTTTGCGCGTAAGATTCGTCAGACAAATCCAAGTGGAGCACCAGCAATTCTGAGTAGTCTTCTTGGTAGCAATTTCAAGAAGGCACAGCTGATTTCAAGGGACCATTTCTTTGCAAACCCCGCTAGTACACACCTGTTGTAATGAACATATGTAGGTAGATGTTGGATCTAGTTATTTCTTTGTTTTGATCTCTTTGTTCTCCTGGTACGTGTTTGGGACTGAGGCGTAGTTGTTGTTGTTGTCATCTCCTAGTGCTGATCTTTGTACAGTAATTTCTGTAGGAAAAATGCACAATACCTGATCAGACAATGAAGTGGATGTACATGTAATTTCAGGATTTCCAGAAATCCAGTAGCTTTTCCCTTAAGACCCTATATATATTAGAATCCAGTAATTTTAGGATTGTTGGTGTCTGTCGTAGTATTAGTCGCATCCTTGTAGTTCTTGCTTTTGATATCTATTGTCATATGTCGTTTATTGTGTTTCGATTACCATATTATTTTGCTGCTGTTATTGTTTCTTTCGTGTAGGCTCTGCATTGCTTTCCTTATTAACTGCTATGTTTTCTTCTTCTTGTACTTGGATTTGTTGCACTTGGGCCGAGGATCTCTTGGAAACAACCTCTCTACCTCCACGAGGTAGTGGTAAGGTCTGCGTACACTCTACTCCCTCCAAACCCCACTTGTGGAAATTCACTTGGTATGTGGTTGTGGTAATCTTTTGACTACAAGTAGTAGCTGTGAAATTTTTTGGGTCATATTACATGAACAATTCATGGAAGAAAGTTAGCCGAGGATCTATCGAAAACAACCTCTCTACCTCACTTTAAGGTAGAGGTAAGGTCTGCATATACTCCATCCTCCCCAAATCTCACTTTGTGGGCTATATTGGCTATGTTGTTGTAGTTATATTGTATATTAACTTGAGGTCGTTGTAGAAACTCATAAACTTCTATTCTCGAATTCGCCTCTCACTAGACATGTTCAATCGGCGAACTTGTTTAGGTAAGAAGAATCATTTAATCTCAATAATCTTTTCCATTTCCATTTGTGAACAAGGAAAATGTAAAGATATTTAGTTGATAAATTGATGTATCTTTAATTCGGTAATAGTTGGTTTAAATCAAGAAAGTCGAAAATATGTCATTTGGTTTAGTTTTAAGCTAGAAAAGAAAGTACAAAAAGGAACTGAATTAAAGTGCAAGTAAATACATTATTTTGCAATTTTCACATTTACTTTTCTTTTTATAGATAATTGATTAACTAATTCGGATTTACTCCGGTAAATTCTTCATATCAAAATCTTACTTATTCTCGGCCTCAAACCCGAAACTTCCCATTAATGGAGGGTGGAAAAAGAATATTATAGTTGCACGAGCTTGATGAATTTGAGTAGTTGCAACGCTCATGAGAATGCAAAGTTGTACAAAGAGTACTCCAATTGTCAATTAGAGATCATGGCCAACTTGATCCTCATCCCCACAGATCTCAAATGAGGGAACCGGGGAGAGCCTCCGACTCCAATTGTCGTGACACTAGATCTCATCAATTGTCGATCCTACCTCCTTAACATTCTTAACAACCCATCTTTATCTCAATAGTCTTTTAGTGATACGTTCCGTTCATCTTCCCCATTAGAAAAAGTGAATCGCCGATTCAAGTTTAAAATACTATCATTACCGCCTATATAATTAGGCATCCAACCTACTCCCCCGTTCACTTTTAGTTATCCATTATTTCAAAAAAAAATAAGGGTAATGTGATAAAATAATTATATCAATCATTATTTTCTTAATGATCGTACGTGTCAAATCCAAATATAACAAGTAAAATGTACAAGTGAAGTATTTGTTAAGGGTGAATAGATCCTAAAAGTCTAATCACATCACACCCCATCTTAGTTAGAAAATTTTTTACTTATTGTAACCCGAGTTTAAGTTATATATACCGTCAACTCAAATTAGTTTGGTCTCAAAACTACATAAAACTAAGGTAGTTTTGTTGTTGCCTAGGTTGTTTGATCCATGAATCCAACATCCTCAATTCCTCCAAAAGCTCTATTAGACCTAAAAACAGCTCTCTTTCATGGCTTCCATTCATTCAATCAGCTCAAACACATCCATGCACGTATTATTCGTTTTGGCTTCATCCATAACAACTATCTCCTAAACTTACTGCTAAAATTCACATTAAACACTTTCAACAAGCCAATGTACTCCGAACTTCTTTTCAACCAAGCGCGAGAACCCAACATTTATATATACAACACTATGATACGTGGGTTGGTATCGAATAACTGTTTTCAGGAAGGCATAGATTATTTTTACGCGATGAGGGAGGAAGGTTTTTTGCCTGATAATTTTACGTTCCCGTTCTTGTTGAAGTGTTGTACGAGGTTGTCGGAGTTTGAACTGGGTTTTAAGGCACATGCACTTGTTGTGAAGATGGGATTTGATTGTGATGTGTTTGTGAATACTGGGTTGGTTTGTTTGTATTCGAAGTGTGGGTTGCTTGATGATGCGGATAAGGTGTTTGATGGTATTCCTGAGAATGAGAAGAATGTTGTGTCGTGGACCGCGATTATGTCGGGGTATATTGGTGTTGGGAAGTTTGAGGAAGCGATTGAGTTGTTTCGGAAGTCGTTGGAGATGGGTTTGAGGCCGGATAGTTTTAGTATTGTGAGGGTGTTGTTGGCGTGTAGTCGTGTAGGGGATGTTAGTGCTGGTGAGTGGATACATGGGTACGCGGTGGAGATAGGTATGGGGAGGAATGTGTTTGTGAATACTGGTTTGATTGATATGTATGGTAAATGTGGAAAGATGGTGAAAGCTCGCGAGGTTTTTGATGGGATGGTAGAGAAGGATGTCGTTTCTTGGAGTGCGATGATACAGGGTTATGCCGCGAATGGGCTTCCTAAAGAGGCGTTGGAGGTGTTTTACAGGATGCAACGAGAGGGTGTTAGGCCGGATTGCTATTCAATGGTTGGTGTACTTTCTGCTTGTGCAAGGTTAGGAGCGTTAGAAGTTGGCGAATGGGCTAGTAGGTTGATGGACATGAATGAGTTTTTCGATAATGCTGTTTTAGGTACAGCGTTAATTGATATGTATGCTAAATGTGGGCGGATGGTATCAGCTTGGGAAATATTCAAACAAATGACGGTGAAGGATAGAGTAATATGGAATGCTGTTGTATCGGGTCTTGCTATGCACGGGCATGTGAAATCTGCGTTTTGTTGTTTTGGTCAAGTCGAGAAACTTGGTGTAAAGCCTGATGGAAACACATTCATCGGTCTCCTTTGTGCTTGCACTCATGCTGGTCTTGTTGACGATGGTCGCAAATATTTTCACAGCATGACTCACTTGTACTCTTTGCAACCAGCAATTGAACATTATGGATGCATGGTTGATCTTCTAGGCCGAGCTGGTTTGTTGGATGAAGCTCGCTCGTTGATCAAAAGTATGCCAATAAAGGCTAATGCCGTCATTTGGGGAGCTCTGTTAAGTGGCTGCCGGCTACATCGTGATACCAACTTGGCTGAAAATGTGCTAAAACAGTTGATTGATTTGGAACCATGGAACTCAGCAAACTATGTTCTTTTATCAAATATCTATGCATCCAACAATAAATGGGATGATTCAGAAAAAATCAGATCTTCTTTGAACGAGAGACGAATGCAGAAGATTCCTGCATATAGTTGGATAGAGATTGATGGAGTTGTTCATGAATTTCTCGTTGGAGATACGTATCATTCTATATCAGAGAAGATATACGCTAAACTCAGCGAACTCAGCAAGGAGTTGAGAGAGGCAGGTTATGTTCCAAAAACAGAATACGTTCTATTTGACATCGAAGAGGAGGAGAAGGAGCACTTCGTGGGCTGTCACAGTGAGAAGCTCGCGCTTGCATTTGGGTTACTAAGTACAAAACCAAGTGAAGTTATCAGAGTAATTAAAAATCTCCGTATTTGTGGTGATTGCCATACGTTCTTCAAGCTTGTTTCAAAGATAACGGAGAGGGAAATTATCTTGCGCGATAATAACCGTTTCCATTGTTTCCTTAAAGGATCATGCTCATGTGGAGATTACTGGTAAGACTTCAATTGGTAATATGATGTTGCAAAAGAGAATAGAGGCCAATTGGTGCCATACTCTTATGCCATTGAGGATAACTCAGCCAAAATGCAGAAGAGATGGACTTAATAGTTATCTGTCAACAAAGATTGCTATCAACTTGATAAGAGGAGCAACGTTATAAGAAGAGCAGCCTGGTGCACTAAGCATTCCGCGTTCATGCATAGTCAGGGAAGGGCTGCACCCTAAGGGATGTGATGTAGTCAGCCTACGCTGATGCAAGCATCAGTCCACGACTTGAACATGTGACCTTACAGGTCACTCGGAGACAACTTTCCTGTTGCTCCAAGATAGAGGAGCAATGCTATATGCAGAAGCAAAATATTGTGTGACAGCACGATATAATTTCTACATTTAGATCAGTCGCCATTTGGTGTACCAACTGTAGAGAAAGAAACAATTGAATGTTCGAGAGCTAAAGCAGAATGTAATGACCTTGAAACACAATGTATTTTTTTTTCCTGAGCTCTACGCCAAGCGAACTAAACCTAAACCTTAGTATTTAGGTAAAGAAGTGTAGAAGGACGGGCCCATTATCCCCGAGTTTCGAAGGCCACTGTTGGTCCTAAGGGTCGGCTTCAGATGGATTTCTCAGTATAAAAAGAAACACAGTTGTATTTGCTGCTAAACTTATGCCACATTGCTAATACTAATCCAAACATCTTCTTTATGCTGGATATTTATCGATAAGATTACTCTTATTTACCTACAAGTAGAAGTGTACTGTATGTAAATTAAGCAAACGATTTGCTTTATGAGAAATTTCAGAATTATGATCTAGATTATGTGATTTTTTTTTTTTCGGCCTTAAAAAGCATAGCAAGAAAAAGGCTTCTGCTTTTGAAGACAATTTTATTGTGTTGGCATTCAGATTCTCTGGTTTTGCTATGGATTCCATTTGTATTTATCTTGCATTTCTTTCTTCTTGTACGGCCAACAATTTGCATGCTGGATTTGTTTTCCACTTTTTTGGTCTAACAATGCCTCCGACATTATTCCACATCCTGACGTCGATGCAGAGTATCGCTATCGAGTTTATATGAACCCAATACTTTCAAATAGGAGCATAAATTTATGTTCAGAAATCTAGAGACATTACAATAAATAGTAGATATAAACTCATAACTTTAAAATACAATATGGTCAGCATTACGAACCTTAAAAGTGGAATTCATAAAGCTTGAATCTTGGATTCGCCTCTCACTAGTGTCTACCAAGTCAAGATCACATTTAGGCTTAAGTATATTGCATTTGAGACAAATCATGGGAAGAAATAGTTGCCACAGCTTGAGAGTTATTACACTTATCTTAACCAGAAGGCCAATAAAGGTATCAGGACAGTGCAAGGTGGGTAGTTCTCAAGCTAAGATTCTGCTCGTGAGCGTCAGAGCTAGACAATGACTCTGCAATGTAGAGAGAGATTGCTATTGTTCTCTGCATCTGCAGAACATAGATAACATCTAGAGCTCAAATTGATTCCCTTTCCAAATATGCTTCCAAGGCCAGTTGATATGTTGTTGCCAAGTGTCAGAGAACAAACAATAAGCAGCTTTGAATGAGAAAACTTTATTTGCTGCTACTGTTCCACAATAATGAGACATAGTTTTTCAGATAAAACACACATGAACAATTTCTATTACAATGTCACATAACGAGAGATACAGGGTTTTCCACCTTGCCAATCTCTTATCACCCCTATCACCAGTGAATGGTAGAAATTTGTTAAGAATCTGACTCGGAGAACTTTTTGGATTCATTGTAAGGATGACGGCAATGCAAATATATGAATGCCTCAGCAGAATAGGCTTCTGTAAAGCTCCACACAACGTGTGAGATTCCACCCTCTGAAATCTCAGGTATGTCAATGAGGAAGAACAAAAGAGACAATGAAGATAGGGAATTTGATATCGACTGTTGTGTTACCATAACGCTAAATGAATCAGTTCAAACTTCCTCAGTTTAATGTTTCTCTAGGCAAAAAGAATCCAGTGGGCAAACAATATCTAGTCTCCTCTATCACCCCCTCCCCCCATCCCCTTGATTGGCAAGTTTGCTTCAGACATCTTGTGCAAACAGCCACATGCTGGATACACAATGGCTTGTTGAAGCAAGCATGTAAATTGTTCATTCACTATACAAACAACAACAACAACATACACCAGTGAAATCCCACAAGTAGAGTCTGCGGAGAGTAGAGAGTACGAAGATCTTACCGCTACCTCATGGAGGCAGAGCGGCTGTTTGCGGAGGACAAACTGTTCATTCAATATGGTATCTATTTTTGGTGTCTACATGTATATTATGCTTTAGGCAATAACCAGCTCCTGCAAACGAATTGCTACATTTGAAGCAGAAAAGGCATCTATCTCTCTGTACAGAAGCCACTAATGTGCTTCAGAAAGTGTTATTTATGGCATTATCTGTGTTTATCCATTGAGTTAGGCCTAATTGTTTCCTTTAACAATGCTTTTATTTCAATATTCATAGTTTACTTGGTTTTTCAGATCCTGGTGTCTCTTAGTATACGACACCGATTAGCGAGTTGTTTCTGCAGAACCCAACTTTCCAGGTGCCTTATGCCATAAGAAGAAAGTTTTAGCATTTTCATCATCGTTTAGTGTCCAAGCACTTTCAAATCGATGAACCTAGTTCAAATAAGGCCTTCCGAAACGTAATAGAGCAGCAAAGATCCAAACTTTTCTAACTATATATAAGTAAATAGAGACTAGACGCATAAATTACTCGCAAGTACTCTAGTTTATTTGTTTAAGAAAACTATCTATGGAGCTATTAAGGAATACACATGAGCTTACGACAAGATATCCAATCCAAAAATCAGAGAAATAACATGTTCATGCTCATTGCAGAGAAATTGGCATCAATATAGCCACAGCGCATACAAGTAAAACAGAAGATTTGGTGAATGATGACAACCAAACTTGTTAAACCACTAAGTTCTATCATGAACTCGGTACAAGGAACAACAATCTTACAAGATTTATGCCAAAAAGCTTAGTAAAGCAACTAACACAATTTATTTTTTTTGATAACCGTGGAGTCTGGGCCAGCTTGCGCGCACCTCGACTAATTCCAGGGGATACTTGCCACCTCTAACCAGCAACAGGTACTAAATTAACATAATTATTCATCAAACAAAATACTTAACCATCTGAATCTCTTTCTTCTTAAAACCACATTTCTCATAAAAAGGTCTATTCTCTTCGGTGCAATCAAGAATTACATTATAACATCCCATTGAATGAGCGTAATCAACAAGATACTCAACAATTCTCTATAATAAACTCATTACAAGAAACAAAGGAACAATAAATTCGAGTAGAAACAAAAAATACAAGTTAAAGGTAACTTCTTCCTATCTTCATAAACTTGAGTGGACAGAGTTACCCGATACTTATGTTGTTGGGAGGTAGTAGGTGCCCGATGAAATAGTCGAGAACAATAATCTTCCAACATCAATACCTAAAGCTCAGTAAAACGGCTAGAACAATTGGTCATCAAACAAAATACTTAACCATCTGAATCTCTTTCTTCTTGAAGCCACATTTCTCGTAGAAAGGTCTATTCTCTTCAGTGCAATCAAGAATTACCTTATAACATCCCATAGAATGAGCATGATCAGCTAGATACTCCACAATTCTCTTACCTAATTGCATCCCACGAGCACTCGAATCTACCACAACATCCTCAATATGTCCAGCTTTACCACAATTCCTCACAAACTTCTTCTCAATAAACACACTTCCTGTCGCAACAATCTTCCCTGATCGGACATCCTCGATCACACAAATACGATGATCATCGCCATATTTCGCGATTTCTTCAAATCTTTCCTTGAATTTCTCGTCTGAGACAGAATCACAGACAGTCAATTGTCTCAACAATTCGATAAAGCCCTTTTCTTTGTCTGAAATCTCCAGTTTGCGGATATGAAACGAATCTTCAACAGAATTTTCGCTGTGCATCATTGCCTTCAAAGACTAACCAAATTTCCAGCACAAACATTTAGATTTTTTAAAAAAAAAAATTCAATAAGGCTCCATATGATCAAATCCACTATAAGTAAAATACAATGCCGAAATTGGCACGAAAAAAAGAGTTTAAGGGTCAAAAACACACCTAGAGTATGTGGTTTTTCAACTTTCATACCTGAAACTATCAGGTGTGCCAGTTTCTTACGTGAACTATCACTAATTATTTATCAAAACACACCTCAACTATCAATCTACCTGAATTATCACCATCGTTCAGGTAGAAAAAGGCAACAATTGATAGTTAAAATGTGTTTTGATAAATAATTAGTGATAATTCAAATAGTAAACTCATACACTTGATAATTCAGAAATAAAACTCGATAAAACTCAAAAAAGCAGGATACTTTAGGTGTACTTTCAACCATTCAATCGAAAAGAAAATAAATTGAACTTTGGCCAAAACAAAGACTTGCACAAAGCTTTATCTCAAATTAACTAAACCACCTAAAGGATAAAAAGGTACAAAACTAAATGAAAGATGAGGTAAATGAAAATTCCCAATTAGAGGTGGAGCTAGAATAACAGTTACAAACCCAGTAAAACCTTATATATGTGGTAAAAAAATCCACTTAATCTACAACAACATATCCCATGTAACCCCACACGTGGGGTCTTAATATAAGTCAACAACAACATATTCAGTGTAATCACACACGTCTAACTATCTTATTTATAAAATCAATTAATATGGAAAACAATCATTTTTTACCAAACACATCAACTGGGAAAAGTGCAAAAAGAAAAAAAACAGAAAGAGAGATTCTGACCTGAGAAAGCACATAACCAAAGGGATGAATGCCAATTGCAAATCAAATCTGTTAGAATATCAAACATCAAAGGGATGATATTCTATTTGCCATATCATAGTGAGAATAATTTGGATCCTTAAGTTGGGCCAATTATATTTTGGGCTATAATTTGGTCTTGGGCCAACATGAAATGTACAACACTTTTTACTGTTCATATATTCCTAAATGGTAGTAGCTTGTGGATGACAACACAATAATCTCTGTATACTCTACCGATAAGGATTATAATGAGATGAATAAGATTTTTTCATTCTTAAGTAGTGATCTCGTATTTGAGCTATGAGTATGAAAGAGAATCTTATTAGGAAACTCTTGACCTTATGTGGTGCGATTCTGGTTCAATCAAAGACCCATTGCAAATACTGGACAGCGCGTGGAAAAATTAAAAAAAAAAAAAAAAAAAGAACATATACTTTTGATTAAAATAAACTAACAAAATATAATGTGACTTTCTTTTTTCTTTTCCATTTGTTTGGCTATAATTACACCAAGTCATCCATGTCTTTCCAAAAAGGTGCATATGTGAAAATAATCAATCTTATCATCTTTTAGTAAAGAGTGTGATATGGCAACATAATAGCCAGAAACACTAACAATATACATTTATAACACTTTTTTGTGGTGCAAATCAAGAGGAAGACATTACACCTTAAAAATTTTACTTTTAATTTCAATCACAGAATGCATACTATCAAGGGCGAAGCTATCTTTGTTCGAGGAGAGTCAATCGATACTCTTTCACCCTAAAATTACATGAGTAATATGTTAATATTAATATGTATAATCCCATTGACACAATGTATATATGTACTTCTTTATATTTTAACTTTTCGAAATTAAAAAATTCTGACTCAGTTACTTTATATGGTAATTTCAAGAAAATTAACAGGATAATTATTGTAGTGATTATTTATCATTTACTAAAGGTGGTAATAATCCCAAACTTTTTGGTAGGTCCATATAATAAGACGTTACATGAGAATTGACAAAATTGCAGTAAGGTAGACCCATTGAGTTTCCAGCTTCTAGTTCTTTCTTCTTGTTTTTTTTTTTTTTTAAAAAAAATAAATATTTAAGAATATGTTGGGTAGTTGAAAATTAGTATGTAAAAATTATTATCTTACTTGAAATGTTGCTCACGTAATTTTTATATGAAACTATGTATCTATGCTCATAGCATATTCAACATTAGTAGATTTTGATCAGGATGAATTTGGATGAGTTAGGCTAGTGAATTTCGCATATCAAATTATTTTTCTTTGTTTAGGAGATATATAGGCAATTAGTGGTAGGATGCTCAGAATTTTTTCACACAAAATATCAAGTTCGAGATCTAAAAATAAAAAATTACTTGATATGAACCGTTTAATTTTTAGTGGATTTATTCGGTGCAAATTTTAAATTATAGTCAAATCAGTAGATTTTGAATAACGAATGATTAAAAGAATTATACAATCAACCGTACCATACAGTGATTAATTGGACAAGAATCAAGATAGATTTTTTCTTCTTTTTAATAATCGACTTTAAATGCAGTCAAACATTACTCCATTTCAAAGTTTACGATTTTGGTCAAATCAATCTTCCCTTTCACCTCGGTGAGGCAAGTCACCAATAAATTATTTCAAATGTTTATGTTTAATATCTCGACTATTCAAGAAATTTGACTAATTAATTTTTCGATCCGAAATCGATACTCTTAAGTACCCACAATTAATAATGAAGTATGTATGGAACTCTATGACAATTTTATTCAAATAATTAAACACTTGCATTAAAAAAATTGGTAAATTAATATGACAACTCAAGTAGTGAAGGACTAGTCTGTTGGTATAAGATTTTCAGAATTTAATCTAATACAAATGATGAATTGCTACAAATTTTACAGATAATATTATATTATATCAGGATTTTATTTTTCTGTGTACGTAGTTTATGGATAAGTTAATTTACATGTGATTGACCTAAGTCATCCTTTGTTCTTATTATGTTTGACAAAGGAATATTATCACAAACTACAATTCAGAAACAGCTAGGAGGAATTAACACGTAAGGTTAGTAATGTTCGAATCAACTTGTGTACATATTAATTATTTAATTCCGTATTTGATACCTTCCATTAATATAGATACTCGATAATTGTACATCAAAACTTAGGCAAATGAAAAGAAATCATCCAACATTGTTTGCTTTCTTTAGAATCCAAATTTAAGACTTCATGGTTCTCCACTTCTCCACCTTCAACTTCATCGGACACTCGTTATACATGCATGTCAAGTCGTCAACTATTTCACCGGATATATATTACCTCACACCAATATATATATATATATATATATATATATATATACTAGGTATGCACAAACTCTACCCTTCAAAATTTAGTATATATGCATAATCATCATCTAATATTTTTTGCATCAGTTCAAATTCGAACATGAAACTTTACAGTTCTTCTCACTCAATTAATATCTAGATTCTTTTTTTTTTTTTTTACCCGAATTCAGGAGCTCTAATCTTTTTTGTTCCCATGATAACTCGAATCCTCAATCTTATAGTTCGAGGTGAGAGGTGCTTACTATCCGAACAACTCCCGCTCATCAATATCTTGATTATATCCTTTAGTGCTTGTTCTTCTTTTTTTTCCTTCTTTTTTTACAAATTAACAAAACACACATGGCAATCAAAAGATGTCAATATTTTTCCATATGGGAAATAAGTTTTTTCATTTAAACATTAATTTAAGAAAACCTCTATATATTGTCATGCAATTCAAGTTAAAATTCATGTAGTACTAATTATTTTGGTCCCTACTTGTTGCCAATGGAGGACCATGTTGCCTACTAGTATTAAACACATACAATAAGCATTGCATATCCAAGTCAAGACAAACAAAGGGTAGGCAAAAAAAAAAAAACTCTAAAATATATGGTCCTTACAAATATCACCTAGGGCCTAGGGGTATGGTGCATGTGATTAACGGGTTTCTTTCGCCTATCGAAAGTTTTGAAATTTAGAGATCAATAACAACAATATATATCCGATGCGATCTCATAAGTGAAATCTAAAAAAAATAGGATAATATATACATATTTTATCCATATCTTTGTAAGATAGAGAAAATATTTTTGATAGACCGGCTCAATTTTAGATTTTGTTATTGCTATGTAGTTATTAGTTATTACTATGTCATGAATTTTCTTTTATTAGTTTAATAACTATTTTGGGATTATGTTTTATTGCATTATGTATATGTTTCATTTGACACGACGATCGATGTTGCATGACAGTCACACAACTTGGGTTAAATTGGGTCATGATAATAATTAGGGAAAGGGGCCAAATTTACCTTTGTATTTTGAAAAATTGGCTAACTATACTCTTCGTTATATTTTGAGGTTAAATTTATCCTTGTTGTCATACTTTAGGATCAAATTTACCCTCGCTGTTAAGAAACTCTTCACATGTATCCTTTCTGTAATAGAAAATCTTAAATCAACGTTAAATGTCCTATTTTTAAAAAATAAAACACACCCTGATCTAACCCGCCCGATCCAACCCATAAAAAAGACAAAAGCAAATATACCCCTCCCTCAATTCTGTTGGTCGAATTTTTTCAACGAACACATACTCAACGTTAGTAGGTTGTTTATAAATGAACAAAAATTAAAATAGAATGGGATAACACAATGGAACTTAGAGAAAATGTCTAGTACAAACTCTGCTCTTGTTCTAGTTATGTTCAAATTTCAAAATTTGATATGCAATTCTATGTGCATCTAGATTTTAGAATCAGTAGTTAAGTTTTCTGAGCAAATGACATGATGAAAAATTTGTGTAGATCCAAATTGTATATAGAGGTGTAAGAATGAAGAGATGTCATGATTGACACATAAGGAGAACTGTTAACTCAATCATCCAGAGAAATATCCAGTGGGCTTAATCTGTTGCATTTGACCGTCAAGTCCCATTTTTCATGAGCTCTGCACTGATGCAGATCCATGAACTAAGGGAGGGGGTATATTTGTTTGTGTCTGCACTGATGTAGATCCATTTTTCATGAGTTATGCATTGTTAAATATCCAGTGGCCTAATTTCGTTGGAAAAATTTAACCAACAGAACTGAGGGAGGGGTATATTTATTTGTATCTTTTTTGTGGGTCGGGACGGGTGTGTTAGATTAGGGTGTGTTTTATTTTTTTAAAAATGGGGTATTTAACATTGATTTGGGCTTTTCTGTTAAAGGAAGGATACAAGTGAAAAGTTTTTTAATAGCAATGGTAAATTTGGCCCAAAAGTGTGACAGTAAGGATAAATTTGGCCCCAAATTATAACGAAGGATATATTTAGCTAATTTTTCAAAATAGAGGGGTAAATTTGACCCTTTTCCGTAATAATTATGCTCTATTCAAATTCAAATTACTCGGATCAATGAAGTTCAGATACTATACTTTTTAAAAAATATCTATACCTTTTTGAAACCTGAATATATCTGAATTTTTATTTTTTACAAATGTGCCATTGATGAGAAAAAAACATCATTTCTACAACAACATCAAGAACAACATACCCAGTATATTCCAACAAGAATATCATTTCTAGACGTTTTATTTAAACGAAAAATTGTATCTCTCACTGGGCAGTTGAAATTTGAAGATTTTAAAATGTCTAATACTGTCCAACTTTAATCTTAGAAAAATTATATGTAAATGTTTTTTTTTTTCTTTCTATTTTTTGTTTCGTTTGAAATCATAATAGTACCACGAGTTGCTCATTGGTAAAAATATGTATAAATATTGTTACCACAAAATTGTCTCCAATTGAAATTGAAATTACTGTACTAAAAGTCATTTCATTGACACAAGATATATAAAAAAAGGTAACTGAGAATGTTCCCGAAAAGACTCATGACCAATATAATTTGAATAGAAGAAAATATTTTTATAAAAATCTCGTGTATTTTATTTACTGATTAAAGATATTATGTATTGAACTCGTATTTTGATGCAATCATAAAATTATTTTCGTATTGTATTATTACTTATCAATCACGAGCTCGAGCTGTAAAATTAATAATTGATAATTATATTAGGATAGATTGTCTATATATAATCCTTTTAAGAGTATGATCCTTTCTTATGTTATGCGTGAATGCATGATGTTTGGTATGTCGAGCTACTATTTTTTAAAAATGTTTGTGTATTTATCTTAATAATCTATCGTTCAACTTTTTAATCAAGCTGTCTGTACTTTTGGTCTATATTGGCCACTAGACTAAAATAATAATCAACCCAAATGATGAAAATGAAATTACATTAATATAAAATTGACCCATGCAACGTAGAAATCAAAAACATCATTTTCCCAGTAGGTCTGTCCATGACAACATAGACTGGAAAAGTAAGCTGTGTGATTTATTTTATTGTAATTACATCAGCCAAAGACGACTTGACCCTCAACGCAACGGTCGTAATAGAGTGATAAATATTTTTCTATTCTTAATAGAGTTATGGGGTTCAAATTATATATATGAAGTCATTTTTGTAGGAAGCGTTTTAATCTTTAAAGTGAATTGTGCAACAACAATAACATACTCGGTATATTTCTACAAAGCGAGGTCTGGAGAAAATAGAATATACGCAGTTCTTATCATTACCTTAAATGTGAGGTAAAAAGGTTGTTTTCGATAGATCTTAATATATAAAAGATTTTACTATATTTTATAATGTGAATTCAGATTAATCAGACCTCAACGCGCGAATGCAGAATACCGAGCCCAAAAAAGAAAACAAAAGACGACTTGGAAACTTGTTGGGTCAATTATTTTGTTTGTTATTATTGGAAAAAGTATTGGATTTTGTAGTATTACTATTTTTTTTAATGTTATTATTATATGTTGTTCTCTTAAATTCTTAAGCCAATAGTAGACGCGCACACTATAGGGCGTGAAGACTACTTCTGAGTTTTGTTTTGGCAATATAATTGGATGAACTAATTACTAATAGAATCGTTTGGTTCGAAGACAAGTTATACTAGGGGTGGGCGTTCGGTTCTTCGGTTCGGTTTTATCAAAGTTCAGTTCGGTTCTTCGGTTTTCGGTTTTGGAAAAGTGTGCACCGAACACCGAACCAAACTAATTCGGTTCGGTTCGGTTTTTTCAACTTCGATTCGGTTTAGTTCGGTTTTTTTAAATCGGTTTTTCGGTGTAAAATAAAAAATAAAATGAGAACCGAATTAAAATATAAGACACTAAAAAATCTAAAACATTGTAAATAGACTATCAAGTGAGGAAAATTTCAAATACATATCATTGTAGCACTCCATTTTTCATATCACAAAATGGTGGTAGTATTTGTGTAAATTTTTTTTGGAATTATAGTTAGAAATTAGAAGTATTTGTGTGAAATATTTTTAGGAATTACAATTAGAAATATAAGTATATTAGGAATTAAAATTAAAAATTAGAAAAATGTAAAAGTAATAAGGTTGGAAGGTAAATGTTGATGGGGTAATTGGGTATGGACTTTGAGGCTTGGTCTTGAATAGTTTTGGACCAAACATGAACTAAATAAAAATTTAAAAAAAAAAAAAAATTTAATAAAAGTTCGGTTCTTCGGTGCACCGAAGAACCGTTACCCCTAAACCGAACACCGAACCGAAGAACAGAACTATCAAAAAAAAAAAACCGAAACCGAATCGAAGAACCGAAGAACCGAAACCGAAGAACCGAACTAATTCGGTTCGGTACGGTTTTTCGGTTCTCCGATTTTTATGCCCACCCCTAAGTTATACTGATTAATAAAACATGAACTAGTAATGCATGATACACCTTTTGAACAAAGCTCTTCTGTATAAATATGATGTTCGGGTCAGCTTCCTGAAATCTCAATTAATTTCATGAAAGATCTGCTATTTCTTATCAGAATAAGTATTAGATAACTTTATTCATCAATGCTTAGACTAATGTGAAGAAACTATCATATATTTTTCTCTGTTGAAATTTGAATATGAGATTGCATAATTCTCAACTCACTTCTTTGACTATTAGTTCACGAATTAAGTGCAAAGTTATTGTACCTAGCTACTAGTGTTTATTTTTTTGAATAAAAATTATACATTAGTTTGATTTTTTTTTATACATACACATAATAGGGTATTAGGGTTATAAAGAAGAAATAATGAATATATATTGTAGTGGAATTATTGATTTAAAATCCTAGATCAAACTCTTGATAAGAAATTAAAATATACTGTTATTTATTTGGAGTATCCAAAAAGTGCAAAATAGACTTTAAAGTACTTTCTTTAAAGCCACAACATAAAGGGTAAATCGAAGTTTGTATTTAAATAAAAAAGAATAGGATTGGAAGTAAAGAAATGAGAAAAAAAAAAAGGAGAAGAAAAATGCAAGCAACAAAGAAGTAGGAGGATGTCAAACTAATAGCTCTTTACTGTTTAGATGTCCAATAATCTAGTGTCATTCTTTCTTCTTCTTCTTTTTTTTTTTTCCTATCTGGCCATTCGATATTCGTATTAGGGCTCGACTGATATAGATTCACGTCGCATAAGACCCATTTAAAAAAAAAACACTTCTTAACAAGATTTTTTTCATTCTCAAGATTCGAATACGGAATTTTTGATAAAGGATAGAGAAATTCTATTCATCCTATCATGATCCTTTTTGGTCATAAATACTATAATGTCAATGACAAATTAAATACATACAAAAAAATTATTCACTACCTATGATCTAGACTGAATTCTAAATATACACATTCTAAGGATTTTGATGTTGCCAAATGAATTATATACTTTTTGATAGAGATGTATAAAAGTATTTGGCAAAACCTTAAATCACTCTATTTAATGAAAGAATCAACTAATTAATTTAAAAGATATATACCTATTGATAGTTTGATACACATTGACCTGCACGACCTATTGAGGTCCAAATTATGGAACTTGGAAAATAGACCACGTACAAACAAGACTTGTGGATGAGACTTGAGCAACATAACTATTGACACACCACTTGCTCGGGTGATAAAATTAGCTCATAAAAATATACTTCATTCAACTTATATAAACTTAAATGAGTTAATGATTATTCAATTATTATCTCAATTCAGTTTATTCGTTCAATTCAGTTCATAAAAGTTGAACCAATATATTATCTAAATTTATATCGTTATTCTTTTTATCTTTTACAAGAAAAATGTCACATCTCTAAAATAAAAATTATAAATAATTTAACTATCAAATTCATATCTTACACTTTAATGAGATAATTATAGTATACACATAAATTTTAAATATCTTCATTTTAAAATTCTATAGCTAATCAAATAACACCACATAAATTATAATAAAAGGTTTAATATGTTTGAAAACACAAATTTTAAAAGTGTTTACTATTTTTTTTTTTTAAAAAATTGTGTGGAGTCAAATTATGCAAAATATTGAAATAGAGGAGGAAGGGGTTTGTTTGGTAGTCAGTTATTAGACTTATAGAGATATTAGTAATGCAGAGATTTATTATAAGAAAATTTATGCATGGAAGTAAGGAGTCGTTCATGTGTTTGTTATCCAACTTTGTTCCCGCATAAAATAATACATAGACTCTCTCATAATATAACTTATGTATATATTTGTCATGCAAGTTTCTAAATTACAATTCAAATATTGTATTGAATTTATACATAATAAATAACTTACCTCCTAACCAACTACTCTCTCGGTTTCTAGTTACTTATCGTCCTTATTAATTAAATATAGATATTCATTAATACTTGTCATTTCACAAAACCAATGCATAATTAGTTGTTTGTTTTCACTTTTTTTCTTGATAATAAATATGAAGAGATATTAATATAGTGCAAAAAAGAGAAGCACTAAATAAAAATGAGTAGTAATAAATGAGGGTAATTTAATCAAATTAATTTTTAGTTAATTGAGTATTTTTTTTAAAGGGTGTGTCACTTAAAAATCTGACAAGTAAATAAGAACGGAGGGAGTAATGACAAGAATGACCTACTTTTCCTTTTTAGTCCGTTTAAAAAAGAATGACCTTTTTCATTTTTTGACAACATTTTAATTTCAACTTTTCACATGACTTGTTTAGGACCATAAAATTAAATGACATTTTGTTATATTTTACATAACTTTAATTTAAGACCACAAAATTCAAAAGTCTTCTTTATTTTTTTAAACTCCATACTCAAAAGTCTTCTTTATTTTTTTAAACTCTATACTAAGTCAAAATAAGTCATTCTTTTTTAAATAAAGGTAGTACGTTATTTATACAAAATTTAATACATCATCTCCCAATCGACTACCAAACGTCCCCTAATTTCCTTGTTCGTACGGGCGAGTAGCGCGTGGTACTTGTATCTGTACTTTCTCCGTTCCATTTTACTTGATCTTCTTTCTAAATATATTTATTTTAAATTAGTTATCTATTTTCACAAATCAAGAATATATTATTATTTCTTTTCCATATTACCCCCAGTATTAAATAACTAAAAAAATAAAAATAGTTAAATTTAGAATTTCAAAACATCATTAATAAAGTTAATTTTATAAAATACACTTTTAATTAATATTTTTTTAACGGAGCGGAGGGAGAATATCATAAAGTATTGTTTCGTCTAAAAAAACGCAGTCTAAAAATATAACCATACTCCGTACCACTCATTTCGTAACTCCGACTACTCCGTTTACTTCTCCGGCGACGCTTTCTCTCTTTCTCTCTCTATAAAAATATATCAATATCTATATATACACTCTCCGGTTGTCCGAATTTCAAGGCCTTTGTAGAGCATTTATTTGACCGAATCTCTCTCAATGGAAGTCGAAACTACCGGCGTCTCAAATTGTGAGGTTCGTGCTCTATCTCTCAATTGTGAACTCTCGGAGCTCCGTATTCCTCATTTTTGGAGCTCCGACGACATGTCGTCGGCTCCGGAACTTGAAGGATTTGGTTCGCCCGTTGCTGAATGTGGTAACGGTATGGCTTCGTTTCCGGTTTCTCCTTCGGTATCGGAAAATGGAGGCGGTGGAGAGACGTCGAATGCCGCCAAGAGAGTGCAGAAAGTTTACCGGAGTTATCGGACGAGGCGTATGTTAGCTGATTCTGCTGTCGTAGCTGAAGAGCTTTGGTACGTCTTCTAACTGATCAATACTATTATTACTGCCCGCTCTCTGCTCGCTATCCGTTCACTTTTACTTGTCATATTTAGCTTCTCGAGAATCAAATTATAAATTTTGCTTCTCGAGAAGTTAAATTGTACCTTTGATTCTGGAGTGTCAAATTATAGGTTTCACTTCTCGAGAATCAAATTATACGTTTTCATTGTCGAGAGTCAAATTATAAGTTTTGCTTCGAGCTCGAGAGTCAAATTATATGAACTTTTACTAATATTTTAAGAAGTATTTTTTCATCAATAATATGAAAAAGTATTTTTCTATAATTTTCTAATATCTAAATTTGAAATTTTAAATATTAAATTAATCTAATTTAATTTAGCGTCGAAAATTATTCAAATTGATTCTCATGAAGGAAATGTGATAAGTAAAAGTGAATTGAGTGAGTAATATTCAAATTGTATGAGCTTTAATCAAGTGTAATTCCTTTTTTATATTAATATTGAAAAAGAATTAAATCTAATAATATTTTTTGTATATATTTTGAATATTTATATTTAAATTTTAAACTATTGACTTAATTTTGTCCAGTATAAGTTTGAAGATTAGTCGAATTGAGTGTTAGTAAATTGAGATTGACAGATTACCTATAAGAAAACTGTGGAAATTTTTTAACTTATTTTTGGATATATATTTTGTGCTTATTATATTGTATGATGTATATGAAGGTGGCAAGCAATAGACTATGCTCGGTTGAATCACAGTACAATTTCTTTCTTCAATTACTTGAAACCGGAGACAGCGATTTCACGGTGGAATCGCGTCGGCTTAAATGCTTCCAAGGTATTTTTTACGTTTTACTTGTGATGATTAAAAAAGGACAGGTCGATGCACTAAAACTCTCGCTATGTGTTTGGCCGGACCACAAGGATCTATTTTACGCTGTCTTGTTTGCATTCCTGCAAGACTCTGTTTCCACGGCTTGAACCCGTGACTGTGATGATTGACTTATAAAATATAGGCTTAGCTCAGTTTGTGTAGACACTGTTGTAAACGGATTTATTTTACAAGGATTATAATGCAGTGATTAATTATAATGGATTATTATGTGTATATAACTCATGGAAATTATGCAGAGATAGTGATACAAAACTAAGGAGTTAGTTTTACTATTGGTATAGTTGTACAAGTTCTAGTTCATATAAATAGAAAATTAATAAAAGATATAATTATGCTAGTAATATTTTCATTGGTTTTTAATAAGATAATTTGACTTTTTCTCTTAATTTACTAGAAGCACTTGGCCCTAAATTTAAAGCTATTTTTGTCATGTTAGGTGATCTTTCATAGTCTACTCTACTCTCTATTTTGTGTAGTATAAAGCATAGGTCCCCACATAAGTTTTGTAGATGTAGTTATGTGGATTTCTATGCTAGAAACAAAACAATTCCAGACCCTACTTGTGGGATTACACGGAGTATGTTGTTGTTGTAGTAAGTGAAAAGTTTATGCTAGAGATTAACATTGTAGTAGTTGCATAATTCTATACCAAGATTAATTTTTCTCATCTGTAAAAACCAAACTAGCACTAACTGTGTATACATTCTGGCCAGGTTGGTAAAGGTCTGTCTAAAGATGCTGAAGCTCAGATATTAGCTTTTCAACACTGGATTGAGGCTGTGAGTCTACCCCTTTTACTCTGGGCTCCACTCTTGCTTTATTTGAATTTTGCCCCTCTTCCCCACATTTATAATTTCATTATTAATAAGATATGATTCTTGTAGTTCGACTATCTTATTGTTTTGTTGTAGTACTATTCCGTTACTATCTGTTGTTTCATTATTTCTTTTTGTGGACTACTTTGGACTGTTTTTCTTGAGCCGAGGGTCTATTGAAAACAGTCTCTCTACCTCTGAGGTAGGGGTAAGGTCTGCGTACAATCGTCTAAACTAGGTATGTTGTTGTCGTTGTTTATTAATGAGATATGATATTTGATCTATGTATTGTGTTAACTGTAGATTGATCCACGCCATCGATATGGGCATAACCTGCATATGTATTATGAAGAATGGTGTAAAACTGATGCTGGCCAACCCTTCTTCTTCTGGTAAGGAAGCTGATTGTTAAAACTGCTATCACATACATTGTCTCAAATGTAAATCTGTAGGTTGTCAAAGTCGCAGTCGTGTGTTCTCACGGAAGTGGATGTAATAGAAGCTTTATACCGATTGCCATAAACCCTGCATTTGATTACTGGATGGTTTAACTATATCTTTATTATTGCTTTGAGCTACTGTTGCAATTTTTGTTAATATTGAAAATTGTAACGATTGAATAGTTGACTGGAAGTGTCGTGTGTTTGTCTGAATTGCATCCATCGCTAAGATAAAGCAGCTTATGGGCAAATTTATTCCTTAAGTTTATCTTGCTAATATGGTTATATGTCAAAAGTTATAAGCTTTAGTCTGGGCAGCTTAGAATGACTAGGCATGTGCAGGTTGGATCTTGGAGATGGTAGAAAGGTTGATCTCAAAGAATGTCCACGAGCTAAGCTTCAGAAACAATGCATCAAGTATCTTGGACCTGTATGTTCTGAATCTTTTGTTACTTATGCTCTACATATCACGTAGTTTAGCATTAAACACTCACTGCAACAGACATAAGTCCACTAAAATACTTGCACCAACTCCTTTTCCTTTGCTGATATCTTTAATTAGCTTTGTCATACACGATCTAATTGTTACCTCCTAATCTTTCTGTAATCAGAAAGAGAGACAACATTATGAGTACATAATTGCTGAAGGCCAAATACTGCATAAGCTAAATGGAAATCTTCTTGACACAACTAAAGAGCCAGGGACAAAATGGATCTTTGTGATGAGCACCTCCAAAAGACTCTATGCCGGTGAGGTGAGCGGTATAGTGTTGCTGCATAAATTTCTTGCTTCTGTTACTATTATTATTATTATCCTACAAATTCTTAAAAAGTTCGTTTCTGTAATGACTTTCAGAAAAAGAAAGGAATATTTCATCATTCCAGTTTTCTGGCTGGTGGGGCTGCTTTAGCTGCTGGACGACTCGTGGTACAGGATGGGACTGTGAAGGTAGATTGATTTATTATCTTTACCTTTGTCAGATATGATGTTTGTGAGACTTCCTAATTGAACAATTTTGGCTCCATCATTAGTATAACGCTGTCTGTGATAATTCTTTTGCTATTTCCTTGCAACTCTAGTACTCTTACACCATATATTTGCATATAGGCTTGCTATACCGACTTCTTCGCGTTGCTGTTTACAATGTTTTGCTTGAATTCTGCTATACTCTGACATTCTTTTTCTACAGTCTATTTCACCTTACAGTGGACATTATCGGCCAACGGATGATAGCCTTGAAACCTTTTTATCGATTCTCAAGGAAAATGGAGTCAACGTGGATGAAGTTGATGTGAGTGATTTTCATGTGTTTAGTCTTACATCCATATTTCTCTTTTAATGTCTAACACATGAGAGAGCAAGCTAAGACCCAAGTCCTTCATCACCTCAGCGCCTATTATAAGTTCTGTTGTTTGGACTCTTCAAATATGCCACCCGGTGCATGTCAGGTCCTCCAAAAGTAGTGCATTTTTTGGAGGATCCACACCGGGTACAGTGGGGACTCGGGAATACTTAGCCCCTCGGGCCAAAGTTCAAGATAAACAAATAAGAACTCTTATTTTGTTGATAGGATTGCTCAACTCCCTCAAATGCTCTTCCTTTAGTAAGATGCTATTAAGTACTCCAATTGCTTTAGTACCATTTTATCTTTCAAATTTCTAAGCCAACTATATTCCTTTTCGTTTTCCTAGTCTTATACTTCTTTCCCTTGCTTTCGCATTGCTTCCTCTGTGGCATTGTTCACCCTATCTCTTTCTATTTTGCCTCGGGGTTGGGGCTGGTGGTGGGATTTACCTTCAGTGGGAAGGGAACAAGCTTAGGCCCCTAGTCCTTTACCATACTGCTTTGGATCGTAGTTGACTTGTGGTTTCGTGTGATTATTTACCAAGTTCTAATCTAAATAATCCGTGTCTTTGTGATTTGTCATCAGATAAAGAAGGCAAATGAAGACTATGATGACTCCGGAGATGCAAAATCTGTTAAAAAACGTCTGTCTAAACTAACTCTATCAGACTCTCCTCCACAAGCAGTGAAGGAAGAGGAGAAAGACCGTTTCACAGAATCAATCGAACCACTACAAGTTGCAAGTAGAACAAGTAGCTACCAGCGAACGCTCTCAGGTGGCCTCCAGAGCCCGAGAACAGAAGTACCAAAGACTGCTATACTGGAAAGGATCAATTCCAAGAAGTCTACACAATCATATCAACTTGGCCATCAACTTTCCCGGGGGTGGTCATCAGGTGCCGGTCCAAGAATTGGCTGCATTGCCGATTACCCGGCTGAACTAAGATGGCAAGCCATGGAACTTACTAATGTTTCACCTAGACCTTCTCCATCATCAACTCCTAGGCCTATTGACGCTCTTCGTTCACCTACTTGTTCTTCGCCAGTTTCTGGCAATGTACTCGTAAAGTCTTCTTGAAACCGAGCCTTCTTTTCCATGTTCTGCTTACAATATGCTATAGCAAGTGTAAATGCCTTGTTCTCTTCAACTATTGTACTTTACATATTGAGTCTGTGCTATGTCATTAGAAGTCAACTTACTGCAAAGGACACAAAGGATTGTTTACTGAATCTGCTTCGTTTGCTTCTCTACCTCCACGAAGTAGGAGCAAAATCTGCACGCACTTTTACCTTCCCCAGATCCCATCTTTCACTGAGTATGTTATTGTTGTTGCATTGGAACCAAACATAAGAGGTTAAAAGTTCAATTACTTTTAAATATAAAAAAATGTTAGATTTTTTTAAAATAGATTATTTAAAAAAAATAGTTACATAAAAGAACATCATGGGCCATGGCACTATGACAATGGTAATGGGCTCATCGAGATGGCACTATAACAATTTGCTTATTGGAAACTCAATCCTTGAAGTTCTAAAATTGAATTTGGATAAAATTCAGAGAATTATTTACTTTTTTTATAATAATCTTTTTTTCTTTTTCCTGAAATCAGTATTTGATTATGAAATTATATATCTTTTTAAAATTTAATTTGAAATTGGATTTCAAACAATTTGTTTTTTCCAACCAATTTCAAACAGTTTTAACCCACCAAATTTTCAACTCATTACTTAGTTTTTTCTTGTTTTTTTTAATCATATAAAAACCCAATTTTTATGTCATAAAACATAGCTAGTTCTTAGTGTTGATTTTTTGATACTAAAGAATCTTTGTTATAGTTTTTTTTACACGTAATTGAGTCTTTTTGGGTACGTAATTATAATTGATAAATAAAGAGAGTTGCTTTTAAAATATTAATATGGTATAATTGAGACATTTCTTGAAAAATTGAAGTCATAATTATCTATATGAGTATAAAGTATATATAAGTTAGAGAATATATAAGTCAAATCTAATTAAACTACGATTATTGATTATTACACTATAAAATATCAAAATCGAATTTAAAAATATCAAACTAATTTGATAGGGTAAATGAGTATAATATTTTTAAAAACCAAAAAATTAATATTATCGAATCAAAACTTTAAAATATCATATCATACCATACCATATCACTAAAATATCATACCATACCATATCACCTCCGCCTCGTGGTATTGCTATGGCTAGAACTGCCAAAAACCAAAATTAGATTTCCCATGTGAAGTATCCTACCACCACGTGGCCTTCATACATACATTTGGTTTCTTTCATACCTATATTTATGATTTGTCATGACACGTTGTACCCATTCACCGCCCTCTTTTTATTTCCATCTCTTTGTTTCCCCTTCTTCTTTTTGCTCTCTTGTCCTTCCACTTCAATTTTTTTTTTTTTGTGTTTTTTCTCACTATGAACACCAAATAGATCGTAGATTCATCAACTCCGCCGTGCATGTCGATGCATGGCGGAGCAACAAAGGTTTTCCAGTGGAGACGGTGGTGGTAGATCGGTGGATTGTGAGATGGAAGCAACACAAGTGTCACTTTGTTTGGCTAGTCTAGCTAGTCACTAGGAACAACAGAGGAGGATCTAGGATTTGAAGGTTATAAGTTCTTATAACAATCTAAAATTAATGTACGATATAATGAAATGAGCTCATAATCAAATATTTATATGTATCTAATGGATCTTTTGGTACACATATAGAATGTGGACTACAAAAGCTATTGAATTTACGTGAACTTGTAACTTTCATGCTACATCTGCCCCTGACTCGACTTTGAGGTTAGTTTCTTTTTTTGAATTTTCTCATATTGTTACCAATTTTTATAGTCGATTCTAACTTGTTTGAGGCGTCATGTAAGAGGTAAATAATTTGAACACGTAGGTGCTATCTAAATAGTTAGGGAGACAAAAAAAAGGAAAAAACAAAAATAAAGCGGCAAAGATTGAATCAAGCATTAAATTCAATGAAATTACGAAATTACCCCTCCTTTTCTGTTCCACGTGTCAGCAATTCGAGGGGCCACATCCCTCCATCATAATGTCCTACGTTTTCCCTAACAAATCGACTAACAACATGCAACGAATAATTACATATGATAAATTTTATACCACAAATTTTAAAAATATTAGTATTTTTTTAATTTGATGTCTCACTAATTATATAAATACAATCTTATGAAATAAAATAATGAAAGTAACAACGTAAAGTCAAATCCTTTTTAATTGTATGTGCCAAGTAGGATGTCCACGTGGCAGGACAAGACGATTTGACAAGTGTAATTTTCAGTCTAATTTATTTTTCTTCCAATTGGCATAAGTTTATTGGAAGCAAACGTGATCATATCATAAGTTAAAAGAACGAAATTGAATTGGACGTGTTGAGTTATAATTTGCTTGGCGGGTCAATAATTCATTCATTTATTAACTTAACTAGTTTATTTTGATATGTTTAAAATCTGACTAATCTGATCATTTGATATCACTAGACACTTTGACAACATGAATTGGGTTGCCAAGTGTCAACCCTTACATTCTAAAATTTAACTTGTGTTATGAATACATTGAATTACGAATATTTATTTATTATTTCCATGGCTTGAAGAGACTTTGAAGAAGCTTATAAGCAGCTTGCAATTGAAATTGTATAAGTAGCTTTATAAGCAATTTGATGAAGTAGCTGACAAGTAACGTACGAAGCAGTCGACAAGTAGCTTGACAATCAGAATCTTATAAGTAGTTTTACAAGCAGCTTACGAAGCAACTTGCAAGTGGCTTTACAAACAACTTAATGAAGTAGCTTGCAAGTAGCTTATGAAGCAGTTTGCGAAGATGTTTCTATTTCTTTACACTATTAGGGGTCGTTTGGTAGAGTGTATAAGAATAGTGCAAAATATTATATATTAGTGGTATTTGCATTAGTAATGCTTGCGTTAGTTATGCTTGCATTAGTTATGCTTGCATTTTTCTTATGCAGTGTTTGGTTTGGTGTATTAAAAATAACATGAAGTACATAATTTTTTTATAAAAATACCCTCCATAGATATGGTGGAAAGGATGTGGAAAAGGTTTTAAGGGACAATTATGACTTTAACCATACTAATGCATGCATTAAAATTCATTGCATTACTAATACCATGGATTTGAATGCATTAGTAATACACTCCTTAATAACAAATAGAGTGTATAACTAATGCAAACATTAGTAATACATAGGGTGAAAAAGTGTACCAAATAAGGTATTAGTAATACACAAAGTTAATGTAAGCATTATTTTTCTTAATACACTCTACCAAACGATCCCTAAATAAAGAGTACAATTCAATTCATTTTATATATCAATCTCAAGAAAAATAAAATAATATCTTTCCTTTTCAACTTCTTTGACTATATCTCTGCTACTTTGTATTTAATTATTGTTTTATAACAATTTAATTATTTTAATTTAATTAATTGTCATCATCTTTTTCTTTCTTATGTTTGCAAATAACTTGTTGAAGTAGCTGACAAGTAGCTTATAAAGCAGCTTGCAGAGCCATTTCTATTTTTCCTTAAGTAGAAAGCTAATTTAATTCAATTTATATATCATAAAATATATTTATTTTTTTTCGACTTCTTTGGCTATATTTTCGTTATCTTGTAATTAAATTATTGTTTTATAACAATTTAGTCATTTAATTTGGATTTATTGCAATCACGTTTTTTTCCCTTCTTATGTTTGTAGAGAGTTAGAGGTAAATGTTTTAGCCACGTTGTTGCATGTAAATTGTTACAAACACAACAAAAAGTGGCCGCAAAGATTGATTCAAACCTTCTAAAATCCAGCAGAATTACGAAATTACCCCTTTTTCTTTGCAAAATGCCACACCTAATTAAACACAATCATATAAAACGAAAGAGTTAATAGATAAAAACATACTTAACTATCATGTTTTAGCGAGTTTCACGTTATAACAATCAACTATTTTGTTTTTCTACATGAGCTAATATTACTATTTACGTATTAAAACACATTTTAATTATAAGTTGTTTCTTTTTTCTACTTGAAAGAAATTTGTGCCGGCAAAGGAAACAATTGATAGTTAAGGTGTGTTTCAATACATAAATAGTGATAATTGATGTAGAAAAAAGAAACGACTAATAATGAAAGTGTGAAACTCGCGAAAAAAAAAGATAATTTACTCGTATAATTCGGATAGAAAAAAGAACAACTGATAATTAAGGTGTGAAATTCGTAAAACGAAAATGATAATCTAAATATGTTTTTGATCATTATGTGTCTCTAATGCCATAGGGATGTCAACGTGGACAACTTGATCTTATGCGGGATGAAACATAGTGGGACGGGGCAGATAGACTGATCACACTCTACCCGCCCCGTCCCGCATTGCCCAGCTGCATTGTCATCCCTCTCACAAGTACAACCCTCTTAAGTGACATTGCACACACGTGGTATTTGATGATACAGCTTCTTTCGTACAATGGGGTGTGTTCATTTTCATGATTTGACATGACACGTGTCACTCATTCACCACCCTCTCTTTTTTCTTTTTATATTGTAGTATAGTATTGTTTCTCCCTCTCTTTTTCCTCACTTAATTAAGTAGTAAACATTTAATTTTTTCTATTTATAATGAGCAATGATTTTACACCGCCATACAAGGCGGAGCAACGGAGGTTCTCCGGTGGAGATGGTGGTGAAGATGAACTAGTGGATTGTGAAATGGAAGCAGCACAAGCATTGGCTTGTTTGGCTCAACCAGGGAGTACTAGTGATGAATTTTTAGCTCCAGGACCATCTGGTTGCTTTGAGGTATTTTATTTTTTAATTTTTGTTTCGAGTTCGTATAGTTGATTTCAACTTGTTTGGTGATTTGTAGCATAGTGTATGTTGTGTGTGTGTGTGTGTTTTTTTTGCAAGAGTAAAGGGTCGAAAACACACTCCTATAGTATCTTGTTTTTTTGAGTATCGTACATGAACTATCAATTGTTCACTTTTTCTACCCGAAATATCACCATTGTGCAGGTAGGGAAAAGTGAACAATTGACAGTCGAGGTGTATTTTGATAAATAGTTGGTGATAGTTCAGGTAGGAAACTGAAAAAATTGAGGTAATTTATTTGTTTTAATTTTTATTTTGAGTTCTTATAGTAGATTTCAACTAGTTTGTGATTTGTAGCATAGTGTGTGTATGTGTGATTTTTTTCAAGAGTGAAGGACAAAAACACATCATAAAGTATGTCGATTTTTCAAGTTTCATAGCTGAACTATTACCAACTATTTTGTCAAAACACAATCAACTATCACTTGTTCACATTTTCTACCTGAAATATCATCACCATTGTGCAGGTAGGAGAAGTTAACAATTGACCCTTTGAGGCCTATTTTCATAAATAGTTATTACCTACTATTTATCAAAGTACAACTAATTATCAATTGTTCATTTTTCCTACCAGAAATATCACCAGTGTGTAGGTAGGAAAAGTGTGCAATTGAAAGTTGATGTGTGTTTTGATAAATAGTTGGTAATAGTTCAGGTAGGAAACTCGAAATTGAAATACTTTAGGTGTGTTTTTGATTATTAACTCTTTTTTCGATTTAAAAGTTTTGATTTTGGAGTGTTTATGTAGTGAATATAGGGTTGAAACGGGAAAGTTTATGATGATATGTGTATATGTATGCAGACAAAGTTCATATTCTACTTTGTGTATTTGTTTCATGATTGTTGAGCTGATTTCTCAAATTGTCACTCAACTAATAATTATTATTTCAGAATGTTATATTTCCTCCCAATTACAATTTTCTTCGACAAAGAAAGTTACTCTCCGAGATAATAGTTGTTAGTTAAGTGACATTCTGAGACACAGCTCCATGAATTCTTCCTTATTACAATTTTCTTCGACAAAGAAAGTGACTTTCTGAGAAACCAACTCGTTGAATTCTTCCCGATTTCAATTTTCTTTGATAAAGAAAGTGATTTTCTGATATAATAGTTGTTAGTTAAGTGACTATATGAGATGTGTACATGTATGCAGGCACTGTTCATATGCGAATTTTTGTATTTGTATCGTGATTATTGAGCTGATTTCTCTTCTTGTCACTCAATTAATAGTTATTATCTCAGAAAGTCAATTTGACTTTTTATGAACAAAGTGACTTCATGAGATAATAGCTAGAAAATGACTTTCTGAGGTAATAATTATTAGTTGAGTGACTATTTGAGAAATCAACTCGATGATTATTAGTACACTGTGACTTCCATGATTGGAAATGTAGCTCTGTAAAAATCTGTTAGTAATCTTGGTTACAATTTGAAGTGAGTTAGGAGTGAATAGTGATCTATTCTGTTTTTAATGAAAATTTTGAATAGTTAATAATTTTGTTTATAGTTTGCTGAAACGACAAAATAGGGTGTCTTTTTTTTTTTTCCTTCCCGAAATTTGCAATTCGGGAAATTTTGCAAGCTGAGGTGGATGTACATATTAAAGCTACGAGTTCAGCCGAGTCTAGTAGCTTTGTCTCAGACCCTGTATATGTGTTGATGTGTTAAGTATGTAATAAATCTGAACAAGTATTATATTTCCAGCTCGTTAAGTCAAATGATCAGGTGAGTATAGTTGCATCTTGAATAAAGTTCAAATCTGAGATCCGTCTCTGTAAATTGCAAGGTTTGCTTAACTTTAATAACTACTAAGTTCTCCGGAATAAACCAGTTTAAAAGATTATGGACAAATTTCGTACGTAGTATTTAAATGAACACACTGAAGGCGGTTCCAAGATTTGGGTTCAATCTTTAAGGTTCTTAGGCTAAACTCATTATACTTTCGAAATAATGGGTTAAAAATGTAATATTTGTTGAAATTTTGGTGATTTTTCACATATATATGTCTGGTTTCTGTCGAAAATACTAGGTTAAGTTGAACCCCGTTGTACAAAGGCAGATGCAGCCTTTGGATCACATGGTATCTTCACTTAATCTTGGGAAAAATAAACAGTGTACTTGATTTTGCTTGCAATCATGAAACCTTCTTGTGAATTTCAAAGAGTTCTATATTAAATTTTTTTTGTTTACTATGTTTTCAGGTTGTAGGATATGATTAGGAGTGGCAAACGGGCGGGTTGGATCGGATCGGATATGGACAGTTCGAAAACAGGTTAAACAAAAACGGATAAGATATCCGATCCGCCCATATTTAACATTGGTAGAAAATGAGTTAACCAACTGATAATATGAATATCCATATTATCCATGGCTTCAGGAATAGTCAGGTGAGGAATAGTCAGGTAAGAAACACAAGCTGCAAGTCAAAATAAGCTTAGATTCCATAACAAGCAGACAGATGAGTATCGATAATATGGCTATCCATATTGTAGTTGGGTGTAGGCCCATTCTCATAATATATCTAATGGATATACTACTCTCTAGTTTGCATGTATTTACCCCCGAAAAAGGTTAGTTCCTGTGTATAGAACTGGAGGTGTGGCTAATGTGGCTGGGGGATAGTTGAAATTAAAAAAAATCAACAAACAGAGATTTCTCTCATTGTTATTGTCTCTTTAGAGGAGGTGGAAACATCCTCTCAAAGCGTTGATGAATCATGAAGTTCCAACTCAGACATTACAGTTTTGTGTATGTATTAATCAAAGATCTTAGTAATGCCTTCTTCGTGTTATCGTGTAGATCTTAGTAATGCCTTCTTTGTCTGCTTATTAGCCTATTAGGAGCTTATATTATGAACTGTATCAATTGACATGTCTGATCAGTACCACATAGCATTTCCGTATGGAGAAATATACAAGGTTATATCATATTCTAATTTGGAATTGCTATTGGTGTTTCGAGATTCTGTTGGAGTTTCAATTTCGTGAAGTTTTTCGACTAGGAAAATTGAGGTAAAGATTCCCTCCCAAGTCCCAATTCTCTTCTTCGTCATGGATGCTTGATGTTAAGAATTTGTGATTGCAATGACGACTTTGCTTCTCTAGAACCGCTCCATTTCACCCCATCGAGAAATAGAACTGACTAATCCTTAGTGAAAGGGTTGAGAAATTCAACACCACTATTCTTGAACAACTTTGGAGCCGGGCCTCAAATCTTACCTCTTATAATACCGAGTCCTTCTTGGGGGTGGGGGTTGTAGGAAGTAAGTTTGAGCTTCATGCAAATGACTAAAATGTCATTGCTTTATATGATTGTAAATTTAATAAAAGTTGTTTTACGTCCCTACATTTCTAACAGTGGGTGGAGTGACAACTAGTTTTGGTATTGCTGAACCCAATGCCTACATTGCATTTGCAGGATTTTGGTGTATTATTAGGAATTTCAAGTTTATATTGGATACCACGGAGTTCCAAATTTAGGGATTTATTTGAAATATTCTCATTGGTGTAGTATGTGTCGCCATTTTATGGGATTTTAAGGAGATGTGAGTTTCTCCTAAGAATTTCACAAGGTAGGGGCTTTTCAAGCACAAAATGCGAGGTGTTTACTTTTGTGGTTCTACTACTGTTTCCTTCAATGGATTCTTGCTAAATGGGTGGAAAAATAGAGCTGAATTTTGATAACAAAAAAGCACTATCCTTGCTCTGCTCGACTCTTGAACTTTACACAACTTGCAAGAATGTCTTCTTGAGGCATCCTATCTGAACTTACAGTTGTGAGTTATTGATTGTTCGTAGTGGAGGTTAGAGCACCATTTCCGTTGTTTAATTGCTCAAGCCAACAGACGAAGTTGTATCATTAGCATTGCTGTAGGAATTACCGGCTTTCTCTCTTATGGAGAAGCACAGGTTAGAATAGTTTGTCTAGTGTAATGTCGGCTTAATAGCTGTGATGGGATTTTAGTGGAATTTCTTGATGAGCATTTAAATCTCATTTAGAGGAAAACGGTACTCGTAAAAGAAAAAAAAGAATCTTGTTATCTTTATCTAAGCAGACAGATATATTGACGTTTGCAATACTATTACTAGATTTTTTGAAGGAGTTTTAGTAATGTTTTTTTACTTTTAACAGGAGCAAGTAATAGCAATACAGTCCGAGCAGGAATCTGAACCCAAAACAAACCCTCAACGTGGTCTTAACTATCCACTAGCTGCCAGCAGAAGGTCGAGGCAAAATTTGACCGAGGTACTGAATTTTTTTAATCTCTCGTCCTTATATCCTTTACGGTGTACTTAAATTGTTGCCTGATTTCTGATTATCTCAGGAGGAGAAGGAACAACGAAGACTCTGTCGTGTGTTGGCAAATAGAGAGTCTGCTAGGCAGACGATTCGCCGGAGACAGGTATGCTGGTATGATAATCCAAGCTATTCTTTAGGCTACATCAGTTTATTATTGATTGTCCGATTCCAATTTCTAATATAGACCATCTTTTAGTGCAACGTCGTTCCCTCGGAGCACTTCTGTTGTTTCGAGCATAAACCTCCTTTTCAATTAGCTGTCTGAATGCAACAATGCTCAAGATCTCTTAGAAGTTTGAAGTTCTTGACTAGCTTAAACTCATCGTCAACTTGTACTAGTTCAGACCAGTACCTTTTCTGCAATTACGTTGCTCTCCTGGTTTACATTCCCTGCGAATGCTTTAGGAAGTTGTTCCCTCTTGCTTTTTCTCAAGGCTAGTCATGGTGAAATTACCTGGCGAAGATGTAAAATAACAGTGTTGAAAGTGGTTCTTTATAAATGTCTGACTGCATCATTTCGACCATCCTCTCCCTGCAGAAAGCTTATATGTTAGAAATTATGTCTGCATCCTGTTCACTTGTCCTCTTAGTAGAGTAATCAACTTAATGAGATAGCAAGGTCTTAATTAATGAATAGCACTTTATGTAGAATTTTCATATAGCAGAGACTTGTGCATTTCCTGTGTTCGTCTAACAGAACATACGATGCTCATGTAATTATTTCTTCCTAGGCCCTGTATGAAGAATTGACAAGAAAAGAAGCTGATCTTGCATCGGAGAATGAAAATTTGAAGAAGGTATTCGGAATTTCTTCACTTGTATTATCCGAGTTTTGACAAACAACTTGATTGTGTAAGCAACATATAATAACTCAGTCCATGCGATCTTAAGTTACTTGTCCTACTACTACATTGTTTTTTATGGTATGCTACAAATCTCCGCGTACTCATTTTTTACTGGATGATGTTTGTGACAAGTAGAAAAAGGAGCTGGCAGCTAAGGAGTACGATTCTTTGAAGAACGAAAATGCTAGCTTACGACAACAGGTAATCCTGGTTTTATCATTGAAAGAGATATATCATTGACCTGAACACGTCACATGAGAAAAACTATAACGAATGATTTTGGCGTTCTGCAGATAGCTAAAGTAGAGAAGGCTGAAGCAGAGGAAACAGATGGTGCTTCTACGTCGAAACCTATACATATCTCCACTACAAGTACAGGTCCAGCTCCACCTCCAGCTCCAAATCCAACCTCTCATTTTAACCAATCGCCTATGCCACCTTTCTTTTGGCCGTCCATCGTTCAACCTTTCAACAGTTTCCTATTACAGTGTAGTACGCAAAATATATCTGGTATGACGCCGGTGTTGCCTTCACCTACTTCCGGAGAATCAAATTCTATTAACATACAACAGAGTTCAAATCCAGGAAATCCACTATATGTACTTCCCTTCCCTTGCTTGATCCCGTTTAATCCTCAGAACAGTCCGTTTCTTCCTCAAAACAGTCCCTTTTTTCCTTGGTCCGCTACTCCGGACAAACATGCTGAGACTTCCGGGGTCCATCAGTGTGGTACTTCATATCTGACTATGGAGAACAATCAAGCAGCCACTACTCAGGAACGCGAGACAGATGCTCCTGATTCAGTAAACGCTACACAAAGCCGGCAGCCTTCAAGTTCACACATACAGCCCGGTACCTCTGGACAAAGTGACACCCGTCATCGACAACGCAACACCCCTGATATCAACGCTGCTGTCTCTTGTACAGCGGGACAGGTAGGAGATACTTCAGAAAAGACATCTCAAGAATCCATCACCTGCTCTAGCGATAAGTCGGCAGACGCTGTTGCAGCAGCAACAGAGGCCCGCAAACGAAGGAAAGAGCTACTGCATTTGAAAGGCCACCATTCCGATAGCCCCCATCACTAAGCTTCCGAGGCGTAAAGTTTAGAAAAATAGAAGACTTTCCATCCTCTTATAGAAGCTTTTGATGTGAGTTCTTGACTACTTGATGTCCAAGCTCTACAGTAAAGATCACTCATCGAAGAAATATCGCAAAACTGTTGGAGGTTTGTAAAACTACTATCATCTTATTGATTTCAGTAAGAGGTGGAGTATGATATAACAGCAGTAAAACATTACATGTTTTGTGGGGATTTTGTTTTTGGCTAAGAGTAAATATTAGAAGAGCATGTAGGAAAATGTGCTCCTGTATTCTAAAAATTTCGAAAATTTTAGTAGTTTTAACTACTAACACCTGTGTATGGAGCGAAGAGCTTTTTGTGGCCATATAAATGTCATTACATTATCAAAACTCACCAACTAGCTAATCAGACGTGACGCGAACCTCTTATCAAGCGGATTTTCCTTCGCTCCTCGGTTTACTAGGTATTATTTGTTGTTTCCAGCTCTTGTTTTCCCAGGGAGAGCAAACATATGCATTTTGTTGATTCTAAAAGAAAAAGGTCATTCAATACAATAATGCAATTGGAGGTGCACAACCTTTTTTGAATCGGAACAAGAGAGAGCTCATAAGATTTTTTTCTTTGTTTCTCAGTTTACGGGGTATTAGCAATCGTTTTCAGCTCTTGCTAATAGTTTCCAGCTCTTGTTTCCCTCTCGGGGAAACATAACTTGTATTTTTATTAATCAAGAACCTATTCACTTACGTTGGCTCTAAGAGAAAAGGTTATTCAATCCACTAGTGTAATTGAAGGCGCACAACCTTTTATGATATGGAAAAATAGAGAGCTCATAACCATTGCCACTCTCATACATATAGACACTGACATATGGTATATCATGTTTAAGATCATAAATTTGAGAAGACTTCCGCTAAAACAAACAAGGATTTAGTAAACAAGATACGTCTACTGCATCGATGTAAATATAAGGTGCGAGTAAATTCTATCTAGTAGCAAAAAAATTGGGAATGATGAAAAGCAAAATAATTCAAAATTTCTATTATCTTATTGAACAAAATCTACATTTAATACACATCATTCAATGATGGCCTATAAACTAAGATAGGACTTTTAACATAAGGTTTTCTCCCATCCCACACTAAAGAACTAGAAATAACCCAAGTTTTTTCCCTAATAAACTTTCCCTTTAACTCAACTCTAAATGATTTCTTCTCATTCATTTTACTAAATGACAAAATATTTGGCACAACATTTATAGAAAGACACTTTGGTCCCCTAACTTTTGCTTTGTACACAGATTTGCCATTCCCAACATATGTCACAGTTCTATAAAAAATTGCAGAAATGTCACTTTCATTTGCATGTTGAAGTTGTAAGTGCATTGAGGGGTAATTTAGTCCATCTGATCCTTTTGCTTTTGGTATGCTTGAACAGTTGTAGCTTCTGTTTCCAGTGAGTAAAGCTATGTTTGTGCTGTTATAGCCTTCTTTGCAAAGATAGCCTATGTATGAGTCAATATCTAGATCATATATTAAACCAGGATTAATTGCCTTTCTTGGATTTATTTGTCCTGATCCTGAGGCTAATTCAGCTCCCACTGGTCTAATCTTCATAGGTTTAGCTGAAATGAAACCAAAGGAGTTCATTAACTTCTATATAACGACAATATAGAATAATTTTTACACTATCAGATCGCATATTGATGAAGCTACAACCAAAGAAGGATGGTTGGTTAAATCTTAAATAGTAGTAGTAAAATTACTGGTTTCATCCCCATGTCCCAGTTTTTGTGATGCACTTCGACTAAACACAGAGTTTAAGAAAAGATGAAAGACTTCAGAAATAAGAAGTTTAATGATAAATAAGTATGACATATTTTTTTTGGAAAAGACTAAAAAGAAAGTATGACACATAATTTGGGACGAATGGAGTATGAAATAACTTTCACAATATCAGGTCGCACTTGATGAAGCTACGACCTATGAAAGGATGGTCAACTAAACATCCTTCACTGAAAAATTATACAGTACTGTGTATATAGATCAAATATTATATCTTATACATATATATTAAATCTTGAATATCCTCATGAAACTCCTAGTTTAGCCATTGAGTTCAATTGCAAAGCTAGGAATTTCACTAAGGGCGTTCAAAATTTGATATGCATGTATTAAAAGTAATAATTGACCCTATATACACACACCATAGTTTTTCGACGAGGAATGGTTAATTGAACATCCTTCATTCGCTGCAGCTGCCTAAAATGATAACTAAACAACCATCCATAATAAGTCGAATTAGTTTGAGACAGATGTCGAAAATCGTACCAGTTGTCATCAGAGCGGATTTGATAGCTGCAGGAGACCAATCAGGATGGAAGGATTTGACATAGGCAGCTGCTGCAGCAACATGTGGACAAGCCATGGATGTGCCTGAATCAACTATATACTTCACAATTCTATTGTCTTCATATTTATCTCCACTGAGAGTATTCAATTCTGTATATGCAGCCAAGATGCCCAATCCAGGTGCAGATATATCAGGCTGCCACAAATAATGATAACAATAATAGTACTTCGTGTCAGAACAGTAACGGAGCCAGAATTTTCATTAATGAAATCAAAACGATAAAAACTAAACACACGAAGGAATTCAACATATAGGATATGTTTATAGGGTGCAGATATATCAGGTTGCCACACATAGTAATTAATACTAATAATACTTCGTATCAGAGCAGTAGCGGAGCCAGAATTTTCATCAAGTGAAGTAAAAACGTTAAAAAGTAAAGGAATTCAACATATAGGACGTGTTTGGTACGAAAGAAAATGTTTTCCACAAAAAAAAGTTTTCTCGACACTATTAATTCTCACTATTTTTTTTACCTTGAGAATGTTGAGACTGACTTTTTGGGGTCCTCTAGATGAGAAAGAAGGCACAAATGGTGCAGGCATTGAGTTCACAGTTCTTGTTTTGTATATTACTGCTTGTGGTGATCTGAAAATTCATCCAAATAAAAAAAACAATTAGCAAAACAACATGTCATAGTTCAGTGTCGAAGCTAGAATTTTCAACAAGAGAATACAAAAATAGAAATTAGTAAGCACGTGAAAAAAAACTAAGAAATCAACACCTTATTTATATACACATAGAACATAATTTTGACCTTATATATAAAGTATCATTTTCCCGTAATGAAGATTCGAATGAACCCCTTGCCCAGCTTGACTCAATTATATCTAGTGAAAGATTAATAACTACATTTTCATGAGGAAAATGTCTTCTCCTTTTTCTTCCCATCTGTGCTAGTTTTGGTGGACAGAGTTACCTGATATCTGTTGCTGGTGGGAGGCGGCAGGTATCCGTTGGATTTAGTCGGGGTGAGCGAAAGTTGCCCGGACACCACGATTATTTTAAAAAATGCCTTTTCCTTTTTATTAAGAATTCATTAAAAATACCAATTAGGATTACAATAAAGTGTAAGTACTCCATTTTAATCAGAGGTCTTGGCATGAAATCACCTTTATTAGGGAGTACTTTATAGATTTTCTAGCACGAATTCGAATTTAGTCAGCTTCCCAATATGAATACCAAATGAAAAACTAAAAAAAAAACAAAAAACTTACTTTGTAGAATTTATGTACTTCTCAATTTGTGCAGCATTTGTATTGTTGATACTTGTTGATGATAAATATGTGAGAAATGGAACATCTGTCATTCTATCAGATAATATAATTGTACCAGTTCCTTGTAATCCTTTGATATAGTAATCTTGTTGACTACTTCCAAGGCAATATACTATTTTCCCTTTCACTTTGCTCTCCTCTAAAGTCCCGTAGTCGCAAGCACTGAGTTTAAGAAAGAAAGAAAAATTATTAAAAATACAAAACGTGACATAATAAGATGCATTCAGTACTTCTTTAGAAATGTGTCATTCTTTTCGGAACAAACTAATAAGAAAACCATGTCCCATAAACTGAAATGTGATAGAGAAAATATAATGCGACACAACAAGGTGCATTCTGTACTTCTGTAGAAATGTGTCATTATTTTCAGAACGGACTAAGAAGAAAATAGTGTCACATAAACTGAAACGTGACGGAGAAAATGTCTTATCTTGTTGTCATAATAGTACCTTGAATTTCCATGATAAGATGCATTCTCTACTTCTGCAAGAGTTCCAGAGGTTAATGGAAACCATTTTTCAGTTGGTTCAAATGTGTTGATTGCAATTCCCTATAAAAGAGAAATACATATAAAAAAATACTTGTAACAATTTTTCTTTAGTTATGTATAGGGGTGTCAAATCGGCGAGCTGAATTGAATTTGAACGGGTTAAAATAGCTGAATTCCATAAATACATGATAATTAATAGCCAAAGAATTACTCGAGTTGGCTAAATAATGAGTCGTAAATCAATACGTCCAACTCTAAACAAGTTTTAATTTCTAACTTTGTTTTCTTATAAACTTTTCAATTACCAAATAAAACGTATTTTTTTTCTTTATCATGACTATATCTAAAAGTATCAAACAAAACTAATTTGACAAGCTTTTTTCTCAAAACAATTTGAGGCTTTGAGCTATATATTTAGCTCAATCAGCTTAACATGTCATATTTTCAAGGACTAATTTTTTTCTTCTATAGACAACAAGCGTCCACATGCCAATTTTCGGCATCATTTTTGAAAAATAGTCATTGTCCTTGAATTTTAAATTCAATTAGTGAAATTATCCTCGTGAAATTTATAACTATAGAACAATGACTATTTTTCAATCGTAGAAGCTGGTTACGTAACACAAGTATAATCGATGTTACTCGGACTCTTTAAAGATGTTGCCGCACCCTTGTTGGATTCTCCTAAAATACATTGTTTTTGGAGTATCTGACACACACTTACCAATATTTTTGAAGAATCCGAGCAAGATAGAGTATAATATAAGTGAACTAAAAGAGTTTGTGTAAAACTTACAGAAATAGGCACTCCATTACCCAACATACCATCAGTCTCAAATTTTCTATCAGTGCTAGTAGCACCAACTGTGAAAATCCATGGTGCTACATTTTCAATAGTTCCAAAATCAGGCCCACTATTTCCACCAGCACAAGATGTCAAAATTCCTTTTTTCAGGGCATGAAATGCACCAATAGCTATAGAATCCTGGAAAAAATCGCCCGATAACCCTCCGACGGAGAGCGAAATTATGTCGACCCCGTCTGAGATAGCCGCGTCAAACGCGGCTAAAACATCGCTATCAGAGCACCCCGTGGACCAACATGCTTTGTAGATGGCAATGCGCGCGGATGGAACCCCTCCGCGCACTGTGCCTTCTGCTAGACCATACAAGCTGGTGTCCGGGACGGGTACCCCACCAACCGTGGACGCCGTGTGGGTCCCGTGGCCTTCGAAATCGGCTGGTGTGATCCGGTCAATGTCGCCTGCGCCTTGAAGATTGAAGTATTGTGCTCCGATCACCTTGCTATTCAATTATAGAAATGTTAGTACGAGTTTAACTTGTATACGCTAACAATATAACAGAATCACTAAATAGTAAAAGTACATTCTTTAACAACTTGTATTCATTAAATTGAGATGAATATCGAGTGCGAGTAAATTTTTACCAGTGACAATACTTACTTGTTGCATTTAGTGAAGTTGACACCTTTGTCACATTTGCCTTTCCATTTGGCTGGTGGAGGCCCAAAACCTTCATCATTGAAACTTGGTGATTCAATCCATATACCTAAAAAGCATATAAATTCCAAAAAAAGATTAAATGTAAGTATTGGTTGCACATACCTATAATATATTAAGTGATTGAATGAACCAAAATGTCCATTTTATTTGGTTGTTTCATAGCGTGGATCAGTTTGCACACACCTCGTTTATTTCATAAAGTAGAGACAGATTCCGAATTTTATATTTATGAGTTCTGAATTGTAAAGAAGACAACTTAGTTTGTCGTGAATAAACTATTTATACATATTAGTAGATTTCTTATCACATATGTGGTTTTTCAACCAAAGCTACTAGGTTCTGCCGAAATAACATATATCTGCCACCTGATATCTACTATCTCCCACCAATACAAATACTGCATCTAAGTTTTTTGATTGTTTAGATATTGGATTATATTCCTAAAGCATATATAAATTATGACGATATGATGGTGTTCACGTCAGTTTGAACACACATCGATAGTTCTATCTGACATAAGCGGATTCAGAATTTTACATATGAGTTCCTAGAAAATAAAGCTTATTGGAATTCTGAATGAATTATATATTTATACATACTCAATATATATTCTTCTTAACACAAAACGATCTTGGCCTCTGTAAATAAATACCTGCTACCTCCCACCCATACAAATATCGTAACGATGAGTTTTCGTAATAGTTTAAACAAGGTATACTAACCTGTATCAATAACACCAACAATAATATCACTTTCAACTTGTTGTTGTCTTTTAATATTCAATGGCATGCCAATAAAATCCCATGATCTTGTAGTACGAAGTTGTCTAATTGTGTTTGGAAATACTGAAATAACATCTTCTCTACCTGCAAAAAAATAACAAAATAGCATACTAAATTAACTTAAAAATTGATCAAAACAAAAAATGAACTATAGACGTTAAAATTCATCGATATTATTTCATACGAGATAGAATGTCTGCTTCTTCTGGCAATAATTTTGCCATGAATGCGTTAAAACTTCTTTCATAACTGTGTAGCACCCGCGGTTCTTGTACTAGTGATCCTAATCTGAAAATTAAAGAAAAAAACATTGAGAAAAAAAATAATAAAACAAACAATATTTCGAGACTCGAATGACTAAATAAAATTTACTTTCAGTTCTTACAACCAATTTCAAATGGACAAAAGAAATTGTAACAATAAGATCATTGGCATATGCATAATTTTTCTTAGGTGGTCTAGATATTGACAAAAACACTGTTCAAATTATATTACTACAACTCTCTTGGATGAGCATTCATATTTTGAAATGTATCCATAATACTATGCATTCATTTTGAAACAAATAACAATCGAAGAAAGATGTAACATTTTTTGCTACACTCTACACCAACCAATCACCAATCAGGGTTGTTGTGGGGTAGTAATTCAAAATTTAATCGGTCCAATACGAGTATCGGACACCAAATAAAAAACTAAAACCAATCGTACTAAAAAAACAATCGATGATTAAAAACAATAAACAACAACAATAACTACACCAACAATAATTATAAATTCACAAACATATATGTGAAAATAGGTAGAAAAATATTTACTTTGATCCAATTGCTTGTTTGAGAATGTTGTTGTGATTGCTACGCAAGAACCTGGTGTCCTTTGGAAGTTCTCCCATATACACAATATATGACTGTATATTACACATTACAATAACATAATCATTAAAAAAACTGAAAAAATCAACTTACAATATGACAAATAAATAAAAATAACATCATCTACAACAACATATCTAGCGTAATTTCATAAGCGGGGGTTAATGAGGGTGGTGTATAAGCAACCTTGCCCCTATCTCATCAAGGTGGAAATGTTGTTTCCGATAAACGTTCGGGTCAAGTAAAGTATAATAAAATCAAGTACGAAAAGAGAGATGCAACAGTGAAGTAGAAATGCTGAACACAACGGAGAAGAGAATACAATGAAAATAACATCAATGCAATAAAATAAAAAAAATACCTTTCTTTGATTGACATTATTTGCATTAGCTAGAAGAAAAAAATTGAAGATGAAAATCAAAATACTTCTCCACATTTTCATTTTCTTTCTTTAAACTTAAACTATAGTTGAATTTTGATTTTATAGAGTTGAAAGAGTAGTGAAGATTTAGATTTATATTGAATGTGGAAACTTTTTTGTGACTCTAATTAATTTGTTCCATAATTATTGGGACCTTGTTGAACTAATCTTTAGGATAATGGTTATTGGTTATTTTTTTCACTTGATTTTAAATTATATATATATATATATATATTAGCTCTAATTATGTTTTTGTGTATATTGTAAATTAAATAAAATGTTTGAATAATTATGAACTGTGATAGAAGAAATTATGGAGTTATTCCAATAATTTATATTTGTTTCCACAAATTATGATTTTAATTAGTCTTATAGCATAGATTTATATCAAGTTATTAGTTCCTATCAAAGATTAGTTTTGATTAATGGAAGAATATTTCTTTTATGTGTAATAATTATATGATCAGAGCGAGTCAACCAAGTTGAGACGATCAGACCCAACCAAGCCCAAAATTTGACGGAGATTTAACTAAGTTGTGCCAAGCCGAGTCAAAAATGTAGACCGGAAATTAGCATAGCACCACTAAAGAAAGGAGAAAAAAAAGAAAAGTACTAAGTGAGAATTGATTCTTATTACTTTAGATAAATATATTATTATTTAATCAAGTGTGTCATTCAATGTTTTTGGAGTATGGAATCCAGTTAAACATATTAGATCAATTTTAAAAAATGTGCACATAAAATACCTACCTTAGCGGACAGACCATATTTTCACTTGCCATAATTATATTTAGGTAATAACAAAATCAGGCATATATGGACATTATTTAAAAAAAGGATTTGCTTTTACCCCTATATAATGCTGTAGAATACCTTGCTCCAAATTAAATCAAGTAAAAATTATATCAATTGGTGTCTTCATTAAAAAAGTTCATTGCAAAAAAAAATGGGAAAGACTCTTATGAAGTCTGCAACATTTGTAGTTGCCCTATTGCTAATCATCATGGGTAATTGTCCATCATTATATTTTAGTTTATGCTTAATTATCATTATAATATTTTCATAAATAACTTGTTTAAATATTTTCAGTTGCAGAATTTCCATCAAGCAAGGTGGCAGCTAAGCATTGTAATTCCAAAAAAGATTGTCATTGTGTTGAATATCCAAATCTACCCATTCCTCTGTGCCTTTTTCATAAATGCATTTGCATTGCTGCTGACCCACCTAGCAAGCCAAAGAATAGATTACATATAAATTAGATTAAATTAGTTGAAAAAAAATAAAAGAAGTCAAAGTTTGAAGTGACTTCAGTAGTCAAGAATTGATGATGTTGGGATGAAAATTTATTCGCGCTTGGTATTTACCTTTGTATGTATCGGATGCGAAATAAGTTTTTACTGTCTATGTATCGGTTTTTGTCTATGTATATTTCGATTTCCTAAATAAATGTTGACTTTAAAATTCTTATCTATGTTGATTGTTGAGTAATACTCTCTCCCTCTCAAATTATATGTTGTGCTTTCTAAATAGTTTTGTCTCAAATTATTTTGTTATTTTAAAAGTTGAAGGACCAATTCATTTTATTTTTCTTATTTTACGCTTAGTAATAATTATTCTTGAAGATTACAAACATCTTAGATGACACATAAACAGAATAAATAATCAATTAAGAGAGAATTTATCTTAAAGGGTAAAATAATTGAAACCCTCCTAATTGATATTTTTTTAAGAACGTATAAAAGATAAATACGATAAATAATTGAAGACGGAGGGATTAATGTTGCCATAACTTCATTATTTGCTAAATGAAATGATATATGCTTTAGCACTGATTTTTTGCACAACAGCAAATTTGTGGCTACCCAAAAAAGGTTTATTACTGCTTTTCTTTTAACCCATTCGATATCCAAAACTCACTAATTCAATTAATTTAGATTTGCTTTGTATAGAGCCCGTTAAAAGGGGAGTGTTGCTTAGCAGAAATTTCTCCATTCACGGAGGTTCGAACATGAAATCTTTGATTAAAAAAGAAAAGATCCCATCAATCTCTTACACATCCATGAGTGGTTATAACATATCAAATAGAAAAATATTTAATTATTTTAACAAAATTTTTCATGGCCAATTTTTACTACATACTTAACCTAAAAGATGAATTAAATTTACACGGGTTAAAAGCGATTGACTTATTAAATGGACGGGTCATTAACCCGATCAAACTTGGACGCATTGGACAAATCAAAAGTCTATGTATGACCTCAGAAATTAAAAATTAAGTTACACATGCGAGAGAGAGTTGAGCATGGGCGGAGCTACCTTAGGCGAAGGGTGGTTCGGTACACACCCTTCGCTGAAAAATTATGTGGTGTATAGAGGTTAAATGTTAGCTTATAAGTGTGTGTTTAATTTTGCACCTCCTTAACACAATTGATAAAGAAAATTTGCACACTCTTCGTCAAATTCCTGGCTCCGCAACTGATGTTGAGTATGTATGCCCACATTCGGAGGCATTCAAATGGTATAAAGAGATCTTGGATCGTTGTTATTCAGCTCATTGGCGAAGATTAAGTTTTCACTTAGATGCTCATATTTTTTTTTATTTTTTTTTGTATAGTTTTTGCAAACCTATATAAATGAACAAATGTATCTTGTGTATAGCAAGATGTCACTACTTCTTTCATTGACCCTATCCATCAACTTTGCGGAATACCAGAAAAAGAGATGAATTTAGCGGATCATAGGGCTAAGTCGAATCATGGCTGAACCTTCTTCATTGGAGACTGAGTTAATACACAATCCCACTTTGGAGACTTCCCTTCGAGATAGGTTGGATATGGTGCCACAAATTGTAGTCTACTCGACAACGTCGTCTTTGCTGGAGAAGCCTAAATCACTAGTTTCGGAAAACTTTTAGGTGACAAAATTGATCGTATTAGAGCTATCAAACCTATATAAATAAATATCAAATAACTTAAACTTTCAGATGAGGTTGTTTACAAGATCAACGTTATTGGTAATTCATTCATTTTTAGTTTACGTACTTAAAATGAATGATTCGAATGATAAAAGAAACTTATATGATTATATGGCATAATATTACTCTTGCATGATTGGAACAATTCACTATGAAGAGATCTCAGATCGAAAAGGCCAACAAATGTGGCTCGAACAATGGTCCCCAAATTTTAAACCTATTGAAGATGCACCTTTTGCGTCTTCGATAGGCAAGAGGTGTACGCACCGCGAGGTGTGAAGCAATCTCGTACTAAATGAAACATGGATTTTATAAATGCCGGGATTACCATTTCATTGTCATGCATTGGGAATATGTGAAGCAGATTTTAAGCCTTGTCGGTGTTCCACAATGTCTTGAATTTGCTACTAGTGCCACACTAAATTGCTCGGACTCTCCAAAAATGTTGCTGCACTATCAGTGTCGGATTCTTCAAAAATGCACTACTTTTGAAGAATCCGACACGTACTGCATGAAATTTTTGAATAGTCCAAGCAACATAGGTGCCAAAAACAGACCAGGATTAGTGAAGACAAAAGTAATTAGCGAACCTCAACTAGGGAGTGTTTGGATTGGTCAGGAAGATGGAGAATTCTCCACTTAGAGGTTATACAAATACTGTAAGGGACCGCTAGGTATGTGGGGATATGACGGGATATATCACGATTAAGTTTGGGATAATTTTACACCGTCTACCGAACGCGGTATAAATTTTATCCAGGCTTAGTTCTGGGATTACCAACCTTATCCCATCCAACTTGGGATTATTTCATCACATCTCCCAGGTGGGATAATATAGTCTAGAAATTATAATTCAAGGACTATACTTCCAGGATAATTTAGTCCGCGTACCAAACGACTCCTAAGTCTCTGCATTTTAGTTTGGTGCCTTCGAAAATTGTGGAGATGAACATGAATAATTTTTCCAAGTAACTATTTAGGATTATACGTCGTCTAAAATAAACAGTTGGAAGAGCATAGAAAGATCGAGTGGGTGTAAAACCTATACAAACACGATACTCAACACGCTCCATCAGATATTGAAATTTTCATGGCCAAACGTCTCTTAAAGAAGTCGATGAAGAAAAATAAAGAAAAGGAACAAGATTTAGAAAAGAAAAAGAAAAAAAAATAAATATATAGTAGAAGATACTTCAAGTAAAGAAATGCTGCAAAAAATAATTTTTCAACTTTTATTTTTCTCTTTCACGTGCTTAAGAAGAGCAAGCACATTTTAAACCAATGTGACAACACGAGGTGATATACAAGAGATTATATCTTCCTTCAAATTCTATAACACTTTTAAAGTGATAAAAATTGAAGAGAGAGTTGAATGGTAAACATCCTTCACCTCCAATTCTAAGGCTATAAGTTTGAGTCAAATGGATAAAAGATTCAAAGGAGGAGTTAAAAAAAGGATAAAAATTAGAGGAAAACAAATGCTAACTATAAACTAGATTAAACCTTGAAATTTAATGTATAGATTTGAGATTAACTTTTTTATTATATGTATATTATGAAAAGATTGTTCAAAAAATTTATTACTGCACGAAGAGCGCTAAGTTCACTAGTTGAACTTTTATATCTGGTAAGGCATACCTTGTGCCTCGAGGATATTTTCCTTCAAATTGGAGAGACATGCTTCAACACAATCAAGAAAAAAAAATATCGGATGTTGAAGAGAAATGTTTTAACTATTGGAAGTTGGAGAGAAGTGCTCCAACACAACCAAGAAAAAAAATGTCGGATGTTAAAGAAAAGTGCTTCAACTATTGGAAGATGGAGAGAAGTGCTCCAACACAATTACCAAGAAAAAAATATCGGGAGTTGGAGAGTAGTGCTCCAACAATTGAAAGTTGATCAAAGTGAAATGCTTCGACAATTGAAGGTTAAAGTGAAATGTTTCGACAATTGAAGATTGAAGTAAAATGATTCAACAATTGAAGGCTGATGAGAAGGAGCATCAACAATTGAAGATTGGAGAAAAATTCTCCAACACAAACAAGAAATTGAAGATTGGAGAGAAGTGCTCCAATAGAACAACAACAGCAACCACGACGACAAGAAAAAGGCAAGAGAATACAACTTTGAATTAAGGGAGAATGTTGGAAATAATAATTGAAAGTTGGAGTAGGAATCCTTAGTTGTTTAGGATTTAATATTTGATATTTATTTAATTCATGTCTAGTAATGATTAGGATTTGTTTGTCCTAATTCATATAGGAATATGTTTTCTAATTTTAGTTTAATTTGATTTTCTAGTATTATAAATAAAGGTGCTTTATCACATATTTTAATGTAAGGAGAATAAGGAGATTTATTTGAGTTTATGAATAAAATATTTTCCTTCAGTCAGGAATATTTTTGGCCATTTTATTTATTACTTAAATTTTTTAAGGAAAAAAAATTAAAGACCATCCAAAGACATTAGCGATGACCAAATTTAATTTGGTAAAAGAGTAAATTGGTTCAATAGCTTTTGGCAGATCATTTATTAAATTGCCATTTAATACCCCTATATGAGATACATTAACCAAAAGTGAGATTTGATTTTACCCTTATATAATGATGTAGAATACATTCTTCACATCAAATCAATTAGTAGAAATTGCAGTAGTGCAAAATAAAATAAAAAAAATGGGGAAGGCTCTTATAAAGTTTTCAACATTTGTTGTTGCTTTGTTGCTAATCATTATGGGTAATTGTCTCTCTTTTTTATCATCTCTCTATGTAGCTTAATTTGTTGCTAAATAATTTGTAGTTTAATTGAGTTTTCTAATAATTCATTGCTAAATAGATTACTGATAAATTTTTTTTTATTTTGTTGTAAAATTTATCCATCATTAATTTCAATTATTTTTTAATAATTTTTCCTATTGCTAATCATCTTTAGATTGTCCTTCTTTCAATTTTTCCTCTCTTTGGCCCTAACTTATCTCTAAATAATTTATTTTTTAATATTATTTTTAATAAATAAAATTAGTGACAGATTTTTGTTACATATGTGAAATTATAATTTGATAATTCGTTGCTATATACCTTTCTTTCATCCTGATTTGAAATCAATAACCCGATCAAACTTAAGCGGATTGAATAAATCAATACACATGAACTGATGATTTATTTAAATATTTTATTTATGCAGTTACAAATACGCCATCCACCAAGGTGACTGCTGTGCACCACTGTGATTCAATCAAGGACTGTGATGTAGTTTGTAAATCGACAGCCCTTTGTGTTTTTCATATTTGTGTATGTGTTCACAAACGAGATGAATATTATACACATCTGGAAAAAGGATATTTAAAGATGAATTGATGGGTGCATAGAGCCCAAAATAAAGTTTATTCATTTCTGTTTCAAGGTCTTCCTTTTATTATTTATTGGAAAGTTTGGGAAACAAGAGGCATTATGAGATATGAATTGGGTGAAAATTATTTTTCCCTTCAACTTTGCTTTAAAAATCAAACTCCCTCTTCAACTTTGAACGATAATCAAACTCTCTCTTTATCCTAATTAAATCTTTAAAATGTCTATTGTATCCCTTCATTATCAACTTTTGTTTTTTTACTTCTTTAAAAATCATGATTTTTTATTTTTTTAAATTCATGTAATAAATTTTTTATAAAAACATATAAACATTATCTTTTGGGCGAAAAAAGTGAGAAATACTAATTAAATATATAAGCTAATGATGTTTTATAATAAATTAAATTAGCATAATAAGAAAATTAATTTTTTTAATAATAATCAAAACTCTAATATTTAGTTATACAAGTGAAAATAGAAGATAATAATAACTATATAAATATATTTTGAGGAAGGAAATACAAAATAATTAATTAAATTAAGGTTGAATTTTTAAAGATTGTATTTATTTAGATTTTAAATTATTTTAAACTATAATTTATGTAATACTCCATTAATGACAATCAAACCTTGTTTATTTTATATAGACAATAGAGAGTACCCCCGCCGTTTCATATTACTTGACTCTCATACTAAAAATAGTTGTTTAAATCTATTTGTCCAATTTATGAAATCAAGAGAATTTTTTAATATTTTTTTATTTCTACCCTTAGTATTAAACAATTGCATAAAGTAGTAGTAGTCAAATTTAAAGTTTCAAAACATTATTAATAAGGTTAGTTTAGTAAAAAATACACCTCTAATTAAAATTTTCTTAAGGGGTTTGTCATATCAAGAAGAGCCAGATAATATGAAGCGCATGAAGTAAGACCGCGGGGAAAGACAAAAATATACGCACATGCATGTACATACATATAAATATGCTTAATGCATATAATATTGAAATAATGGTCATAAAAATAACATTAAATTTTGTGACAAATTCATAAAAGTATTATTCTACTTATAATGTTAATGAACTTAAATAAAAAGTTATAAATACCTAGGTTAAAAAATAAATTATATATAATATAAAGATGTATTACATAAATATATTTGATACAACAAGGGTAAAATGAACATTACATAAGATAAAGGATGGGGGGAGGGGGGGGGGTTGATTATTGTTCAAAGTTGAGGGGGGAGTTTGATTTTTAAAGCAAAGTTGGGGGGTGAAAATGATTTTCACCCAATATGAATTAGGTGCAATTAGTGTCACCCTTTTTTCCCAATATAATGATGTTGATGAGTTTTATTAATTAAAAGATTTTTTTCAATTAAAGTGACGGTTTTTGATATGGATTAATTTAGTTTTAGAGTCGTCAGTTGAAATTGAGTTTTTGTATTCCAAGTCACCTCATAAAGCTCTAATAAAAAAGAAATGATTCTTTATTTTGGTCTCCGAAAATAAAAGTCCGAGTAAGAAATTCTTTTGACCGAGAAAGGTGTGAAGCACTCCCCAAGTCTCATAGTTCTAGCACGATTTTTGACTTATACTCGGCTTGAACAATTCTTAGATAAACAGTGTTTGACTTAATCGCTTAATTTACCTAAATGATTCGTTCGGAAATCTGACTTACATTTTCAGTCTGGGAGCGCAACCACACACACAAGTCTTTTATTTATAAGAGTTGACTAAGGAACGTATCTCTACACATGATCAAACTCCATTTATTCAAGGGAAAGGGACAAATATACTCTTAATTTTGCGATTTAGATAGGATATACCCCTTGTTAAAAAGTAGTGCATGTATATATAACCTTGTCGTCATATGGTGCATATTTATCCTCTTTTTTACTAAAAACCTATATTTACTGAATTGAAAAAAATCTTAAAACTGATTTTATAACTTCAAAATTGTCATGTGACTTTAAAAAATTACCCACCAATTTTTTACGCCATAGACCCGATCCAATTTTAAAAAATTCAATCCCTCTTCTACTCAGTCATAAAATGAATTTGGGTCAGGGTCTGAATAAAAGAGGGATCAAGTTTTTTTTACTTGGGTTGGGTCTAGTTTGTGTCTGGAGGGGTAAAGAAAATGAGTGAGATAATTTTTTTACAGCTACATGACATTTTTACAATTAAAAAGCCAGTTTTTTTTTTTTTTAATTCACCCTGTTAACAAAAAGGGTAAATATGCACCATTTGTTAAATGACAAGGGTATATATGCATCACTTGTTAAACAGCGAGGGTATATATGCTCTACTTTTTTACGAGGGGTAGATTCGTTCTAAATCGCAAAGTTAAGCGGTATATTTGTCCTTTTCCCTTTATTCAATTGATTGCACTCTTCTTCTTCTTCTTTTTTGCGACGTATTTGAATCAACACAACTCGTTTTGCTCTCCCACACATGTTCTTTCTACTCTTTTCTTTTCACTTGGCAACGAGATTTGAAATAGATTCACATCCCATCTTGATCTTAATAGATAATTGGTAAATTAATTAATTTCATACTGAGAATATCATTTAGGTACTTTAGGAAAATCTACAAAGTTTTATAAATTGTTTTCCTTAGATGTTATAAAATTTATGGGAATATATTTACTTTAGTGAGAATTTCCCAAATTGGATCCTATAATTTAAAAGTCTATATTAACTACTTTACTTTTATTAGCAAAATGTATGCTGGCCTCCATTGCTCTATCACTATATATAATGCCAAACAAGATCTTTCTCAAACAATTTCAAAGTTTATAATATTTCTTTAAAGAAAGTGCAAGAGAAAATAGATGGCCAAAATTCCCATGAAGTTTGCTAATTTATTTGTTTCTTTGTTACTGATCACCATGGGTTTGTTTCTCCATTCTCGTTTTTCATTGAAGCAATGATAAAGTTATTTCTGTATTGTAATCTCTAGATCACATATACAAACTGTAAAATCAGTCTTTGATACTTATGTCACGATACTTCACACTTTCTATACACTCCCTTAAAAATAACTCACACAAGTGGAGTTTGCTTTTTACTCTTTAACAACCCTTATATAATAATTTGCTCCAAGTCAAAATCATTTCGTAGAACTTGCAGTGTAAAATAAAATAAAAATATGGGGAAGGCTCTTATGAAGTATCCAAAATTGGTTTATAGAATTTTTTAATAATTCATCGCTAAATAGATTAGTGATAGAATTTTATTATTTTGCTATAAATTTATCTGTCATTAATTTTAATTCCTTTTAAATAATTTTCCTTGTTTCTAATCATTATTGTTTTGTCCAGCTCTTTCTTAATCTCTCTAGCCATAATTCATCGTCAAATAATTGATTGCTTAATATAATTTTTTAAATTATTTATCGCTAAATAAAATTAGTGAAAGATTTGTGCTATATAATGATTTGACTTGTTTAAATATTTTAGTTGCAGATTTTTCATCCAGCAAGGTGGCAAAGGCATTCTTTTGTAATGATCATCAAGATTGTTTTTTATATTGTGAGTTCCAAGGTGAATATGGTGCTTGTCTTTTTAATAGTTGCCTTTGTTTTGCCAAGTCAAAATTTGAAATGGCTTCAGCAACGAAGAATTGATAATTTCGGGACAAAAATTTATTTGCACTCGATATTTTATGTTTAAGTGAACAAACGTGAATAAATTTTTAATGTTGATAAATCAACTTTCGTCATGTATGCATGTTTCGAGTTCCTAAATAAATGTGGACTTCAAAATTCTTATGTTAAGAGTAATTTATCTTCGGCCTAAAGTGCATATATAGTCATTATTTATCTCATGTTTTATTACTTATACCTATGTTTGAGTAAGACTTATATTAATTTAACGATACAAGTAAACAACCCTGCAAAAATCAAATTGTAATTAAGTTGATATCTATACACATGTGACTATACCATAAATGCATCTATTAAAATTATATAATAGTAATCGTTGTTCTGCATGACAAGTAAATGGGTTCATATTCACCTTTTTATATTTTAGAATTATGGGATTCAATTCAACTATAGCTGGTATAATGATTAATTTATCATGAGAACAAGCATCACAAGAGAATTCTTGAAGAACTTTCTATTTCTTCAATATATAACTTCATGAATTCTCAATTATTTTTGCATCACATTTCATTTAAATCGGGATGGCCAAATGGTCGTGCCAACTGATATATCTTTTAGATAACTTCTAGTTTACTATAGCATGTAATTCCATCATCATGTCTATATATATGTGTGTGTAGTTTAAACAAGAGGAAAAGACGGGTAACTTTTCAAATAAATAACCCGCTTCGATTATAGTAATATGAAGATATATTAATTTTTTTCATGATACCAAAAAATGTTGTAGTCTTGATAGGGTAATGAGTATCGATCATTCGGATTGTTTCGGATGGACACATCAAGTTTGAGAATAAAAGAGTCGGTCCAATAAATTTCAAAAAATTCTATGGACTAACACATAATGAAAAAACTCAAAAAAGTAATAATCCTAATTTCCTATTTTGTGACCCTAAAATGACAAAAAAGTGACGCCAATCATGACAGAGCAATGAGTATTGATCATCTAAATTGTCTCAGATGGAAAAGTTTGGGGCAGAACTGATTCGGCCCAATAAAATCTGAAAAATCTATGGACTAATAGACACCGAGTACTCCAAAAACTCCTAAATGACTGTTTTATGACCTGAAATATTGAAAATGATGCCAGTCATGACGGACCAATGAGTATTGATCACCAACATTGTTTCAGATGGATACACCAAGTTTGGGGCAGAACAAAGTCGGCTCCAAAAATACTAAAAAATCTATAGCCTAACACACATCGTGAAGTCCAAAAAAATCTTGAGTTTTGTTGACGAATTTCATTTAGCCTGAAATTTGGTGTGTCCATCAAAGTCAGTAAATTGTCCAATACTCATTGTTTTCGCCATGGCAAACATTGTCTATTTTTGTATATCGGGATTATGAAACCCAAACTCATAGTTTGATTGTTTTTATTCTTCGACGCTAAATAGAATAAGTGACAGATTTCTGCTATATGATGATTTGATTCATTTAAATATTTTTCAGTTGTAGATATTTCATCAAGCAAGGTGACAGAGGCTAAATGGCATAAAAAATGTCATGAGAACAGTGATTGTTTTAAAGAAAGTTGAAAACAAAAAGGTGAAAATAATTAAAATTTTATGGGCTTACTGTGCCTACACATTGATTCCTCAATTGAAGACAATTTTCCTGTTTTGATTTGGATTTAGTTTTTGAAACCACAACCCTTTGTGTTCTTTATAAATACATATTTTGCACAATTATTACACAAACTTTTGATCTGGGGAGAAGAGCAAGATGAAAAATTTGGCACCGAGTTTTCCCTTTTTTCTTTCCCCTATTTTTCATTGTTGTTTATGAAATGATCAACCAAGAAGGGTGTTAATTATTACGGATCAAAGAGCATAAATGCATATATGCCATTTTTTTCAATTCAAATTAGCGAAACGGCAGGCATTGCGGATTTTTTGTGACTTTCGGTGTGTGTTAGTCTATGGATCGATGGATGGGTGCAGGCTCCGGAAATTTTTTGGGCGAAACTTCATGGACGGTCTCCTGACGACCTATTAAATGGATCGGGTTACTTTGGAGGCGCTGGGGGAGCCATTTTTCAAGTCAAATGAGCAAAACAGCAGCAATTGTGGATTTTTGGGGACTTTCGGTGGGTGTTAGTCTATGGATCGATGGAAGAGTGCAGACTCCGGAAATATCTTTGAGTAAAACTTCTTGGGCGGTCCCCTAACGACCTATTAAATGGATTGGATTGCTTTGGAGAGGTTGGGGGGCCATTTTTCAAGTCAAATAAGCAAAACAGCAGAAATTGTGAATTTTTTGCGACTTTCGGTAGGTGTTAACCTATGGATCGATGGGTGGGTGCGGGCTCCGAAAATATTTTTGTGCGAAACTTCTTGGGCAGTCCCTTGATGACCTATTAAATGGATCGGGTTGCTTTGGAGAGGCTATGGGAGCCATTTTTCAAGTCAAATGAGCGAAACGACAGGAATTGCGGATTTCTTGCAACTTTCGATGAGTGTTAGCCTATGGATCGATGGGTGGGTGCAGGCTCCGGAAATACTTTTAGGCAAAACTTCTTAGACGGTCCCCTGACGACCTATTAAATAGATCGGGTTGCTTTGGAGAGGCTGGGGGAGCCATTTTTCAAGTCAAATGAGCGAAATGACAGAAATTGTGGATTTTTTGCGACTTTCGTGGGTGTTGTTAGCCTATGGATCAATGGGTGGTTGCGGGCTCCGGAAATATTTTTGGGAAAAATTTCTAGGGCGGTCCCGTGACGACCGATTAAATGGATCGAGTTGCTTTGAAGGCGCTGGGGGAGCTATTTTTCAAGTCAAATGAGCAAAACGGCAGGAAGTGCAAATTTTTTGCGACTTTCGGTGGGTGTTAGCCTATGGATCAATGGATCGATGCGGGCTCCAAAAATATTTTTGGGTAAAACTTCTTTGACGGTCCCCTGACGACCTATTAAATGGATTGGGTGGTTTTGGAGAAGCTGGGGGAGCCATTTTTCAAGTTAAATGAGCAAAACGGCAAGAATTGGACATTTTTGGCTACTTTAGGTGGGTTTTAGCCTATGGATCGATGGGTGGGTGTGAGATCCAGAAAATCTTTTGGGCAAAACTTCTCGGGCGGTCCCCTGATGACCTATTAAATAGAACGAGATGCTTTGGAGAGGGTTAGGGAGCCATTTTTAAAGTGAAATGAGCGAAACAACAGGAAGTACGGATTTTTTGTGACTTTCGATTGGTGTTAGCTGATGGATCGATGGGTGTGTGCGGGCGTCAAAAATATTTTTGGGCGTAACTTCCTGGACGGTCCTGTGACGACCTATTAAATAGATCAGGTTTCTTTGAAGGGGCAGGGGGAGCCATTTTTCAAGTCAAATAAGCGAAATGGCAGCAATTGCGAATTTTTGACGACTTTCGGTGGGTGTTAGCCTATGGGTCGATGGGTGGGTGCGGGCTCCGAAAATATTTCTGTGTGAAACTTCTTAGGCGGTTCTATAACGACCTATTAAATGGATCAGATTGCTTTGGAGGAGCAGAGGGAGCTATTTTTCAAGTCAAATGAGCGAAACAACAGTAATTGTGGATTTTTTGCTACTTTCGGTGGGTGTTAGCCTATGGATCGACGGGTGGGTGTGGACTCCGAAAATATTTTAGGGCGAAACTTCTTGGGCGGTCCCCTAACAACCTATTAAATGGATTGGGTTTCTTTGAAGGCGCTGGGGGAGCTATTTTTCAAGTCAAATGAGCGTAACAATAGGAATTATGGATTTTTGGCATCTTTCAGTGGCTGTTAACCTATGGATTGATGGGTGGGAATGGGCTCCAAAAATAGTTTCGTGCAAAATTTTTTGGACAGTCCCCTGACGACCTATTAAATGGACCGGGTTGCTTTGGCTGGGCCGGGGGAGCCATTTTTCAAGTCAAATGAGTGAAACAACAGGAATTGCGAATTTTTTGCGACTTTCGATGGGTGTTAAGCCTATGGATTGATGGGTGGGTGCAGGTTCTGGAAATATTTTTAGGCAAAACTTCTTTGGCGGTCCCCTAACAACCTATTAAGTGTATCGGGTTGTTTTGGAGGAGTTGGGGAAGCCATTTTTCAAGTCAAATGAGTGAAACGACAGAAATTGCAGATTTTTTGTTACTTTTGTTGTGTGTTAGCCTATGAATCGATGGGTGGGTGCGGGCTTCGAAAATATTTTTGGGCGAAACTTCATGGGCGGTCCTCTGATGACCTATTAAATGGATCAGGTTTCTTTGGAGGGGCTGGTGGAGCAATTTTTCAAATCAAATGAGCAAAACGACATGAATTACGGATTTTTTGCAACTTTCGGTGGATGTTAGGCTATGGATCGATGGGTGGGTGCCGGGTTCAGAATTATTTTTAGATGAAACTTCTTGGGAGGTCCCCTGGCGACCTATTAAATAGATCTGGTTGTTTTAGAGGCGCTAGGGGAGCCATTTTAAGTCAAATGAGCGAAACGATAGGAATTCCGAATTTTTTGCGACTTTCTGTGGGTTATGGCTGATAGGTGGGTGCGGACTCCAAAAATATTTTTGGGTGAAATTCTTGGTCGGTTCACTGACGACCTATTAAATGGATCGGGTTGCTTTGGATGGGGTTGGCGAGCAATTTTTCAAGTCAAATGAGCGAAAGGTCAGGAAATGCAAATTTTTTGCCACTTTCGATAGGTGTTAGCCTATAGATCGATATGTGGGTGTGGGCTTCAGAAATATTTTTGGGCGTAACTTTTTGGGTGGTTCCCTAATGACCTATTAATGGATCGGGTTGCTTTAGAGGCGCTGAGAGAGCCGATTTTCCAATCAAATGAGTAAAACGACAGGACTTGCGGATTTTTGGCGACTTTCAGTGGGTATTAGCCTATGGATCGATGGGTGGGTGCGGGCTCCAAAAATTTTTTTGGGCAAAACTTCTTGGGCGGTCCCCTGATGACCTACTAATTGGATCGGGTTGCTTTGGAAGCGCTAGAGGAGCCATTTTTCAAGTCAAATGAGCAAAACGACAGGAAGTGCGGATTTTTTGCCACTTTTGGCGGATGTTAGCCTATGGATCGATGGGTGGATGCGGGCTCCAAATATATTTTTGGGTGAAACTTCTTTAACGGTTCCATGAAAACCAATTAAATGGATCAAATTATTTTGGAGGAGCTGGGGGAGCCTTTTTTAAAGTCAAACGAGCAAAACGGCAGAAATTGCAGATTTTTTGCTACTTTCGATGGGTGTTAGCCTATGGATCGATGGGTGAGTGCGAGCTCTGAAAATGTTTTTTGGATAAAGTTCATGGGCGTTCCCTTGACGACCTATTAAATGGATCGGGTTGCTTTGGAGGGGCTGGAGGAGCAATTTTTCGAATCAAATTAGCTAAAAGACAGGAATTGTAGATTTTTTGCGACTTTCGGTGGGTGTTAGCCAATGGATCGATAGGTGGGTGCGAGCTCCAGAAATATTTTTGGGTAAAATTTGTTGGGCGGTCCCTTTACAACCTATTAATTGGATTGGGTTGCTTCTGAGGTGCTAGAGGAGCCATTTTTCAAGTCAAATGAGGGAAACGGCAGGAAGTGCGGATTTTTTGCGACATTCGGTGGGTGTTAGCCTATAGATCGAAGGGTGCGTGCGGGGTTCAGTTTATTTTTGGCCAAAACTTCTTGGGCGGTCCCCTGACGACTTATTAAACTGATCAGGTTGTTTTAGAGGCGTTGCCGGAGCTATTTTTCATGTCAAATGAGTTAAACGACAGGAATTACGGATATTTTATGACTTTCAGTCGGTGTTAGCTTATGGATCGATGGGTGGGTGCGGGCTCCAGAAATATTTTTGGGTTAAACTTTTTGGACGGTTCCTGATGACCTATTAATTGGATCGAGTTACTTTAGATGGGGTTGGAGAGCTATTTTTTTTAAGTCAAATGAGCGAAATGGCAGGAAGTTTTGATTTTTTGTGACTTTCGATTGCTGTTAGCCTGTAGATCGATAGGTGGGTGAAGGTCCTGGAAATATTTTTGGGCGTAACTTCTTGGGCGGTCCTCGGACAACCTAGTAAATGGATTGGGTTCACTTGGAGGGGCAGGGGGAACCATTTTTCAAGTCAAATGAGAAAAATGGCACGAAGTGCAGTTTTTTAGTGCCTTTCGATGGGTTTTAGCCTATGGACAAATGGGTGGGTGTGGGCTCCGAAAATTGTTTTGGGCAAAACTTCTTTGATGAACACCAAACAACCAATTAAATAGATCGAGTTGTTATGGAGGCATTGGGGGAGTCATTTTTCAAGTCAAATGAGCGAAATGTTAGAAATCGTGGATTTTTTGAGACTTTCCGTGGGTGTTATCCTATGGATCGGTGGGTGGGTGCGGGATCCAAAAATATTTTTAGGTGAAACTTCTTGGACGGTTCCCTGACGACCTATTAAATGGGTTAGGTTGCTTTAGAGGGGCTGGAGAAACCATTTTCAAGTTAAATGAGTGAAACGGCAGGAATTGCAAATTTTTTGCGACTTTCAGTGGGTGTTAGCCTATAGATAGATAGGTGGGTACAGGTTTCAAAAATATTTTTGGGCAAAACTTATTGGGCGGTCCCCTGATGACTTATTAAATAGATCGGGTTGCTTTGGAGGGGCTGAGGAAGCCATTTTTCAAGTCAAATAAGAGAAACAGAAGGAATTGCGTATTTTTTGCGACTTTTGTGGGTGTTAGCCTATTGATCGATGGGTGGTTGCGGGCTCCGAAAATATTTTTGGATGAAACTTCTTGGACGATCCCCTGATGACCTATCAAATAGATTGGGTTGCTTTGGAGGGGCTGGGGGAGCCATTTTTCAAGTCAAATGAGCAAAACTGCAGGAATTACGGATTGTTTGTTACTTTAGGTGGGTGTTAGCCTATGGATCGATGGGTGGGTGCGGGTTCCGGAAATACTTTTGGGCAAAACTTCTGGGGCGGTCTTCTGACGACCTATTAAATGGATCGAGTTACTTTAGAGGTGTTGGGGAAGTCATTCTTCAAGTCAAATAAGGAAAACTGCAGGAATTGCAGATTTTTTGCTACTTTCGATGGGTGTTAGCCTATAGATTGATGGGTGGTTGCGGGAGCTGGAAATATTTTTGTGCGAAACTTCTTGGGCAGTCCTCTGAAGACCTATTAAATGGGCCGGATTGCTTTGGATGGGCTGGGGGATCCATTTATAAAGTCAAATGAGCGAATCAGTAGGAATTGTGAATTTCTCACGACTTTCGGTGGGTGTTAGCCTATGGATCAATGGGTGGGTGTGGGCTTAAAAATTTTTTTTAGGTGAAACTTCATGGGCGATCCCCTGAAGGCCTTTCAAATGGGTCGAGTTGTTTTGGAGGCACTGGGAGAGCCATTTTTCATGTCAAATGAGCGAAACGGTAGCAATTGTGGTTTTTTGCCGACTTTCGATGGTGTTAGCCTATGGATCAAGGGATGGGTGCGGGCTCCAGAAGTATTTTTGAGCTAAGCTTATTGGGTGATCCCCTGACAAACCTATTAATTGGATTGAGTTGCTCTAGAGGGGCTGAAGGTACCATTTTTCAAGTTAAATGAGTGAAACGGCAGGAATTGCGGATTTTTTACGGCTTTCAGAGGGTGTTAACCTATGGATCGATAGTTGGGTGCGGGCTCCGAAAATATTTTTTGGCAAAACTTCTTGGGCGGTCCCTAGACGACTTATTAAATGGATTGGGTTACTTGGAGGGTATGGGGGTGCCATTTTTTAAGTCAAGTGAGCTAAACGACAGGATGTGCAGATTTTTTACGACTTTCGGTGGGTGTTAGCCTATGGATCAATGGGTGGGTGCGGGCTCCAAAAATATTTTTGGGTGAACCCTCATGGTCAGTCCCCTGACGACCTATTAAATGGATCAAGTTGCTTTGGAGGAACTGGGAAAACCATTTTTCAAGTTAAATGAGCAAAACGGCAGGAATTGCAAATTTTTTGCGACTTTCGGTGGGTGTTAGCCTATGGATCAAAATGTAGGTGCGGGCTCCGAAAATATTTTTAGGCGAAACTTCTTGGGCGATTCTCTAACAACCTATTAAATGGATTGGGTTGCTTGGGAGGGGTTGGAGGAGTCATTTTCAAGTCAAAAATGCAAAACTACAGGAATTGCAAACTTTTTGCGACTTTTGTGGGTGTTAGCCTATGGATCGATGGATGGTTGCGGGCTCCAAAAATATTTTTGGGCGAAACTTCTTGGGTTATCCCCCACTACCTATTAAATAGATCAGGTAACTTTAGAGGCATTGGGGTAGCCATTCTTCAAGTCGGATAAGCAAAACAACAGGAATTACAGATTTTTTGTGACTTTCGGTGGGTGTTTGCCTATGGATCGATGGGTGATTGCGGGCTCCGAAAATATTTTTGGGTAAAACTTCTTGGGTGGTCCCCTGACAACCTATTAAATGAATCGAGTTGCTTTGGATGGGGTGGTGGAACCATTTTTTAAGTCAAATAATCAAAACGGTAGGAATTGGGCGTTTTGACGACTTTCGGTGGGTGTTAACCTATGGATCGATGGGTGGGTGCGGCCTCCGAAAATTTTTTTAGGCAAAATTTCTCGAGAGGTACCCTGACAACCTATTAGATGGATCTGGTTGCTTTGGAGGGGGTCGTGGAGCCATTTTTCAAGTCAAATGAGCGCAACGGCAGGAATTGGGCATTTTTGAAGACTTTCAGTGTGTGTTAGCCTATGGATCAATGGGTGGATGCGGGATTCGGAAATTTTTTTAGGCGAAACTTCTCGAGTGATCCCTTGAAGACCTATTAAATAGATTGTGTTGATTTAGAGAAGGTGGTGGAGCTATTTTTCATGTCAAATGAGCAAAACGACAGGAATTGGGCGTTTTTGATGACTTTTTGTGGGTGTTAGCTTATGGATCGATGGGTGAGTGCGATCTCCAAATATTTTCTTGGGAAAAACTTCTCAAGAGGTACCCTGACGACCTATTAAATGGATCAGGTTGCTTTGAAGGGGGTGGTGAATCTATTTTTCAAGTCAAATGAGCAAAACGACAGAAATTAGGACTTTTTGGCGATCTTTTAGTGGGTGTTAGCCTATGGATTGATGGGTGGATGCAGGCTTCGAAAATTATTTTAGGCAAAACATCTCGAGTGGTCCTCTAAAGACCTATTAAATAGATTGGGTTAATTTGGAGAGGGTGGTGGATCCATTTTTCAAGTCAAATGAGCAAAATGACAGGAATTGAGCTCTTTTGGCGACTTTTGGTGGGTGTTATCTTATGGATCGATGGGTGGGTGCGATCTCCAGATATTTTCTTGGTAAAAAATTCTCAGGTGGTCCCCTGACAACATATTAAATATATCGGGTTACTTTGGAGGGGGTGGTGGATCTATTTTTCAAGTCAACTGAGCCAAATGACAGAAATTAGGACTTTTTGGCGACTTTCGGTGGGTGTTAGCCTATGAATCGATGGGTGGATGCAGGCTTCGAAATATTTTTGGGAAAAACTTCTCGAGTGGTCATTTTAAGACCTATTAAAAAGATTGGGTTGCTTTGGAGAGGGTGGTGGATCCATTTTTCAAGTCAAATAAGCAAAACAACGGGAATTGGGCATTTTCGGTGGTGTTAGCCAATGAATCGATGGGTGGGTGCGAGCTCCGAAAATATTTTCCTTCCAAACTTCTTGGGAGGTCCCTTGAAGACCTATTAAATAGATTCGGTTGCTTTGGAGGAGGTGGTGGATCCTTTTTTCAAGTAAAATGAGCAAAACAGCAGAAATTGAGACTTTTTGGCGACTTTCGAAGGGTACTAGCCTATGGATAGATGGGTGGGTGCGGGCACTTGAAATTTTTTTGGGCAAAACTTCTCGAGCGGTCCCATGATGACATATTAAGTTGATCGGGTTGCTTTGTAGTAGGTTGTGGATCCATTTTTCAAGGTAAATGAGAGAAACAGTAGGAATTGGGCGTTTTGGGAGATTTTCTATCGGTGTTAGCCTATGGATCGATGGGTGGGTGCGGGCTCCAGATATTTTTTTGGATGAAACTTCTCAGACGGTCCCCTGAATTAAATGGATCGGGTTACTTTAAAGGAGGTGACGGAACCTTTTATCAAGTCAAATAAGTAAATCGGCAGGAATTGGGCATTTTTGGCGACCTTCGGTGGGTGTTAGCCTATGGATCAATGGGTGGGTGTGGACTTCGGAAAATTTTTAGGGAAAAACTTCTCGAGTGTCCCCTGACAATCTATTAAATAGATTGGGTTGCTTTGGAGGGGATGGTGGAGCCATTTTTTAAGTCAAATGAGCAAAACAGCAAGAATTTGACATTTTTGGCGACTTTCGGTGTCTGTTAGCCAATGGATCAATGGTTGAGTGTGGGCTTCCGAAATACGTTTGGTCGAATTCTTAAGCGATCCTATGATGACCTATTAATTGGATTGGGTTGCTTTAGATGGGGTGGTGGAGCCATTTTTAAAGTCAAATGAGCGCAACGACAGGAATTTGGCATTTTTGGCAACTTTCGGTGGGTGTTAGCAAATGGATCGATGGGTGGGTGCGGAATTCGAAAATATTTTTGGGTGAAACTTCTCGAGCGGTCCCCTGATGACTTATTAAATAGATCAGGTAGCTTTGGAGGGGGTGGTGGAGCCATTTTTAAAGTTTAATGAGCGCACTAGCAAGAATTGGACATTTTTGGTGACTTTCTATGGGTGTTAGCCAATGTATCGATGGGTGGGTTCGGGATTTTTAGGGCAAACCTTCTTGCATGGTCCCCTGACAACCTATTAAATGGATCGGGTTATTTTGAATGGGGTGGTGGATCCATTTTTCAAGTGAAATGAGCACAACGGCAGGAAGTGGGCATTTTTGGCGACTTTCGTTGGGTGTTAGCCTATGGATTGATAGGTGGATGCGAGCTCCAGAAATATTTTTGTCAAAACTTCTCGGACGGTCCCCTGACGACCTATTAAATGGATCGGGTTGCTTTGGAGGGGGTGGTGAAGCCATTTTTCAATTTAAATGAGCACAAAGACATGAATTTGGAATTTTTGGCCAGTTTTGGTGGGCGATGGGTGGGTGGGGGCTTCGAAAATATTTTTGGGCGAAACTTCTTGGGTTATTCCTTGACAACCTATGAATTGGATCAGGTTGCTTTATATGAGAGAATGGATCCATTTTTCAAGTGAAATGAGCGAAACGACAGAAATTGGGCCTTTTTAACGACTTTCGTTGGGTGTTAGCCTATGGATCGATGGGTGGGTGCGGGTTCTAGAAATTTTTTTGGGAGAAACATCTCGGTCGGTCCCCTGACACCTATTAAGTGGATCAGGTTTCTTTTTAACTGGTGGTGGATCCATTTTTCAAATAAAATGAGCAAAACGGCAGGAATTGGGCATTTTTGGAGACTTTCGGTAGGTGTTAGCCTATGGATCGTTGGGTGGGTGCGGGCTCCGAAAATATTTTTGAGCAAAACTTCTCGGGTGGTCCTTTGACAACCTATTAAATATATTAGGTTGCTTTGGAGGTATTGGTGGAATTATTTTTCAAGTCACATAAGTAAAACGGTGAGAATTTGGCATTTTTGTCGACGTTTGGTGAGTGTTAGCCTATGGATCGATGGGTGGGTGTGGGATTAAGAATGTTTTTTGAGTAAAACTTCACAGGCAGTCCCCTAATGACCTAAATAGATTGGGTTGCTTTGGTGGGGTGGTGGAGCCATTTTTCTAGTCAAATGAGTGAAACGGCAGAAATTAGACCTTTTTGGCGAATTTCGATGGGTGTTAGCCTATGGATCTATGGGTGGGTGCGGGCTGTGGAAATATTTTTGGGCAAAACTCTCGGGTGGTCCCCTAACAACCTATTAAATTGATCGATTTGCTGTAGAGGGGGTCGTAGAGCCATTTTTCAAGTCAAATGAGCTAAACGGCAGGAATTGGGTATTTTTGGCCACTTTCGGTGGTGTTAGCCTATGGATCGATGAGTGGGTATGAGCTTCAGAAATTTTGTTGGGTAAAACTTTTCAGGCGGTCCCCTGATGACCTATTGAATAGATCGGGTTGCTTTTGAGGAGTTGGTGTACTCATTTTTCAAGTAAAACGAGCAACACGACAGTAATCGGGCCTTTTGGCGACTTTCTGTGCGTGTTAGCTTATGGATCGATGGGTGAGTGCGGGCACCAGAACCGTTTTTAGGAAAAACTTCTCAAGCGGTCTCATGATGACCTATTAAGTGGATCGGGTTGCTTTGTAGTAGGTGTTCGAACCATTTTTCAAGTCAAATAAGCAAAATGACAGGAATTTGACATTTTTGACGACCTTCGGTGGGTGTTAGCCTATGGATCGGTGGGTGGGTGCGAGCTCTGGAAATATTTTTAGTCGAAACTTTCCAAGCGATCCCCTGATGACCTATTAACTAGATCAGGTTGCTTTGGATGGGGTGGTGGAGCCATTTTTAAAGTCAAATGAGCGCAACGACAGGAATTGGGCGTTTTTGGCGACTTTCGGTGGGTGTTAGCCAATGAATTGATCAATAGGTGCAGGCTCCGAAAAATTTGTTAGGCAAAAATTCTCAGGCTGTAGTATAACAACCTATTAAATCGATTGGGTTGCTTTGGAGGGTGGTGGTGGTGCCATTTTTCAAGTCAAATGAGCCCAACGGCATGAATTGGGCATTTTTGAGACTTTCGGAGGGCGATGCACCATCCAAAATTATTTTTGGGCGAGACTTCTCAGGCGATCCCCTGATGACCTATTACATGGATCGAGTTGCTTTGGAGGGGGTGGTGGAGCTATTTTTCATGTCAAATGAGCGAAACAACAGAAATTGGGTCGTTTTGACGACTTTCAGTGGGTATTAGACTATGGATTGATGGGTGGGTGCGGGCTCCAAAATTTTTTTTGGGAAAAACATCTCAGGCGGTCCCCTGATGACATATTAAGTTGATTAGGTTGCTTTGTAGAGGGTTGAGGAGTCATTTTTCAAGTCAAAAGAGCGACACTGCAAGAATTGGGCATTTTTGGAGACTTTCAATGGTTGTTAGCCTATGGATCGATAGATGGGTGAGGGCTCCGGAAATATATTTGGGTGAAACTTCTCGGGTGGTCCCCTTAAAACCTATTCAATGGATCAGGTTTCTTTGGAGGGGGTGGTTGAGCCATTTTTCAAGTCAAATAAGCGCAACGGCAGGAATTAGGCATTTTTGGCGACTTTCAATTTGTGTTAGTTTATGAATCGATAAGTGGGTGCGGGATCCAGAAATTTTTTGGGCAAAACTTCTCGGGCGGTCCCTTGACAACCTATTAAATGGATCGGGTTTCTTTGTAGGGGGTGGTGGAGCTATTGTTCAAGTCAAATGAGCGCAACGGCAGGAATTGGGCGTTTTTGGAGACTTTCGATGGGTGTTACCCTATGGATCGATGGGTGGGTGCGGGCTCCAAAATTTTTTGGGCTCAACTTCTTAGGTGGTCCCCTGAAAACCTATTAAATGGATTAGGTTTCTTTGGAGGGGGTGGTAGAGCCATTTTTATAGTCAAATAAGCAAAACGGCAGGAATTGGGTATTTTTGGCGACTTTTGGTGGGTGTTAGCCTATGTATAGATGGGTGGGTGCGGGCTCCAGAAATTGTTTTGGGAGAAACTTCTTGGGCGGTCCCCTGACGTCCCATTAAATAAATTGGTTTTCTTTGGAAAGGGTAGTGGAGCCATTTTTCAAGTCAATTGAGAAAAACGGCAGGAATTGGGCATTTATGCGACTTTTAGTGGGTGTTAGCCTTTGGATAGATGGGTGAGTGCGGGCTCCAAAAATATTTTTTGGGCAAAACTTCTCGTGCGGTCCCCTCACAACCTATTCAATGGATCAGGTTGCTTTGGAGGGGGTGGTTGAGCCATTTTTCAAGTCAAATAAGCGCAACGGCAGGAATTAGGCATTTTGGCGACTTTCGATTGGTGTTAGTCTATGGATCGATAAGTGGGTGCGGGCTCCAAAAATATTTTGGACAAAACTTTTTTGACGGTCCCTTGACAACCTATTAGATGGATCGGGTTTCTTTGGAGGGGGTGGTGGAGCCATTGTTCAAGTCAAATGAGCGCAACGGGAGGAATTGGGCATTTTTGGCGACTTTCGATGGGTGTTACCCCTATGGATCGATGGGTGGGTGCGGGCTCCAAAAAAATTTTGGGCTTAACTTTTTAGGTGGTCCCCTGAAAACCTATTAAATGGATTTGGTTTCTTTGGAGGGGGTGGTAGAGCCATTTTTCTAGTCAAATGAGCGAAACGATAGAAATTGGGTATTTTTGGCAACTTTTGGTGGGTGTTAGCCTATGTATAGATGGGTGGGTGCGGGCTCCAGAAATTGTTTTGGGCGAAACTTCTCAGCCGGCCCCCTGACGTCCTATTAAATAGATTGGTTTGCTTTGGAGAGGGTAGTGGAGCTATTTTTCAAGTCAATTGAGAAAAATGGAAGGAATTGGGCATTTGTGCGACTTTTAATGGGTGTTAGTCTTTGGATAAATGGGTGAGTGCGGGCTCCAGAAATTTTATTTGGGCAAAACTTCTCGTGCGGTCCCCTCACAACCTATTAAATGGATTGGGTTACTTTGGAGGGGGTCGTGGAGCCATTTTACAAGTCAAATGAGCGCAACGGCAGAAATTGGGCAATTTTGGTGACTTTTGATGGGTGTTAGCCTATGGATCGATGGGTGGGTGCGGTCTTCGAAAATATTTTTGGGCCAAATTTATAGGGCGGTCCCCTGAAAACCCATCAAATGGATCAGGATGCTTTGGAGAGGGTGGTGAAACTATTTTTCAAGTCAAATGAGAAAAACGATAAGAATTGGGCGTTTTTCGTGATTTTTGATGTGTGTTAGCCTATGGATCGATGGGTGGGAGCAAGCTCCAAAATTTTTTTGGATAAAACTTCTCAGGCGGTCCGTTGACGACCTATTAAGTGATCAAGTTGCGTTGGAGGGGGTGGTGGAGCCATTTTTCAAATTAAATGAGCAAAACGGCAGGAGTTGTGCATTTTTGGTGACTTTCAGTGTGTGTTAGCCTATGGATCGATGGGTAGGTACCGGCTCCAGAAATTTTTTTGGGAAATTTTTCTCAAGCGGTCCCCTAATGAGCTATTAAATGCATCGAGTTTCTTTGAACGGGGGGTAGTGGACCAATTTTTCAAATCAAATGAGCGCAACGGCAGGAATTGGCATTTTTGGTGACTTTCGATGGGTGTTGGCCAATAAATCGATGGGTGGGTGCGGACTCCGAAATTTTTTTGGCAAAACTTTTTGAGTGGTCCCCTGACGACATATTAAATGGATTGGGTTTTTTTGGAGAGGGTGATGGATCCATTTTTCATGTAAAATGAGCGCAATGGCAGGAAGTGGGCATTTTTGGCGACTTTCGGTGAGTGTTAGCCTATGGATCGATGGGTGGATGCGGGCTCCAGATTTATTTTGGAAAAAACTTCTTGGGCGGTCCGCTGACAACCTATTAAATGGATCGGGTTGCTTTGTATGGGGTGGTGGAGCCATATTTTAAGTCAAATGAGCGAAACAACAGAAATTGAGCCTTTTTGGCAACTTTTGGTGGGTGTTAATAAATGGATTGATGGGTGGGTGCGGGTTCCGAAAATTTTTTTGGGCGAAACATCTCGGTCGATACCTTGACGACCTATTAAGTGGATCGGGTTACTTTGTAGTGGGTGGTGTATCCATTTTAATGATAATTGAGCGAAACGACAGGAATTGGGCATTTTTGGAGACTTCCGCTGGGTGTTATCCTAAGGATCGATGGGTGGGTGCGGGCTCCAGTAAAATTTTTTGGGAGAAACTTCTCGGGTGATTACCTAACGACCTATTAAATGGATCGAGTTGCTTTGGAGGGGGTGGTGGAGCTATTTTTCAAGTCAAATGAGCGAAACAACAGAAATTAGGCCATTTTGGCGACGTTCGGTGGGTATTAGCCTATTGATCGATGGGTGGGTGCGGGCTCCAAAAATGTTTTGGGCAAAACTTTTCAGACGGTCAAGTGACGACTTATTAAATGAAGCGGGTTACTTTGGAGGGTGTGGTAGAGCCATTTTTAAAGTTAAATGAGCGAAACGGAAGGAATTGGGCATTTTTGGTGACTTTCGATGGGTGTTAGTCTATGGATCGATAAGTGGGTTCGGGCTACAAAAATTTTTTGGGAAAAACTTCTCGGGCGGTTCCCTGACAACCTATTAAATGGATCGGGTTGCTTTAGAGGGGTAGGGGGTGGGGTGGGGGGGGGGTGGAGCCAGTGTTCAAGTCAGATGAGAGAAACGACAGGAATTGGGTGTTCTTGGCAACTTTCGATGGGTGTTAGCCTATGAATCGATGGGTGGGTGCGAGCTCCGAAAATTTTTTGGGCGAAACTTCTCAGACGGTCCCCTGAAAACCTATTAAATGGATTGAGTTTCTTTGGAGGGGGTGGTAGAGCCATTTTTCAAGTCAAATGATCAAAACGACAGGAATTGAGTATTTTTGGCGACTTTCGGTAGATGTTAGCCTATGGATAGATGGGTGAGTACGGGCTCCAGAAATTGCTTTGGGCGAAACTTCTCAGGTGGTCCTCTGATGACCAATTGAACATCTCGGTTTGCTTTGGAGGGGGTAGTGGAGCAATTTTTCAAGTCAATTGAGCAAAACGACAGGAATTGGGCATTTATGCGACTTTTAGTGGGTGTTAGCCTATGGAGCGATGGGTGGCTGTGGGCTTCAGAAATTTTTTTGGGAAAACTTTCTTGAGCGGTACCCTCACAACTTATTAAATGGATCGGGTTACTTTAAAAGGGGTAGTGGAGCCATTTTTCAAGTCAAATGAGCGCAACGGCAGGAATTGGGCATTTTTAGCGACTTTCGATGGGTGTTAGCCTATGGATCGATGTGTGGGTACGATCTCTAAAAATGTTTTTAGGCAAAATTTATCGGGCGATCCCCTGAAGACCTATCAAATGGATTGGGTTTCTTTGGAGAGGGTGATGAAATTATTTTCAAGTCAAATGAGCAAAACGACAAGAATTGGGCGTATTTGGTGATTTTCGGTATGTGTTAGCCTATGAATCGATGGGTGGGTCCAAGCTTCAAATTTTTTTTTGGATGAAACTTCTCAAGTGGTCCATTGACGACCTATTAAATGGATCAAGTTGCTTAGAAGAGGGTGGTGGAGCCATTTTTCAAGTTAAATGAGTGCAATGGCAGGAAATGGGCATTTTTGACGACTTTTGGTGAGTGTTAGCCTATGAATCGATGGGTGGATGCAGGCTTCAAAATTTTTTTGGGAAAAATTTCTCGAACGGTCCCATGACGACCTATTAAGTTTATCTGGTTGCTTTGGATGGGGTGTGGAGCAATTTTTAATGTCAAATGAGCGAAACGGCAGAAATTGGGCCTTTTGGCAACTTTCGATGTGTGTTAATCTATGGATCGATGGGTGGGTGCAGGTTTCGAATATTTTTTTAGGCAAAACATATCAGGCCGTCCCCTAATGACCTATTAAGTGGATCGGGTTACTTTGTAGTGGGTGGTGTACCATTTTTAATGACAAAAGAATGAAATAACAGGAATTGGGCATTTTTGAAGATTTTCGGTGGGTGTTAACCTATGGATAAATGGGTGGGTGCGGGCTCGAAAAATATTTTTGGGCTAAACTTCTCGGGTGGTCCCCTGACAACCTATTAAATGGATCGGGTTGCATTGGAGGGGGTGGTGGAGCCATTGTTCAAGTCAAATGAGCGCAACGGCAGGAATTGGGTGTTTTTGGCGACTTTCGATGGGTGTTATCCTATGGATCAATGGGTGGGTGCGGGCTCCAAAAATGTTTTGGGCAAAACTTTTTAGACGGTCAAGTGACGACCTATTAAATGAAGCGGGTTACTTTGGAGGGTGTGGTAGAGCCATTTTAAAAGTTAAATGAGCGAAACGGAAGGAATTGGGCATTTTTGGTGACTTTGGGTGGGTGTTAGCTAATGGATCGATGGGTGGGTGCGGGATCCAGAAATTATTTTGGACAAAACTACTTTTGTGGTCCCTTGACAACTATTAAATGGATTGGATTGCTTTTGAGGGAGTAGTGGAGCCATTTTTCAAGTCAAATGAGCAAAACAGCAGGAATTGGGCGTTTATGCGACTTTCGGTCGGTGTTAGCTTATGTATCGATGGGTGGGTGCGGGCTCAGAAATTTTTTTTGGGCGGTACCCTAACAACCTATTAAATATATCAGGTTGCTTTAGAGGGGGTCGTGAAGCCATTTTTCAAGTCAAATGAGCACAACGGCAGGAATTAGGCATTTTTGGTTACTTTCGATGGGTGTTAGCCTATGGATCGATTGGTGGGTGCGGGCTCTGAAAAGTGTTTTGGATGAAACTTCTCAAGTGGTCCCCTGAAGACCAATTAAATAGATTGGGTTGCTTTGAAAAGGGTGGTGGAGCCATTTTTCAAGTCAAATGAGCAAAACAACAGGAATTGACCATTTTTGGCGACTTTCAGTGGTGTTAGCCTATGGATCGATGGGTGGGTGCGAGCTCCAAAAATTATTTGGGCAAAACTTCTTGGGCGATATCCTAACAACCTATTAAATATATCGTATTATTTAGGTGGAGGTGGTGGATCCATTTTTCACGTAAAATGAGCAAAATGGCAGAAATTGGGCCTTTTTGGCTACTTTCGGTGGGTGTTAGCCGATGGATCGATGGGTGGATGCGGGCACCGAAAATTTTTTTAGGTAAAACTTCTTGAGCGGTCCCAAGATGACCTATTAGGTGAATTGGGTTGCTTTGTAATAGGTGGTGGAACCATATTCCAAGTTAAATGAGAGAAACAGTAGGAATTGGGCATTTTTGGAGATTTTTGGTGGGTGTTAGCCTATGGATCGATGGGTGGCTGCGGTCTCCAAATATTTTTTTGGGAGAAAATTCTCAGGTGGTCCCCTGACAACTTATTAAATAGATAGGGTTGCTTTGGAGGGTTTGTGGAACCATTTTTCAACTCAAATAAGCAAAACGGCAGGAATTGGGCATTTTTGGCGACCTTCGGTGGGTGTTAGCCTATGGATCGATGGGTGGGTGCGAGCTCCAGAAATTTTTTAGGGCAAAACTTCTCAGGTGGTCCCCTGACAACCTATTAAATAAATTAGGTTTCTTTGGAGGGGGTGGTGGAGCTATTTTCAAGTCAAATGAGCAAAACGACAAGAATTTGGCATTTTTGGGGACTTTCGGTGTGTGTTAGCCAATGGATAAACGGGTGAGTGGGGGCTCAGAAAATATTTTTGGTCAAAATTTCTCAAGCGGTCCCATGATGACCTATTAATTGGATTGGGTTGCTTTAGATAGGGTGGTGGAGCCATTTTTAAAGTCAAATGAACGCAATGATAGGAATTGGACGTTTTTGGCGACTTTCTGTGGGTGTTAGCCAATGGATTGATGGGTGGGTGCGGGCTCCGAATATTTTTTGAGCAAAACTTCTCAGGCAGTCCCCTGACAACCAATTAAATAGATCGGGTTGCTTTGAAGGAGGTGGTGGAACTAATTTTCAAGTCAAATAAACAAAACGGCAGAAATTAGGCGTTTTTGGCGACCTTCGGTGGGTGTTACCCTATTGATTGATGGGTGGGTGCGGGATATGGAAAATTTTTTAGGGAGAAACTTCTCGGGTGGTCCCCTTACAACCTATTAAATAAATTGGGTTGCTTTGGAGGGGGTGGAGGAGCCATTTTCATGTCAAATGAACAAAACGACAAGAATTTGGCGACTTTCGGTGTTTGTTAGCCAATGGATCAATGGGTGAGTGCGTGCTCCAGAAAATTTTTAGGGCAAAACTTCTTAAGTGGTCCCTTTACAACTTATTAAATAAATTGGGTTACTTTGAGGGGGTGGTGGAGCCATTTTTCAAGTCAAATGAGCAAAACGGCAAGAATTTGACATTTTTGGCGACTTTTGGTATGTGTTAGCCAATGGATCAATGGGTGAGTGCGGGTTCCGAAAATATTTTTGGTCTAAACTTCTCAAGCAATCCCCTGATGACCTATTAATTGGATCGAGTTTCTTTGGATGAGGTGGTGGATCCATTTTTAAAGTCAAATGAGCGCAACGACAGGAATTGGATGTTTTTGGAGACTTTTCGTTGGTGTTAGCCAATGGATTGATGGGTGGGTGTGGGCTCTGAATATTTTTTTGGGCTAAACTTCTTGAGCAGTCTTGTGACAACTTATTAAATGGATCGGGTTGTTTTGTAGAAGGGGGGTGGAGCCATTTTTCAAGTCAAATGAGCGCAACAGCACGAATTGGGCATTTTTGGAGACTTTTGGTGGGCGATGGGTGGGTGCGGGCTCCAGAATTTTTTTTGGGCGATCCCTTGAGGACCTATTAAATGGATTGAGTTGCTTTGGAGGGGGTGGTGGAGCTATTTTTCAAGTCAAATGAGTGAAACAACAGAAATTAAGCCTTTTTGACTACTTTCGGTGGGTATTAGCCTATGGATCGATGGGTGGGCGCGGGCTCCGGGAAAACGTTTAAGTGAAACTTCTCTGGCGGTCCCCTAAAAACCTATTAAATGGATAGGGTTACTTTGGAGGGGTTAGTGGAATCATTTTTCAAGTCAAATAAACAAAACTGCAGGAATTGGGAATTTTTGTCGACCTTCGGTGAGTGTTAGCCTTTGAATCGATGGGTGGGTGCGGGATCCGGAAATTATTTTGGTCAAAACTTTTTAGACGATCCTATGATGACCTATTAAATAGATTTGGTTGATTTAGAGGGGGTGGTGGAGCAATTTTTCAAGTCAAATGAGCAAAACGGCATGAATTATGTGTTTTTGGCTACTTTCGATAGGTGTTAGCCTATGGATCGATGGGTGGGTGCGAGCTCTGAAACTTTTTTTGGGTAAATCTTCTCAGTAGGTCCCCTAACTACCTATTAAATGTATCAGGCTGCTTTGGAGGGGGTGGTTGAGCCATTTTTCAAGTCAAATGAGCGTAACGGCAGGAATTGAGCGTTTTTGGCGACTTTCATTGGGTGTTAGTCTATGGATCGATGGGTGGGTGCGGGCTCCAGAAATTTTTTGGGTAAAATTTCTCTGGCGGTCCCCTAAAAACCTATTAAATGGATCAGGTTGCTTTGGAGGGGGTGGTGGAGCCATTGTTCAAGTCAAATGAATGAAACGACAGGTATTGGGCATTTTTGGCGACTTTCGATGGGTGTTATCCTATGGATAGATAGGTGGGTGCGGGCTCTGGAAATTGTTTGGGCAGTGGTTCCCTGACAACCTATTAAATGGATCTAATTATTCTGGATGGGGTGGTAGAGCCATTTTTCAAGTCAAATAAGCGAAACGATAGGAATTGGGCATTTTTGGCGACTTTAGGTGGGTGTTAGCCTATGGATCGATGGGTGGGTGCGGGCTTCAGAAATTGTTTTGGGCGAAACTTCTCGGATGGTCCCCTGACGACCTATTAAATAGATTGGTTTGCTTTAGAGTGGGTAGTGGAGCATTTTTCAAGTCAATTGAGTAAAACGGCAGGAATTGGGCCTTTATGCGACTTTTGGTGGGTGCTAGCTTATGGATCGATGGGTGGATGAGGAATCTAGAATTTGTTTTGGGCAAAAATTCTCGAGCGGTACACTTAAAACCTATTAAATGGATCAGGTTGCTTTAGAGGGGGTCGTGGAGCCATTTTTCAAGTCAAATGAGCGCAACGGCAGGAATGGAGCATTTTTGGCGACTTTCAATAGGTGTTAGCCTATGGATCGATGGGTGGGTGCGGGCTCTGAAAATCTTTTTGGGCGAAACTTATTGGGAGGTCCCCTGAAGACCTATCAAATGGATTAGGTTTTCTTTGGAGAGGGTGGTGAAACTAATTTTCAAGTCAAATAAGCAAAAGGAAAGAATTGGGCATTTTTGGTGATTTTCGGTGGGTGTTATCCTGTGGATCGATGGGTGGGTGCGAGCTCCAAAAATTTTTTTGGATGAAACTTCTCAGGCGGTCCATTGACGACCTATTAAATGGATCGAGTTGCATTAGAGGGGGTCGTTGAGCCATTTTTTAAGTCAAATGAGCAAAATGGCAGGAATTGTGCATTTTTGGCGACTTTCGGTGTGTGTTAGCCTATGGATTGATGGGTGGGTGCGGGCTCCAGAAATTTTTTTGGGAAAAAATTCTTGAGCGGTCCCCTGATGAACTATTAAATGGATCCAGTTGCTTTGTAGGGGGTGGTGGATCCATTTTTCAAGACAAATGAGAGCAACGGCAGGAATTAGGCGTTTTTGGTGACTTTCGGTGGGTGTTAGCAAATGGATCGATGGGTGGGTGTGGGCTCCGAAAATTATTTTAGGCAAAACCTCTCGGGCGGTTCCCTGACGATCTATTAAATGGATTGGCTTGATTTGGAGGGGTGGTGGATCCATTTTTCAAGTGAAATGAGAGCAACGGTAGGAAGTGGGCATTTTTGGCCACTTTCGGTGGGTGTTAGCCTATGGATCGATGACTGGATGCGGGCTTCAAAATTTTTTGGGGTAAAACTTCTTGGGCGGTCTCCTGACGACTTATTAAGTGGATCGAGTTTCTTTATATGGGGTGGTGGAGCCATTTTTCAAGTCAAATGAGCGAAACAGCAGAAAATGGGCTTTTTTGGGGACTTTCAGTGGGTGTTAGACTATGGATAGATGGGTGGCTGCGGGCTACGAAATTGTTTTTAGGCAAAACCTCTCGGGCGGTCCCCTGACAACCTATTAAATGGATCGGGTTGCTTTGGAGGAGGTGATGGATCCATTTTTCTAGTGAAATGAGTGCAACTGCAGGAAGTGAGCATTTTTGGCGACATTCGGTGAGTGTTAGCCTATGGATCAATGGCTGGATGCGGGCTCCAAAATTTTTTTGGGCAAAACTTCTCGGACGGTTCCTTGACGACTTATTAAATAGATTGTGTTGCTTTGGATGGGGTGGTGGAGCTATTTTTTAAGTCAAATGAGCGAAACAACATAAATTGGGCATTTTTGGCGACTTTCGGTGGGTTTTAGCCTAGCCTATGGATCGATGGGTGAGTGCGGGTTCCAGAAATTTTTTTGGGTAAAACATCTCGCACGATCCCTTGACGACCTATTAAGTGGATTGGGTTGCTTTGTAGTGGTTGGTGGATCCATTTTTCATGTCAAATGAGCAAAACGACAGAAATTGGGCATTTTTTGAGACTTTTGATGGGTGTTAGCCTATGGATCGACGAGTGGATGCGGGCTCCGAAAATATTTTTGGGCGAAACTTCTCAAGCGGTCCCCTGAAAACCTACTAAATGGATTGAGTTTCTTTGGAGAGACTGGTGAAATTATTTTTCAAGTCAAATAAGCAAAACGACAGTAATTAAGTATTTTTGTCAACCTTCAATGAGTGTTAGCCAATGGATCGATGGGTGGGTGCGGGATTCAGAAACTTTTTTGGGTGAAACTTCTCGGGAGGTCCCTTGACGACCTATTAAATAGATCGTGTTTATTTGGAGGGAGCGGTGGAGCCATTGTTAAAGTCAAATGAGTGCAATGTCAGGAATTAGGCATTTTTGGCGACTTTCAATGGGTGTTAGCCTATGGATCGATGGGTGGGTGCGGGCTCTGAAAATTTTTTGGGCGAAACTTCTCGGGCGGTCCCCTGACAGCCTATTAAATGGATCGAATTGTTGTGGAGGAGGTGGTAGAGCCATTTTTCTAGTCAAATGAGCAAAACAACAGGAATTGGGTGTTTTTGGCGACCTTCGGTGGGTGTTACCCTATGGATCGATGGGTGGGTGTGGGCTCCAGAAATTGTTTTGGGCAAAACTTCTCGGAAGGTCCCCTGACGACCTATTAAATAGATCGGTTATCTTTGGAGTGGGTAGTGGAGCCATTTTTCAAGTTAATTTTGCAAAACGGCAGGAATTGGGCCTTTATGCGACTTTTGGTGGGTGTTAGATTATGAATCGATTAGTGGGTTCGGGCTCCAGAAATTTGTTTGGGAAAAACTTCTCGAGCGGTCCCCTGATAACCTATTAAATGGACCGGGTTGCATTAGAGGCGATCGTGGAGACATTTTCAAGTCAAATGAACACAACGGCAGGAATTGAGTATTTTTGGCGACTTTCAATGGGTGTTAGCCTATGGATCAATGGTTGGGTGCGGGCTCCGGAAATTATTTTGGGCGAAACTTCTCGGACGGTCCCCTGTAGACCTATCAAATAGACCGGGTTTCTTTGGAGAGGGTGGTGAAACTATTTTTCAAGTCAAATGAGCAAAATGGAAAGAATTGGGCATTTTTGGGGACTTTCGGTGGGTGTTACACTATGGATAGATGGGTGGCTGCGGGCTACAAAATTTTTTTAGGCAAAACCTCTCGGGTGGTCCCCTGACAACCTATTAAATGGATCAGGTTGATTTGGAGGGGGTGATGGATCCATTTTTCTAGTGAAATGAGTACAACGGCAGGAAGTGGGCATTTTGGCGACATTCGGTGAGTGTTAGCCTATGGATCGATGGCTGGATGCGGGCTCCAGAATTTTTTTGGGCAAAACTTCTCGGATGGTTCCTTGACGACTTATTAAATAGATTGTGTTGCTTTGGATCGGGTGGTGGAGCTATTTTTTAAGTCAAATGAGCGAAACAACATAAATTGGGCATTTTTGGCGACTTTCGGTGGGTTTTAGCCTATGGATCGATGGGTGGGTGCGGGTTCCAGAAATTTTTTTGGGTAAAACATCTCGCACGATCCCTTGACGACCTATTAGGTGGATTGGGTTGCTTTGTAGTGGTTGGTGGATCCATTTTTATGTCAAATGAGCAAAACGACAGAAATTGGGCATTTTTTGAGACTTTCGATGGGTGTTAGCCTATGGATCGACGAGTGGATGCTGGCTCCGAAAATATTTTTGGGCGAAACTTCTCAAGCGGTCCCCTGAAGACCTACTAAATGGATCGAGTTTCTATGGAGAGACTGGTGAAATTATTTTTCAAGTCAAATAAGCAAAACGACAGTAATTAAGTATTTTTGTCAACCTTCAATGAGTGTTAGCCAATGGATCGATGGGTGGGTACGGGATTTAGAAAATTTTTTGGGTGAAACTTCTCGGGAGGTCCCTTGACGACCTATTAAATAGATCGTGTTTATTTGGAGGGAGCGGTGGAGCCATTGTTAAAGTCAAATGAGCGCAATGTCAGGAATTAGGCATTTTTGGCGACTTTCAATGAGTGTTAACCTATGGATCGATGGGTGGGTGCGGGCTCTGAAAATTTTTTGGGCGAAACTTCTCAGGAGGTCCCCTGACAGCCTATTAAATGGATCGGATTGTTGTGGAGGAGGTGGTAGAGCCATTTTTCTAGTCAAATGAGCAAAACGACAGGATTTGGGTATTTTTGGCAACCTTCGGTGGGTGTTAGCCTATGGATCGATGGGTGGAAGCGGGTTCCGGAATTTTTTTGGGTGAAACATCTCAGGCGGTCCTCTGACAACTTATTAAGCGGATCAAGTTGCTTTGTAGCGGGTGGTGAATCTATTTTTCAAGACAAATGAGCGAAACGACAGGATTTGGGTATCTTTGGAGACTTTCGGTGGGTGTTAGATTATGGATCGATTAGTGGGTGCGGGCTGCAGAAATTTTTTTGGGCGAAACTTCTCAGGCGGTCCCCTGACAACCTATTAAATGGATCGAGTTACTTTTGAGGAGGTGGTGGAGCCATTGTTCAAGTCAAATGAGCACAACGGCAGGAATTGAGAATTTTTGGCGACTTTGGATGGGTGTTAGCCTATGGATCGATGGGTGGGTGCGGGCTCCAAAAATTTTTAAGGCAAAACTTTTCAGACGGTCACCTGACGACTTATTAAACGGATCGGGTTGCTTTGTTGGGGGTGGTAGAGCTATTTTTCAAGTTAAATGAGCGAAACGGAAGGAATTGGGCATTTTTGGCTACTTTCGGTGGGTGTTAGCCAATGGATCGATGGGTGCGTGCGGGATTCAGAAATTATTTTGGACAAAACTTCTCAGGCGGTCCCCTGACGACCTATTGAATGGATCGAAATGCTTTGGAGGGGGTAGTGGAGCCATTTTTCAAGTCAAATGAGCAAAACGGCAGGAATTGGGCGTTTCTGCGACTTTCGGTGGGTGTCAGCCTTTAGATTGATGGGTGGGTGGGGGCTCCAAAAATATTTTGGGCAAAACTTTTTGGGCTATCCCCTAACAACCTATTAAATGGATTGGGTTGCTTTAGAGTGAGTCGTATAGCCATTTTTCAAGTCAAATGAGTGCAACGGAAGGAATTAGGCATTTTTGGCGACTTTCGATGTGTGTTAGTCTATGGATTGATCGGTGGGTGTGGGCTCTGGAAATTTTTTTGGATGAAACTTCTCAGATGGTCCCCTCAAGACCTATAAAATGGATCAGGTTACTTTAGATAGGGTGGTGGAGCCATTTTTCAAGTCAATTGAGCAAAACAGAATAAATTGGGCATTTTTGGCGACTTTCGGTGGTGTTAACCTATGGATCGATGGATGGGTGCGAACTCCAGAAGTATTTTTTGGCAAAACTCCTTGGGTGATCCTCTGACAACCTATTAAATAGATCGGGTTGCTTTGGAGGAGGTGGTGGATCCATTTTTCAAGTAACATGAGCTAAACGACAAAAATTGGGACTTTTCGGCGACTTTCGGTGGGTGTTAGCCTAGGGATCAATGGGTGGACACAGGCACCAAAAATATTTTTGAGCAAAACTTCTTGAGCGATCCCATGATGACCTATTAGGTGGATTGGGCTGCTTTGTAATAGGTTGTGGAGCCATTTTTCTAGTTTAATGAGAGAAACAGTAGGAATTGGGCCTTTTTGGAGATTTTCGGTGGGTGTTAGCCTATGGATCGATGGGTGAGTGCGGGTTCCGGATATATTTTTGGGAGAAAATTCTCGGGCGGTCCCCTGACAACCTATTAAATGGATCGGGCTACTTTGGAGGGGGTGGTGGAACCATTTTTCAACTCAAATAAGCAAAACGACAGGAATTGGGCATTTTTGGCGACCTTCAGTGGATGTTAGCCTATGGATCGATGGGTGGGTGCGGGCTCCATAAATAGTTTTGGGCAAAACTTCTAGGGCGGTCCCGTAAGGACCTATTAAATGGATTAGGATTCTTTGGAGGCGCTGGGGGAATTTTTAAAGTTAGATGAGTGAAATGGTAGGAATTGCGGATATTTTGCGACTTTCGGTGGGTGTTAGCCTATGGATTGATGGGTGGGTTCGGGCTCCGAAAATATTTTTTGGCAAAACTTCTTGGGCGGTCCTCTAACGACCTATTAAATAGATTGGGTTGCTTTGGAGACGCTAGGGACACCATTTTTCAAGTCAAATGAGTGAAACGGCAGGAAGTGCGGATTTTTTGCGACTTTTGGTGGGTGTTAGCCTATGGATCAATGGGTGAGTACGGGCTCCAAAAATATTTTTTGGCAAAACTTCTCGAACGTTTCCCTGATGACCTATTGAATGGATTGGGTTGCTTTGGAGGGGCTGGGGGAGCCATTTTTCAAGTCAAATGAGCAAAACGGCAGGAATTGCGGATTTTTAGCAACTTTCGGTGGGTGTTAGCCTATGGATCGATGGGAGGGTGCGGGCTCCGAAAATATTTTTGGGTGAAGCTTCTTGGGTGGTCCTCTAATGACCTATTAAATGGATTGGGTTGCTTTGGTGGCTCTGGGGGAGCCATTTTTCAAGTCAAACGAGCGAAATGGCAGGAAGTGAAGATTTTTTGCGACTTTCGGTGGTTGCTAGCCTTTGTATCGTTGGGTGGATATGGGCTCCGAAAATTATTTTGGGAGAAACTTCTTGGGAGGTCCCTTGACGACCTATTAAATGGATCGGGTTGCTTTGGATGGACTGGGGGAGCCATTTTTCAAGTCAAATGAGTAAAACGGCAGGAATTGCGGATTTTTTGCGACTTTCGGTGGGTATTAGCCTATGGATCGATTGGTGGGTGCGGGCTTCAGAAATATTTATGGGTGAAACTTTTTGTGCGGTCCCCTGACAACCTACTAAATGGATCGGGTTGCTTTGGAGGCGTTGGGGGAGCCACTTTTCAAGCCAAATGAGCCAAATGACAAGAATTTTTCGCAACATAAGTTTATATGTTTGTATCATGATATCCCACAAGTTACGTCATAAAATGCATAACAAGCCATATTGGCAATGTTGATTTGTACAAAAAAACATAGTTACAAAAAAACTAAAACTATGTTTAATTTGTTTCTCTTTCGTACTATTTAATGAATGTTTTGGGTTGAATTTGAACAAGTTAAATGACTTCTAATCAACGGTCACCATGTTTTTCGTGACTAACTGTATTTATTTTTCTGTTTCAGGATCATGAAACATGCATACACGAATTTTGTTTACGAACTCCATTTGGCCTGAAATTGGTGTCTGTCAAAATTAGTACGACGTCCAATACTCATTGTTTTCACCATTAAAAACATCGTTTATTTTGTATTTCGGGATTATGAAACCCAAAGTCATAGTTTGATTGTTTTTGTGTGTATTAGTTTATATTCCCTTCGTTTGCTTTTACTTGTCACTTATTTCTAAAACGGATTTTCATTTTTACTTGTCACTTTTCATATATCAAGAAAATACAAAAGAATTTGTTCTATTATACATCTAGCATTAATTGCTTATTCTCCAAATCATTTCAAGACATAATACTCTAAACATCAATTAATAAGGGTAGTATGGTAAAATAGCCATACCAATAATTATTTTCTTAATGGGTGTGCTAAATCAAAATGTGACAAGTAAAAGTGAACTGAAGGAATACTGATTTTCCTATGTTTTGTTGAGGGGCTCCATTTGAACTAAAATTTGATGCGTCCATCAAAAACAGCCTTGTAATCAATACTCACCATATTTTTCATGACTAACATTATTTATTTTTGAGTTTCAGGATCACAAAACATGCATTTTGTTGATGACTTTTTCTACTATAAACCTTGCTTGGTGCCTCACAATCTCTTCAATCACTCATTTTCTTGTTTCTTCTTGCATAATCTCATTGAAGTGTCCCAAACCTTATACGATGAAAGTCAACATCACAATCATCAAATGAGATCTCCTGACCGAGACTGGACTGGCTTACTCGGCAAGTGAAGCAACATACACCTCGCAATCTCTGCGTTATGATAAAAAAAAAAGGGTTGTCCGGTTCACTAAAGCTCCCGCTATGCGCAGGGTCTGGGGAAGGGCTCGACAAAAAAAACTAAAACTAAATCAAATCATAATACTAAAAAATACAAATTTTATACAGCTCTATATATAATTTTTCTTACATATTGAAATTGAACAACTATTATCATACAATTTGTATGCAGCTTCAGTTGATAAAAGTACCACCATGCTACAGAACAATTGAATACAAAAATAAATAAAAAGATATTTGGCTTCAATACATCAACAAAAAGAGAAAGTCACGTGCCCATGAGCTCACACTTTCATGGAATACTTACAAAACAATGTCAATCTCAAGCAAAACACAATTAGCCTATTATTAAATTATCTTGTACCTAACCCATAAAATTCTGAGTGGAGTGAACGGTTCACTAATATATGAACCATATTTGACACACCAATCTTCGGTACATACATGACTTTGGAGATAATAGATGACTTCCATCTTTCAAAGGAATTAAAATCATATCTTTCCCTTTGATTTGTTTTGAAGAGTCTTCAAAAGTGATGTTGCCTTGATTCAAGTCCTCAAACTACACAAATAAATGTTTCTTCCCACAATTAAAATCATACGTTTGCTTGCACAAATTTATGACAAGTATAACCTTCAAAATTTGATTTGACCTCCATCCTCCACCTCTTCTTTGGTTGGACTCTTGATTTTTCTTTTTTTTTTTAATGGCAATTCGTGGTTGATTACCAGTTACCATATCTTCCTTTCCTCTTTTTTCTGGTCCAACATGGCACTGAATACCTCTCATGCTTGTTGTTCTTCTCAACTCTCGACTCAATAGATCTCCACTCCGCATATCTCTCCCAACAGACCACAAAATTCTTTATCTTCAAACCTTCCAAAAAACTGAATTCTGCATTTCAGTTATGAATTTTCTATTTGTCATGCATTGAAAGTGTTTATTAAACCGCTTTCTACATTAATTTTAAAGTTCTTTGGCCTTTTTCTTTGTCTTGTTTAGTTCATTAAGGTGATCTTTTAAAGAGAAAAGTTTGAGGGCGGACCAAAACTGCACCAATTGGTACTATTACCTCCCTAAACTCAATTTTACTGTATTATTGTTCACTTTTTATGCTTACGTGACCTAAAAAAACTTACAATTAAGGTGTGTTATAAAATGTGTCACGTAAGCACAAAAGATGACACGTAAGGACCAAAGGTGAACAATAATACAGTAAAATTAAGTTTCGGGGGTAATAAGACCCTGTAAAGTTAAGGTGTGTCATAGCAACTTTGACTATAGTTCGAAAGAGTAATAGTGCTTTATCTCAAGAATAAACAAAGAAATTAAAATTTAGTAAAAAATCGGCGGGTGTGGTTTTGAACCATTTTTAAATTTATTTTAATTACCCAAATAACTTTTGACGGGTCATTTATTACCTCACCATGTAATACCCCTATATGAGATTTTCTTTTGGTCAAACTTATGAGATTACATTAATCACAAGTGGGATTTGCTTTTACTCCTATAAATGTTGTATAATATGTTGCCCCAAATCAAAATCAATTAGTAGAAATTGCAGTGCATAAGAAAATAAAAATATGGGGAAGGCTCTTCTGAAGTTTTCAACATTTGTTGTTGCTCTGTTGCTAATTGCCATGGGTAATCGTCCCTCTTTTTTATTATTTCTCTCTAGTCCTAACTTATCGCTAAATAATTCATTGTTTGATGGAATTTTTTTAATAATTCATTGCTAAATGGAAATAGTGACGGACTTTTTCTATATGATGATTTGATTCGTTTAAATATTTTTCAGTTGTAGATATTTCATCAAGCAAGGTGGCAGAGGCACAATATTTGAAAAAATGTCATCATAACAGTGACTGTTATGAGGGTTGTCATAATAGCTTGGGTGCTTGTATTTTTCATCATTGTTGGTGCTTTGCCAAGTCAAAGTTTGAAGTAGCTTCAGCACCCAAGAATTGATAATGCCGGGATAAAAAATTTATTCGCACTTGATGTTTTATGTCTACATGAACTAAGCGCGGATAAGTTTATATTGTTGATGTATCGACTATCGTCATGCATCTATATATGCATGTTTCGATTTCCTAACTAAATGTGGATTTCAAACTCTTATGTTGAGTAATTTATATTCGACCTAAAGTTCATATATTTAGTTATTATTTGTCTCGTACTTTATTATTTATATCTCTGTTTGAGTATAAATTATATTTTTTTGAATTTAATATTGGATTCATAGTGTGTAAAACGAAAAAGATGCGAAGATAAAAAGTTACAGAGAAAAAATTGAACAAAAAATATTAAAGTTGAAAACAAAAAGGGGAAAATAATCAAAACTATAAGGGCTTACTGTGCCTACACATTGATTCCTTCATTGAAGACAATTTTCCTGTTTTGATTTGGATTTAGTTTTTAAAAGCTTAGCCCTTTGTACTTTATAAAAACATATTTTGCACGATTTTTATACAAACTTTTGATCCGGAGAGAAGAGCAAGATGAAAAATTTGGCATCGAGTTTTTCCTCTTTTTTTCGCCCCTATTTTTCATTGTTGTTTATGAAATGATCAACCAAGGAGAATAATCCCACACAAAATTAATTATTACAGATTAAAGAGCATAAATGCGTATATGACTTTTTAACTAATTAATCTTTTAATTAATGATCATAATCGAACATATGATCAACATATCTTAAACGAGTCTACAATATTCATTTAATACATCAATTAATTGTAGGGTAAAAGGGTCAACTTTATCGCCCATTTCATTTTCTTGTTGATGTCCTCATTGTTAGTCAACTTAGCTAAAAAATGCTTTTCCATTAATCAAATAGCTCAGAAGTATCCTTCCTACTAACAATTACTTCAAAACAAGAGAAAATAGGTCAATTAATATCATTTTTGACATTAGAAGATGTAGAGTATAGGACATTGAAAGAGCATCCAAACTAATTCAAGCATTTGTTGAGAGCCATCCAATGGTGGAGCTAGAGGGGAAATGGGCTTAAGTAGCAAAATCCGATCTATAAGGTCAACAGATTAGCGATGAAGTTCATCCCTAGTTCTATTTCCATTCAAACTCTCTTCGTTGAAAAATCACACTGTATATATAAGGTTAATTTATTTTATATTTTTATTTATATATATATATATATATAGTAGATGACGAATTCTCTCGGTGAAAAACATGTCTCCACCATTGGAGCCATCATGTTAAGACTCAAATAGTTCACAATTTGATGCGTCGAGAAAAACTAAATAGTGAGCTCAGAAGTACTCTGGTACATTAAGCCAAACACAATGATCACGTTCATAATATTAATATATGCAACAACAACGTACAACTTATCCAGTATAATTCTATGAGTGGGGACTTGGGTGGATAGGATGTAGACCTTACCCTTACCTTTGTGGGGTAGGGTGGTTGTTTCGGTAGACCCTTGGCTCAAAAAGGTATCATCAAAGTAGGATTTAAAAAAAGTAACGATAAAAAAATAGCAAAATATAAAGGAAAGCAGCCACAAGTATTAGACATTCATAAAAATTGCAACATGTATATATTACTCAAGATTGAGATTTATCCATTCAATCAAATTAAACACACTAAAATACATCAATTTTTGGGATTTATCACTCCTTGTTTAGTAGCAACTTCCATCTTTTTGTTGGACCAGCAAATACACCTATGAGCAACACAAACTGGTGCAAGAGTTCTGGGACAATGTGCTTCACAATCCTTTGGATTATCACATTCATGAATTGCGTAAACCTTCAAGGATGGAATATCTGCAACTATATAATGAAAAATTAATTAAAAAACAATTAATCATTAATCCACCCACCCCTAAGGGAATGTATAGAATACGTGCAGTCTATCCTGACGCAAGTATCAATGGTTGATTTCACAGATTGAATTTGTGACCTACATAGAGCCTACCTGATGCAAGTATCAGTGACTTGATTTCAAAGTTCGAACACATGTTCAATAGGTCACACAGAGATAATTTTACCGTTGATTCAATGGAAAATGAAAATGAAAATAAAATAGCATATGAAGGGTTAATAAGAATTAAGAAACAAATCCATGGTGATCAGCAACAAAGCAACAAAGAAAGCAGACTTCATCACAATTTTGGCCATATTTTGTTTTCACTAATCCAATTTCTAAAAGGATAAAATATTATAAACTTTGGAATGATTTGGAGAAAGGTCTTGTTTAGCATTATATATATAGTGGTAGTGCAACAGAGGCAAAGCATACATGAGATTAATGTAATCTAATTAAAGTAAGATTAATGTAATTAACCCATATTCCAGGATCAAATTACCTCAGTTGGTCAACAATTGTTTTTTTTTTTCTGGCTAACTGATTTGAATACATTTTGCTATAAAATTATGAGGTTAATGACATTATTTAGAAGTCAATACAAATCTAATAAACAATCAAAGGTTAATGTATTATACACGTAAGATGCAAATTGCCAGGTAGGATACCACATAGGATGCATGTGTCTAGCTACTTGTTCAACTTTATACAAGTTTAAGTGTCTACTTGTGCACATCCAAAATTGGAGTGTATAGATGTCAGCTTAGGCCAAGTTAAAGGGCAGGTTAATGTATTATGCCTTTCTTTTGTGCTTTAAACAATAAGCCTGTAACACCTTTGATGTCATTATTTATACAATTTTTAACTCTCTGAGGTAGTTTTGAATCCTGTAAGAAATTGCTAAATGTGAATAACATTTTATTCACTTTTGCTGCAAGCAGTAAGTCAGGGATTACCATACAGCTTCTTTGAAGTATATGTCATACCAGTGTTGCAGTCACTTCTAAAATCATTTTTTGTTTACAATATTCACCCTGCTCCTTTGAAATATATGTCATGTCATATTTAAGCATTAGACTGTATATAACTCTGTATTTTACCTTTTAATGTTGGAAATCCTTGGTTCACTATCTTATCAGAAAGACGCTGCCAAGGCATACCAGTTTCAAAGGCTAAAATGACATTTAAATGAACCTAGAATAGTAGATCTCTAGACGCAGCATCAGGCGCATTATTAATAGCCTTTAACGAACTTCTGCTTTACTTGTGTGTGGGGGTGTGGGGGTGTGGTGGTAGACTGTCTCCGGGAGTAAACACGTTTGATGGTCTAATATCTATCTATCTCTGACTCTAATGAATAATCATGTGAAGAAAACTAGATTTAGACCATGCTAATTAAGTCTCTCTCTTGCTCTTCTTAATAGCACGAGTTGCTGATCAACTTGTGAACTATCAAGAGCATGTAGGATTATCAAGTGACCTGGGTTATATCAGTTATATTATTCTTGAATAGTGAAGCCGTCTACCAATCTTACAATAGTGAATTTGATGTTGCAAATTCAAAGGCACAACACAATCTAGTCATCTACACAGTTATTGTGACATTCTTGATCATTGGCACACTTACATCAGTTGGCCCCTAACTCTGTAGCAAATACCATCATTATGGTAAAATAAGCTGTGTATGGTTCTTCTCGGTTGATCATCAATTTATAGTGTTGCCGTTCCAACTTGTACTTGCCTTGTATCATGAAGATGTAATCGTTTTTTAACTGACAAAACTTCTATTTTTGATACCAAACACACATTATCGATCTTGAGATTTTGAAGATTAGGCACTAAAAAGATGTAAAACAAACAATGATTTGATCAGTTAGCAAGTACTTCAGAATAATTTTTGTAGCACACTTCAGAAATTGTTATGGAGATTTCTCATCCTGCCCTTAATTATATATATATATTTTTTGGTAATTATGGACATTTTATTACTAAGTGAGAAATTTGAGTACAAATCAAAACAAAAATCTGGCAACCGGCCACCCGGTTCCTGCCAATACTACAAACTCCCATACTACTGATCAACTATTATCAAGGGTAGAAATTAAGAACAGGCAAAACCCCAGCAGCATGCTTGGGCTTCATACAAAGACTTCCTGGATCACGTGCTTCACTATTGCGTTTGGTGTGCGCTTCTGTCCTTTAAAAACGACTTGGTTCCTCTCATGCCCCTGCCATTGTCATACGTTATATGATGGAGCTTGACCTATTTGCTTTGTGATATCTTTCCGTTCAGGCATCCATACACACACTGCTACCCAGTCCCTAGGTGATCTCGATATTCCTTGCCACTTCAATAATTTTGCCCATATGTCTGCTGCAATTGAGCATTGGGAAAACAAGTGTCCAAGAGTTCCATCAACCTCTTTACATAGTGGACAAAGTGGCTCCACATCCAATCCCCATTTAAGTAATCTATCCTTAGTAAATAGCTTCCCATTCGCCACCAAATACGCCAAGAACACCCATTTAGGAGGTGCAGGATTACTACATATTAATCTTCGCCAGCTCACTTTGGGTAGTTCGTCCATTAATTTCAAGTACATACGTCATATAGAGAACTCATTCACTCCCAACTCATTAACAACATATTGCCCTGCCGTTTCATATACGTAGCTGCTTTACAGAATTTTCTCACAACCAACGATGCTTGGTTAGCAACTGTTGAGCATACTAACTCCCCTTTTATATAGTATAGATGAACCCAACAAACCCATAGCTTGTCCTTCTCATTACTCAAGTTCCGTAGTAGTTTACACAATGCAGCTTTGTTCCAAAGCTCTATGTTCAGCAAGTTCAGCCTAATTAGAATGGAGAAGAGTATCACATAAGCCTAATTTTGGACCTGCAACTATCTTATGTGTCAAATTTTATGCTATCAATTAGGAACTGAATCAACGACTCCAATAGACTGATTCTATGTTGTTGCAAACTAAAACAATATATCTTCCTTGCCACATTACTATAGAGAAACTCTTTCTATCTGATTTCATTAGCTTGAATGAAAACGGTGAATTCCTCTTTCTGCACCACATCTTTGTACTTTAATGCCAAAGCCAACGATTACACACAAATAAATTGACAAGGTACAAAAAAAGATATCTGTCATTGAACAGGATAAAGCGACTTGAGAGCATAGGAACAATAACAACAACAACAACATACCCAGTTGAATCTCTCAAGAAGGATGTGGGGAGGGTAGAGTGTACGCAGACCTTACCCTACCTTGGGAGGTTGTTTCCGATAGACCCTCAGCTCAAGAGAAAGCATATCAAAGTTGATCGAAAAGAAATAACGAAAGTGAAGAAATCATGGCAAAATACTATAGAAAATAACGAAAGTGAAGAATTTGAAGCTAGATGTAGAAAAGAATCTATATTGACAAACATATTAATAAACTTTAGAAATGAATAGGTGCATTCAATTTGAAAGAGTGCTAAAATTAACTGCATCGCCAATTTAATAAAAAGAAGACTTCCTTCCTCTCCATTGGTTTGCTTATTGCCAGCTCCCCGCTTCTGAGTTGCAGTGGCTGATTTTTCCCATCAAAAGCTTCTATTTTTATTAATTGACTCAAAGAAAGACTTGAATTCTTCATATACATCAAACGACGGATGAAGCATGAAATCATTTTAATACTTGAGTGTACGTTGAGTATCCTAGGATGACAACTCTGTAGCAAAGCATCCACAAACGTTGGGCACTCCTCATCCTGACATAGAATATCGACATTTAAAACGTTCACCTCGGGGGTGGCGACTATGTGTTGCAATTGCAAATTTCTCATGTTAATCTTTTGGCATTTGGGAAAATAAAGGTAAACTTGAGACCAAGTGGAGGTCGAATTTGATAGAAACTTCCTCAACTTACAGAACCATGCATCATTTAAATAGTCGTAGCAGTGAAGAACAATTTTTGAGTGCTTCAATTTTCTCGACTCTCTTTCAATTTTAAGTTCCGAAATTTGATCTCCCGTATACTCAAATGATACCAAATTTGGAGAATTAATCTCTGCTGCGCCATCGCAATACTGAATTTTCAAGACATTTAGGGATTGAAATGTAGAAATAAGTTGCTGCAGAAAGCCACCAGATGTCCACATATATGATAGATCTAAAGATTTCAGATTCGGACATTCAGCATCCAAATTATTCGATAAATAACCAGAATAAGACAAGTGTTCAAGTGTTGGTGCTCGGATTTTAACAGAAAGGTTTTTTCGTGTCGAAATGGAAACTGACTTGATATTTTGAAGATTCAACAACTCAATCTTTTCCAACCCCGAACAATGCTCAAAGATGAAACTGGCAAGCAAGGGACAGCTATTAAGTAGAATCTGAAACATGTTTTCGTCTAAACTGACCTTATTTAGAGAAAGCTTCCTCAAAGAATTGCAATTCGCAACACCAACACCACTAGATAACGAAACAGGCATAAGACTACAACCGTCCAGAACCAATTCTCTTAATGATTTTGCTGCCAAGATAGTGAATATAGGCAACGAAATGCTGGCAACTTTAATGCCGAGATCTTTTACACCATTCTGAAGTGCAATGTCAATCCACTTATCAATCGAAGTCAAACCTTGAGTGGAGCCTTCAGAGTCGGATAATTCAAACTTTTCTATAGGTATTTTCCCGTCCCTATATCTCTCCATGATGCTATCCACTATTTTTATATTGCCTTTGAGATTAGGAACTTTGAATTCCAAGTTGGGATGAGTCAACCAAACTTTCAACCATGTTTTCGAGAGAATGGTCATCTGTGCGGCTTCTTGAAAACTGAATATTTTGTGAATGAGGCAATCAGGCAATATGTCCAATGTTGAATTATTTTTCTTCACCATTATTCCTTGTGATGTTGTGTAAATTAAATCATCAAACACTTTCTCCCGTTAGCATTCTTCTATTTATAGGTTACGGTTACCCTATAAGTTGTAGGAATCCTAATTCTAAAGGGTATATAAATCTCCTCAACTTTTACACTCGTTTGCTACAAGGGATAAGGGATAATTCATTTTAGGATGGGATTATATATTGATGTTTGAGGGTGGGATAACCAATCTCAAGATAGCTAATCCCGCTATAATTAATTCCGCGATAACTTATTTTCCAACCAAACGACTCCTTAATATTTTCAATTTTTTTGAGGGATTAACTCTTTTAAATAATAATTACAAATTTATGCTAATTCTGAGGAGTTACTGGCAATTTGCACCCCTAACGTATTTTTTTCTTCTTTTTTTTGAAATACACTTTATCCTAGTATTATTTTAAATGTTTTGCTCCTCAACTTTGCAATTTAGAGCGAATATACCCTTTTTAGAAAAGCGGTGCATACATACCCTCTCCCTCTAACAAATGATGTATATATATCCTCGTCGTCTAACATGGTGCATACTTACCCTTTTCGTTCACAGACTAATTTTTTTTAAAAAAAAATTCTTAAATTTGAAAAATGTCAAAATGGATTTAAAAAATTACTTCACCCGTTTTTAACCCCTCTAGACCTGACCCAACTAAAATAACTCAATCCTTCTTATATTCAGAGCTGACCCAAACCCATTTTACGATTGAGTAGAAGAGAGATTGCTTTTTTTTTTTTTTTTCTTTGGAGTCAGGTCTGGAGGGGTTAAAAAAATGGGTGAGGTAATTTGTTAAAGCGTCACATTTTTATATTAAAAAAATCAATTTTAGAATTCTTTTGTAATTCAGTAAGTGTAGGTTTGTTAACAACAAAGGGTGAATATGCACTATTTATTATACGGCGGGTATATATGCATTACTTTCATTGAGGGATATATCCGCTCTAAATTGCAAAATTGAGCGGTGCGTTAGCCCCTTTTACCTTAATTAAGTCTCAAAAAAAAAAAAAAAAGCCAAAGATTGACGTATAACCGAAAAATCACTACATGGCCATGGGCTAACAAATGATAATTATGCAGCTTTCAACTTCAAATTATACATTGATGTACGTAGGTAGTGTAATAAGCTATACGGGTAAAATAGTCTTTACATTAGGAAGTTAGTTAGTTAGTTTATTAATACTAGTAGTTAAATAGAAGAGTCAGAAAATTAGTTAGTTAACAGCTTAATGAAGCTTAACTACATCTAATGTGTATATAAGCTACTATAAGCAGTGCGGTTTGTAGACTTTTTAGTTCATTTTTTCAGTTCCATGTGAGAATAAACTCATCTTCTTCCTCTCTACTTCTTCTTTCTCTTTCTTGCTGTTGTTTCCTCATCTGTTAGTTCCCAGAATTCAACATTTTCCAAGAATCAAGAAGTACTAAAATGGCCGCTGAACAAGGGTACGTATTTTAATAGTTTTTTTCTCTTTCAATTCAAAGTAAAAATGAGAGAGTTAAGTTTATGAACAAGCCAAGCTGTTTCTCTTGTGAAATTCTCTTTTCATCCCCAAAAAGAATGAATGTCAATATGCAGATGCCATTAGTTAATAACTGCTTTCAAAGTATGTTGTACCATGAAGAAGTCTTCTTGTGACATGAAACATGCATTTTCTTGATAATAATAGGTGGAATAGGGAGAGATGAAGGGTGATATAGAATTTTGTATTTTCATGATTTCTGTACTGTGTATATATCTGGTTCTGTATTGTACATCAATGTTAAAAATAGTCTTGTTGAGTTTCTTTTACTCATTTGCTTGAGGAAGTACTTTTGGTTTTCTCAATGATGTCATATCTTTGTAATTCTGCATTAATTGTCTAGATTTTTGTGACATTGTATGGATGATGGATATAGTTTATGTTTGCTTAAAGTAACAAGCTTATCTATAAGTTTAACACTTCTTAATGTTACAAATTTCTTTCAATATCGTATAGCTGTCGTAAAATTCCATGAATTGCATTCTCGTGAAGGTTCATGATCCACTCTATTAAGATAGTGAATAAACTTCCTCTCTACTGCTTCTTTCTTTCTTTCTTTCTTCTTGCGAAATTCGCTTTTCATTTAAAAAAAGAATGAATGTCATTCATCAAGGGAAAAATACAGATGCCAATAGTTAATAACTGCTTTCACAGTTAATAAGTTGTACCATGCAAAAGTCTTCTTGTGACATGAAACATTTTCTTGATAATAATTGGTGGAAAATGGAGAGATGAAGGGTGATACAGAATTTATATTTTCCTGATTTCTGTACTGTATATCAAGGTTAGAAGTGGTCTTAATGGATTTTGTTTACTAATAGATAGACTTCATATATTCCTGGTTCTGTATTGTACATAAATGTTAGAAATGGTCTTGTTGGGTTTCTTTTATATTGCTCGGACTTTTCCAAAAATGTCAATGGGTGCATGTTGGATTCTCCAAAAATAGTGTATTTTTGGAGATCCGACATGGGTGTGGCCTCGAAAGTGAAGAATCCACGCAACTTAGGTTTCTTTTACTAATTTTCTTGAGGAAGTACTGTCCTTGATGCTTTTGCTTTTCTCAATGATTTCATATCTTCGTTATTCTGCATTAATTCTCTAGATTTTTGAGCTGTAGCAGCATTTACAACTGATGTTTTTGACATTATATGGATGATGGATATAGTTGATGTTTGCTTAAAGTAACAAGCTTGTCTATAAGTTTACACTTCTTAATGTTACAAATTTCATTCAATATCGTATAGCTGTCGTAGAATTCCATGAATTGCATTCTTGTGAAGGTTCATGATCTACTCTATTAAGATTGTGAATAAACTTCAAAGCACTTGCTCTTGGTTTGCTTTTTCTATGAGGGGTGGAGCTAGTTCCTTTTGTCTTTTTAACTTTTTACTATTGCAGAAACAAGATTCAAGAAATCTTGATTTGATGAATATGCAGTCATATTTTCTTATTTCATATTATTTTGCAGGTTAGGTGAAGATGTCATATGTAAAAAACTGATGGACAGCGATGCTAATTCATGGGGGAAAGGTTTGAAAGTTCTGAAGGATGAACTTGACAGCACTAACGCTCCGGGGAGAAGTCTGAATGCATTCCTTGCTGTACCGGCCACTTTACGTGTAGAGGACGAGTTAAATAATGTTTGGCTGATGGATCTTGTAGAAAGAAATGAAGCGATGTATATCAGTAGGGGCTGATACTTCTTTGTAGTTGAAAAGAGACTACAAGCTGGAGACACCATCAAGATCCACAGAAAGCCATCAAATATCCCAATTATAAATGCTGATTATGATATTAGAATTGAGCGCAATGAGGAGACATCCACGGACAGTAACTAAGTCTCATGATATGGATCGAGTTTATAACCGATATTGTCATCTAATCTTGTGAACGGTTCCTCTGATATTTCATACACTAGTCTGATATTACAGTCTTGAGGAAAAACTAATGAAATACTTGGTGAAACTTTTATTGCTCACAATGAAGAATGGTTAACTAGTGTTTGTTAGAATCTGCCATAGAAGCTTGATATGGATCGAGACTTTGGGTGAGAGAACTGATGTTGCGCAAAAGGAAAATATCTGTGCGATTCCCCAACCAATGTGAGACTTTTACCCACTCTAACACCCCCCTTCACGCCCAGGGCCCAACTGGCGCGTGGACTGGGAGCCCAAACGGGAATGGACCTGGCTCTGATACCATGTAAAGATATGGCACCTGGGCCTAACTCAACCCCAAAAGCTAGCTCATGAGGGGAGGATTGCCCAAGTCCATATAAACAAACCACCAGTCCATTCCCCAACCAATGTGGGACTTTTACCCACTCTAACACTTTCAGGTTCAAACTAACCTATACATAACAGTACGCCTCTAACAATCAGTATATGCAAACTTACCCCTCTAACTACTATATACTTCAACACTGTTTATCATTAAGATTTTAGAGTTAGCTAGTCATGATATGTTGTCCATATTCTATGGACTTAAGAACCAAAAGTGGTACAACTGTTTAAATGAGCCATTGTTGCTTTCAAGAGAAAGGTTTACTATTTTTCTTCTGGTAGCCTTTTTTCCAGTTGCATTAGTTCGTTAACAATCGAACGCCCTTCATTTGTGGGGGTGGATGGAAACTGGCTAATCAGAAGCTTGAAAATTCACTAACCCATGGACTCAGATAATACTTGTTATCTGTTTGTATATGAACTTTTCTATGTAAAGGGTTTTTCTGTCTGCGTGCGTGTGAGAGAGGAGATACTTCAATACAGCACTTGTTATCTGTTTTCATTGTCTTGTCTAGATTTCAGCTCTTAGGGAACTAATGGTTTCAGGACAAATGATTTTGGGAAAACTAGCTATATTCTGCTTTATAGCTGCAAGTGATAAATTCTTGGTAAACTGGCATAAAGAAACCGAAAGAATAAGCAGGAATGTATAAAATATATGTCTGCTGAAACTCAAGGTGGAGCAGCTTCAAAACCTGTATCTTTTTATCTTCAAGGAAAAGCCAACGTAAACGTCAGAACGAATAAGCATATGGTACTAAGAACATTGGTTATGTCAAGAAAAAGGCTCAACTTCAAGAACTTTGAACCTGAATAATTAGATTTAACTAAGATTACCGGCTTATCTATATCATTCCATGGTGATAATGAAATGTCTAACAGATGCTTATACAATTACTCGAGCTTTTGAACTCGGATACAAGTCACCTAACAAAAACTTCAGTCAAGATCAAAATGTTCAACTTCAGTCCAGATGATAAGAAGTGTGTGCTGAAGCTATTGGATCACTTTAAGGGGCCGAATGGGCAGCATGTTCCCTGGGAGATAATCTTTTGACTCTAATTAAGTACTCAAACTATAGAGGGCTAGCAATTCATAAGGTTAAAGAAATTTGCTTCCACATTTTAGTGTGTTTGGATTATTTACATCGTCAGCTTTCTATTATCCACACGGACAAGAGATATATGCAAATAATCTGTATGAGTTTCTTCGTCATAAATAGCATCAGGAGTTTGAGTTTCTTCGTCGTTTTCAGGTTTCAAAGATGGCAAAACAAGAGATATATGCAAAAGATCATAAAATGTATGTGAAACCACTTATCCAATAACTTTTTATTAATAAACAATACCAAGATGGTACCACGAGAAGTACAAAGATCTGGGCTTGTATTACATTACATTTAGGTTCTAATAAGTCCAGCAAGTCTGAATACATTTAAATAAAATTTCATTTCATACTATAGTACAAATTCTTAACACATTTATATTGAAAGCGTAAAGCATCTCCTTTTTCTCTTTGAAGCATCTTCCATTCCTTTCACCCGATATAGTATAGACGTTGCTTGGGTGGACAAGGGAACTGTATATTCATCGTTGCTGATTATAGAGAAGATGAAAATATGGCAGAGATCATAAGGAAGTCTGTAGGAGCATTTTTCCTGAAGAGAAACTCAGCAAATGATTGACTCACCTATTGTTAGCTTTGGAGTATCGGCCATCCAACCATCCTCATCATAGAGACCTTAAGTTATGTAACATAACTGTCCGTTACTTCAAAGGAATTAATAACATCCAGCCAAGAATTTATAAGAAATTATAACACGTTCAGAGACAAACTCGAGAATAAGAAAGTTGATTCCACAAGCTACTAAGGATATCTCAAGATAGTGAGACAGATGTTCGCAATGGAAATGATCAACTGGAGACAATCTCGCAAACCAAAACTACAATTACTTCAACATCTTCAAGTTCAAGCGCAAAAATATGGTCCGAGGAACAACAACAAGTTTCTCCAGAGCATTTTAGACAATTAGAAGAGGGCGATAGAAAGAGTAGCAAGGCAAAAGAGCTTGAGGTATTGAGCAGTCTGCATTCCAATACACAATGAGGAAGCAGATATAGTGGAATGTATTTCTGGAAAGCCTAGCAGAATGACATTTTCTAATGGAAGATCCAACGATAAAACACGATCCTTTGCGTATACTTTACCCTTTCCAGACCCCACTTGTGGGATGTCACTGGTTATTTTATTGTTGCTTAAAAGAATTGATATAAGATTCTTATTGTATGTTCTTCAAGCAATTCTTAAACAAATGAAGAAGCACGATTCCGAAAGTATAATTTATCTAAGTACCACATCATTAAGAGATGTTTTAATAATCCAAAACACCAATAAACTTTCTTTGTTCCTTGATATTATAGCTTATCCCTCCCCTTCAATAAAGCAATTCGCATACCTTCAGGAACTTCAATGAACATTATTCGATGCATAAGATGAGAAGCAAATGAAAGTAGAAATAAAGAAATCAGTTTTACCTGGAAGCTTGAAAGTTGAGACCAAAGAACAATAGATTTCGGAGAAGACATTTATAATGTAATTGAAAGTCCTATAACGGATCAGTATAGATCGATTGAAGGAGAATAAGAAAAAACAATTGGGAAAATAGGTGACCTGCTATAGAAGGTTAAAGTTAGCTGATGGTGTAAAAAGCTGATACACTGCATAAAATTTAAACTCCTGTAATAATATTTGGTGAGACTTTAGCCTTATGTAGTCAATTGAGTATATTTCCTGTTCTAGTTTAATTTGTTGTACCAAAGTCCGGCTGTTACCTTCATAAATGAACTGCGTATCAATTTTTTCTGACTAAACAGTGTTAACATGTATAATGCCATTCTTTGCTATTGTTCTTTCATCATTTATTAGAAATAACAGAGGATTTCCTGACTAGACTAACTGGGAGGGAAGTTTATGTAGGAAACGTCTTTGGTTTTCAGGAAAAAATACACGAAATCCATCATGTATAATAAAACATCACAGTACAATGTTCAGGGTCCTTCAATGTGTATCATGGTAACATTGAGAATTAGCTTTCAAGGTCTGGGATTACATCTCTGATATTTGTGGGATTAGAAGTACTCTTAGTGCATACCAATTCAAATTCTTCCTACCATAATTTGCTGGGAGATTTGGTAATCAAGTTATTGTCATATTTATGAGGCATAATACATAAACGCGGCCTTTAACTTGGATTCAGCTGACATTTATGCTCTCTAACTTTGAATGTGCACAAGTAGGCACTTAAACTGTTAGTATCTTGTGTTCAAAATAGTAAACCAGAAAAAATAAATAGAAAAGCAAAGAATTTAATTAAAATATCCGAGTCCACAATTTTCTTGTGTGTACTTAAGGAATTTAATCCCCTCACTGTACCCGAGGTTTTGGATTACTTCCTCCCAGCATAAAACGGATATACCTATCGATGGAGTAGCGGTACCTCAAACTCCAACGACTTCATCGAACGCAAAGAACGGCAACGAATCACACATGACTCTATATTTTATTGTTAGAAAATATGTAGATGATTTTCAGAATTTTCTATCTTCAGAAAACTGAGGCTAGTCCTCTGAATTTATAGCCAACGAAAAGGTTGTATGAAGAGGTGTTTATTGTGCCTTATCGGAAAAGTCACAACTTATAGGAAAAGTCACAACCCATCGGAAAGGTCACAACCATTCAAAGTGAAAAGGTGCCTATTCAAATTGCATCCTTTGTCTTGGTGTCTTTTCAAAGAAAATACGTATTCATTTCCCATTCACACCTCTTAAAAACCCAACAATCCCCCACATGAATGGGGAATGGCTATATGATGAAAAACATGCATGAAAAAACTGTGTGATTCGTAAGTAAGGATTAATCGCATCTGGATAAGTAGATTTCCCTTTGAACTTTCCGTAGTGAACATCTGTCGGATATACTCGGTCAATCGGTAGATTTGATATCTTTGAACCGTCGAGCTTTGGTGTATACCTAGACAACCATATGTCACACAATCAACCCTTGAACCGTCTTTGGTTCTCATTGTTTTGTTCGTTTCAGCCATGAACACTGCCGGTTCATAAGTGCGTAGAGAATTGGCCTTACAGAATTCTCCTTGAAGCGGCTTACACTTCACACTTACATAGGTGATTCCTAAATGTGTCATCCCGTAGATACACTACTTGATATACCCTGTATCAAATTTAGAAACCATTAAAAAGTCTTAACACTTTATCCTTGATACTGAACATTATCTCATCACGAGAATGGACCAAAAAATTATTTTTGATAATGTTGAACCGTCATCAATGACTTTGTTTGATCTCCTTGAACCTAGATCTTGGGATCTCCAGTCTTCTAGGTAGAGTTACCGCCACGATGACTTGTCCTCGGCCATAGTCCCACTCCCTTCAATGATCTTCAACCACTTCTCTAGTTAGCGCTTTTGTAAGTGGATCCAACACATTTATCTCTTGACTTTACATAGTCAATTGTGATAATTTCTCTAGAGAATAGTTGTCTAACGGTATTATGTCTTCGTCGAATATGACGAGATTTCCCGTTATACATAGCACTCCCAACTTTTCAATTACTGCTTGACTATCGCAATATAGGTATACATGTGTCAAGAGTTTGATAGAATTTCTTTCAAGAAATTTTGGAGCCATTCAACTTCTTCACCGACCTTGTCTAAAGCTATGAACTTAGACTCCACTTTGGAGTAGGTGATATGTGTCTCTCTTGATGATTTCCAAGACACTATTGATCCTCCACCAATGGTAAGAGAATATCCACTTGTGGATTTAATTTAGTCAATTCGGCGATTCAATTTGCATCTCTATATCCCTTAATTAACTGCAGAATAATTATTGTAGTGCAAATCACACTAAGAAATTAGGATATATCGTAGACTAATGACTACACTTAAAGTGACGTCATTATACCAATACTTGTGGATTATTGACCTCAGTTGTGGCCACAACTTTTTAGCAATATATATTTCTCAACCATTCCACTTCTTTTAAGTCTACTTCTTCAAATATCCAAACTAATAGCACATTCACAAAAGTGAAAATCCAAGCTATTAGCGATTTTTATTCTTATCATTAATTGTTCTTCGATTTATAGACCAACGAAATTATTCATTCAATAAACCGTTGTCTTTTCTCAGAATTGTCTTTCGACAAACACATCTTATCATGAAGAGTCACAACCTTTAAAGTGACATCCATTCACGAAATTAAAGAACACGATCTTTAATTAAAATACATATGATCAATCATCAAATGACTAATTCAATCAAGTAGTCTTTTACTAAGACGGAACTAGTTAAGTGAGAAATTTCACTATCTACCATATCAATATCCACCAAAGACATATATCATGTAGTTGACATAATACACTAATGCCAGCAAACCAACACTTTTTGATTCTATCGAAAATCAATATCCTTTACTATTGGTGGCATATTTTATCAAAACACAATCAATATTTTTTCAATTCCATTTTACCCTTTTGGGTTTAAGAACTTTCATTTTGGCCAAACACCCCCACACTTTGAAATATTCAAATTGGATTTTCTTCCTTTTCATTTTCATATGGAATAGATTGTGTTTTCTATGGGGTACTCGATTAAGTATTCGACTAACTATATTTTCCCCCACAAGTTCTAGCGTAAACAAGAACTTATCAACAAATACTATCATTATTAATGATTAATTGATCGTTATTTTGTTGATCAACAAAGGTGGTAGCCTTTTACCAATGTTCATATCTGTACAAATAATTTAATTTAACAGACGCCTCTTTTCATGCAGAGTCACGACATTTCAAGTGACACCCTATCATGAAAGAAAGAATATAATTCTTTTATCAATTTTGGTGATTTCATAAACTAGTCATATACTAGTAAAAAACTCAACCACTTCCATCATAACAGGTTTGACATGATGCACCCATTTCCTTACATGCAGTCGTTGATGATTAAATTCCCTTTAATTTTGCACAACACAATTTATGCCAAAAGTTCAAACCCTTGCATGGAACTTCACTTCCCACTAATGAACTACAGAGGAATCTTTTGTGCTTGACCGATTATTTTCTCCCTTGATTAATCAAGATTTTCATGTCCCTGTAATGGACTAGTTCCTTCACTAAATTGGTTCCTTCATCATTATACTATACTCCTTCAGGCTTCAACCAAAGTTCATCATTGTAGAGTAGTAGTATTAAGGAAATTTCAATAACAAAAATGTCATTAAATTCATATCTTGTTCTTTCAAATTAAATTAGAAACCAAATCTAAATATTGACTTTATTATAAGTCAAGAACCCCCATATCTTAAATATTATTTTCATGATCTCAAGAATATTTTTCAAGCCTAATGCACATCTTACAACCTTGAAAATAATCTTCCACGTATTTTTCCTCAAGCTACCAAATCATACACCAACGATGAAGACACACTATATAAAGTGTGAAGTCTTGTGGTGGTTATGGACCAACAATGATACAGTATGTAGCATGAGGACAGTTTAGATTGTGGTACTTTATTAGCGCACAACACTATCTCATTCTTGACTTAACAGTGCAACGCTCAACTTCTGCCCGAAAACAAAAGATGTTGCTGCACACCAGTACTAAAGTCCAATCCAGGATTCTCATAGTTTGGACCAATATTTTTTTTTTTAACACACCATAAACCGTTGACTTTGATTTCGGTGATTCGTTGCGTTGCTTGGTCCTACTTCGAACCAGTGACGCACAAAAAAAATTTGGATGCAAGTTTATTAACTCATCATCTTTATCCAATATTTACCCATTTAATATAGTACATATAAAACATTATCAGTGAAGTCATCATTGGTTTCACACCATTTCTCTTCTAATTTATCTCCAAAATACATGAAATCTTAGAGAAAAGATACTACATATCTTCTTTGACTCCTTCTGTTTCGTTATTTCACAAAATCAATGGGTTTTTCAATTGTCAATGCTCTCTCACACTCCTGCACAACTTCCTCATACTCAAGCTTAATTGAAGCATAAGAAGCCGAAGACGATGAATTATTATTCTCAAAATCAATTACTGCAGGGGCATCATTTCTACTCAACGATCTATTTGTAACTAAAGAAATAGTTGAAACTAGCTTTAAGTCAGCAATAGCATCAAGCGACGGAAGTGAACCATCTTAGGATACCGTCGCCTGTGAACTTATGGATTTGCAACGAGAAGCGACAGTTCTGTTCTTGTGCCCCATATAAATTTCTACCTACGTCCATTTAATCGAACGTGTATACAAATTATTTCATATCAATATACAGAATCTAACAATTGATAGAAAAACTTACCGGCCAAAAAGAGCAACGTCGGATCCAGAAAATACAATCGATCAGAGATGAAGAGAGTGTATAAATTATATATACGGATAGAAGCATTTGGTGTAAGCAGGGAGAAAAATACTTTCGTACATCAACATGTTCTTTTAAAGAATTTTAGGATCAATTCTTAAAGAACTTCTCATCCTACGATCAATGGAGTACTTTCTTGTTCCCGCTTCAAAAAGGCTGCGTCATGCGCCATCCCCAACAGATGTAACACTTGAAGCATGGGTTATTACAATAACTTGTGTAATTTCAACTTTGGATAGGACAAACAAATAAGGAAAAAAAAATATCACTTCAACGTGTTTAATACCTGAATGTACCAAATGTTTGCCTTTCCAACAATTCATGCCAAGCATTTTATAGAATAAAGAACATTGTTCTTTGAAATCAGTGTTGCAGCGACAGAAGACACAACCATTAATATCAATTAAACCCTTTTTTTATCTTTGAGATTTCTAAACATAGCCACTCCATTTTATTTTTTTTTCTGCAATAATACTATGCAAGACACAAAAAATTGTTAGAAAGTCCATTGGTTTCTATGGCTTTACAACCAGGTACGTACTGTGATAGTCCGAGAAAACCAACAACTCGGAAGATATCACAGATAAAATAATTTTCTCCTTCGGTTTTTCTAAAACACAATAGAACACAGGAAAACAAAAAATTAAATTCCTTAAGATTGTTAGTATCTTGTGTTCAAAATAGTAAACCAGAAAAAATAAATAGAAAAGCAAAGAATTTAATTAAAATATCCGAGTCCACAATTTTCTTGTGTGTACTTAAGGAATTTAATCCCCTCACTGTACCCGAGGTTTTGGATTACTTCCTCCCAGCATAAAACGGATATACCTATCGATGGAGTAGCGGTACCTCAAACTCCAACGACTTCATCGAACGCAAAGAACGGCAACGAATCACACATGACTCTATATTTTATTGTTAGAAAATATGTAGATGATTTTCAGAATTTTCTATCTTCAGAAAACTGAGGCTAGTCCTCTGAATTTATAGCCAACGAAAAGGTTGTATGAAGAGGTGTTTATTGTGCCTTATCGGAAAGGTCACAACCATTCAAAGTGAAAAGGTGCCTATTCAAATTGCATCCTTTGTCTTGGTGTCTTTTCAAAGAAAATACGTATTCATTTCCCATTCACACCTCTTAAAAACCCAACATAAACTTGTATAAGTTGAACAACTGTTAAGTAGAGCCTGAAACATGTTTTCATCTAAACTAGTCTCATTTAAAGAAAGCTTTCTCAAAGAAATGCAATTCGTGGCGACTCCACTAGATAACAAACCAACCATAAGCATACAACCCTCCAGAACCAATTTATACCTTTGCCGTTTAACAAATAGTGTATATTTACCCTTTTCTTAATAGACTGAATTAAAAAAGTCTTTAAATTGGTTTTTTAATTCCAAAATTGTCTTGCAGCTTTAAAAAAATTACCTTCAGGATTGGTTAATCTTTCTTTTGTCACAAGAAAAACAAAATTCCAAGAATCATTAGCTAAGAGTATTCCAACTTACACGTAATATGTCACACATTAAGAGTTGTCACAACCCGGGGTCTATTGGAAACGTACTCTCTACCTCACCTCTGAGGTAGAGGTAAAGTATGTGGACACTCTATGATTCTCAGATCTCATTTGTGGGACTATAGTGATATATTGTTATTGTTGTTGTTGTTGTAAAAAAGGTGAATATGTGCCCGTTTACCTGTCATGTGGACCGATTAATATTATGATTTTAACATATGCATCTATGGTATGATCACATGTGCTTTAATATCAACTTGCAATTTAACTTATGCAAGGTTATTTGCTCTAATTTTTAAACTAATACAATTTGTATTCAAACAGAGATATAAGTAATTAATCGTGATATAATAATGATTATATATATGCATTTCAGCCAAAGATAAATTACTCTAACATAAGAGTTTTGAAGTCCACATCTATTTAGGAAATCGAAAAATCCATACATGATGAAAGTCGATACATCACCAATAAAATTTATCCCCGCTTATATGATAGACATATAAAATATCGAGCGCAAATAAATTTTTATCCCGATATTATCAATTATTGGGTGCTGAAGCCACTTCAAACTTTGACTTGGCAAAGCAATAACATCTATTATAAAGACAAGCACCATAATAATCTTGAAACTCACAATACAATCTACAATCTTGATTCTCATTACAAAAGAATGCCTTTGCCACTTTGTTGGATGAAAAATCTGCAACTAAAACATTTAAACAAATCAAATTATAATATAGCAAAAATTTATCACTAATTTCATTTAGCGATGAATAATCAAAAAATTATATTAAACAATCAATTATTTAACAATAAATTATGGCGAGAGAGAGTAAGAAAAAACAATGATGATTAGCAATAGGGAAAATTAATTAAAAATAATTGAAATTAATGACATAAATTTTATAACGAAACAACAAAATTTTATCACTAATCTGTTTAGCTATAAATTATCAAAATAACGAATTATTTAGCTATAAATTAGAAGTAGATAGAGGTAATAAAAAGGAGGGATAATTACCCATGATGATTAGAAACAGAGCAACAACAAATGTTGAAAAATTGATAAGATTCTTCCTCATATTTTTATTTTATTTTACACTGCAATTTCTACTATTATACATTTGGAACAATATATTCTGCAATATATAATGGTAAAAGAAAATCCCACCACTGATTAATGTAATCTCATAGAGGATGTTTAGATAGTGAGTTAATAAATGACTGGTCAAAAGTTATTTGGACTAAAATGGATTAGATTAAAATAAACTAAAAAACGAGTCAAAATCAAATACCGCTCAAGTTTTATTAAATTTTAATTTCTTTATTTGTTCTTTTATTATATTTTAAGTATTTAATAAAATTATTTTATCGTTATTATGAATATACATATCTATGAGAGAGAGAATTCTATCTCGAGTGTGTGCAGCCTATGATGACACAAGTATTAATGTGCATATCTTTTCTTATATTCGATCCATCCAAATTCCGTTTGTCTATTGGGCTACGTATGTACTATGTAGTTAAAATTGATCTACGAAAATTTTTATTAAAATATTTTTCAATTTGATGTATTATTTTATATAACTGTAGTTCAACATATCCAATATAGTCCTACAATTTTTTTTTATGTATTATCTGTTAACAAAATAAATTATACGAGGAAGAGACGTAGGCGTTTGGAAAAATTTGAAAGAGGATTGTACAGTAGTAACAAATACTCCAGCAGTTTTATTTGTTTCCCACGGTGGAATCCGAACTAATTCGGATAGCGCACTGTAGGGCCCATTCTAGGGGTGACGCTCCCAACAAGATTTTCTACATACATAATTTTGGAGATAATTGATGACTTCCATGTTACTCCAGCAGTTATTAATATCAAAAGGTATTACATATCAAAAGATATTAAAGGACTTTTATTAATCCCGAAGTAAATATTTACAAGGCCAAGAGGGAGCTAACCTCTACCCTCTTCATATCAACAACCACTCCTCCTAGCTAGCCAACAATCCTAGAAACACACAACACATAACAAAATTATGTAAAACCTTCAATACAAGTCAAAAGCCTACTGTTGTTCTGAGCTCGGATGCATATTGCTAACTTGACTTGGTGCAGCAAGCAAAATATCCTCTGATTTCTGCTTGTTTTGAAATACTCGGTTGATTCTCTCACACCATATACTGTAAATAACATCAGCAAAGCTTGCCTTTAATATTACTCCTCTTGCATTCTTCCCCCTAGTAGTTTGATCCACCCATCTCCATTCCTCTTCCCAGCTTAATATATTCCTGTTCCAGTTTTTCCAGATTAATATTTTCCTCCAAACAGTCTTGAGTATAAGCACAGTCAAAATAAAGGTGAAGAGCAATTTCAGCTGCACTAGAACAGAAAACACATCCTACAGAAACAGGTATCTTCCATTTCAAGAGCCTGTCTTTTGTTCTCAATCTTCCCGGTAACTGCAATCATAACATAAACACATGCTTTGATTCAGCCATGTTGTGACATATGAGGTGTTCCCAGTCCACATTTGCACTATCTTCCCTCAATAGTCTATATGATGTAGCTATGATGAATTTACCATTGTGTTAACAGGGGCGGATCTATTAAGGCCCGTGAGGGTGCCACGCCACCCGCAAACTTTGACGGAAACTCTTTCTATATAGGTATATATATACATAAATATGTATAAATATTAAGAGTGCCACCCAGAGAACCAAAGTGCCCTGTGGTGCCAGTGGCAAAGGGTCTGAACTTTCTCCCAAAGGGCCCAGGTTCGAATCCCACCAACAACAGTTTTTTTGTAATTTTAGTTCAAGCATCCACTAATTAAAATTTGTTTTTGATTAAATTTTTTTTTTTAGTCTTTCACTTTTCATTTATTTCTTATTAGTTAATATTTGTTTAAAATATAAATAAAGTTAAAAGATTAAGTTTTGTTTCTCTTTCTCTCTCATCAAATTAAAAAAAAACATGTCCTTCTCCCGAAACCGACAGCAACTCCATCGGACTTCATGGCTAGTTGGCTTCTTCTCCAGTTCTAAAATCTATGGATGAGTCTTATTTTCTTGGAAAGTCAAAACATAAGTCTTTGGGTGTTTGTTATTCACAATTACTTGCGTGTTGAAATCTTTTGTGTTGTTATTGATGTGCAATTTCAAGAGCTTAATGATCGTTTTGATGTAGTGAGTAGTGATTTGCTTCTTGGAATGGGTAACTTAAATCCAGTCAATTCTTCTTCTAACTTTGACAAAAGTAGAATCATGAATTTAGCGAAGTTTCATCCAAATGAGTTGATAATGGATAATTTCGAGATTTGAATGACCAACTCGATACTTACATAATTAATATGCGAGGTGGTAATCTCAAGTTCTCCAACTTGTAAGAAATTCGTAATTTAGTAAAGGTGGTTAAATCTTGTGGAGATTTATTCACTTGTTTATTTACTTGTGAAGTTGACACTGATAGAGCATTCTTATCTATGAAGCACATTAAAACTGAAGTGTGAAATAGCATTGGTGTCTTGGTGATCAATATTTAAATGATTGTTTAGTGTGTTATATACATAGAGAGTGATGTATTTGCAAACGCAAGTATTGATGTCATCATTGACCGTTTTCAAAACATGAATGAAAACTCTTCGAGGACAAGTATAATAAATGATGAATATTTATGAATGTTCACTTCATGATCTCAGTCAAATGGTGTGAATTTGTAGTATATGTAATACTAAATTGTCATCTTTTTACTGTTCATTTTATGTTGATTCACTTGTCATATAGATCGAAAAGACGAACAATCCGCTTGATTTAATTGATGAGTCTACTTGGCACCCGGAGACTCCAAATCCTGGATCCGCCTTTGATTGTGTATCACCTCTGTTTGTCCCTAAATTCTACCCCAGTACTTCCTCATATACAGGATTTTTCTCACCATCCAAGAAGCCTGGATAGGTACCTGCATTAAGAGGCGAACCCAGGATTTAAAGACTACGGGTGCACTACTAGAGGTGGATATGTCTTAGTATAGCGGTGTCGCGCCATACCTTAATGCAGTACAGCGGTGTTGCGCTATACCTTAATGCTTTAGTCAAAAATCCTTTTGTTAGAACGTTGTTAAACTAGTGCAAAACCAAAGGTATCCAAATAAATATAAATTAAACCAAAAAATTAAACAAACTCACTTGTGGCTTGATGGTTTTAACTCTTGTGTACAGTTTGGGATTGAGGTTGCAAGTTCAAGTCTAGCTTGAGTCTTTAATAAGCATAAACATTTATTTTGGAAAAATGACAAAAAGAAACATAGCGAGAAGGATTCGAACTTGGGACATTGTGCTCACAGAGAAGCACAAAGCTAAGCGCTGGACCAGTGAACCAAATCAGTATTTGTGTTTACGGGTGCACAATTAAATATTTGATCCTTAATCAGGTATATACATGTACATATACATATATTTTTTCGAAGTTGCCGGGTGCACGTGCACCCCCACCCTCAAACGTGGGTCCGCCCGCTGCATACAGTCTATTCTTTGTTGCTTTATATAGTAGTTATGCAGCCATGCAATTCACAATTTATCCTTCTTCATACTAACAGCCCAGAGTAATCTACATAATGCAGTTTGGTTCCATATCTTGAGATTCAACAAGTTCATTCCTCCTACACCTCTAGGAAGACATGCTCTATCCCATGAGACAAGTGCTTTTTTTAGCTTCCCCAGACCATAGAAAACTCATGCATATAGCTTCAACCAATTTGATGTTTTTCTGAGGAAGCAAAAACAATTGAGCCCAATAAGCTTGGACTCCAATTAGGACAACTTTAATCAATTGTAATCTGCCAGCATAGGACATGCACTTGGCCATCCATGATGTAATCCTTGCTCACCAAATGTAACACCACATTTCCGAACCTATTTGATTACCGTAACATTTATGGAATTATTTAAACTTGAGATGGTTGGTGTATTAACCACTAATTTTAGTGGGCTGAATTAATCTTGTGATAATGGGCGCAAATGAGGCCCAAAAAATGAGGCCCACAATTAAGCCATAAGACATGGCCCAAAGATGGAAAATGATCCATTCTACTTTGACCAAGTAAACACCTCAATTATTGACCAAAGTTTGGCTAAGGATGACCATGAGGGACTATAAAAGGCACAAAAATCAGATTTTTATTCAACATAACACACATGCCTCATTCTAGAATTTTCCAACAATATTTCACTCCTCTTTCAAACCCTAAGCTACTATTCTCTTTGGACAAGATCATTCCTTTGCAAGCTTTGGTAAGTATTTACTCTTATGGTTTAATATATATATGCATAAGAGGGTGTGTAAATCATGTTGGTTATGTTGATAAAGTGTTGAGCAGTCCACTATGTGTAAAACAGTCTACTTTTGCTAAATCGGTAAAGGATTTGCCTGCTATGTGGTTTAAACTTGAAAGGGGACTTAAGGTCTTGAAGAAATTGAATTATATGAATGAATATGATCATAGGTTGGCTCTCTCGGGCCTTAACGACTTCGGGTACCATGTCTGCCCCAATGAGATTTGAGGCGTGACAAAAGTGGTATCAAAGCGGGTCGTCCTATGGTGTCTACAAAGCCGTGTCTGAGTAGAGTCTTGCTTATGGATGTGTTGTGCACCACATTTATAAGTAGGAGGCTACGGGACATTTAGGAGTTGTCTCTTTCCTTCATTTTCTAGATCGTGCAATAGAGCTAAAGTTGTCGGGGAAAATCACATTGTTTTCTTTCGTTACAGTAAAATGCCAATCACACGACGAGGTAGGGGCAAAAGTAAGAAGCTAGACAGAATTGCCGGAGAAGGAACCAGTAGACCACCACCTAGTCAAGGTGAAGCTGAAAATGAGTTTGTATCGCGAGCTTTTTCTACTCTTCCATTTCCAGGAGAGTCACAAATGAGATAAGTATCCCCAGAACCATCTGTTAATGCTACTAAGTAGGATTTAAGGAATGCGGTGTAAATGTTGACTCATGTAGTTGCTTCGCAAAATCAAGGATAAGTTGGTCCAACTACAAGTAATGATGATGCGGATAGGGCAGCTAGTCGACAGACCCAGGATTTTCTGAAATTAGACCCTCCCACCTTCACCGGGTCGGATCTGAATGAAGACCCACAAGACTTCATAGACCAAATTCAAAGAACTTTAGATGTTATGCATGTATCTGGTACAGAAATAGTTGGGCTTGCAGCATATAAATTGATAGGAGAGGCTATATTATGGTACAAAGATTGGAAATGATCTAGGGGTATCGGTGCACTTTTAGCTAGTTGGGAAGAATTCAAAGCGGCATTCCTTGATTATTATCTTCCATATGAGATCCGAGAGGCTTATGCAGACCAGTTCTTAAATCTTTGTCAAGGTAATATGAGCGTCAGAGAGTACAGTTTTTGGTTTAACTCTTTGGCCAGGTATGCTCCTAATGTAGTAGCTACTATGGACGATAGAGTTCATCGATATGTGAACATATTGGATCCATATTTGGTGAGGAATTATACTAGTGCTGCTTTGAATAGAGACATGGATATATCCAGGATACAAGCTTTTGCACAGAAAATGGAGGATCAGAGGCAAAGGAAAAGGGCGCAAGAATTTGAAAGAGGATCGTCAAAGAGGGCTAGACCTATGGGACAGATCATGGCATCCCAAGGAGAATTTAGGTCTCGAGTTTTTCCTAGACCGCCTAGACCATCATTTTCTTATTCTGCAGCAGGTACTTCATCCCAGTTTCAAGGGTTTTGAGGCGGTCACGTCAGGCAAAGTAGCGGGGTTCAAGGTTCATGGACAGCAGGGTATCAAGAGCAAGGGAGTATGAGCCAATCGGGGTTTTCTTGTCAGTCGTGTCAGCACTGCGGTAAGTTTCACTTAGGTGCATGTTGGCTTGGGACAGATGTTTGTTTCTGGTGTGGTATGTCGGGGCACATAATGAGAGAGTGCCCACGGAGGGGCACGGGTAGTATGGCGCGACCTACGGAATCAGCCGTTGCATCATTATCGTCGGGTGTACAGCCTATTGGGCATGGTAGAGGTGGCAGAGGAGCAGCTAATTCTAGTGGAGTCTAGAACCGTACCTATGCCTTAGCGGATCGTCAGAATTCGGAGGCTTCTCCTGATGTGGTTACAGGTACATTATCTATATTTTCACATAATGTATATGCATTGATTGATCCGGGCTCTACCCTATCATATGTCACTCCATTGATTGCTGAAAAATTCAAAAGAACACCAGAATTATTAGTCAAGCCATTTGAAGTATCTACACCCGTTGGTGAGTCTATTATAGCTAAGAGAGTCTATCGTAATTGTATAGTAACTGTTTATGATCACGATACGTTGGCTGATCTTATTGAGCTGGAAATGGTAGATTTTGATGTTATAATGGGTATGGATTGGTTGGCTTCTTGTTATGCCACGGTTTATTGCATAGCTAAGAAGGTACATTTTCATTTTCCACAAAAGACCGTCCTTGAATGGAGGGGCAATGTTGGAGCATCGATAGGTAAATTTATTTCTTATCTTAAGGCAAAGAAAATGATATCCAAGGGGTACATATGACATCTAGTAAGAGTGCAACATATCGATGTGAAGCCACCAACTCTTCAATCGATTCCAGTGGTAAATGAATTCCCTGATGTATTTCCTGAAGATCTTTCAGGTTTGCCTCCAGAACGGGAAGTAGAGTTTGGTATTGATGTGATTCCAGGTACTCAGCCTATCTCGATTCCTTTGTATAGAATGGCCCCGACAGAGTTATGAGAATTGAAGGAGCAATTAAAAGACTTGCTAGACAAGGGATTCATAAGGCCTAGTATATCTCCTTGGGGTGCACCGGTGTTGTTTGTATGTAAGAAGGATGGCACGTTGCGAATGTGTATTGATTATCGACAATTGAATAAGGTAACAGTCAAGAACAAATATCCCCTCCCCATAATTGATAATTTGTTTGATCAATTACAAGGTGCCAAGTGCTTCTCAAAGACTGATTTGAGATCGGATTATCATCAAGTAAGGGTTAGAGAAAAAGATATACCCAAGACAGCTTTCCGAACACGGTATGGTCATTATGAATTTTTAGTTATGTCATTTGGTCTAACAAATGCACCAGCAGTTTTTATGGATTTGATGAATAGGGTGTTCAAACCATTCTTGGATGCGTTCGTGACAGTGTTTATAGATGATATTTTGGTTTATTCAAGATCAAAAAAATACCATGCTAATCACTTACGGCAGGTGTTACAGATTCTTCTTGATCGTAAGTTATATGCAAAGTTCCCTAAATGTGAATTTTGGTTAAACTCTGTGGCATTCTTGGGTCATATTGTGTCAGATGAAGGAATAAGAGTTGATATGCAAAAGATAGAAGCGGTGAAGAATTGGCCAAGGCCAACGACGCCTACAGAGATTCGTAGTTTTCTTGGATTGACAGGTTATTATCGAAGGTTTGTTGAAGGGTTTTCTTCTATTGCTGCACCTTTAACAAAGCTAACACACAAGGCAACCCTGTTTCATTAGAATGATGCATGTGAGAAGAGTTTCCAAAATCTGAAGAGTAAGCTGACTTCTACACCTGTATTGGTACTTCCATAAGGTACAGAAGGGTATGCGGTGTATTGTGATGCTTCAGGAGTTGGTTTGGATATGTATTGATGCAGTATGGTAAAGTGATAGCTTATGCCTCAAGACAGTTACGGCCACATGAGAGAAATTATTCGACACATGATCTTGAGCTAGCAGCTGTGATATTTGCTTTAAAGATATGGCGCCACTATTTGTATGGGGTTTATGTTGACATATATACGGATCATAAGAGTTTGCAGTATATTTTCAAGCAGAAGGACTTAAATCTGAGGCAGCGGAGGTGGCTTGAACTATTGAAAGATTATGACATTGTTATTTTATATCATCCAGGGAAAGTAAATGTGGTAGCCCTGTCAAATATTACCCATATGGAATCAAATTTCTGCAGTGTACGAGGCAAACCTGTGATGAAAGATGTTGATCATGTCCCACTTCCAGATTGGAAGATTTATACATTGCATATACCCTCCCAGCTTCTGATGCTCTATTTTTACTTGTTGACAATTTGGACAATGAGCTATAAATTCTGCAATGTTCTTCTTCGTGTTACCCCACCAATACATTCCTTTCAAATCATGATACATTTTGGTGGCTCCCGGATGAATAGAATATCGTGAATGATGTTCCTCTGTCATAATCCATCTCCTTAGCTCATCTACATCAGGTACACACAATCTACTTTGGCACTGAAGCACTCCCTCTTGCGTAAGATCAAATGCCTTTGTTAAGCCTTGTTGTACATTCTCTTCTAGCTGTAATAAAATAGGATCCGCATATTGTTTTTCCTTCACTTCATCTACTAATGAAGATTCTGCCGCCTTTTGCACCATAATTTCTTCATTTGGAGTTTCAAGAAGACGAACCCCCAAGCTGGCTAGTTGATGTAGATCCTTGACTATATCTTGCTTTTTCGTGAGCTGGCCATCAGTGCTTTCTATTGCTTTACCAAGTCAGCACACTTCCTACTGGTCAATACCACCTACACAGCTGAAGATTATGTGAGGTTGTATGTTAAAGAGATAGTGCGACTACACGGAATTCCAATCTCTATTATATCAGACAGGGGAGCTCAATTTACTGTACACTTTTGGAAATCTTTTCAGAAGAGTTTAGGAACCCAAGTGAATTTAAGTACGGCTTTTCATCCTCAAACAGATGGACAAGAAGAACATACTATACAAACACTTGATGATATGCTACGAGCTTGCACATTGGACTTTAAAGGTAGTTGGGATGATCATTTATCTCTTATTGAATCTGCCTACAATAATAGCTATCACTCAAGTATCAAGATGGCACCTTACGAAGCTTTATATGGAAGAAAGTGTAGATCACCAATTGAATGGTTTGAAGCGCGTGAAACTGCCTTACTTGGGCCAGATCTTGTTCTTCAAGCTATGGAGAAAGTTAAGGTGATGCAACAGTGGCTACAAACGGCCCAAAGTCGACACAAATCATATGTCGATGTGAGAAGAAAGGGGCTAAAATTTTTCGTAGGTGATTTGGTATTTTTGAAAGTGTCACCAATGAAAGGGGTAATGAGATTTGGGAAGAAAGGAAAGCGGAGTCCACGTTATATAGGCCCATATCAGATTATCCGAAGATTTGGTCAAGTTGCGTATGAATTAGAATTACCCCAAGAACTCTCCACAGTTCATCCAGTGTTTCATGTTTCAATGCTTCGAAAGTGCATAGGAGATCCATCTGGTATTGCTCCCATTGAAGATGTACAAGTTACAGAAGACCTCACATGAAGAAATACTTATTGCTATTCTGGATCGACAAGTTAAGAGGTTAAAAAATAAAGAAGTAGCTTCTGTAAAGGTACTTTGGAGGAATCAGCAAGTAGAAGAGATCACATGGGAAGCCGAAGAAATAATGAAGTCTAAGTACCCGCATTATTTCAAATGGAAGAGAAAGTTCAAGGTGCGGAAGTGGAGCAATAACAAGTAAGTATCTATAAGCATTATGTGTATATAATAACATGAAGAATGACCCTAGGCTTGAATTTGTTTAAATTGGATAATGTTACTAACATTCGAGGACGAATGTTTCTAAGGGGGGAAGGATGTGACACCCCGTACATTTCCGAACCTATTTGATTACCGTAACATTTATGGAATTATTTAAACTTGAGATGATTAGTGTATTAACCACTAATTTTAGTGGGCTGAATTAATCTTGTGATAATGGGCTCAAATGAGGCCCAAAACTAAGCCATAAGACATGGCCCAAAGATGAAAAATGATCCATTCTACTTTGACCAAGTAAACACCTCAATTATTGACCAAAGTTTGGCTAAGGATGACCATGAGGGACTATAAAAGGAACAAAAATCAGATTTTTATTCAACATAACACACATGCCTCATTCTAGAATTTTCCAACAATATTTCACTTCTCTTTCAAACCCTAAGCTACTATTCTCTTTGGACAAGATCATTCCTTTGCAAGCTTTAGTAAGTATTTAATCTTATGGTTTAATATATTATATGCATAAGAGGGTGTGTAAATCATGTTGGTTACGTTGATAAAGTGTTGAGCAGTCCACTATGTGTAAAACAGTCTACTTTTGCTAAATCGGTAAAGGATTTGCCTTCTATGTGGTTTAAACTTGAAAGGGGACTTAAGGTCTTGAAGGAATTGAATTATATGAATAAATATGATCATAGGTTGGTTCTCTCAGGCCTTAACGGCTTCGGGTGCCACGTCCGCCCCAATGGGATTTGAGGCGTGACACCAAAGGCTTACATTTCATAACAGTTAGCCTTTTAGAGGATAGTGGTACCCATAAATATCTAAAAGGTAATTCTCCAACCTCATAACCAAGGATATCAAGGATATTACTTTGAATGTGAGGCTGAACCCCACCAAAGTACACCTGACTTTTACTCAAATTAGATCTAAGTCCGGAAGCCTGAGAGAAGACCATAAATTTTTCTTTCATTAACAAGATGGATTGCTCATCACCTCTTGCAAATAATAGGAGATCATCTGCAAAACAAAGATGTTTAATTCCTAGTTTTTGACACCTAGGATGAAATTCAAAGTCGTCCTCTTGTTTAAGAATGGCCAAGCATCTTTGTAGGTATTCCATTATAAGCGGACATTGGGTCCCCTTGCCTCAACCCTCTACCTGCTTTGAAAGTTTCATTAAATGCCCACTAATCTGTAAAGTGTAACTTACAGATTGTATGCAAGCCATAATCCATCTCACCATACTACCAGGGAAGCCAATTTTCTTCAGCATGTGTTCAATGAAACACCATTCTACAGAGTCATATGCTTTTTGGAGATCCACCTTAATCATACATCTAGGAGAAATGTGTTTCCTACTGTAACCTTTGATAAGCTTATGATTGAGTATAATATTATCATATATTGCTCTTCCTGGGATAAAGCTGACTATGTCCAACCACACCTTCTAACACATTCCTTATCCTGGCAGAAATGATTTTTGAGATTATCTTATATATAATAGAGCAACAGGCTATAGGTCTAAAGTCTCTCACTGTTTCAGGGTGTGTAGTCTTTGGGATGAGGGTTACTACAGTGTTGTTTACCTCTCTTAGCATCCTGTTAGTTTGAAAGAATTCCTCAACAGCTTTGAATAGATCCTCCTGAATAATATGCCAAGCTTTTTTTGAAAAAGCAGGCATTATAACCATCAATCCCTGGAGCCTTATTGTCATCTATATCAAACAGAGTTGATTTCACTTCATCCTTGGTAATACTTCTACACATATCCCTTTGTTGCTGGATAGGAATCCTTGGTCCTTGACTCATAATATTCAAATCAAGTTTTGGTGTATTCTCCCCTGCTGTGCCCATTAAGCGTTCCTAAAATCTGAGCATCTCTGTTTCTATATCTTGTTGTTTGACTAATACCCTTCCATCTTCACTATTTAACAGTGATATGGCATTAGTACTAGCTCTTGACTTCATACAGTTGAAAAAATACTTTCTCTTCTGAGAGAGGAAGAAAGTCTTCTTTTTATTGGATTGGCGATGCAATTAATTTTATCGCTATTCCAAATTGAATGCAGTTTAGATTTAAATTCTTATTCATTTCTAAAGTTTATTAATTTGTATGTCAGTTTAGATACTTGTTTACATCTAGCTTTAAATTCTTGCACTTTCCAATATATCTGGCTGCACTATGTGCCCATAGTTAAGCCTCCTTACCTCCCAAGGGTCTATCGAAAACGGCCTTCTTAACTCCCAAGGTAGGATAAAGTCTACGTACACTCTACCCTCTGCATACCCTGTTATCGTTGATTCAGTTCCTAACTGATAGAATGAAATCTGATACATAAAATAGTTGCAAGTCCAAAATTAGGCTTATTTGATACTCTTCTCCTTTCTAAATATTGTTAATATCTAATTAAGGGCATGATGAGAAGTATCCATAACAATTTCGAAAGTTTGTTACAAAAATTATTATGTAGTACTTGCTAACTTTGATCAAGTCATTGTTTGTTTTACATCTTTTTAGTGCCTAATGAAATTGATAATGTGTGTTTGGTATCAAAAAGAGAAGTTTCTCGGTTAAAAAACGATTACATCTTCACGATTCAAGGCAAGTACAAATTAGAGGCAACACTATAAATTGATAATCAACCGAGAAGAACCATACACAACTTAGTTTACCATAATGATGGTTTTTGATGCAGAGATAGCGGCTAATTGATGTACAATGTTGCCTTCGTCCTTGCTAGTGGAAGTGTGCCAATGATTAAGAATGTTACTACAACTGTGTAGATGGTTGTATTGCATTTGTGCCTGTGCATGTGAATGTGCAATGTCAAATTGACTATGGTAAGATTGGTAAACGACTTCATTATTTAAGAATAATATGTTCTTGACAGTTCACAAGTTGATCAGCAACTCGAACTATGAGGAAGAGCAAGAAAGAAACTTAATTAGCATGGTCTAAATTGAGTTTTGTTCTCATGATTATTCATTACAGTTGGAGAGATGTAGATATTAGACCATCAAACATGTTTACTCGCAGAGACAGTTTACCACCGCACCCTCACTCCCCCACACAAGTAAAACAGAAGTTCGCTAAAGGCTATTGCTAATGCGTTTGATGCTGAGTCTAGAGACCTAATATTCAAGGTTCATTTAAATGTCATTTTAGCCTTCGAAACTGATGTGCCTTGGCTGCGTACTTCAAAGGAGCTTAAAAGGGGAATATTGTTAACAAAAATTAGTGGTACTTTAATAAGAGGCCTTAGATATATACACATACACACAAAAATAATATTATAATAATTTAAAGTTGCCTTTTTTGTTCTGGCATATTAATGGTTTTGATGTAGTATTTTTAAAAGACACATAACCTTTAACTTTACATATTAATATGGTTATTAATAAAAGTAAGGATAAATTCTAGTTAATAAGATATTAGTCATTTGTTTGCAATATATTAACCCAGATGTTGTTGTTAAAACTTTATTTATTAATATACAGTTTGAGTTGTTTAATTCAAAGTTCTAAAATATTTCTAGTAAAAATTAGAAAGCTTTTTCTTTCTTTTTTTAAAGATAATTTTATTAAAAGTACTTCACAATCTTCATTATTATTTTGAAGTGAACTTGAAATCATTAAATTTACTATTAAAGTTTTTGAGGTCTCAAAATTTTGGGAGCCTAAAGCAAACTCTTTACTAGCCTTATCCTTGAGCCACCTCGGAATTAGAATTTGAATCCTAAGTATGGTAATCTCTGACTAACTGTTTGCAGTAAAAGTGAATAAAATGTTATTCACATTTAGCAATTTCTTGAAGGGGAGCTTGAGTAACGGGTAAAGTTATTGTCGTGTGAACAGGAGGTCACGGGTTCAAGCCTTGGAAACAGCCTCTTGCAGAAATACAAGGTAAGACCCTTCCCCGGACCCTGCGCATAGCGGGAGCTTTAGTGTATAAGGCATTTAGCAATGTCTTACAGGATTTAAATCTGCCTCAGAGAGTTAAAAATTGTATAAGGAATGACATCATAGGTGTTACATGCTTATGGTTTAAAGCACAAGGAAAAGAAGGCAAATACAAAAACGTGCCCTCTAACTTGGCTTTAGCTGGCATCTATGTCCTCCAACTTTGGATGCGCAAAAGTAGACATTTAAACTTGTATAAAGTTGAACAAGTAACTAGACACATGTGTCCTATGTGGTATCCTACATGACAATTTGCATCCTACGTGACGTCCTTCGTTTATAATACATTGACCTTTAATTGTTTACTAGATTTGCATTGACTTCTAAATAATGTCATTGACCTCTTAATTTATAGCAAAATGTATTCAAATCAGTTACCAGAAAGAAAAAAAAAAGAATTGTTGACCAACTGAGATAGTTTGATCTTGGACTATGGGTTAATTACATTAATCTTATTTTAATTAGATTACATTAACCTCGTGTATGCTTTGCTACCACTATATATATAATGCTAAACAAAACCTTTCTCCAAATCATTCCAAAGTTTATAATATTTTATTCTTTTAGAAAGTGTAGTAGTGAAAACAAAATAAGGCCAAAATTGTGATGAAGTCTGCTTTTTTTATTGCTTTGTTGCTGATCACCATGGGTTTGTTTCTCAATTCTTATTAGCCCATCATATACTATTTTATTTTTATTTTTATTTTTCATTGAAGCAATGGTAAAGTTATTTATGTGTGATCAATAGGTCACGTGTTTGAACTGATACTTGCGTCAAAATAGGCTACATATAGATCACAATTTCAAACTGTGAAATCAGTCACTGATAATTGCGTCAGGATAGGCTACATATATTCACAAATTCAAAATGTGAAATCAGTCACTGATACTTGCGTCAAGATAGGCTGCACATATTCTATACATTCCCTTAGGGGTGGGGGTGATTAATGATTAATTGTTATTTAGTTAATTTTTCTTTATATAGTTGCAGATATTCCATCCTTGAAGGTTGAAGCAATTCATGTATGTGATAATTCAAAGGATTGTGAAGCACATTGTCCCAGAACTCTAGCACCAGTTTGTGTTGTCGTAGGTGCATTTGTTGGTCCAAGAATAAGATGGAAGTTGCTACTAAACAAGGAGTGATAAATTCCAAAAATTGATGTATTTTAGTGTGTTTAATTTGATTGTATTGATGTGGACTCTGAGATCTTGATCTTGAATAATATATAATGTTGCATTTTTCTTATGAATGTCTACTGCCTGTTGGTTCTTTTCTTCGTTCATTTTGCTACTTTGTTATCGTTATTTTTCTATAAATTCTGTTTTGATTATACTTCTTTTGAGCCAAGGGTCTACCGAAAAACCTCTTTACCCTAGTAAGGGTAAGGTCTACATGCATCCTACCCTCCCAAGACCCTACTTATAGATTTACATTTTTCTTAACACATCAAATTGTGAACTATTAGTCTTATATATGCATCAAATTTGAGTTCGCTCCTATTGCTCTAGTGGCGGAGGCAGATTTTTCATCTAGAAAATTTATCATTTATAATATGTTACAAAAAAAATAACCTTATATATTCGGTGTGATTTTTCAGTGAGGAAGGTTTAAATGGAAATGGAATTAACTATGAACTTCGTCTATCAAAATGTCTTTTTATTATTTAACCCCCTTTTCCTCTCTAGTTACACCCTTGGATGGCTCTCAACACATGCTTGAATTAGTTTGGATGCTCTTTCAATGTCCTATACTATGCATCTTATGATGTCAAAAGGATTTTAGTTTTCCCTTTTTTAAAAAGCAATCGTTAGTAGGAAAGATATTTCCAAGCTATTTAGCTAGTTGAAGAGCATTTTTTAGCTAAATTGACTAACAATAAGGACTTTTTTAAACAATAAAAAAATGTAACGGGAGATAAAGTTGACTATTTTCCCAATAAATAACTAAGGGAAGAGACTCAAATATGCTATCGAACTATTAGAAATGGCTTATCTGTGTCATTCGTTATAAGTTTGGCTCATCTATGCCACTGTCTTTAAAAGTTTGGCTCATATATGCCACTGTCGTTACAGAAAGGTTTATTTGTGTCATTATTTTGTAACGGTGGTTTTGCAAAATTATTTTTGCCACATTATCTCTTATTAGAAGTCCACGTCACCAAATCTAAATCAACCACTATTACTTAAAATCAAAATTAAAAATTAGACCCTTTAAAATAAAACCCGACACAATTAGGGTCTGGTTTTTATTTTTAATGAGTCCGATTTTTATTTTTAATGAGTCTAATTTTTGTTTTAACGGTGTAAATCAAAAAAAAAAATTCTAATAGTTCGATGACATATTTGAGCCTTTTCCCAATAACTAATGTAGTAAATGAACCTTGTCTTAATGTTATAATTCATGAGACTACATTAATAACAAGTAGAATTTGTTTCGCCCCTATATAGTTATAGAGTATATCGCTGCAAATCAAAATGAATTAAAAGTTATAATAATTAGTTTCTACCGTAGTAATTCGTTGCTAAATAGATCAGCAATAGATTTTTTTTTTGCTATTTCATCATGAAATTTTTTGGTGCTAATTTCAATTGTTCTTTTAACAAATTTACTCCCTTGCTAATCATTATGAGTTTGTCCCTCTTTTTAACTCTCGTTAACCTAAATTATCACTCAGTAACTTTTTTTGTTTAATAGATTTGTTTTAAATATTTGTCGATAAATAGATCAGTGATAGATTTTCTATTTTATCATAAAATTTGTCCATCGGTAATTTCAGTTATCTTTATAATAATTTGGCTCATTGCTAATCATCGTGAGTTTGTACCTCTTTCTAACTCACTCTAGCCCTAATTAAGCCTCCACTATTTTTTCTGTTTCGTCACGCAATCTATATGTCACTATTTAATTATCTTCCTTTTATTTTTCACGGACGAAGCTAGAGTTCTAATTACATGTTTGGTATAACTCAGTAGGTTTGGTCAAAACTTTGCATTTGTGTTAAGAAAGCAATTTATTAAGTATAAATAATTTATCCAAGACTCAATAAGCTATCTTCTCTAGAATTCAAATATCATAAACTTAAAATTCTAAATCCCATATGTACTTCAAATATAAATGAATTATATTTTTGTTTATATCTTAAATGATAATTTAATTTGTTTTAAATATTTTCAGTTGCAGATATTCCATCCAGTAAGGTGTACTTAAGCATTGACAATTACCCAAAATATTAATATTGTAGTACAATCTTGTAAATGGGAGACAATATTTGAATCAAAGCCAAATAACAATTACCATTAATACTTATCTAAGTAAATAAAGAGGTGCCTTTTAAATACTCAACTTTCTTTAATTAAGTACTTTTCTAAAATTATTATCTAAAAAGGCCAAAAAAATTGACAAAAAAAGATAAATATAAATGTTAGCAATAGAGGATGCCACATCAATATGCCCATGCCCTCTTTAATAAATAGAATTTATATACATTCATGAGATTACATCAATAACTATGTGGTTTGCTTTTACCCCTATATAATGTTGTAGAGTAGAATACATTTCTCCAAATCAAAATCAATTAAAATATATAATTAATTAACTTATTCAGTAGAAATTGCAGTGCAAAAAAATGGGGAAAGCTCTTATGAAGTCTACAATATTTGTTGTTGCTTTGTTGCTAATCATTATGGGTAATTGTTCCTCATTTTTATCACCTCTCTCTAGCCTTAATTTATCGTTAGATAATTCGTTGTCAAAAAGTATTTTTTTTTTTTGATAATTAATCGCTAAATAGATCAGCCATAGACTTTTGCTATTTTTTCATGAAATTTTTATTCATCGCTAATTTCAGTTATTTTTTAAACAATTTGCCTTGTTGCTTATCATTATGATTTTTTTAATTTGTTGTTAAATATGATTTCCGATCCATTTTTTCTGTTTAATCACAATTCACACAACATGTCTGTCACTAATTCCAATTCTTTTTGCAGTATAAACTATTCAATTTTTCTTTCTTTTGTTTTTCGTGCATCCTCTCTTTATGTATGTATATATAAAAATTTGAGTGAGAAGCATACTAGACCAAGGATTGAAAAAAAAAAAAGAAGACGAATTTACATAAAACACAATAAGTTATTTTTTCTAGAAAACAAAAATTATGAACACAAAATCCTAAATCTGCTTATATATTTCAAATACGAATGAATTATATTTTACTTTATATGTGAAATGATGATTTAATTTGTTTAATTATTTTTAGTTGCAGATATTGCATCCAATATGGTGGCAGAAGAAATTCGGGTGAAATGTCATGATAAACGTGATTGTCCAGCTTATTGTTTCATTCCTGAGTGTATTTTTCATAGATGTTTTTGCATAGGATTGATGTCGGGGGGAAAATTTATTCGCACTTGATATTTACATTAACATGTATCAAATGTGGAATAAGTTTTAATGGTCAATGTATGACTCTTGTCATTTATGTTTCGATTTCCTAAATAGATATGGACTTCAAAACTCTTATGTTGAGTAATAGCATAATTACGCGATTCGCTAAATGAAATAATTTAGCAGCTACATATTTTTATGATTTTTTAAAGAGAGATGCAAGGTCAAAAAAATTGATGAGAATTTGTGTCACAAAATTTCATTAATCGCAGGGCTCTAAATAGCTGCATAAATAAAGAAGTAGATTCCTCGTTCAATACATATTAGGCTTCTATTAAAACTAAGAAACTGAATATTCTACTAAATCAATTATTAGATTCTTTTTTTTTTTTTTTTGGTCGAAAAGTTCAACCAAATATGTATTTACAAAGTTGCTAGTTCTTTAACCTCTAGAGCTAGTCCTCAGAAATAAACTTTACCTATCTAAACGAAAATAAACAACAGTCTAGATAGGATAACTATTCAGCTGACAAAGTAGTGCTGCCCATTTTGGTTGTTGATTCCCTCGAGTGTGCAATTGAATAACTAATTATTCTAGAATTTAGCTAAGGGTGTTGTTCAAAAATTTAATATGTATCTTTAAAAAGTAGTTTTGATCTATATATATAATATTATTTTCTATATACACAATATAACTTTTTGACGAAGGGTGTTCAATCGACCACCCTTTATAAATGGACTTTGAACCTAACTCAACACAAAATATAACTCAAAGGGAGGAGAATTACCCAGACAATATGAAGAGTTCCTGGTCTGATGTGGGACCATTTTCTTCAACACCCAGCCGTACGCCTAGATATTATCGGGGTATATTCACAACCTCCTGGGCGATAAGGGGCCTAACACTGGACCAATAGACCTGGTTCTGATACCATATTAAATAGATATTACGTCTAATTCAACTCCTAAGGCTAACTAGCTCAAAGAGAGGAGAGCAAGCCAATAGCATTTACTAATTAACAATTGTTAGTTTCATCATTGTATTTGACTAGAACTCTTTGGGAGAATAGCATTTACTGATAAGTGCCGTTTGTAACCACTTAATGTTTCATAACTAATTTCTGCATTACTCACACCTGCATAACTCTTACCAGTTACCGAATGACCCCATTTGCATTGAATTCTAATTAATGTCATTAACCACTTAATGTTAATAGCAAAATGTATTCAAATTAGTAACCCAAAAAAAACAAGTGCTGACCAACTGCTTCTATTGCTCTACCACTATATAATGCTAAGCAAGACCTTCCTCCTAATCATTCCAAAGTTAATATTTCATCTTTTAGAAAGTGAAGTAGTGACAAAAAAAATATGGCCAAAATTGTGATGAAATCTGCTTTTTTTGTGGCTTTGTTGCTGATCATCATGGGTTTGTTTCTCAATTCTTATTAACCATCATATGCTATTTTATTTTAATTTTTTTTGTTTTTCATTGTAATGTGAAGATGGAAGCCTTGGAGTAACAGTAAGTTGTTCTCATGTGATCTATAGATCATGAGTTAATTCGAGCTCTATAATCAACTCTAATGTTTGCGTCAGGGGTAGATTGTTACATTACAACCCTTTAGAGGGGACGCCGGATGCGCCAATCCCCGACATGAGCGAATCTACAATGTTGGTCATAGGTTCACATGAATCCAATAACTTTTGTCCAAAATCATGCTTTATATGAACCTAATTATTAATGTATAATATTAGTTTGGGTATATCAATTAATCATATATATGCGAAATGATGATTAAATATATTTGTCTAATTAAGTATTTCATATATGCAGTTGCAAATAATACTCCCATCGAGGCGATTGCTGGTTTGAAACACTGTAACAAATCTGGTGAATGTTTCAAAATTTGTAAAGTGCCAGCCATTTGTATTAGACATCAATGCATTTGCCTTAAAGAGTCAAAGATGTTTGAAGTGGATGGTGTGAAACCCAAGAATTGATGATGTCGGGATAAAAATTTATTCACACTCGATATTTACATTTACATATATCGGGTGTGGGATAAGTTTTTACTATCGTCCATCTATCGACTCTTGTCTATGTATGTTTCAATTTCTTAAATAAATGTGGAACTCAAAACTAGTATGTTAGAGTGATACATGTTGTCATAATTATGGTATTTGCTAAATTAAATGATACATACTTTAGCATTAATTTTTTTGACATGTTACCTTCGAGAACAAGTAACAATGAAAAAAAAAAAAAATCGATAATACTTGATTTGATTTGATGTTCAATTGAATCAACTGAACCAGACAGATAAAAATATACATAGTTAAAATTAATTAATTAATTATATATAAAACCCACAAGAACTGAATCAAATCGATAAAATTTTGGTTGAATATTAAAAAAACTCACTTTAATTGATTTAGTACCAAAAATTGAATCAAATCTGATCATGAACACCCCTATATGTATGTGTGTGTATATATAAATATATATAAATTCGAGTGAGAACTATACTAGATCTCGAAGGAAGTTAGAGTTCTAAATCACCAATTTAACTGAATTAAGTAGTTTTGGGCAAACCCTTGTATTTGCATTAAAAAAGAAATTTAGTACATAAATATTGAGGAAGAATTTATAAAATGTCTCAATTTGGAGAAGCTTAGACTAGAGGACTCAAAATCCTCATGTTAATAATTTCAATTGGAATTGGTATAGGAATGAAAATCCTCATGTTATAAAGGATTACCAGATATACCACAAAATATCTCCACCTATTCCTTCTAGTCAAGCCTCTCAATTTGTCATTATACTTCGAGAAGTAGAAAGAATTACAATCTTCGAGCTCTACAAGGATCAAAATCTCTGATTATATGAAAAATAGTACATGGACTCTGCCATCTCTTTCTATTCGCTTCCAGAGGTGCTTGCTTAAGTGGTCATTATCCGGGCAAAGGGATTGCAGCTAAACTAACGGAGGAAGGAGGAGGGGAAGGGGTGGTTCTTCATTTGAGAGAGTAAATAGAGTAGTGTCTGGCTTACGACAGTCTGACTTTTGTTCAACATCTCTTTCTTTCTATGCAAAACCCTTGTAGAAACAAAGTGACAGTTGATCTCAACTTTATCTAATTTAAAGTGCATCTACCTTCAAAATTCTATGTTGTTCTACATTTCGACAAGAAGATGAAAAAAACTTAAATCTATAAAAGAATGATAGCTCAGAGTATTTGGAAAAACTATAATGCTATGTCTGGCATCATTTGTGATCATGGAGGATCAACAAAGATAAAAATCCTATTCAAAATTTGATTTTGAATGTACTTCCTGGAGTCATCATATTATGCCTTTTTCTAGACTGTTTTTGTCCTGAGCTGGGGATCTATCGGAAACAACCTCTCTACCTCACTTCGGAGGTTGTCTACAGACGGCATACACTCTACCCTCCTCAGACCCCACTTTGTGGGAATACACTGGGTATGTTGTTGTTGTTGCTTGGAGTCATTGTATGACAAATTTTGAAAGACAAGATGCAAATAAAGATATGAGTACATCAAATTGAATACACTTCCTCAATATATCAAACAATAGATCGACTCTCAGGCCATTATGATATTCCACGAACTATTCAAAAGAATCAACCCTTTTATCTAGTAGGGTAATTTTTACTTTCAATAAATCAGGCATTTATTTCCCCCCCAAAAAAAAGGGTGATTTTTACAAACTCCTAGAACTTCACCTCAGATTACTTCATTGCTTATTGAATGACCTAGACATGAGGTTGGATTTTTGAAGTTAAATACATATGGTTATGCTAAAAGAGTAAAGGTAATCCAGAACCTAGTGATAGAAGAGGCATTATCAGTGAAGAGAATGATAACTTTATCCATTGTCTTTGGGAAATTTTTGGGCAATCAAACCAATTACATGGCAAAGTCTTTGGCACTGGAGTCTGGACTCTGGAGGTTGACATCAGTTGGTGTGTTCGAAATGATTTTTTTTTTGATAACCGTGGTATCCGGGCCAGTTTTTGCAAACTCGACTAATTCCACGGAATAACTGCCACCTCCCACCAGCAATAGGTACCAGGTAACTCTATCCATCAAGACTGGTGTGTTCAAAATAATATCAAGAAGTTAGAAGTGGAGATTGATTCCAAATTGCTAGTTACCCCTATAATCTATGGAACATAATGGAGAGTATCAAAAATAATCTGAATCGAATGGAAAGTTGGAGATCATTTTTCTGCAATAGGCACAAATGTTTCATATATCAAACACGTACAACATGAATAGAGAGTCGTTCTGGGCATAGACATGACATAACCATCCATCGTTATCATAGATGGACGTACATAGGGCTTAAAGAAAAACAAAAATCATAGACACGAATCATTGCGAAACATCTAGTCTCTGTCTGAACATGAAATGAGTTCGAGACATATCATGAAGCATGAGTTCATAGGATTCGGCATAACATGGGACTTGGGTCCATGGATCATAGCATTATAACTATATGTCTCCACCATTATTTTTGAAAGCTTAAACTGAAACCCTGTTTGTTGTATAGATTGAAGCCTATTTCAATCAAGGTTTACCTCTCCTAAAACCTTTTAAAAGGGGTGGTGAGTATACCTTCATTCTCAACAAGAATTGGCGAGTTCGAAAATCAAGAATAAATGTTTTAATTACCCCACAGTAAGTAGAACTCCTCAACGCGAATTCCCCAAATAAAAAAGTGTTTCTCTTTTTCTATTTTCGTCCGAGTCGCGAATTCAGGATTTCAATCCTGTTCTATCAACCAGTTATATTATACTTTCAATATTACAAGGTCATACAAACTACTTATCACAATTTTAGTAAATTTTTAACCCTAACATGATAACACAAAAACATCGATAACAATCAAATTGCACAAAAACAAAAGACATACTTCAACAAAATTAAAACAATCTAATAAACCAAACCATAAAATCTCCAACAATCTTTTAATACCCAAAAAAAAACATTAAATATCTCTAAAAACCAACAAAAAATAAATAAAAATTCCTTTTTTTTCTCTCCTTGCATGCAAAAGTCAATAATTTTTTGCTCACAACATCTCTTGTGACTTCCTCACGCATCTTTTCACCTTCTTCACAAACTCCGCCCTATTATCTCTCCATTCCTTCGCTGCATCAACGTTCGCTGGTGATTCATCGTTAGGACTCGAAAGCATCGATATTATACTCAACATGATACTTTCCACGGTATGCACAGGGGTCCAACGCTCACTAGCCAACTCATAAAATAACGGATCATCCCCTGGTGGATGAAGGATCGATATACAAACCCTACCATCAGGGTATACGTTAGGATGCCACATCTCCGTGGTGAATTTCACCGTTGGTGGACTGTTAGGGTAATCGATAGGGAAAATCATCGTAGCGTAGAATAATCCACCGTCGTATAATGTGTTTTCTGGACCCTGGATTGTGATACTCCACTCGAAAACGTTCTTCTCATCGACTAAACCGGCAGAAAATCCCTCGACCGCCTGCCGGTTTAGGTCTTTAAGTTGTTTTTGAAGAAGAAGAGCGGCTTGTGAAGAAGCCATTATTATTATTTTTGTGTGTATGTGTATAACAAACACCTAGAGAGAAAAAAGTTTTCGATTGGGATTGTTTGTGCATGGGTATATATAGGGATACTTTTTTCCTTTTTTTTGTATTTTTTTTATTGGATTTATTTTAGGAGTGAGAGGGAGTTCGTGAATAACTGGGATACGAAAGGTTGAAAAAAAGGAGAAATTATTGGTTGTGTTTTAATTTTTCCTAGTTTGTATTAAATTCTATTAATAATTAAACCTTTTTTGTTTTCCAAATTTGTGTTGGATTCTATATTGAGTTTTAATAGTGCATGCACGTGATTTTCCAAAAAAAAAAAAAAAAAAAAAACTACTCTCTAATTCGATTAGAGTTTTAAGAAATAAGGAAAGATTTTTGAGGTGTGATTTTATAGTATTTTGTATGGTTATGAAAAAAATAATTATATGTTGTTTAAAGTTAAAAGTATTTTTGTGTAAATCAAGAGTCTATTGGTCAATTATAGTCCTATTATTTATGTTGGTACATTGAATAAATAATAATCATATATGCATCATTTATGTTGATTTTATTCTTTGAATTAGAAGCAATAGTGATATATTTTAATGCATGTAAACACATTGGGAGACTACACTGAGATGGTTTAGACATCTGAAGAGAAATGTTTAGATGCACCACTAAGGAAATGTGAGAGGTTGGCTACAGTGAGTTTGAGGAGAAATAGAGATAGGCCGAAGAAGTACATGAAAGAGGTGCTTAGACAAGTTATGTCACACCTTCAACTTACCGAGGACATGGTGCTAGATAGGAGGATATGAGGGTCAATTATTAGAATAGAAGGTTAGTAGGTAACCGAGCGTTTGTCTAATTGTCAGTATAGTACTCTCCTATTATCTTATTCTTCAAATGTTTATTACCGTTGTTTTTATTACCTTTTGATTAGGTTATCGTATTATTTATTATTTGCAACTATTCTTCTATCATTTTTAGCATGGTCTCTTCACTACTATGTTCCCTTTTCATATTGTATTTTATATATGATCACACAAACTGAGGGTCTATTGAAAACAGTTTCTCTACCTTCATAAGGTAGAAGTAAAGTTGTGTACACACTACCTTCTCCAAACTCCACTTGTGGGACTACACTGTGTTTAACCAATAAGTTATGACCATACTTCTTTTGAAATTGCTAATATACATACAGCTTATAAATATCCGAATGCTCAATAAACTCCAATACTTCTCTTGAAATTACTAATATACACACAACACACACTACCCCTAAGGGGATAACTTATAAATAAAACAGTGTAATACATGACAATTAATACTAATACTAATACTAATATAACAGACCCTTGTGGTCCGGCCTTCCCCCGACCCTGCATATAGCAGGAGCTTTAGTGCACCGGGCTGCCTTTTTACTAATACTAATACTAATAATAGTACAAGCTTACAATCTACAACCTCCCTTTGTAGTTAAAGTTAAAGAGTCTATAAATCAACCTGTTGACAACGTACCAGCCCGGCAGTTCCTGCGTAGCATAGCCATCTCTCACTGCCTTTGTTCATATTCCATCTTATCCGGTTGACTGACAAAATTTTGGGAGGTAACTCTTCAAATTTCACGTTCGATCTTATTGGTTCTTCTTCATCAGCTAACGTTTTCTTGCTCGTGGTTTTTGTTTTTGTTTTGGATGTCTCAGATGCTAACTCGTCATCTGATCCTCCTGCAACGTTCGGATCATTGCCATAACATAGAGCTGCATGATGACAGGATGAACCATGCTAAGAATTGAGGTAGCAAAATTGGTAAATGAAAATCAGCAGAGCAGTTCAATATATTACCCAGGGGTTGTTCATCTGATTGCTCCATTGCTCGTTTCTCCTGATTGACACCATGTGGAGATCTCGGGATGGCATCACGCCACTGTTTCCCTGAGTAGATCATTCGGAAGGGAGTATTTGGCTCTGGAGTAACAATGCTGATACCCGATTCATCCCCGGAAAATGATCCACAGAGAAAATGTGGGGCACGATTTCTCATAGCATCGTTCTCCATTTTGCTAGCCATCTGAGTAGAATGGTAATATGAATAAGGTCTCTACTTGGACAAACATACAGGTTACATCCCAAACATACGGTTCTGGACTTTTTCTTTAATAAGTAAAAAATTCTGAACATGATTATATATACTGATACAAAGTCCCTACTTTTATTAAGGAAGTTGCTTTCCTTATTCTCAAGGAGCTTGTTTTCCAAAAGAAAATATTTTCCAAAAATTTTAACCAAACGAACACGAGAAAATAGGAAAATGTTTTCCTTCATACCAAACACACCCCTTGTGTTAGAACTAAGGCGGCAAGGCCATTAAAATGGAATCTTCAACAGACCTCTTTACAGTAACACAAATCATATAGTTACTTTGCTCTCATATCAATGAGAACAAGGGATTGATGACTGGATTGTAGGGGTAAAATTTTAACTAAAAGGAATAAGAAAAGGCTGATTACGGTACCACATCGAGAAATACTGTAGTTCCAGGCAAGTTAAATGAAAGCATAGATGATAGTGTGAATGGACAATTTATCTTTTGAAAAAATCCTCCTCAGGGGAAAACTGTATAGCTTTCATTTTATGTTTTACCATGAACTTCTTTAGTATAACTTTTCTATCCCTTTTTCAGATATCTATGACCACAGTAACAATGTCAAACAAACCATTCTGAATATTCGATATGAAGAAGAATATAGCAGGAAAAACCATAAAAAGAACAGATTTAACAAAAATCATCTTAACCAGTACACACCTGAAACCGAACAGCTGTACCATCTACCCCACAGTATGCAACCATGCCTAGAACTCGTAAAAAAAATTAGGGAAATGTATCAGGCTGGATCACAAGAATATAAGTTAGAATTCAAGGAAAATGTAACTTTATCTATCGATATCAAATATATATTTCAGACACACAATGCCCCCACCCACAACACCCGAGGCCTTAAGAGTTGAGCTGATCTTTCTTCTTCATCCAAGCTGGTTCACTATGCATAGAGAGTAAAGATTACATACCCTTGTCTTCTACCACCACCCCTCCTCAGCCCCCTTTAGTGAAAACACACGATGCCCCTTGTTTTGTCACAGAAATTCAGAGTCATTATGCAAACGCTTGTTTGATCACTCACGAATATCTCATTTTGATACTACTTATATCTATGTAAGCGGTAAGATCTTCACAGGATGGCAAAGGTAACGGATATTTGAAAAGTTGAAACCTGTTACTCGAGAAGCGTGCACACTCCATATCCCAAGTAGAGACCGAGTGCAACTATGGAATCCCTGTTGTTTAGTTCCAACTAAAAGATTTCCTGTGACAGGTGCATCATATGCAGCCTTCGGCAAGCTAAGGATCTTTAGTGTCCCATCATCACATGATATTACGATAAATCTATGAACATTAACAAATACAATTTGAGAGAGGCGTGAAAAGTAGATATCTAAATCAAATTTGTTAGCAGGATATGCTCACACCTAGGCTCTGGCAACCAGTCCGCACTGCATATATAAACTCCCTGGCCAACATTATACTCCCTCAAAGGATGGAAGGGATCCCTGTAAGAAATACAAGGTAGGATATTAAGTAAAAGAAAAATAGATACGTATGCATTCACACACAAAAAAAAACATATATACTAAAGGCAATACAACAAGTAACTGGTATGGGCTTTGCAACCTAAATTTTGCTTGAAAGTCCCGTAATAAAATCAATCCAACTGGCGACAACAGATTTCGTATAGCAGGGTTGACCATTGTGTTCTAGCCATATGTTTGCCTTAAGAAACTATGTAGCAAAAGGAACTAGAAAGTACCCTTCATTATCCTCACAATCCGAGGATAAACAATTTTCTAACAGTCAGTAGTCCATATCAATTACCAGCGCATGAGCATACAACCAAATAATGGTTTTTCATTAGAAACCACTGCAACGCAAGATAAAACAGGTATTCCATTGCTGAATACTGCTTGAGCTGCGCTATGTATAGTTCACATAAGTATGATGAGCCCTGGAAATTACATATATACAAACTAATCAAAATGAAGCATTTTTTTTTAAAAAAAATGGGTCTCTTCAAAGAAAAAAGGATGCACAGTGAATCACGGAAAAGACAAAAAGAACTTGCAATCTTATATTTAAAAAGCATTGACGTTCAAGAAACCAAGAAGACTGTGAGTGGGAATAAATACAGAAGAATGTGTATGGATTACTTCAAATCATTATGTATCTCTTCTGCTCTTGCTATTCTTTCAGCAGGATGAAAATGAGACGGTTTAATTACCAAGGGGAAAAATCGCAATGATAGAGACTATTAGAGGATGTAAAGCATATAGAGAAACAAGCTTACCTTAAGTCCCAAAATTTCAGCCCCTTGCAACCAGTTGTGATGATAATTTTTGCATTCCCGGAATCGCTGCATACAACATTGTATCAAGTAGGCAATCAGTGAACCAGACAAAATACAAGAAAATAGTTTGAAAAACTGAAATTCTTGAACCAATAAGAAAATAGTTGGCATCGAAAGATACACATCACAACAAAAAACTTCATGCTGATTCACCCTACAATCTTCATATTCCAACTTATGTTGAAACAAATTACAAGCCACAAAATAACTAGGCATACACAAAATGTACCAGTTACATAATAATGCAATTAATGCTGCTTTATGAAAATTAAAAGCTACATGGCCTTTATTTTACAGAAGTTCCCATATATATTGCTTTCGGAAAATGACTTCTAATAAGTTTAGCACCACAAACCTTTCCAAAGGTGCCCAGGAAAGTGCCCGAATAGGACCTGTATCTGCAGTGAAGCAAAGCAAAGGCCTTGTGTCTGCAGGCAAAAGGACTGTAACATGAAATCACAACTGTACAAACAGCACACTATAATATGACTTGAGAAAAGACTTTTGGCAAGGAAGAATGTGACTCAAAACGACTCAAAACTTTAAGCACAAAACAACATTCAAGTCATGTTGCAGAACCAGAAAGTGAAAAGAGGAATCAGAGAACAAAATAGCCACCTCATTAAGTTGAATCTCATGAAACCAAAGAAAAGCACAATACAGAAGTTAATTAATACCTTTAGATGAATTATTGGCCGAAAACTTCCACAAAGCAACCTATCCAAATGCACCTATCAGTTTTACAATGCTATATAGTAAAAGTTCAGCAGACCCACTCTCAACCTTTTGTAGGTACTAAAAACGCATTTCACATGAACAAGATATTGATTAGAGCTAATGAGATTATTATAGTTTGCAGCAGCAAGGCTTCAAGGGTATGAAATAAGTTCTAGACATATTGGACAAACAGACTCCAACAATTAAGATTTGAAACAGGTACTTGGGTTTAGGGATGCAACTGAATTTACCATTGCCTGTAGAACTATTTTGAAAAAGCAAAGGGAAACAAGAAGAATACCACTCCATCATGACATCCACCGAGAATCAAATCATGCGGAGGTGAAGCAGACCACTCCACTGTTAATGGAACGCTACAAGAGAGATGGAAAAAACGAGAGAGGTTAATTTAAGAGAGATTGAAAGATCATGTAGAAAGAGAAAATTCTATAAGCTTTACAGTAATAAAGAAATTGCACATTAAGGATAATGTTAAATTTGTAATACAGACAATTTAAAAGGTAAGAAGCAATCATGCCCAATACCCAATATGGGCTTTGTAAGATGAAAGTTATGTGGGAGTGAAAAACTACTAGCAAATAAGGTTATGCACATATCATACAAGATGACAAAGTTAATAGTGCAGAACGCTCAACCAATACAGAGAGATGCTGCTCGTACACTGTGAAGTTCAACACTTGTCTAAGTGCCAACTTTGAAGTCTACAACCCCATATCCATCACTATGCTGAATAATGATCTATTCAAATGGTACTGTTCCAAGAATTTTCCTGATCTTAGTTCACCACATGACACATAATCCCAACATCAACAAGACAAAAATTGTTAACAGTCAACAAGTCATAAAGAAAGGAATGCAATTGCAGAAAGTAAAACTTCTTAAAAATCATATGTACAAATCATAGTAAATATGTCACAGCAAAAACATTTTGAATCGTAAAACAGAACAGAAAGAGCAATTGAACTCTGAGCACCAAACTACCTTTGCCCATGACAGCCTGTGAGCATTGAACATCTGAATACAGGTTGCAGTTTCAGGAAACGAGGGTCAGTACCCTTCTTTTGAACAGAAGGATAAATAGCTTTAATTGTATGAGGAAAGGGAACCTCCCACCTGCATTAGACAATGAGGGTTATGAGATTGCATAATCATACAACATAGAAGACCAGGGCATTTATGGTGGGTGAAAGACGGAATGCAAGAAGCTGTACAAAACTAAAAGAAGTAACCATGAGGAAGAACTAGGTATGAAAAAAATCATGACTGCCTATACTTCCATATATGATTAATAAATTGGTCCATTTGGAGGTGTAACTGAATCAAAGTCATTTCCTCAGGCCAATACTTTTTAGGCCTTAAACATTTAATCAAAGATTTCCATGAAAGTTTTTTATAGAGCAAAAATTTAAAGGGAGAACTTACACTTCTAAAGCTCCATTTCCCAGTATCACAGCAAGATATCCCATTCTATGTCTGGAGACATCATACTGATTTAAAGGCCTCCATTTAACATCCCATGCTACTTTTCCATTGTGAGCTAAACATAACACCATTCTAGGTAGAGAAACATCCGTTGGTATGTGCGACATTACATGAGAACCGTTCTCATCAAACTGCGAGGAAACAATGCCATGGCTCTCAGGTGTTTGGGACATGTTGGGAGATTCTTCATTCATATCTTGCGTTAGCAAATCCAAGGTAGAATAATGAGTTTGGTTTTCCATCCTTTCCTTTTCCTTTTTTCTTCTCTTTGCGGAAGCACCTCTCTCATTGGACCCTGCTGAAACAAGAACATTGCTATCACATGTCTTGGAACTCACAACTGGAGACTCTTCAGCAACATCTTGTGTTAGCGGTGGAATCACACCAGACTTATCAGTTTGACCTTTCGATCTTGCCTTGTTTCTCACTCTTCTCCTCTTTGAAGCAGTAAGCGGAGAATCTAGAGATTCCGCATTAATAGATCTTTCTTGATTTTGCCCAAAATCTAGTTGGGCTTTAATCATATTTCCACAAGACAAATCTTCAGGAAGTTCTGTCGATTGCTGCGGGTACTCTATAGCAAGAGGTTGTAAATTGTAGTCGTCACAATCTCTATCACCTAAAGATTCAGTTACAGGTTTCTTTCTCGGTCTTCCTCTTGGTTTTCGAGGTCCGGATGCTTCTTCCTCAACTGCTTCACCAGGGTTCTTTCTTGGTCTTCCTCTTGGTTTTCGAGGTCCAGATGCTTCTTCCTTAACTGCTTCACCAGGGTTCTTTCTCGGTCTTCCTCTTGGTTTTTGAGGTCCAGATATTTCTCCCGTAGCTGCTTCACTTCTTGTCGAATTTCGATACGGCTTTTTGTTAGCCTGAGCTAAAAAGTCTTCTTTCACAATTAAATCTTTTTGAATGAGATCTAACAGACACCATATCTGAATTACACCTCTGCCTGTATATAGGACACCATTCTTGTGATATGATGAATCGGAAGGATGAGGAGCAATTGCGACAAACTACAAAATCAATTGAAAAAGCAAGAAATCCATATGGATCATTATCTGAGTAAGTGTGCTTGATATAGTTCCAAAAAAAAAAAAGAGCAGATACAGACATGACCTTTCTTGATAAAGTAAATCAACATGAGACATTCGGTACAGAGTGAGTAAAATTTATAATGGCAAAATAATTATGATGAAGTTCTAAGTTGCTCGGAGTCTTCACTTTCGGTGCGGCACCCGTATTGACAAGACATGGGTGTGGGTGTGGGTGTAGGTGTGGGATCCGTACCAGATTTGGTAAAACTGATTTTGGGTACTTTAACCAAAATCGACGGAGAAATTCAGGACAGATTCAATGATCTCTATAATCAAAACAAAATCTAAAGTCAAACTGAAGAAGATGGAATAGCTTGTATATATATCTAAATCTCCTCAGAAAACCTTGCAAGTTTTCCACATAATGTCTCATAATTTAGATATAACTATATTTTTAGCTATTTGAATTATTTTTTAGCTGAATCCCGACACGCACATCCATACCCCCGAATCTTAAAATTTAGATCATCAAGGGGTCCGACCTCTAGATCCCAACCCGTATTGGACACTTGTACCCGAGTTGCCCTCCCAAGAATTCTCCATGGGGCCGTTAAGACTATTCCGACATAATAACTTTTGATGAGTAAGCCATCGTAAATAAATGACACACCACACCAAAAACAGCTGCATTCCCATAAGTTTTTTTAAAACAATTAAAGGGAGGAAGAATCAAATAGTTCAGGGACAAATGCTACAAATCAAGCGAAATTCCCTGTGCTACTGTGACTCAAAGATAGGATCTATCAGTTCATTGTCCTCATTCTTTAACCAGACTTTCTCTTACATTGTTACCTTATTATGTTTCTTGAAAAATCAAGATTAGCTCTCATTCTCTGTAGTAATCAATTACATCTCAAATAAACAATAATGAATGTGGAATGTCTGCTCAGAATAGTCAAGTTTCAATGACAAATTTCAATATACAGTTCATCAATTAATATTCTCTCTACAACAAAAGAGAAGGTACCAGAAAAAGAATTGGACATGAGACAGACTTGTCCATTCGACATCATTGAATTTTTTTGTATTATTATTATTTTTGAGGAGGAGGATAAACAAAGGATCAAAAAGTAGATTTATAAGAGCAATACCTCACTTTTGATAGGAGCATCCCTATTTTCATAGGCTTGGGGACACCAGTCCATCCCCCACACTTGACCTCCAACATACATTACAAAATCTTTGCTGCAAAAGATACAATGTAGACGCCGGTCTAAATCATTTTGAAAACATATCTATAAATAAATTGATCAGTGTGTAACCAAAAGTACAACAAAGTCTTGTCCAAAATATTCAAGGGATCACAAGCGATGTCTGTAAAAGAACAATCGGGAGAAAATGGAAGCATGAAAGAAAGTAACAGTTTCAAAAATTCAATATTCAGAAAAACCATTCAATAACCAACTCTAGTACTATGAAACAACAAGGAGAGGAGAAGACTTCTGAAAACAGATAATTGATGGATTAAGGGATTCTGGATTAAGAAGTTATCTATCTCGCACATGCTGACGACACATTGCTTTTGTGTGAAGCAAGCAGCTGGAAAAATCAGAAGATAGAAAAGAGCGTGAAGCCAACTTGAAGGATCATTCCGTAGTGCATCATGTGGACAATATGGTTGGAAATGAACAATAGTTTCTTGAGGGGAAAAAGCAATGAATTTCTTTTTGTGAAGTATAGATGCATAGAAAACTTATGTGTGGTGTAGAGGTAATGTGTGGGGAAATCCAGCTGATCGTTTGGAACTTTTTGAAACCTTGATGCTGTAACTGTTGAGATTTTCTAGTTTGGATCTTTGGTACTTCTGCAGTAGCTTCTTGGTACTTTTCATTACTAAAATTATCTGACCTTATCAAAAAGAGACTTCTGAAACAATAACCAGAAACTTGTTGGTCAAAAGAAGGGATTGTTTTGATTGAAAGTCACAGGAACAATAACCGGAATTGTGGATAAAAGAGGAGGTGCTGCTGAAATGAATATTGCAAAGAAAGTTTTGCTGCCAAAATTTTCACCAGAAGAGACATGGCACCACCGGCAGTGACCGAAAAGGTCACTAGGAAAATGCACGGATTGTAGAATATAGAAAAGAAAGAAAGCTAAAGAGGGGCAGGATGCATAAGCCTACCTTCCATTAGGTGGAAGCTATGTAAACCTTTACCAAGATCATACCTTTTATTTTTTAGGGAAGGTAAAGATTTTATTGGAAAGTACCTAGAAGAGTACATCAGAGAACAAAATCATAACTTTTTTTTGAGAACTAGAACAAAATCATAGCTTTTTATTGACTGATGCAATAACAATGAACAATAAGAGCTCCACATTCTGAATGGTGAAACATGAACATCCGAGTCAATTTGCTAACGTATGACATCTGGATTATGTATGTTTCATGAACCCTTTTATAGTTTATTGACAGCTCACTTCCTTTGACATAAAGTTGCTAGCCAAGAAGGATTTTTCTCTAGAAGCTTACTAATATTTTTATTGTTTAGTTAGTCAATGAAATACAAAAAATAGGGAAGTGGAAAAAGAATAAAGAAAGGTAAAAAATCAGCAGTGAAAAGTATAAAAAAGAGACAAAAAATTATGAAGTTGCTTCAATTTGCCTTTTTCAATTAGAAGAAAAAACTTACCAGGATTCGAACCTCGCTAGCACGCCTCAACACACTTAAACTTCCACTTCAGAACCAACGCACCCATCAAACCTTTTGTTCTATAGTTGCTCGTCAATAAGTTATATCAATTTTTCAGTATTTTTCTATACGGTGCTCGTGAATAAGTTATATCAAGTTTTCAGTATTTTCTATATACATATATAAAGTTTTTGACAGGGTCAACTGGTGCTCGAGCATCCGATACTCTATACGTGGGTCCGCCAAACAAGTGTGAACCCTCCAAACAAGTGTGAACCCTCAACAACTAAGCCTCAGTTCCAAACAAGTGTGAATCCTCACTAACAACGTTACTACATTTAAACTTATCTTCTTTTCTTTTTATAACCGTGGTGTCTGGGCCAGCTTTGGCGCACCTCGACTATTTCATGGGATACCTGCCACCTCCCACCAGCAACAGGTAACTCTATCCATCAAGGCTAGAACAGATGGGAAGAAATCACCTAATGTTTTTGTCTCTGTTGGGAATTGAACCTGAGACCTCATGGTGCTCAACCTACATCATTGACCACTAAGCTACACTCTTGGGTGCTTCCGTTTAAACTTATCTATGTCAATATTATACAAAATAAAATAATAACTCTGCCTACCTCGATTCTTTGGGAACTGGCTGCTCATTCACCAAGTGCTTCTGCGACAAATCAGCTTATCTCATCAGAACTATCCAGAAAAAAGACAATAAATATTGAAAATATTCAGCAAAATGTCAAAAAAAAGTGTACCTTTGGAACTTCCGCAGAAGAGAATTGAGGCAAACTTATTTCACCAATCACATCTTTTCCTCTTGAAATCTCATTCTCACAAGCAAATTTAACTTCTCTTCTGGTGTAATTGAGATATCTCCACTCTCTGCATGTATCAAAATATTTTACATCACAAAAGTTCAAAATTCGGCGTATATGAGCAGAAAAAAAGAAGTAACTTTTGACTTACTCAGCTTGAAAAATCACATGAAATTAACAAATTTTCACATCACAAATACTCACTCTGTTCACTTCTACTTATCATGTTTTGCTTTACAAGAGTCAATTTAACTAATTTTCGAAGCTAAATCCAATTAGACTAATCCAATATTTTAAATATAAAATTTTAGATGTTCCAAAACTACATGAGAAATACATAAATTGCAATCATTCTTATGTTAATATGATAGAAAAAATCTATCTTTAAATACTGATCAAAATTCATATCTTTTGACTCACAACAAGAAAACGTGAAGTTCATACTCTTTTAACTCTGAAGAAGCGAAATTTGAAATTCATACTGTTTGACTCTCAAAAGCCGAAACTTAAAATTCATAAAGTTTGAATCTTGAGAAGCAAAATGTGAAATTCATACAGTTTAACGTTCGATAAGCAAAACGTGAAATTCATATAATTTGACTCTCGCGAAGCGCAATGTAAAATTCATACAATTTAACTCTCAAAAAGCAAAAGTTAAATTTCATACAGTTAGACTCTCAAAAGTGAAACATGAAACTCATACAGTTTGACTCTCAAGAAGTGAAACATGAATTTTCATAACTTTCGAGAAACAAAACTTGAAATTCATAAAGTTTGAATCTTGAGAAGCTAAACTAAAATTCACAGAGTTTGACTCTCTAGAAGCTAAACTGAAATTCATACTTGACTTTCAAAAAACCGAAACTTAAAATATATAAAGTTTGAATCTTCAGAAGCTAAATGTGAAATTCATACAATTAACTCTCAATAAACGTGAAATTCATACAGTGTAACTCTCATAAGCTAAAGATGAAAACAGTTTGACTCTCGATACGCTAAACATGAACAGTTTGACTCTCAAGAAACAAAACATGAAATTCATACAGTTTGACTCTCGAACAGCAAAACGTGAAATACATACAGTTTGACTCACGAAAAGCAAAACGTGAAATTCATACGGTATGAATTTCGAGGAGCGAAACAAAAATTTATATAATTTGACTCTCGAGAAACGAAACATAAAATTCATACAGTTCGAATCCAAGTAAAATGTGAATTTCATACAGTTTGACTCTCGAGAAACAAAATGTGAAATTCATACAGTTTAACTATCAATAAGCTAAACATGAAATTCATACGGTTTAACTCTCAATAAGCTAAACTTGAGCTTCATAAAGTTTGACTCTCGAAAAGCTAAACATGAACTTCATACAATTTGACTCTCGAAAAGCAAAACCTGAAATTCATAAAGTTTGACTCTCGAGAAGCTAAACATGAGTAGCTAAACATGAACTTCATACAATTTGACTCTCGAAAAGCAAAATCTGAAATTCATAAAATTTGACTCTCGGGAAGCTAAACATGAACTTCATCCAGTTTGACTCTCGAAAAGCAAGACCTGAAATTCATAAAGTTTGACTCTCAGGAAGCTAAACATGATTTTCATACAATTTGACTCTCGAAAAGAAAAACCTGAAATTCATAAAGTTTGACTCTCGAGAAGCTAAACATGAACTTCATACAATTTGACTCTTGAGAAACTAAACACGAAATTCATACAGTTCAACTCTCGAGAAGCTAAACGTGACAAGGAACGAAGTTCGTAATTCAAACGCAATTCAACTTTTTCGACTTACGTTAAGAATGTGATGGAAGAAGCAAACCGATTAAGCTCAACACTCTCATCATCCTCAATCTCCGCTACACCAGTGAGCTTACAAATCATATCAACAGCTTTAAAGTGATTCTCAACTGAATAATCGAACAACGATACTCCAATTCCCGACGAAGATTCATCGCCGGTACCTTTTTCCGGCGAACTGGCCGGAGATTCAGGAACAATTTTGGATTTTTGTGGTGATTTTCGCTTCTGCTTGCGGCGGTTCAATTCGCCGGCGATTGGAAGTTCGCCGGCGCCGTTAATTTCCATAACGGTGTAGAAAAGCGCGCGGGAGAAATTGGATTTTATTGGGGGAATTTTATGGCTACGGGGAATCGAACCCTCGTTGTGTTGAATTAATGTAACAAAGGGATTCGAGAGATTTATACTCTCCGTTTTATATTAGTTGTCCACTTTTTCTTTTACAGAGTTATTTTATTTAAAATTAAAGTGTTTTCTTTTGAAATGCGGAATTATATGAATAAGGGAGAAATTCCATAAAAGGAAAATTAATGATTTATATAAATCGCTTAGTAAGAAATATCTCGAAGAAATCTGTTTCTTAAGAAATCATAAATACGATTGATAGTTTTATTAATTTATTCTTCAAAAAGCTTTTTCAATAACTTTACAAATAACTTGGGAAACTTTTAAGAAATATCAGTTGTTGGGATAAAGTGGAGAAATTGTAATTAATTCTACTATAATTTAGTAAGTGGAGAAATAATTTATGAATTATTTTATAGTAACATGGACAGCTAATATGTGACGGAGAGAGTATTCTTTTCGATAGTCAAAAATAAATGAATACAAATGGGTAATATGGACTGCTAATTTTCCCTCTTACATTAATTGGCTAATAATATTTGCGTTGGGCGTTGAAGATACCGATGGAGAATCATGCTTCAAAAACTAGTTATTGAGTTGTGGAGAGTTGGAGGCTATATTAAGTGTCAATTTAGCTCTTTGTTAAACTGCTGTCGGATTGAAATCTCATATTTTACAATAGGATTGTAACAAATTATTACGTTCGGTATTTATCGTCCTCAACGATATTTTGCGCTAATCGTTAGATCCTTTCTAGCCCAGACTAATATATATGTTGGGCCTTCAGGATGTCTTGGGCCTTTAAGATGTATTGGGCCATCAAATCACAACCGAGGGAGAATCACGCTTCAAAAACTAAACCAATTTTAGCTTCGGACCAACACCGCAATATCGGGGTTACCATCCAAGACATCATGAGGATCATGAAGGATGGTGGGTGACTTTGATACCATTGATACAACTCATAGAGAACCACACACCAAAATCTAGCTATAAACGCGGCTCGCATCATCTCTCCATTGAACAGATGTGGGACTCATGTCTTATACGATCATAATAGTCCACTCTTCGTAGAAATATACTTCGTAGTATCCCATGTTAAAGTATGAATGCAATAAAAGGGCAGTCCGGTGCACTAAAGCTACCGCTATGTGCGGTGTCCGGGGAAGGGCCCCACCACAAGGGTGTATTGTACGCAGCCTTACCTTGCATTTCTGCCAGAGGCTGTTTCCAAGGCTTGAACCCATGACCTCCTGGTCACATGGCAGCAACTTTACCAGTTACTCCAAGGCTCCCCTTCGAAGTATGAATACAATATATAAATATATATCTAACATGTGGTATGATAACATCAAGATTGAATCTTTCGAAAAGTGTTCTCTTTCAAATAGAATCTTTTCAGAGAAAGATTATAAAATTATTTAAGTAATGCTAAACTGACTTTATGCACTAATTAGCTAGATATTTTAATTTGTAGAATAATTAAGAAATTAAAATTACATAAAAATAATAAAACCATAGTGAATGAAATTGATCACACATTCCATCCCATAAAAAGCCTATTCTGGCCAAAAGGGGAAAATATTTTGCCCTTAAATGCATGGTACAATTTGACCAAGAAAAAAGCTGAAAATTAAAAAAAACTCTTACATTTGTCAACAAGCAAAACCAAGTTTAATTTCAAGATTAAATACTCTTAATTTCCCTCACAAACACTGGCAAACCACCACAAAATGAGGCGGTTAGGCCAGGAGAGAATCGAGGGATGTGGTGTGATGGATGAGCCAATTTGACGTTAAATCGACGAAGGAATGAAAGGGCCACACTTTTAAGCTCAACAAGAGCCATTTCTTTCCCCAAACATATCCTAATTCCAGCTTGAAAAACTGGATACTTAAAAGGATTTTCTTGGGAAAAAACCCCGCCTTTATTAATCCATCGCTCTGGCTTGAATTTTAAATAATCAACACCCCATAATTCCTCCATTCTTCCCATAGCATAAGGATGATAAGTAACCCTAGTACCTTTTTTAACAAAAGTTCCATCAGGTAAAAAATCATCTTCTAAACAAAACTTTGAATCAAATTGGATTGGAGGGTAAAGTCTCATACTCTCACAAATACTTGCTTGCAAATAATGAAGCTCTTTCAATTTTTCACAACTTGTGAGTTCTTGATTTGTTCCAAGAACTTCATTTGCTTCTTCTCTAATTTTCTCAGCTACTCGTGGATTCTTCGCGAGTAGCCAAAACAAGCTTGTAGATGCAGATGCCACGGTGTCTCGTCCAGCTAAGAGGAAACTAATCACGATATCTCTTAAGTAAGTCTCATTGATAGTATCATCTTGCATGAATCTTGATAGAAGATCCCTATGATTCGAAAACCCTAATTTTCGACGTTGCCTAATGACTTCTTGTGCTAGTATGTTGATCAATTTGATGGCTTTTTTCAACTTCCTTTCACTCCCTATGTTGAACAATCTCTTGATTTTCCAAACAATTGGAGACACATGCATAGCTCTTTTAGCTGATAATTGTGATGCCAAGTCAAATGAGTTAGCAAATTGTGAAATTGGAAGTGACAACTCCAAACACTTTGGATCCAAACCAAAGGAAAATCTACAAATACTATCAAAAGAAAATCTCCTAAAAACATCTTGTAAATCCAAAATCTCATCTTTCTTAGCTACACAAGCTAATAATGGGAGAAGTCTATTTTGGATTTCATTGTTGATTACTTCAAATGCATATGATTTTATGGACATTCGTCCAAGTTCAAGACTAGCCATTTTCCTCTGAAATCTCCATAAATCACCATCCACGTTGAAGATACCTCTACCAAGAAAATCACCTAAGATTGTTGAGAAATTTTTCCCTTTTGGGAAATTCTCAAATCTTGTTTTGAGCATGTACTCAACGTTTTCAGGATTCGCAGTAATGGTGTTGCCAAGAACATGTATGTGAATGGTTCTAGTAGGTGAATTTTTGAGAAGATGAGTATACCAATCACACAAATTTGTGAATTGAGGATACCAACTTGACGTAATGTAACATTGACAAATTTCACATTTGCACAAAAACAAAAACTTTAGTCTCACAAAATAGCAAAGGAGAAATAAGAAGAAGGAAAAAGAGATGATAAAGAGAAAAAAGATAAAGAAATTAGTAGTAGAGGCCATGGATGATGAAAATAGAGAACCAAATGGAGAAGAAAGGGAGATATATATAAATTATCAACTTGATCTACACTATTGTAATAAGATAGATTTTCAATAAAATATCATACTTACATGACTAATATGATGCAATACCATATTATTATATACTAAGAGGTCTACTCAAGATTCTCCACCAACTATTCTAGAAAAGACTATACATATAATAATAGAACAAGAAAAACAATAGCACCCCTCCCACCAAATGGAAAAATGAAATTAGTATCTGATCATTTAAAAGATAATTATAAGTAAGCGTTTATAAAGATCACAGGATTAATATTTTCATGAAAACTAAGATATGGATATGAAAATGAAATACAAATGTATGCAAAAGTTCATTACTAGTGTAGAACAGCAACAATAACAAGCTCCACAAGTGGAATCAAAGGAGAAAGGTATGTACATAGTCTACTCCTACCTTGTCAAGGCAAAGAATTGTTTTCATATATATATATATATGTATATACCCTCGGCTCAAGTAAAATCAGTTAAAGCATGATATTAATGCGCACATCTTCTTTTTTTAAAAAAATAATAACCACTAATGGAAGCACGTGCTATTATTGATTGTAGTAAGTTTTTCTAGAAAAATAAAATATTAGGCAGTACACTCAGCAAGTGCGGCATATTCTTTAAAGTCTAATATAACCTAAAAAAGTTAAGCAGAGTACTATTGTTTATACTTTTTTCCTAGGAATTTTTAGTATAGTCTACTCAATCACACTTGTCCTTTGTCTCATGTCCCATAAGTAATTATATACTCCTTTCATTTTTATTTATTTGTCTTAGTTTGATTTAGCACGAAATTTAAAATTATATAAAAAATAAATAAATAAATAAATATTGTAATCTTGAATTAAAAATTTATATAACAAAATAAAAAGTACTATTGTTAAACGTATTTTGATTTTGCTCCACAAAGCATGCACTATTGTTTCCTCGATAGTCGATACCCAATTTTTTGTTGCGACGCTTGTTAGTTTCTAATATAATTTTTATTACTATCAAACAGAACTATATCTAACATATAACAACTATCCTTCGAATTTGTTACTACAAAAAAAAATTAGCTATAAAATTTATCGCTAAATAGTCTGCAGCTAACAGTTTTTGTTTAGCAACATAAATCATTCGTCGCTAACATGATCTCAAACATGTCATGTAGTTTCAATAAGGATTGTCACCAAGAATAAAATGAGAATGTTGCAATTAAGGAGTCACTAAATATGAAAAGTGAACGTTCTTATTAAGATATATAAATTAAAACGAATGAAATAATTTAGTTTCGACCACCATTTAGCTAGAAATTTCTTAACTACACGGCAGTATTTAGCTATAGTACTTGATTTATCAATGACAAGTAGGTATAACTAACTTCTAGAATGATTATGGGTCCAATATATTTCACACGAACAACTTTGTGATAACAAAAATGGCGTTGTCCACTTGATCGAAAATAAAAGATCGATACGAGAAGTCGATGTTCTAAAAAACGAAAAACATTATAATAGATTTTTCTTATTCGTATTAAAACAATAGTCACACCAAGGACAACTATTGTTCTTTTCATTTTTTCACTTGTTGGAAATGTTTGAGGACGATATATAAGAAGTATAAGAAAAATTACACTTTATAGGGTACTATTTAAGGTTAAAATTTACTCGTATCGAGTATTTACATCAAATACATACAGTTTAATAATAAAATATATAATTTTTAATTCACAGGAATCCAATTAACTTTTATTTAGACCCAATATACATGTTAGAAAAACTACTAAATAGTTGGTTGTGAATCTTGTTATATCATATATTAATTTCACGTCGTTATAAGAATTCATAAATTTTAAATCCTAAATGTACGCTTCAGGCTTGATAGATATGTATATACCTGTGGCTATATATAGATGATGATTATTTTTAGGAAAGGGATTGAAGAACACATTTAAAAGCATGTTTATTTGTTGGGTAGAACAGGTAGAAGGTCTATCATGTTGTTTGGTAAAATTATCTTATAGCTCATAGTTTACATTCTTGATTATATTGTTAATCCCACTCAAAAAGCCAAAAAAAAAAAAGTTTAAACCAATTCAATAGCAGATAATAATCAACAGTCTTGGGTTTGAGCCTTAAAATTGAAGAAATTTTTGAGAAGGAACGTTTCTTCCTTCAGTAGGCTTTATACAAAGATAAAGAATTAGTTGGTCCTTCAGGGTGGTACAGTTTGGTCGGTGCATCTATTTCGGATGACGCATGTTCCTCATCTCTACCTGATCGAGAAGTAAGTTCGTAAGATCAAAATTCAAAGGAATTGACGAGGACCTACCCAAGCTATGTTGAAATTATTTGTAGTCATGATTGTTATCATAATTCAAGAAAAAACTTTGAACTAAAAGGATGATCATCCCGATATTAAATATCAGAGGCAAAAAAAATATTTTAAACCAAAAAATACTAGGTAAATTTGTAAATTTTACTTTGATATGAATTGGTAAGTAATCACTCATAGAGATAGCTCAATTGAAAACCACCCCCTCACCTTCCACCCAATATCTAACAATGTTAATTCTCAATTGAAGGGGTGTAATTACTTATTTTATTCATGTCTTTATTTTATAGAGGCAATCATGGACTAATAGACCATTAGTCAAATTTAATTAGAAGTCCCCTAATTAATTAGTGAAATTTTTGAAATTAAAATCAACCAACTTGCATTACTATAAAACTTTCTAATCAATGGTTGTTATTTTATTTTATTGCTATATTTCTTTCTTTAAACAAATTGTAATGTATCTGTCATCTTCAATTTGTATATATCAAATTAAAAAAAAACTTGGACTTTGTGTTGCATTCTTGAAATAAGGAGAATAACACTTTTGGTCGCTCAGTTGGTAAATTCTGATTTTGATTCTTGCGATATATGATCCGACACCTTCAATTTATTAAAATGTTTTTTTTTATCTATTTATGTAGGAGATATGTCATATTTGAACTACGTTTTGAAGTATATTACTCAGTATGAAATACGCAACATTACAAGTTTAACATAACACACAAGTAAGTAAAAGATAGAACAATCAGCAATTTCAATAATTTGTTAATATTCATAAGCAAAAGGGATCACAGGTGCATGTTTCAAGTAATTGAAGGTTAACTGTACTGAATTAGAAATCATAAGCACTAAAATTAGAATTTATCAATAATTAAGGGACCAAAAATGCTATTAATAAAACAACCCAACTTGTCTTTAATCTATATATTAACACAATATAATTATTTATAATAAAATAAAAACATAATTTTAACCTCCTCTTAAAAAATTGTTGAATTATAGAACCTTAATTAGAATATTCAGACTAAAGTATGTAGTTTATTAAATTTCAGGAGGGATGATGTCAACAAATGATTGGTTTAGTTTAATGAAAAACTATATAATATAATTGTAAAAACGTGCTACGTGATCCCTAGAAAAAAGAGTATTATCAATGTGCCTAGCAAATTTTCATTTTTAATTTTGGACGAGTCATCATGGTCTTACCACTCGGTCCCCGATGGCCAAGTGGGGGATTCGGTATAGCAGCTCAGGTTCGTTTTCGCTGCGTATTCCCACTGAACTGGACACATGTTAGCTGTAGGAAGTGTATGATTCCGAAAGTGACTTCGGTTTGCCAATTCAGACTCAACTCCTCGCTTTTGCATTAGCGGACCGTCTCATTTTTAATTCAGTTTATTTTATTTCGTTCAAATTCAATTCAATTCGCCTATTTAATATCACTACTTTTATAGAATAATATCACGACAAAATCAACTTAAGTATAGTTATATTGGAATTGGATCCTTTTGGAAATCATCACTAATACGATCGACCTATATATATATAAAGAAAAATATGTGTCATTTAGTTGAGCCTAGAAGACTTTATATAGTAGTAAGATAATAACCATTCATAAATGTTACTATTTGTTAAATTATTATGAAATTCATAATTAAAGTAGTTAATTATTGCTAGACTTATTATTATCATTGTCTTTTTAATAGTGAAGAATAGTTCCTAAAGGAAGAAATTTGTTTATTTCTCATGTAGTCCTAAAGAGTTGTGAGTGAAACTACATAATTCTTTTTGATTTTTCATTTAGTATTCTGTATTCGTAAGAGTTCAGCTAAATTTGGATTTGCACATTGCAAGATCCATTTTTGGGTGTGACGCTCTCAATAGAATTTTTTTTCATTTTCAAGAGCTCGAAATCGAGACCTCTGATTAAAGGCAGAGGGATCTCCGACAACACATAATTAAAAACCCTTGAAGGGACAAAAGATGTAACAAAATTTTTTTAAAAAAATATACATAACCCCTTAATTAATTAATCATAAGACAGATGAATCCAAAATCCGCATGTAATTGTCCAGCTTCCAAATTAAAAAAGAAACGATAAAACTATATATATTTGATATTTGATATTTCTATATTAATCAAACTCAAATTACAAAAATGTTAGATTCTTTTTTCTGGAATTATGTACAATCATGACCAAATGTTGGTTCCCCACAGAATTTAGTGAAGTTGGAACTTTTTTAATTTTAAATTAAAAAAAGAAACCCAATAAGAGATGCTTTTGGAAGGATTAAATTGTATTTTCTAGCAAACAGTATCGTGGCATATGTCATGACTCATGAATGAAGTATAAGATATAAATACTTTAGTGAAAAGCAAATTAGAGTTTTTTCAAAATTCCGAGGATTATGGTGGGATGAATATGATTCATTCATTTTTAATTAAAAGTTTCAGACTCGAGCTTTCAGAATGAAATAAATTCTAATAGAAAACACTTCTTCTTTTACTATGCCTTATGCAACACGAACTCGATTAAATAAGGACTCCATAGAAGATATCAAACATCGAGTAATTAGAAACAAAAAGAAATAAAAGTTCCTCGAGAATAATTTCAATCCACACGAGTGCATGTGGTAATATATTGAAGAATTCGAACAACATAAGTTGCCTACTAATATTATGCTTCTCATTTTCATAAATCAAGAATTATGATCTTCATATATGTCAGGAGTTTCATTTATTTTTTTAAAAAAATTCTTTATTGAACTCGTGTATAATTAAACTATTATATAAATTAAAACATAGAGAATATTATTTGCTTGGAAATGACAAAAATGACTAGGAAAAAATGAGGCACATATATCTAGTTTTGAAAAATATAAACATTAGTACTTTGCTTTACTTTTTTAAGGTTATATTATTGACTTTAAAGGAACATGATAATATGCCCCCGTCAATAATAAATAGCACTTGCTGAGTGTACTGCCTAATATTTTTCTAAAAATAATGAAGAATAATACCACGTGCTTCCATTAGTAGTTTATTAAAAAAAAAAAAGCATTAATCGTGTTCTAGCTGATTTAAATTTAATTTATATGTACTGATAACAAATAACCTTTTGCAATATCATTATATTTTTTAATATTTGTGCCTTATTTTTCATGTTATTGATGATCTCGTTAATGATTACTTATATTTATCTTTTAGGTGACTAGATACACTACCAACAATTTATTTCTTCTTTTGGTGAGAGGGGTGCTATATTTTTTTAATTTTCTTTTTCTTGTTCTATTATTAATTTGTGTATTATTTTACAGTAGAATAGTAGGTGGAGAACCACTTAGTATATAATATGATGTTGCAACATGTTAATTAGTCATGTAAGTATGGTTTATGAAAATGTATTCTAGATCAAGTTGATCATTCAAATATATATATATATATATCTCCTTTTCTTCTCCAATTGTTTTTCTATTTTCATCATCCATGGCCTCTACTACTAATTTCTTTATCTTTTTTCTCTTTATCATCTCTTTTTCCTTCTTCTTATTTCTCCTTTGCTATTTTGTGAGACTAAAGTTTTTGTTTTTGTGCAAATGTGAAATTTGTCAATGTTACATTATGTCAAGTTGGTATCCTCAATTCACAAATTTGTGTGATTGGTATACTCATCTTCTCAAAAATTCACCTACTAGAACCATTCACATACATGTTCTTGGCAACACCATTACTGCGAACCCTGAAAACGTTGAGTACATGCTCAAAACAAGATTTGAGAATTTCCCAAAAGGGAAAAATTTCTCAACAATCTTAGGTGATTTTCTTGGTAGAGGTATCTTCAACGTGGATGGTGATTTATGGAGATTTCAGAGGAGAATGGCTAGTCTTGAACTTGGACGAATGTCCATAAGATCATATGCATTTGAAGTAATCAACAATGAAATCCAAAATAGACTTCTCCCATTATTAGCTTGTGTAGCTAATAAAAATGAGAATTTGGATTTACAAGATGTTTTTAGGAGATTTTCTTTTGATAGTATTTGTAGATTTTCCTTTGGTTTGGATCCAAAGTGTTTGGAGTTGTCACTTCCAATTTCACAATTTGCTAACTCATTTGACTTGGCATCACAATTATCAGCTAAAAGAGCTATGCATGTGTCTCCAATTGTTTGGAAAATCAAGAGATTGTTCAACATAGGGAGTGAAAGGAAGTTGAAAAAAGCCATCAAATTGATCAACATACTAGCACAAGAAGTCATTAGGCAACGTCGAAAATTAGGGTTTTCGAATCATAGGGATCTTCTATCAAGATTCATGCAAGATGATACTATCAATGAGACTTACTTAAGAGATATCGTGATTAGTTTCCTCTTAGCTGGACGAGACACCGTGGCATCTGCATCTACAAGCTTGTTTTGGCTACTCGCGAAGAATCCACGAGTAGCTGAGAAAATTAGAGAAGAAGCAAATGAGGTTCTTGGAACAAATCAACAACTCACAAGTTGTGAACAATTGAGAGATCTTCATTATTTGCAAGCAAGTATTTATGAGAGTATGAGACTTTACCCTCCAATTCAATTTGATTCAAAGTTTTGTTTGGAAGATGATTTTTTACCTGATGGAACTTTTGTTAAAAAGGGTACTAGGGTTACTTATCATCCTTATGCTATGGGAAGAATGGAGGAATTATGGGGCGCTGATTATTTAGAATTCAAGCCAGAGCGATGGATTAATAAAGATGGTGTTTTTTCCCAAGAAAACCCTTATAAGTATCCAGTTTTTCAAGCTGGAATTAGGGTGTGTTTGGGTAAAGAAATGGCTTTTGTTGAGCTTAAAAGTGTGGTTCTTTCATTCCTAGGTCGATTTGACGTCGAATTAGCTCATCCATCACATCACAACCCTCGATTCTCTCCTGGTTTGACCGCCTCGTTTCGTGACGGTTTGCCAGTGTTTGTGAGAGAAATTAAGAGTACTACTTAATTAATATTGAAAACTTGCTTTTGCTTGTTTGACAAATGTATTTATTTTTTTTTTGGTGAAATTGTACCATTCAGTATGGCACTATATTTCCCCCTTTTTGGCCAGAATTGGCTTTTTAGTTTTTATGGGATGGCATGTATGATCAATTTCAGATTCTACTTATCTATGTAACTTTTTTTTTTTTTTTGTATAAAATTTCTAGCTATGAAGAAGAAGATGGTCATTTTGTCTTTCTATTTGCAGTATATGATTCAGTTTATCACAGAAGTTAAATAGTATTCCCTCTGTCCCATTTTATATGAAATGATTTGAAGAATGAATTAATTTTCAATTATCTAATTATGAATTAATTTCAAATTATCTAATTCATAAACTTCAAATCATGAATTTCGCTTCTAGTCTGGTCTGATAAATGAAAAAAAAAAAAAAAAAACCAAATCATGAATTATGCTTCTGATCTGGTTTGATAAATAAATTAAAGTCTTAATCCTATAAAGAAAAAAATTAGGACAACAGACAATTAATCTAATGTCTAACTTAATAAATTAAAAACAAGATAAAGTTGTGTTTGCTATTTTTTATAGTTATCAAACTCAAATTACAAAAATGTTAGATTCTGCTTTCTTAAATATTTATTTTGTATATATATAGTACAATCATGACCTAATGGTGGTTCCCCACAAAATTTAGTGAAGTCAAACTTTTTTAATAAATAAAATAAAAACAATAAGAAATGCTTTGGGGAGGATGTAACCCGAATTGATTTTTGAGAAATCTTGTTAAAATACTTTTAAAAGATTTTTTTTGTTTGATATGTTATATATAATCATAATAAAGAAAAAAAAAATTATTCGGTATTAAAAATTTATAAAAGAACAAATAAAGCAATTAAAACTTAATAAGAATTGGGCGGATTGAGTTATAACCCATTGCCTAACCCGTTTTGACCCAACCCATTTTGACCCAAACAAATTTGGATCGGATTGGGTCTTGACCCGTTTTGACTAGCCCAAATTTGACCCAACCCGCCCAATTGCCACCCCTGCATGAAACATGCGAATGTATCTCTGTGCATATGTATTATAGTAAAAAAGATGTAATTTTTTGTTCATGATACATATGAATGCATCTACATGCTCATGTAACAAATTTATCAATTCTTTATATATTTAATAAGTTAGTACATGTTTATGATACATATGAATATCTATGCACGCAACTGTATTGCTCTTGATATCAAAGTCCATCAATTTTTATGTATCAAAATCATTTTATCAAAATGAATTAATGTATCAATCACAAGTATCAAGTATACATGCATCAGACATATATATCAGATAAACGTATTTGATACATATCAAGATATTGTGTTTTCTTCCCATAATGTAAGGATGATACATATATTTGAAGTCTAATATATGAGATATATGTATCATACATATGTATCAATATATATGTCATATGTATGTATCAGAGATTCTCTCCCATGATTTACTCCCCAAATTGTAAATTGCAAATGATAAGATCTGATGAAAAAAATTTAATTTGAATTTTTTCTGTTTTAGATATTTTATAGATTCTCTCTCATGATTTACTCTCCTAAATAAATGCAATTATGTTACTTTCTTATTTAACTAACCGATTAGTTTAAAATGTATCACAGACGATATGTATCAAGGATTAAAATATGTATCACAAATATGATTTCTGAGATTTTATGTAATTGGGCAAAATTATGGTAAAAAATATTATTAGCTCATTAACTTATAGGATTTGTGTAAATTACTCTAATATAAGTCTTTAAAAGTATTTTTTTAAAAAAATTATTTTACTCAAACACGACAAAAATACTTAAAAGCAATTTTGAATTAAAAGCACTTAAAATAAGTCACTCCAAATAGGCTCTAAGCTATCAAAACAATGAACTAGCTAGGGTAAAGTGTACGCAGACCTTACTTCTACCTCGGTGAGAAGCTCCTCTTTCATTCACTCTTATTATATAGAGTAATAATCATCTCAAAGATTGTAAGTGAAAGTGATGTCAATCTTCCATGGCAGATTCAAAGCAGCAGCGGAGAACATTTTTCAAATTAAAAAACTAAAACAACCTTAAAAAAGGAAAAATAGAGGGAGATCTTACCTGGTAGCTGTAGAAGCAGCAGATTTAAGCTGAAAATCAAAGCAAAACACCTAGGAGAAGATGATGATGAACAGAGGAAGAGCAAAGAGACGAGTGAGGAGGAGGTGAAATGGTTTTTTTTTTTTAATTTGGGCATACAGATAGACACAAGTAAATACAGGTGTTGCCACGAAGTAGTAGACAATCAAGATGAAGTTACAGAAATACCCTCGGCTGACCCCAAGCTCCTCTCTCATTCACTCTTATTATATAGGGTAATAATACTTTATAGTGAAAGCTAATTAGAGCTTTGCGATCACCAAAAATTATAGTGAGATGGATATGATTCGTCTATTCTGAATCAAAGATTTTTTATTCAAACTTGGGATGATTATTGGGTGATTTAGTTCGGTTTTTGCACTTAATAGTTTGGCTTATCAGTTATTGGTTTATATATGTGCTAAGCTGCTATCGAACCAGATATAAAATATAAGTTGATTCGATTCAGCTTAATGTTTATTCATTGGTTATTGGTTAATCGATTTATCTGATATAAAAATTGAAACCAAAGGATTATCTTCTATGTACTCCACCAGTGACTTCTCGTCCACCTCCTGAATCCATCGGATGCCATTGTCGTTGCCGCCAAAGAATACAGTTGGTAGGTCGTGACCATGGTAGTTGGGATGAGCAGCGAACAAAGACAGATGTTCTGGGGCAAAATGATTTAGAGTGAAGTAGTATTATTGGTTGAAGGCGCATGAGTAAAACGAGTTATCGTTTAATCCGATATAAAAATAAGACAATCCATTATTAAATCGACAACTCATTATTTATAAATAAAGCTCCTCTAGAATACAAGAGAGAATAAACTCAATCCCCATAATTAATTGAAGTTGAAATAATGTCCATGTACATCTTATCTCATTAATTAATTATCATAAGAAACATAGAACTTGTTCCCTTATTATAGGCTAATGCTATTAATTAATAAACACAAGATGTGACCTGGTGAATGATGTGAGATATTGAAAATTGCAGGAATCATGGTTCAAATCTAGTACTAACAAACAACAATAACATACCGTGTGAAATTCCAGTAGTGAGATCTAAGGATGGTAGAGTGTACGTAGACCTTACCACTACCCCGTGAAAATAGAGAGGCTGTTTCCGAAAGACCTTCGTTTCAAATCAAGTAAAAATAATAACAATAAAAAATGTTATCTGATTTCCTCTCATTTAATTTGCTTAAACTTTTGTGGGAAAAGTAACCACATACTGTGGGTGATAACAAGTATTCGAATAAGTAGTCGAGATATATGCACACAAGCTGACTTGAAAACCACTGTTATAAAATTAAGACACAACATGATTTGCCATATAGTTCACAAACTTATCAACTCTTGTATTTCAATATATTATTGCAAATATGAAAAAGAAATATAGAGAACTTTTCATCTTTACAATAGCAAGAATAATTGGAAGAATGATACATGACAAGGAGGACCAAACTTTATACATCAGAAATGAAAGCATATATGGAACAGTTGATTCTAGAACTCGAACATATAATTTATAATTTATGTAAGATAACTTTATCGTTGCTCTGAGGTTTATTCGTAGACGAGACAGGATCAATAGTTAAAGTATCATTGGTGTGTTTTAGTACAGGGAATTTTAGTCATGTCAATAATCTTAAAAAGTTGAAACATAAAATGATGCAAGTGTTGGCAGTGCCAAACATGTTGGCCACTATCAATTATCAAAGGTGGCCATGGCTAGGCATCAAATTAAAATATATATATATATATATATATATGATTTGCCTAATGCCCAAATGCTTGACCACAATTACCACTACGACAACAACGATAATATATTCAGTGTAGTCTCATTATTTGGGAAGATAAGATATACGCAGACGATATTACTTCTATTTTTGTGAGGTAGTGAAGTTTTTGATATACTCTCGACTCAAGAAGCTTGACCACAATTGTTCTAACATATTATAAAAGCTAATGACTAATTTACGCAAATGACCCTTTTTTATGTTATCATTTAGATTTTGTCTCTCTTTGTGCCAATATAACCTTTGAAAAATTACTATTTCGGACATTGTTAGACTCGGGGTCTGATGTTAGCAATCATATATTGCTAACTTTACTGACATAATATTAGAGTATCGTCTAACATTTGTAATAACTTATAAAATATTAGACTCATATCTAACGTTTTGTTATAAGATTTTCAACTTTCTCAAAAAGAAATCTTTAGACGATAGTCATTTACTAAAAAACTGTCTCAAAAAAAAAAAGGGATCCCTAACAGCACTATGACCAGCATATATGCAGATCATTATCCACCACCCAACTTAAGTCCACTTTCATAATTAAAAGTTGATTTAATACCAATTACTACTTGGTATTCGGAAAATTTTAGTAGCTTAATTGGTTAGTTATCTAAACTTTCACCTTGTTGGTAAGAGTTCGATTCCCCATATTTTAATCCCCTACCCTACCCCCATTTGTTTTTTTAAAAAAAAAAAACTACTTAGTATTCTTCAACTTACACCATCCTTAGGTAATCAAAAAAGAAAAAAGTTTCCACTAAACATAATTAATTAATTATAAGAGATTCCTACTAATTTCTTGGCCTTCATCAATTTAAACCATTCCTTTCTTAGGAAGATCAGAAAAACTTCCACTCAACAAACTGAGAGGATGAATTCTTCATTCTAAACTCTATTTTTTTTTCTTTCATTTTTTGGTACTCCATAAATCCTTTGGAAAATTATACTGCACAAACAAAATAAAAATGATATTTTAATTATACACAAACAATTCAATCTCCTTGATACTCCTATAAGAAACAAAATCGTGATATTCTCCTAATTTGAGTTTGTGATAAAATAACATGAAGAATTTTATGACGATTCTTCACGATCCTTACAAGTTTATGGCCAATTTCCGGCCACAAATCTATTTTTGTAAATTTTCTTAAACGAGATCAATATTTAAACAGTAACACTAAAAATTAAATCACCCTAAATAAGATCTGGAACACTCTATCCTCCTCAGACCCCACTCGTGGTATGTGTTGCTGTTGTGTTGTACAAGACCACAAAATCTTGGAACTACAAATGCAACTACATTTATTTTCTTAGACTTCCAAGTACAAAAACTCTAGGCCTAGTAAAACATAGTAACAACAAACTTTTAAACCTAGGAATTACATTTAACTAGAGCACACAAATTAATTAACACACCTACAAAAAAAAAAAAAAACTAAAATATTTTTTGAGTGAGAGTAGATTTTAAAGCAGTATAAACAGCATGCCATCCAGCTTCAGTAGGATGAACTCTATCCCAAAAAAATGCAGATTTTGGATCATTGCACACTGTATACATCTTTTCACCTTTCTCATTCATACTTCCACATGAATATTCTTTGCTTATTCCCATACAACATGGTTTCAATGGCGTCTCGAACCTCGTGCTTCCTGCATAGTTAAAGACGAATTCAAGATTTTAAGTTTACTAATTCTATATCTTAAGATAGGATAAGGATAAGCTACCGACTTCGGAATAGATTATTTGTATATATTAAGCAAATATTTTAGCTCCAACATTTGGAATAATCTTAAAATTTGCCCTCATTCTAAAGATTCTGTGAGTGGACCTTTTAATTCTTGTGGTGATAGGAGGAAAATATTTTAGGCATCCACTGGTTGATACTGCTGGCCTAATTTAGATTCGCATCAGATAGATCCACTAAGAGGATAAAACGTTCTAAACTTCTATATTCAAAGGTACATGCATGAACTCAAAATCTCTGGCTTAGAAATAGAAGGATCCCAACCATTCCACGACCATATGTTACGGGCTTGTGAATGATTTTACAATTTGTATTAAAAAAAAAAAAAAAACTTCTGATAGAGAGTACTTCTCCTTTAATAGGTTTTACGCCGCGCGATTCGAATTAATCGGGATATCAAATACACTACTACATATTTTCATTTTAAGACTACAAGATTAATTCAAAAGTCCTTTTTTACTTCCTTAAACTACGTGTCGAATCAAAACCAGACAAATAAATCGAAACAGAGAGAGTATATATTTCATAAGATGTGTTTCATTCGGGAGGATAAATTAGACTTAATTCAGTATAATTTTTCGACGAAGCAGTATCCAGTGACATACCTGGCACTCCTTTGCTATTCAACACAATGTTGAAAGAGCTAAAAAGATCAAGAATCATAAAAGTTGAACCAATTGTTTCATTGTTCAATTTTGCCGCAGCTTGTTGCAATAGTGAATTGTGAAAATCCACAGCAATATTCTCAGTACCATTGCATTGTTGAAATGAATTAAAAATTGTGCTTTGTGGAAGACATCCTAATGGTTCCAATGCTGTCACTGCTATCTTTTTGGCACCCAATTGGTTGACTCTTTTCATGTTTATAACTAGTTGATTTACCACACTAGTTATGAAGGCAGGAAGATTCTACAAAAAAAAAAAAAAGCATATTAATTATAACATCACATGTATGTAAAATCTGTGTTGTTCGGACTTTTCAAAAAAATATTGTTGCATTTGTGTCAGATTCTACGATAATTGCCATATTTTCGAAGGATCAAACATGGACAGGACGAGCAACATAGTATAAATGCAAATTATATAACATCACAAGTATGTAAAAAGTATGTTGCTCGGGCTTTTCAAAAAAATGTTACTATCGGTGTTTTAGACCTTTCGAAAATGCACTATTTTTGAAGGATTTAGCACGCACAGGATGGTTGTTTTGAAGAGTCCGATACTCAAGATTTTATTCACTTCATTAACCACTAGATCTCATCCTCGAATGATTATATCAAGAGAGGATCTAGCACTATAGCCCTGGGATCATTTGAACCCATAACTTTTAGTCTAGACTTAAATTTATCTATGTATTAAAACTCTTTGGAATCCAAGTGACTCGGACCGAGTCTTGAACTTGAGTCCGTGTAATCAACCACTTATTACTTGCGTCAGGGTAGGCTGTCATGTTGCACTCCCTTGAGGTACGGTCCTTCCTCAGCTCCTGTGTTATGCAAGATATTTCGTGCACCCTTTTTAACTCCTATGGTTATTAATCACCAAATCCATCAATGAATTCAGCTAGTTTATAGTGTAGTAGGTGTAGGCCCAATATATAATTTGGGCCAAATACATATACGACCCCTTAAACTTGTCCAAAAATCCATTTAGACACTTAAACTTAACCTTGTTCCAATTGAATACAAAACTATATACAATTTTCTATCAGGCACAACAAGTTGAAAACTCATTCTATAAATAAAAAGCATGTAGCTAATCGTCTGACATGAAAAAAAATATGTCACTGAAACAATGATCTTATTATATATATGTGATATTTTATTTTTAATGTGGCATATTATTTTTAATATGTGACATCTTATTTTTAATATGTGGCATATTATTTTCCACATCAGACGATTAACTACACACGTTTTGTTTATGAAATGAATTTTTATCTTTTTGTGTCTTATAGGAATGAAATTATATATAGTATTGTGTTCAATTAGAACAAGGCTAAGTTTAAGTGTCTAGATGAAATTTTCAGATAAGTTTAAGGGGTTGTATGTATGTTTGGCCTATAATTTGTTTCAAATGAAATTGTACATTAATATCCAATAGAAGTAGGTTGGTCAACGTCTAAATTGGTGTCAGCAAACATTTACTCCAGTATACAACGAGGCCCTCCTATTCTAGACTAAATATCAACTGTTCACTTCACATTTCAGATTTTCAGTTCAAGAACTATAGTACTACTATTTTCTCGGTCCATCTTTATTTGTCCACTTTTAATTTAGCACATATTTTAAAGAAACAATAAATAGAGGGGTGATTTTACTATATCATTCTTTGAATATAATAAATTTTTTGCTTTGAAAAATGCAATGAGGGATGAATAATATTTAATATCAAGAGTAAAATGGAAAAAAAAAAGAGTAAAATTATGTATTGATTTTCCAAACTGGACAAATATTGTTGGACATTCCAAAATAAAAAAATGGACAAATAAAAATAGACGAACGGAGTATGACTTTTTATCTCGATTCAAGAGTTTATAGGTTCAAATTTATCAACATATGGTCAAACCTTGGATTCATAATTTATGAATATGACACGTAACATTACTTCGTGACACGTAAATTGGGATAGAGAATGTTTTCTAGAGTTGGTGCTCTTACGGCTTTAATTTCGAGGTAAGAACGCAACACGTTATGTGTGTGTTTGGGACATGTTACGAATTCGAACTTTGTTACTGACAAATTTATTCAAGTGGAACAAGGCAGAGAAGTGTTAAAGACTTAAAATATTAAGAATATACTACTTTTAATACTTTAAGTTTTAAATGAGATAGTCACACTATTTAATAGTAATAAGAATTATCAAGAAAAGACAAAAATCGAGATTATATACATGAAGCCCATGATGGAGGATGAATCAAACAGAAGGAGTGACAGGCTTCTACACGGACAAGTTCACTGAGAAGGGGTGCACAATATGATATCTTAGACGATTCTCACATCGGATTGAGAGAGGAAAAGAAAGAATTTTATAAGGTATAACACAAATTCACACAATATGCGAGCTTTTGGACTTATGATAACATAGACCATGTAACAAATTCATGAATTATTTGTCTCGAATAATACGTGTCACAGACTTGAGTCATGATAATCTCAATTTAACCATAAATTCACACAATATGCCCGCTTTTCGACTCATGATAATACAGTCCAAAAAATAAATTCGTGAGATTTGTTGAGATAAAAGCGAATAATATATGTCATAAGCTTGAGTCATGACAATCTCAACTTAATTTATAACCATAACTTTAGTTTTAATATCTTTTGTTGTTTCTTGGTCTGGCACATAAGGAAAATTGTGTATGTAAATAATCAATTTTGTTTTGTTCATTTGCATTTGTATGGTTAGCAATGATCCACCAGATCTAGCAGATGAATTCACCTATTTTAGTGTGTAGTAGATACTAGGCCTAGTATAATTTGTTTCATATGAAAATTGTACATTAAAATCCAAGAAAAGTAGGTTTTGGTCAATATCTAATATTCTCTTCGTCTTATTTTATGTGACATGCTTTGATCGGACATAAAATTTAATAAATATGGGAAGATTTAGTAATGTTTATTAAATTATCCTTTATTAAAAATATACTACTATTATTTTTAATTAAGTGAAATCTTATAAGTGAGATCAATAAGGGTAAAAGAGTAATTGTGTTTTTAAAAAGTTATCAAATAAGAAAATGTACATTCTTTTTTAGACGGATCAAAAAAAAAATAAGACACATAAAATGAGACGGAGGGAGTAGTATCTTCTACTACTGGTGTCAGCACTCATTAATATACACAAGATGCCCTTGTATCCCATATTAAGCTGGCCTATCGAAAACAATCTTTGTATCTCACCTCTGAAATAGACGTAAGATTTGTGTATACTTTATTCTTTTCAAATCTCACTTTGTAGAACTACAATGTATGTTGTTATTGTTGTTGTATGCCCTTCTATTCCAAGGTTTAACAAATATAGTACTCTTTCTATATATCCCCATTTACGTGGCACAATTCACACTTCTATAGTTACATTTTTAAATTTTGATAACAAATTTTGACATAAATCTTTTAAGTTCTTTTTTTTTTATAATCTACAACTATTTGTCTAAGCACTGTTGAATAGATTTGTTAATCAATATTCATACTTATCAGGGGTAATAGCTATCTTGTAAAATTTATCAAAGTGTATGCAAATTAATTTTTTTGGTTCCATCTCATCCCACCACATAACGAGAATCAATAGTATTTTCACCTACTCTTCAGCATGATTTGAATCCTCAACCTACCAGTTGACAACAGAGATGCTCAACCATATGAGCAAGTTTCACTTACCACACACAAGCTGATTCGACCACTACATTTACTTTTAATAAAAAGGTATGGTAAACTATTACATTAAAGTACCTGAGCTGTACCACCTTTAGCAAGATAAGCACCATAATCATTTCCAGCAAGAGAAAGCAAGAACAATGAAGATTGCTCAATATCTGCCTTTGTATACACTGATTCAGCCATCAATTTTTGGAAGAAATCAATTTGAGTTGTCATATTTGGCTCTGGAACTAAAGTATTAAAAACACCAGTTCCTCCATAGGCAAAATTTATTCCATATCTTAATCTGTTTGTTGCATATTTCATCCATCTATATGGTACTGGTGATTTCACTCCCAAGAATTTTGCTGTTTTTTTGCAGTAAAAAAAAAATTATATTATATCAGATCACTCAAAAAATATCTGCATATAACTATTCATAAAGAGTGGATTGGTAATCTTAAATGTAAGACAATTTACCTGCTACAACAATTAGATAAAAATGGCATGGTTTAGTATTTCTTTAACATAATTGGTGGATATTAGCTACCTCGTATAGAAGAGTATGGCCTTGTAGTCTATGAAATAAGTTGAGAACCATGAGGTCTCAGTAGGCTCATTAAGGCAAAAATAATTAATAATCTTCTCATTTATCCAAATCTTGACAAATTGGCAGAGTCCAACAATTTGACTAAAGGATAGACACATGTAAATAATAAAAGTCAATGTATAGTGTTTAATGTACATATATAAAACTAAAATTTTAACCTAGCTAAATAATATAATTTTTCAGGAATAAATATCTCAAAAGGTTATTCAATTATGAGGAGTTATCTTATAAAATCATTCAACTTTGTTATGTATCAACAAAATCACTCAATTTTAAGTTTTTCTTTTATAAAATCCTTCAATCAAATTTATCATAAAAAAATAATCTAATATGATAGAATAAATTACTTTTTATGCCATGTAGATATAAATCTCACAAATAAAATAAAAATTTAAAAAGACTCATAAGTCATACATATCTTATACTTGATTCACAGGCCCATAATAGGTTTTTTTTTTTTTGAGGTGCGGGGGAGGGGGGGGGGGGAGGTGGTTAACTTTTTTGGAGTTATCACGTCAAAGGAAAATAATTATACTAAAAGAAAAGAAGGAAAACATATAAAGGAGAGATTTCAGGGAAAGCAACACATTTCAAAATTATAATTTATATTGGGGATAAGAAACTGAGATAGATAGATAGATAATGGAAGGAAAAAGAAAAAAGAAATATCAATTAAAAAATTGATAGGAAAAAAATAAATTAAAACGCAATTCAGTTTCACTTATATTTTTTTTGTGTATGTGTTTACTTTGTCTATTTATCATTTAATATTTTCTTTTATTTGAATAGAGGAAAAATATAGTCTATTTAGTTTTTTCTTAAAAAAAAAAAAAAGGAAATCAAGCTCCTATACACATATTGATATACATACTTTTAGTTATTTTTTTAATAAAATCTTCAGCACGAAAAATCGAGAAACGCAACGACATGCGGAGGTTGGATTTTTTTCGCGAATTTTTTTTTTAAAGAATATTGTAAAATTCCATAAAAATTTAGGTTTATAATTTTAATAATTAGGGGATTGTTGAGGATTCGGGTGTAGAATATGAGTTTTTAAAAATTTTATTTTATTTGTGAGATCTAAAATCTACGTGGATAAAAATAATTTATTCTAGCATATTAAATTATTTTTTATTATAAATTTGGTTGAGTGATTTTATAAAAGAATAAGTTAAATTTGAGTGATTTTATTAATACAAAATAAAGATGAATGACTTTTTAAGATAATTCTTCAAAATTGAGTGACCTTTTAAGATATGTGAAGATATTTACTCAATTTTTCAGAAAAGAGGTGTGAAATGACTATTTGACAGCCCTAATTAGCATAAGGTGACTCTGTCACTGTCTTGAAAAATAGAATTAGTCGAAACATAAATTGATAAGATATATTCATAAAATTAATCAAGATGCGTACAAATTGATCGAGATGCATTATTGATTCTTCTTCAAAAAAGACCTAACTCAAGACAGCATGATTGAGTTGGTAGAATAATCATAGAAAAGTGGACAAACAATAGTGCATTGAACAAGTAATAGGGTAATGACAATGACCATGAAAGAGCTAAACCAAACTCAGTTTAACACTAATTAATCTTTTCATAATGTCACACTTTCACATATAAAGCCACATGTTTATTAGTTAAAAAAAAAAAAAAAGATGATAAGTACTTAAAATATTTTTATTTATTGATTGAGGAAAGTAATGAAAGTAATTATGGTGGTCTGACATGATGAGGCAGAAAAAGAAACAAAAGTCTGAATAATGCAACATGTCATGCCCCAGCAAAAAAGCATACAAGAAAAAAGTCAGTAGCAACCCACTATGAAAAAAAGAAATAAATAAATAGAAAAATAAATTGTTAATATAAAACCAAAAGTTGAAACACAGATAATAAAGATAAAGTGAACACAATGATGAAAAAGAATGGCATGGGGAGAAGCAAAAAAGTTAATTAGGATTAATCCACACCAGAGAAAGTAAATCATTTCATCATCTTTTGCAATATCCTTATATTTGAAAATTTTTGCTGAATTTTATTTCTTATTTCTTATATATTACCTCCTCGGTCCTATTTTACATAGCACCCTTAGACTTAACATGTAGTTTAAGAAAAAAAAAATATTTTTAAAATTTATGATCTAAAACATTTTTTAAAGTTTGTGTAACTATAAATCATTTCATAAAGAGTAAAAATGATAATTTTACAGTTAAATTATTTCTAATTATAGTAAGGTAACATTTTTTGAGGACAAGTTAAAAAGAAAAGAATACCGCGTAAAATGAGACAAAGGGAGTAAGATAGTTTACTTGAATCGAGCGTCTATCAAAAACATATATATATATATATATATATAACGTAAAATAAGACGTTTAAAATTAAAATATTTCTAAATATAGAAAGAATTGTTTTTTCCAAATATATATATCACGTCAATGAAATGCGTGGAGTAATTTTTTAAATGACACACTCTTCTAATCAATAACACAATATATCCAACGTAATTCCTTAAGGTATAATAATCTCAGAATAAGATATACTAAGTGAGTTCTAAGGATGATAGAATATATGTAGATTTTATTCCTACTTAATCGAGATAGAGGAGCTGTTTAAGAATGCGTGCAGGCTTCTAATCATTATTTTCACTTGAGTTTTCTTTTGAACTTCGTGTTCAGTCAAATATTACCTATCAAATGAAACTATTTCCCCGTTTTAATTTACTTGGCCTATTTTTTTATTTTTTTTTGACAACTTTTTGATTTCAACTTTTCACGTGACATATTAAAGACACAAAATTAAAAGACATTTTAGTACATTACATATCTTTAACTCAACATCACAAGATTCAAAAATCTTATTCGTTTTCTTAAACTTCGTGTCACGTTAAAATCAGACATACAAATTAAAACGGAACCGAAAAAATTTACCTAGGTAATCAGTGAGAACACGACCATCGGAAAACCTGCCAGAGGGTTTGCCAGGAAAAGTGAGACCATAAGGTTGTTTCCAAGAATTAGCAACTGATTTCCTGTTATTACCAGTATCAACATATGAATCACCAAATACAAATAGTTTTGTTGGTTTAAAACCATATATTTGGTGCTTTTTTTGGTCATTTTTGTAACTATTTGGGTTGTTGTTGTGTTGGTGATGGTGTTGGTGATGATTGTGATGGTGGTGACTCGAACCTTCAACTTGAACACTCCATAAAAATCCTGTAAATATTACAAAAAAAAAAAAAAAAAAAAAGTAAATATACACTGTTTAAGTTCTATATACTGACGATATAATAACAAAAATAATATATTTTTAAATGTAATTCAACAAGTGGGTCTGACAAGAATGGTGTGTACGCATTCAAATCTTACACTTATTTCTATCTTATTAAGGTAGAGAAGTTGTTTTCAGTAGAAACTTGGTTCATGTAAAGCATTTCAAAGCAGGTTTGGGGAAAAAAATACGATAATAAAGAAGTAATGTTGAAACAACAATATATCTAGTATAATCGTTCCACTAAGTGGGGTCTGAAAGGGTAGAGTGTATACAGAGAGATTATTTTCGATAGACCCTTGGCTCATGTTAAAAACAATGAAAGACGATGAAAAACAACATTTACATATATAGGTCAATGAATAATGTAATTACACCTAAATCACATGTTAAACTACAATGATAATCACTAGCAGCAAAACCATATAGATACGAGGGTGGCCAATTGAACATCTTTTATCAATAAATTATTCTGTATATATAGGTCATAAAACAACTATAAATCTTGTACCCCTTGATGAAATTTTTAATTTCGCCACTATTGATAACGTAAAAGAAAGATATTCATACTATCACGATATGAAATTTCTGATTTCTTCACTAAGGATAATGCAAAAAAGAAAATTATACTGACAAAATATATAACTCATATATATATATATATATATACCTGTGATGAAGAAGGAGAAAATGAAGAAGTTAGAGAGCTTCATGGAGATTTTGTTTGAATGGGATAGAGAAAATGGGGGAAGAAGAATAGTGAGATTCTATTTGTGAATTATTAAAGCTATTTATAGACACGATTTGAAAAATAAAAATAAATAAAAAGAATAGGAGTGGAACATTGACTAGTGGAGTAAATTTTGGTTTTAAAAAAAAAATGGATCTTTACCAATTCAACTAAAGTGCCAATGCCACAAGTTCACAGAAGGGTCTACTCACTTTTTTTTCTAAATTAAAAAATTCATATCCACATTGGTTGTTTCTTTTAGGAAATAATGTAATTCCTTTGTTCTATAGCATAGTTTGAATTTCGAGAATTAAATTTTTTATTTTAATCGTAAATTTGGACATAGAATTATACTTCATAAGGGTGTTCCAGAAACAACCTATCTACCTCTGCGAGCTAGTGGTAAGGTCTACGCCACCCCTCCCTCCTTAGGGATTTCATTGGGTATATGATTGTTGTTGTTGTTGTAAATTTGGACATAGAATCTTTAAGTTTTTAAAAATAAAATGTACATATTTGAAAGCTACGAGAAGTAGTACTACAAGTCACAATAAATTAATGATTCAAACTATATTTTAAAAGATATATTAAAAATTGCGGTCAAAAAGAAACTTGGTTACCAACATAATGAGCGTAATCTCATAAATGGAATCTGCGGAGGGTGGTGTGTACGCAATCTTACTCCTACCTAGTGAAGGTATTGTTTTCGATAGACTCTCGTGTTTTTGGAACATAATTTACCCTCAAAAAATGAAATATGTCACATAAATTGAGAAGAAATGAGTATATTGCACATTTGGGATGTGTATATTCGTTTCTACAAAAATATCTTTAAATAGATTAAATTACATTAATAATGTATATTAAATGTCACCAATGACTGGGCCAATATGGGCTGGAATTAATTGGGCCAATGGATGTTATGGAAGAAGGCTAAAGTTCTTCAGGCCCCAATGACATACCAAAGTGGTACAATGAAGATGTATATGGGTGTATAGCGGGAGCTTAGTGCACCGAGTTGCCATTTAATTTCTTCTTTGTATTAAGCAAACTAATGATCCGCAGACTAATGATCAATCAGAGTGAGTCATTCAGATCTTGAAGGACATATTGAGTTCAATTTGAATTTTAAAATAAGATGGTGAAAGAAAAATGTAGAGACTTTTCCATATTTATGGTTCTTACACAGATGAACCATATGAGTAAAATTTCTTGGATACTCATGACTATAAATAATACTACAAAAGCTTATTTACCAAGTAAATTTCAATATACAATAATAGAGGTCTCGGTTTCGAGTTCTGGTAATGATGAAATTCTCCATAATGAGCTCTTTTAATTCCTTTTCCTTTGATGTATCTTATGCGACATGAATCTGAATTAGTCGGACCAGTAGATTCTGAATACCAGATCGATTATAGCAACACAATTGCACAACTTTCTACCTATTCTTGAAAGGAGTAATCTTGATTAGTCAGACCAGTAGATTCTGAATACCAGATCTATTATAGCACACAATTGCACAACTTTCTACCTAGTCTTGAAAGGATTAATCTTGCTAACAAGACCAGGGAAAACATCATCAGGATCATGAATATGAGGATTCTCTTCAACAATAAAAGGATCTCCACATTTTTCACTTATTGTTTGCAATGTTTCCCCTTCTCTTACAACATAAATTTCATCACATGGCCTCTTTGCACTTATAGCCATTTTCTTGTGTTGCATTTGAACCATGAACATATCACTCTCATTTGATTCATGTAAGCACAAAACCAACATTATTGACAAGAACAATGCACAATACCATGAAATTCTATTGGCTAATGCTATAGATGAATTAAATCGAAACATGGCTACAAGATCAATGTTGTTTGTTGTTCTTGTTTTGGAGATCTTTTTAGGGTATTTGTAGGAGTTTTGTAAGAGGATTAGGAGGGGTAATTATTAATTAAATTGCTTTAGTTGTAGTTGGAGTGATTATGCTAAAAGAGGGGGAGTTAATATGTTACTATCATAAGAAGATATTGAAAATGTATTAGTTAGATACTTAGATGAGAGGGAAAGTTTGCTTATCTGCTTTTCTCAATACAAAAACAAGAAGATATTGGAAACGATTTAATTTAAACTTTTCATATTTTACCCTAAACGATAAGCTTGTATTAGCCAGATAAATATTTCGACTTATATAAGATTACAAGTTTCAAAAGTCTTATAGCAACATAAATATCATGACACGTTTAAGATTATAAATTTCAAAAATCTTCTTTAAAAAAAAATTTGATCAAATAAATTGCATTATGATTATTGATTACTACTTGTTGAGGGAAAAACGACATTTTAACTTCTTTTTCTAAAAAAGAACTGCATTTGTCAACATGTCCTTTTCTTTTTTCTTTTTTAATTTTCCTCTTCTTTGGTGTTCGGTATCTGCTTGGATCTCCAATCAATTTGAATTCGTGTTGTGTAAGACTCATTAAAAGGGGACACGCCTCCTATTAGGATCTTTTCCATACTCAGAGCTCAAACTCGAGACCTCTAATTAAAAGAACTTAAAGTGAACGTAAATATTAAAATTAAAGTGAAAATACATATCACTCAATAAAGGTAAAAACAAATAACCGTATGTATAAAAGATAAAAATCCTGCATTCATTGCTTTATAGTGTAAACATCGAAGGTGGATAAATTTTATTTATGTTTTATTATATTACGTGAAATTTAAAAAGAAAAAGATCAGATAATTGAGGGTTGCTTGAAAGTTTTAGTTACTGAGAAAAATTGGTAGAGTAATATACAACTCTATGTTGAAACTTTGCTTATTAAATGGAAAAGAAAATCAAAGTTCACACGTAAATAATACCAAATTCTAGTGAAGATGAACATGGACAATAAAAAATAAAAAAAGGTTACTTGTATAGATCAAATGAGTCTTTTCTTTTGTTTAATAATAATGTAGTACTTCCAATTTAATTAAAGTTTTATATTTTCATTAAACCTTTATTATCTACTCAACAAGGTTGAAACGTTTGGAAAAATACTTCGAATTGGGAGGGCAATCATCTCGATAAATTGACTGTACCCCAAATCGACACAGGTGAACAAACATATTTGCATTTGGTTTAATCATTTGTATTCATAACTCGCTGGCTCGATTAATCAAGATTCGCGCAGTGTAAGATCTATTTATGGAAGAGTGCTCTCTATCAAGACTTTCTCTACTTCCACGTCTAAACTCGAGATCTGATTAAGAGTGGAAAAATCTAAGACATAACATCAACAACGACGGGCGAAAATATAAACCAAAAAAAAAAAAAAAAAAACGAGAAAAATGAAAGGAAAAATCATGAAAATGACCTCCATTATATAAGCCCTTTACATATTTTCCCAGAACTAACTGAGGTTTATTTAGTTGCAAGGAATGGAGGAAAAGAAGAGTAAAAACAATAGTTGTGATGGATGTTGTTAGAGAACACGATGTTCCTCGATCTCCGACCAGGATTCACACGTGGCAGAGACCGATAGATCGAATGGTATTCACGGTTTCATTAACGTTGTCTTTACATAATCCAGAACTTCGTCTACATCAACTGTCCACGCAACTGAAACCGGGGAATAACCCGTCCAAGGGTTGCTCGTATTCCACCTATTATAGCGATCGATGTTAGTTTTAATACTTAGGATGGAGCCAAGAAGAAAAAATAGTTCAAATACTCTTATGTTGCTCTGACTCTTCAAAAATGTTGCCAGATGGATGTCGGATCCTTCGAGAGTAGTGCATTTTTGGAGGATCGACATAGGCTTGACAATATTTTTGGAGAGTTTGAGCAATATAGCAAATACTTACTTCTTTAGCCCTTGGTCCAACAAGGTGTGTCCGACGCAAATGCCCTGTGTCTCAACCCTCACGACGCCTTTCTTGAAGGTGAAGAGTTCAGGTCGAACTAGCGTCACAAAACTAACAGGATCGTGTAGGAAAATTCCTGCAAGGTGGACGGGCATATAATTATCAGTGGTGCCAAAGTTCTATGTTGCTCGAACTTTTCAAAAATGTCGCTAGGTGCATATCCTCTAAAAGTGGTGCATTTTTGGAGGATCTGACATGGAATGACGACATTTTTGAAGAGTCGGAGCACCCCAATTGATAAGAGATGATCACGAGAGAAATGCAAGGAAGTGGTTTAAGAAGCAATGTCGGTCATCCAAAAACAATATAAGGACAGTAGTTACCATAGACACCGTCTGATTTCACATGCCAATCACGGTAAAATTTGCACATATCGCACAAAAATTTAGCGTGTTTTCCTTTGGATTGCTTTAGTTCTTCAAGATCATCATCTAAAATCATCGAAGCACTATTATTGAGAAGTGAACGATACTATACAATTAAAGGTGCAAAAAATAGAAGCGTTCAACATATTCAAGCAGTGAACATTCACCTGTCAATTTGACTTGTGTTGTAATGTTGATGCCTACAATATCGATATTTGCCCCTGAAGTAAACACAACGTCAGCAGCCTCGGGGTCCCCATATATCTGTTTCGTCAGAAAACTATGCAAATGAGAAGACAATAACAAAATTGATGATTGAATAATGTATACTACAAAGACTGATTCTTCAGCTTCGCATAATGAATTCGTGAACGTGCAAACATTGGCCTTATAGATGTTGACGACCTATGAAATGATGTATAATACACAACAGAAAAAATGACCATAGTGAATATTATATATGGTACTTAAAAACTAATGGGAAAAAAATCACCCACGTTTGCTTCGGCAGCAGGATTAACGTTTCCCAAAGCAAAGAAGGAACCACCGAGTACAACCACTCTCTTCACTTTGCTTGCAAAGGTTGAGTCCCTCTTGACAGCCTAACCAACAGATCACGATGAAAATTTTGCAAAAATGCAAAGGCAAAATCAGAAACTTGAAAGTAGTGGAAGTTTCGAGGTATAACGTACCAAAGCCAAGTTTGTCAATGGTCCCAGTGCAAGTATAGAAACTTCACCGGGATATTCAGAAACTTTTTCCACCAAGAATTCAGAAGCAGATTTGTCGATTTTCTTAGAATTTGGAGAAGGTAAAAATAAGTTGCCTAATCCATCTGAACCATGAACAAAGTCTGCAACACGTGGTTCCCCTCTCTATAGCAAAAAATAAAAGTTAGGTGACAGTATGTTGAGAGTTGGACCAAAGCGAATAAGAAAGGAATTGGAGAACTTCGCAATGTGCTACATGAAACCAAAAACAATCATCATTTTTCCTCTTTAATCTATTCTAATATCTATCTAGGCAGTAGAAAAAACGTTTAAAAATTAGCTCCATGTTAGATATCTTCACAGTAACGTTGCAATCACTTGTCCCTCTTGAATAGTATGTGAGATTTCAAGGAGAACAAAATTACCTTTAAAGGTTCAGGGCTACCCTCCGCCACGGGGACATCCGGATATCCTGCAGCTTCACACTATCATTTTGCAAATTAAGTTAAAGAAGTAACTGACCAAGAACTTGATCCACAAACGTTTAGTAGATGGAAATTGTAAACACGATAAATAGAAAAAAAAACAATTCTACCAAAAGAACAAAAAAGAAAGAAGCATACCAAAATTAATGCATTCCGTGTAGCATCTTTTGTAGTAACATTGCCAAAGATTGTAGTCAAGCCTATGATCTCAACTTCTGGTGTCTGAAATGCCATTAGTATTGCCATACTGTCATCTAATATCAACGAAAACAAAATTAGCTCGAACGTGACAAACAGGAACCACATCGAACATGAAGCTCGTCAGTAAACACATATAAACACGACTCAGCTCAGCCTGTTGAAAACTTATTATGAGAGAGATACAGGTCTTTCTTTTACATTCACCGGCACAATTTATTCCCCATATTGAGACTACAGATATGAAAGGATTTCTTGAAATTTTTTTCAGCGTCACGAAGTATTACGCTTTATCTTTTTCTTGGTTGATGAGTCACCAAGAAGCATATTTCTAACCATTAGTTTCTACTTGAATGAAGCACAACTTCTATGCCAAAGAGACACAAGAAGATATGCTCTTGGAAAATTTCCTCTTTCATTAAGAAAATCGTTTGGCCGAAAAAGAGATTTCAGAAGAGAAACGGAAACCGTTCCAAGCTAAATAAATGCTAGGGTGATGATTAGCCAAATTTGCAGATTTTGGGTCAACGAGAAGGAAGACAGACACACTGGAAAAAATCATCGACCCTGCCCATTTGGGAAAATGAAGAAAAATGAAGAGAAATGAAGGAAATCAGTCATTCAAGTGAAAGGATCCTGCTATTACATTAAGTTTTCTCTTCCCAAAGACGTCTTTCTCTGATCAAAGCAAGACACTCCTTGAGTTTGATTTCGTTTTTGTTTCAAACATTACAATTATTCGACACTTTTTTCTTACTGTCTAGTATAGAGCTCACAACATACTCCTTATTGATACATTGTCTTGCCTTTTTGTTATATAATAGCTAACCATCTTTGCTGCTTTCAATTTCTCCATATTATTGAAGTTCAAAGTTTCAAATACAGAGCCGAAATTATATATTGTCCAATTACTGATAGTATGCCGAGTTAAAAGCTAAGAGTGATGTACTACATAAACAAAGTTTGCAGACTAATATTCTACTACCAACAAGGGTTGTGGTGGAGTGGTAATTACTCGTTCATCCTTAACTAGAGGTCTCGGGTTTGAGTCCCCTGGGTATGGAGTCACCTTTGCTATGGAGCGCTTCACCCTCCCAATGTAGGACTTTCCGACGCGAATCCGGATTTATCCAGGCCCCAATACAGGTAACAAACACCAGAAAACTAATATTCTACTATAGATGTTACCAAAGAATTAAAGAAATTATTAAAGACAACTTGTGAAATTTGTCAAACAACAACATACCCACTGTAATCCCATACATGGGGTTTGGGGAGGGTAGGATGTACGCAAACCTTACCACTACTTTTCTGAGGTAGAGAGGCTGTTTCCGATAGAACAGACAAATCATGACAGAAAAAGGTAATATAACTTCTTAGGTGCCTATATTTTAGTACTCCCTATTTCTTTATGAAAGTAACAAAACATTCCTTGACTAAAAGATGTCCTATAATTTGATAAGGATTAGAAAAGATCATAGATAAAGTTAATTGCCTACTTTCATAAAAGTATAACTAATTTAATATGAAAAAAAGCAGCTTTATAGCTAGATTCTCTTCGAAAAATCCCAAAAATCACAAATTCCAGAAAAAAGAGAACATCTTCCTTATAATAATAAAAAGATGGAAATAAAAATGGACACAATAAAGTAAGTTGGACCCTTTTTCCATATCAGAATCTACCCTTCTCTTAGCACTTTTAACGACAAAAAAGAAGAATCTTCAATTTTCCTAAGATACACAAAGCTGAAATCCAGAAAAAGACACCACATTCACATAAAAAAGGGCAGCTCGGTGCACTGAAGCTCCCGCTATGCACAGGGTCCGGAAATGGCCGGACCACAATGGTCTATTTGTACACAGCCTTTCCCTGCGTTTTTACAAGAGGCTATTTCCACAGCTTGAACCCGTAGCCTCCTGGTCACATGACAACAACTTAACCAGTTACTCCAAGGCTCTCCTTCTCCACATTCACATAAGAACTCCTAAAACCATACAAAATTATCCAAAAAGTAAATCTCTTTGTCTAAGAATCTCAAAAACGCAATTCTAATCAAAATAAACACTTTAGCTGAAAAATTGATAAAAATCTCAACTTTCATTTCATTCATGAAAAAAGATCCGCACCCAAATTCAAGAAACTGAAAATTTACTAAAGTTCCCAACTTTAAACAAGAGGGTAGAAGATTTTACCAAAAAGTTATCTATTTGTCTAAGAAAATCAAAATCCAATTACTATCACGTAAAAGGATTTACCAGAAGTCTCAATATTAATCTCATTCATGAAAAACAAACAAGACCCAAAATCAAGAAACTGAAAGAAAATGCTTTCTACTTCATCTGAGGTAGTAGTATGGACTGCATATACTTTACCCTCCCCAGACCCCACTTGGTGGGAATACACTGGGTATGTTGTTGTTGTTGTTGTTGTTGTTGAAAGAAAATGCTTAAATTTGCCAAAGTTCCCAACTTTAAACAAAAGTGTCATCTATTTGTCTAACAAAATCAAACCCAATTGCCATCACATAAACAATTCCCCGAGGGTCTATCAGAAACGACCTCTCTACATTCCAAGATAGGGGGTAGATCTGCGTACACCCTACCCTCCCTAGACCCCACTCGTGGGATTGCACCGGGTATGTTGTTGTTGCATCACATAAACATTTCAGCTAATTACTAAAACTCTCAACATTAAACTCATTCATGAAAAACAAACAACACTCAAAATCCACAAATTGAGAAAGAATGCTGAAATTTACAAAAGTTCCCAACTTTAAACAAAAGGATCATCTATTTGTCTAACAAAACAACATATCCACTGTAATCCCACGAGTAGGGTCGGAGGAGGGTAGAGTGTACACAGACTTTACGCCTACAAGGTAGAGGGACTGTTTTCCATAAAACAAAAACGCAATTACCATCAAAATACACAATTAAGCAAATTACTAAAACTTTCAACACTAAACTCATTCATGAAAAACAATCAACACCCAAATTCAAGAAACTGAAAAAAATACTAAAATTTACTAAATTTCCAAACTTTAAACAAAAAGGGTCATCTATTTTGTCTAACAAAATAAAAAACCAATTTACCATCACATAAACAAGCAGACTCTCTACCTCCACGAGGTAGAGGTAAGGTCTACGTACACCCTCCCCTCCCCAGAGTTATGTTGTTGTTGTTGTTGTTGTTGTTGTTGCATCACATAAACAATCCAGCTAATTACTAAAACTCTCAAGATCAAACTCATTCATGAAAATCAAACAACACCCAAATTCAAGAAACTGAAAAATATGCTGAAATTTGCTAAAGTTCCCAACTTTAAACAAAAGGCTCTAACAAAATCAAAATCCAATTACCATCAAATAAAAAATTCAGCTAATTACTAAAAACTCTCAACATTAAACCCAAGTACCCAACAAGAACAAAAAAAAAAAAATAACAACCAAATTCAAGAAACTGAAAAAAACAATACTAAAATTTACTAAAGTTCCAAACTATAAACAAATTTACCAATGCCAGGATCAGTATCAATGATGATCTTTTCACGTTGCTTAGCAAAACAATTGTTGTTGGAACTCACCAAATCACCATCACAATTAGACATTCTTGATTTATTTTTCTTTCAAGAATTCAAAAAAACCCTTTTTTTTGGGACCAAAAAATAATAACACAAATTAAATTATAGAATAAAAATAATTGTGGGGTTTATTAATAAAGTGAAAAAAGGATAAAAGAAAAGTCAGCTATGATGATGATGAACTGAATTTTTCTAAAAAATTGTGCTAATTTTGTAAGAATTTTCTTGATTTGGTGTCTCAATTTTTGTGTTTTTTATAGATGGGTTGTGAGTGAATATATATGAGTTTGGGAAAGAATAGTAGATAAGATTATGTGGATTTGTCCAAGTGGTAAATTTGGTAATCCCAATTTGATTCTCTTTTGGTTTTCCACTCGGATTCGATATTCGAAAATTAAAAACAAATTTTATTTTCAAGAATTAAACTTGAGACCTTGTGTTTTGATGTTATAGGCAGATGGATTTTATATTTAGATTCAAACTCGAGACCTCATAATTATTTTTAAGATTCAAACTCCAAACTTCATGTTGACATTATAGACAGAAGTGGTTTGTGCAACGATCTTAAGTTAATTTACAATAATAATTGTGTAAATTGATATCATAGTTTGATGCGCATTGTATTCTCTTGAGTTTGCCACTCGGTATCTAGTACCCGAAAGTTAAAAATGGATTTTGTTTCCAAGCATTAGAAACAACATCTCTACCTTCACAAGATAAGAATAAAGTAGCGTATACACTATCCTCCTCAAACTTCACTTGTGCGATTATACCGGGTAATATTGTTGAACTAGAGACCTCATGTTGATGTTATAGGTAGGGTAAAAACTTACCCGCCCTAGATGGAGGAGTGCTTACTGGGAGAGCCAAAATTTTCATCGAGAGAATTTAAAATTTTATACCATAGAATATTTTCATTGGTTAGATCTCTTAGAAGATTTAATTTAATATACGAAATTGGATTTGATTTTTATTCGATTTTTCTTTGACATATATGTTGATCCAAAAACACAATTTCAGATCCAATTAAGATCTCTGCATGTTACGTGAATTTAGGATTTCGTTGATAGGTAATTCAACTAATAAGATCGTCCAATTTCTGTAGAACTTAGTCACTAAGCTAAGCGGAGCGATTTATTTTTTCCATGAAATTATTTCTCCACACAAAATTTGTGAATAAGTGACTGTTTGATAGTAATTCACGTCGTGTTACATTAATAAAGGGCAGCACGGTGCACTAAGCTTTCACTCTGTGTGAAAATTCAAGAAATAATCGAACAACAAAAGTCTATTATACACAACCTTATCATGCATTTCTACAAGAGATTATTTTCAGAGCTCGATCATCATGTCATATCAATCTAACCCTAAAAGACAATAATTTACGTTTTGCTAAACTAAGACAACAAAAGAATAACCATTTATGCTAAGGAACTACAGGTTTATCCAATTCAAGGAACAAGCATAAAAAAGTTGTAATTTGTAGAATTTTGCCACCATCTAAAAGGATATTCTTAAATTACCTCCTAGTTAGTGAAACAAGAAAGACAAGAGGGGAGAAAAAAAGAGTTTTTCTGCGTTAAGTTTCAATAGAATAAAGTTGAAAATAAGAAATCAAACAATAGTATATGATACAATCGTATAGACGTTATACATGTCATGGTCAAAGTCTGGCTGTAACTGTAAATAATCGTATTATTTATTTAACTATTATAAAGTTGTTGGACATAAATTATTGCACGTTATAGCACATGTATTCGACCTGGAAATTACATGGAACTACCGTTAATAATCCATTCAATAATTCCACATGCACATGGATTGAAACAAGTGACTTTTCAACACCAAACAAAATTGAATAACAAGTGTTCGATTATAGCATACAATTGAGTCATACTACAAGAATATTTACCGTTCATTTAATTTACGCCGATATATATACAACAACATATCCAGTGAAATCCCACAAGTGAGATCTGAAAGGGTAGAGTGTACACAGACCTTACCACTACCTCGTGGAGATAGAGAGACTGTTTCCGAAAGACCCTCGACTCACTCAAGTGTAGCTCATTTAATCTACACCGATATATATATTCAACAGAAATCGAACAAATGGATGAGTATATTATCTGTTTAATATTTACATGTGAGATATATCACCATAAGACATGACAATCAACAAAATCATAAGTGATATATAACCTCCCACAATTTTCCCGATTTGAACTCAAAGACAAAAAAGATAAAAGTACATTTTCAATTTTTTTTTCTGAATACTAATTCTAAGTTGAGAAATTTAATTTGACATGGCAGTACAAAATTCATTAGATCAAATCTTCCTGCTTTTTTTTTTCCCCTCATAATGCACAGCTTTTTCATGTCTTGGCATTAGGGGAACCCAAAATATTAGCTGCATTCTTTGCTAAATGGCTTTTCATATTCCCACCAGTTTGTGTTGAGCCCTTTGCATTCGCCATCTCGGTCGCGAGTGCCGATTTCTTTATCTGTCAAACGAACCACGAACGATCAGCAAATAATAGCAACCAGAAACCAAAACGTTTAAAAATTGACTGATATAGGCCACCGGGGCCAAAGTAGCCTTCTGATTACGGGTTTGGCAAAAGCAGTAGCTTTGACTCTAATCATGTATATGTGCTAGGAAATTCAGATTAATTTTAGAACTCAGTTATAAACCATAAAGTTCAACTCTTGGATTCGACTCTGTTAATGTCACACTGTCTTCTCATCTTGAAATAGATATATAAAGACGAAACCAGTCACAAGCAACAGGGAGAGGTAAAAAATTTAACTTACCGCTGCAATTCTCTCCTTGTGGATGTCACTTGTAAACTGAGAAACCACAAAAGAAACAATCAGATAACCACAAGAGATCGGAATAAAGATTACATCACGAGAAAGTCTAGACTCACAGGCTTCTTGTAGGCTCTGATCTCATCCCCACCAAAACCTGGGAGGGTCATATTCCAATTCCTTTCTGTATCACATACACTTTGATAGGTTAGGTACTGCATATCGATGGACTAGACAGGAATGGAAGGTAACTTACCAAGATGCAAAAGGATGTCCTTTGCTTCCAATGTATTGGATTTTCTATGCTTGGCCAACGAACAGCCAAATGTGGTAATCTGGTCAAGAGACAAAGCATGAAGTAGTTTAAGGACTGGTGCTAAAATGAGGAACCCACTGTTAAAATAGTATTTTCCATTTGGCTGGAGAATATACAGGTCCGAAGGGACTCTGATATTAACGCTGAGCTTAACACATTAAGCTGAATGGAATTGCACAACTGAAAACAAACTAGCTAGCTTTATCCTATTAAAGCAAGACTAAAACTTCAGCCCCACTAGAGTACTTCTGAGAATAAACCACAATATACCTATCCGATTGTCAGGTGAAAAATTTGGAATGAAAGTAATGTTTCAATGTGAAACAAATAGAATATGAACTTACAGATTCCACAAATTCCTCTGCTATATCAACGAGGATGTCTTCAACTTCAGCATCCAATTTCTCTGATGGATCAATCTGTCAATGACAGATGCAGGTCAAGCAATTGAATCTGAAGGCAAAGAGAATAGACAAATACCTGATACCAAAATCAAATAGCAGGAGAGACAAAGAGGACAAAATATCGCGAGATTTTGTTCATTTTGCAAGTTGACTATGAATGACAAGGTTTCTATCATTATATTTATACACCTCAGAAATTCAACATGATTGCCCTCCTTCTCTTACCTGCCTTGTATGCTTCAGGAAGTTATTTTGGCCAAAACGAAGAACTCTTACCAAAATATCAACTAGTGATAGCACTCCATTCCCAGTGCAGTGACTGATAAAAACAAAGTTCTTTTTTCAAAATACCATCAATTGAGTCGCCCAAGGGATGACGAAGTGGTTGAGGCACTCAAGATCCCAGGTTTAAATCCCTACAAGATTCAAATCCCAATCCTAGCACTCAGTGTGAGGCCATATACTCAAACCTTAATGGGCATGTTTACCGGGCTCTTATACTTGTGGTCTGCCTGGAGATTCAAGCTGTCCAGACACCAGCATATAAATCTAAACTATGAAAATCTTCACCAGCCTCCAGCTATCAATTATAATAAATTATCACTAACACACAACGGATGTATGGATTCAGTATGTACTTATTACTGTATCCTGCAAGCTTATCAGCAGCAAAAAAGGAAGGAGGAGGAAGGATTGGGATTCCATCAATATAGTGAAGACAGTAAAGCCTGAACATATGTTCTCCTTTAAATTCCATCAATCTATACAGGAATACTTATAAAAAGATCAGCATATATAGGAATAATTTCAAGAGAAAGGACTCTCTAAATCAGGTAGATCATCAAATATTCTCAAAAATCGGAGACAACGAGTTTAACAAGTCCACACTAACCTGGGTCACAATATCCTGAATGCTTCTCTTGCTTAGAATCCTAGCACAAGGATCCCCCATCTCTAAAGTGGTAGCAACCTTACTAGGAGGTCCTGGCTGGACTGTAGGAGATTGCATCAATGGATGCGATGAAGGTCTCTGGATTCCTAATCCCTGACCCCGGGCAAGTGGTTGATTAGATAATGATTGTTGAATCCTGGATGGAGGCATCTGTTGCCCCAAATGATCTTGGGACTGACTTGAGGTTGAAGGCTGTGACTGTTGGGCAGAGGATGTGGTAGTAACAGTATGTTGATGCGGTGAAAGAATATGGGACCTTTGATGCAAAGACTGAGGACCAATTTGAGGTCTCAATGACGGCGTTGGCAAAGGGGGCTTCCCCGGTGCTCCTGAAGATAACCATGGCTGATTCTGGGACCTTGGACTTTGAGAGGTAGTGCTATGTGATTGGGGCGAAGGAAATCCCACTGACTGAACTCTCAACATGCCATGGCCTTGAAAATTCTGCAAGGGTAAATGAAGAAGAAACAAATAACCTCAATGTTTACAGTACCTGAACCTAAAGAACCAAATAGTAAAAAGGAAGTACAGAGAACTGATATCTCTCGTAAGGAATTACTAACCTGTGTAGCAGCAGACTGACTACTGATGCTCGTCTGAGGTCTAAGAGGAGAGGGGACAGGTCTCAGTTGATGAGGTGGAGCTCCTGCAGGCCGCATTGGTGAAGTTGAACCAAGTGATCCCATCATTCCCATCCCATGCATTCCTTGTATAGGCTGCCTCACCTACAGATAACAAGAATCAGTTAATATTCAATACACAACACATATCAAGAGCCCGGGGGCGAGAATGCACACAAAAGTACAAAGTACGCAAATTCCTAACTCAAAGAACCATATTCATAATTCAACAATAATAGACCCAACCACATAAAACCAGAGTGACCAAGATTCAAAATTGCCTTACAGTTGATGAATTGCATTCCGCTGTCCTAATTCCTATATAAGATACAATAGAAATACGGAATACTAAATCCAGTAACCTGAATCATTATATGTCTGACCCAGTAGAAAATCCTCAAATAGCACCAATCATTAGGGGTAGTTGACAAAATATAATGGCTTGGTCAATTTATCTCCAATAGTTAGGTTAGTCTTTACCCAGCTACTGACTATGGTAATTTGTATTGTGTCTACGAAATAAAAAGTATGTGAACGACAGAGATTGAATCTTGCATGGTAGAATCACAATCCATTGCCTTAATACCAATTGGCTACATCCACCCTTACGTCCTACACATGTTAAAGTCTCGATTTTGATTCTCTATTACCCAATAATGTGGAACTACAGATACGGTTAAAGAAAATTGTTTGAATTCTAGCCATAGCATGTACTCATCTAACTTTTTCCTAAGTATGCATGCATTTCAACTATTCAACGAGTTTTTCTACCTTTGCTAGGATTCAGACCTTGATTATTTTTTTAATCAAGCAAACGTATTTTCATACATAAACATGGTCATAACGGCTGTATACAATAGATATACCAAAACGTAGAGAATTTACAAAAAGATGTGATTCTCTACAAACTCCACCCAATCATCCAAACCAGTGTTGTCAAAGGCGCTCTTAAGCCCTGAAGTGAGACTCAAAACGTGTTGAACGCTTTGTCTCGCTTAATATGGGGTTCAATGTCATCATCAAGGTTCTAAGGACTTTTCCTTGTCAATGAGCCTAGCGGTTACTCTCTCCGTCCAATATTACTCGTAAATTTACAAAAAAAGACAGAACTAATTTAATTTTTTTCATTTTCCCCTAATAGTAATTCCTTTTTAAAGTATCAATTATGTAAAAAGGGCATCCCGGCGCACTAAAGCTCCCGCCATGCACAGTTCCAGGGAAGTCCGGACTACAAGTGTCTATATTAACACGCCTTACACTGCATTTCTGCAAGAGGCTGTTTCCAGGCTAAAATTTACAAACATTTTGAAAGTACAAATGTTGTAAAAAGGGCAAGCTGGGCCAGACAACAAGCGTCTATAGTAACACGCCTTACACTGCATTTCTGCAAGAGGCTATTTCCAGGCTAAAATTTGCAAACTTTATGCTTTTCAAGAACCAAAAATTCTCTAAGTAGGCTAAAATTTGCAAACTTTATGCTTTTCAAGAACCAAAAAATCTCTAAGTAGGCTAAAATTAGCAAACTTTTTACTGTTCAAGAACCAAAATTTATCTAAGTAAGCTAAAATTAGCACAAAAAATTGCAATTTTAATACCTGAGAGGTAGTTGAGGTAGTAGAAGAATCAGTCAAATTGCGACTTAACCCACCAAATTGCTGTCCATAAGAAGGCGGAGTAGTCAATGAAGAGAAAGAGCTACTAGGATGGTGATGATGATGAGCAGGTACTCCCATAGCCATACCACCACTACCACTACCACTACCTCTAGGGTTTTGCACAGAAACCGAAGCCGCAGATGAGGAAGATGAGTGAGGTGGTGGTGGTGGAGGTGGAGGTGGAAGTGAGAAGTGTTGGAAAGGTGATGGTTGTTGCCATGTACGAGTAAAGGGTTGTCTTGGTAGTAATGGGTTTTGCTGTAGAGCTCCGGCAGCGCCGCCGGGGGAAGAAATGGTAGTGACGGCGGAGGAAGTGGTGGTGGTGGTGGTAGGGTTTAGTGGTGGTGATGCTGCTGAGGTAGTGGTGGTTGTGGTGGCGGCCGCGGCGACGGAGGAGGAGGAGGAGGAAGGTGGTGGTGGAATTGATTGTTCAGCTGGTGGTGACGGCGGCGCCGGCGCCGGAGTTGTCGGCGGTGGTTGACTCTGCTGCTCCATTGGAGTAAAGATAGATTTTCTTGATTTCTCCAATGATATGATTGTGTATATATAGGGGTACTTATTTTCTAATTAAAAATTTATTTTTATTCCCTCTATTCTATTTTAATTGGGCATATTTTATTTTACATGATAATTAAGAAATCATAAATAAAGTGATAGTTTTATTATTTTATCCTTTATCCATATTAATGATATTCATTGAACATAGAATGGACATTCTAATTGTACTTAATTATTAGGATAAAATGAAAAAAAATTAATTAATTCTATCTTGATTTAGTAAGTGATCAACTAATATGAGATATTTATTTTTAGTAAGTGATCAAATAATATGAGACATTTATTTTTAGTAAGATGACCAACTAAAATGGAACGGAGGGAGTATTTGTTATTTTTGACATATCAAGAAAAAACAACTTTTATTTTCCTATTTTACCCTTAGCATTAATTGTTTTTTCTCTAAATTAATTTCAAGACACAATAATAAACATAATTTAATAGAGGTACTATGGTAAAATAGTTATGCCATAAATTTTTTTCTTAATGGGTGTGCAAGTCAAATTGTGACAAGTAAAAGTGAACGGAGTGAGTATTAGTCAAAGTAACACCATTCGATTATGGAATTCATTGATATTAAGAGGTAACATAAGTGTAGTAATATAACAAATCAACTTCTATTATTGGTATTTGTGTCTCGTGTAATGATGTAGTAGTCGTTCTATATTAGTTGAGCACTTTTTATTTTGCACGGTACTTAAGAAATCATTAATGGAATGATCAATTTTACTGTTATACCCTTTATCCATATTAATGGACATAAAGATAATTTGTTAAAATTTTCAAAGAGTATATTAATTGTAGGGATAAAATGAGAAAATATTAATTAATTTTATCTTCATTTAGTAAATGATCAACTAATTTGAGACATTTATTTTTAGTAAGATGACCAACTAATATGAGACAGAGGAAATAGTAGTCAAAGTAACACCATCCGATTATGGAATACGTTTGATATTAGAAGGTAATACAAGTGTAGAGATATAACAAATCAACTTCTATTATTGGTATTTGTGTTTCGTGTAGTGACGTAGTAGTCAAAGAACACTATCAAATTTTCACTTTCGGATAGATAGGTTTGACTAGTCTTTATAGCTAAATTGAATTAGAATAATTTACTATTTAAAATTTAGATATTCGAGAATTATACGAAAAATACTATGAGTGCAATCTTTCTCATATTAATATGACCAAAAACTATACATTATAAAATATTGGTCAAAGTACATCAAAATGCGATAACTAAAAATGCTACAATTATTGAACTAACAAGAAGATTTTCTTGTGGAGAGATCAAAGATGATTTATACCTTCTTGCAGATCAAAGATGAAAAAGGCTTCCATGTGAGGTCCAGAAGCAAGAAAGCTCCATTTTTCTTCTTCTTATCATAGTTTGGTATAGAACACATCTGTTGAATGAACCCATTGCTCTCGACTCGAATTGTGTATACATTCAAAAGTAAATTGTTCAATCGAAGAGTTTGTATATTATGATAACATGAATAGTGAATTTATACCATAACATATCAATGTAAAAAAAAAAGAAAGTGAGATTGGACTTGTCAAATTATTATAAAAATAAAACATTGTACATATCCATTGAAGCAAAAGAGGGAAAAAAGTAGATATTGAAGCAACTATTAACTCATGCTTGTTCCTTGAACAACTATTAGAAGACAGAAGCTAGCTAGCTTCCCGTTGGCATCTTATACCGGCAAATTGGGCAAACATGACCCGTCTCTAACCATTTTGTAATGCAATCTTGATGAAAGATGTGTGAGCAAGGCATGGACAGCAGCAACGCTCTCCGCTCTCCAAGCTTTTCAAAACATATCACGCAGTCCTCCTCATTCATAATACTTTCATCTACCTTCGTTCTCTTTAGCAACTTGTTCACGGATGACTTACTAGCAGGTATCATCCTATTTAAGGGCAATAACTCTTGCTCAAACGCAATACTCTGATCATCAGAGAAATGGTTAATGGTTAATGATACCTCAATGATCACCTTCAAGAATTGGAGATCCTTGTTAGATTCATCATTCACAACTTCACCAACTTTGTGTACCGTATCATGGATGAGAAAGTGACAATAATTCCGATTAAATTCCTCACCCCAGTCTTGGAGATTTGATACCACAACATAGTAGAAAACATCATATGACATGTTCTCGTACACAGAAGAATCAAATGTGAGAATAACTTCCTTTTTATGAGTTTGTAGTCCTTGGAATTGCGAACCATTGTCAGTTGTATACCAGTATAGATCATCAATAGAAAGGCAAAAGCAAAGGTCTAACGTAGTAGTGACTCTATTGATACTTAATCTTCGAAATTTACGGCAAATAATTTCCATAAGATCATCGAAGATACCTTCTTCATCAAGAATTTCTCTTCTTTTTTCGTATTCTAGTGCTGCTCCTACCTGCTTGATAATCGCGGTAGCAGACGAAGAAGAGGAAGACTGGTTGTAAGTGAAAGCAACAGCCTCCATTGTTTGACAAAACTAGGTATATCTATCAATCTATCAATGTATAATAGCAGAGGCAAACTTATATATAGAGTACCCTTAATTCTCCTTACGTTGAAATATGTGACAGAGTACCCTATTTATAATACTAGAAAATCTATTCCTATATCAACTAGGACAAACAAACTAGAAAATCTATTCCTATATATACTAGGACAAACAAATTCTAACTAAATATGAAATAAGTAAATACCAAAAAATATTAAATTCTAGACGAATTAGGATTAAGCGGAAATGAAGCTTTGTCCCTAAGTTATCTCGTTATTCCAATTTCAATCCTGCACAGTATGATATTGATCCTAAAATACGATGGTAAGCACAACTACGCCACGAACAACCAATCATCATACTATGGAATTGATGGAAAATATTTTATTCATAAACTCAAATAAATCTCCTTATTTTCCTTACATGAAATATGTAACATAGCACCCCTATTTATAATACTAGAAACCAAATTAAACTAGGATTAAAGAATCTGTTCCTATATGAATTAGGACAAACAAATCTTAATCCTAATTAGACATGAATTAAATAAATACCAAAAATTAAATCTTAAACAACTAACGATCCCTACTCCAACTTTGAATTACTATTCCCAACAAAATTAGATGGATTTAGTAATCCTGTAACTTTTACGACCTAAAACTATATTCATAGTTGTTCCAAGGAATCAAAACAACCAATTCCACTACTGAAATTTTTTGGTGGCTCTTTCCAAAAACATTTAAGCTAAATTATTGATAAGATATAACCAACTCACAATGGATAAAGGAGATACTATTGCATGCAGAGAATTGGAATTATTATTGAAATTAGAAGTTGTTTGTTACAATAAAATTTGAAGTAATAGCAATTTGACTATATTTGTAACTCCATAATATAATCAGTCAAATCATAATTTTCCAAAAAAGAAAATGAAAGGACAAGCGGAACTCTCATCTCCACTCATTCAAAAAAAAATCATTTCGACACTTTTTGTACTGGCATTGGGACTTCAACTAATTTGGATTACCATTGCGTAAGGCTCATTAGATTTTTCTTTTGGGGGGATGTGGTGGGGAGGGGATTTAGGGAGGGGTATACAGTGGGTTCGAACGCCCATCTATGGTGAAGGTGTGGGCAGCTCACCAACTTAGCTACATCCCACTATTGTAAGACCTATTAGGGGGGAAGCACTTCCTACTAATTTTTTTCTTCTATATGCAAAGTTCGAATTCGAGACTTATTGATTAAGGGTGGATAGATCATATTCATCACATAATAAACCTTGGTGGTGGCAGTTAATTTGGCACTTAATTTGCATATATTTGACTAGCATGCCAAAACTAGTCTTTGTTAATTTCTTGAACTTTGTGCTCAATCAATCACTTCACATAAAATGGGGTGAAGGGAGTACATATTCTAATATATAGAAGCAAAAGTGGAAGGGAAGGAAATAGAGATCAATGATTCAACATGGTGCTCACTGAACCTCCATACCATCTAACAATTCTGAGTCTTATGTCGGTCATATAGAATACCAATACATAGAAGAAGAGCTGAAGAATATACGGCGAATGCCAAATGTTACTAATATAAAGTGAACTTCTCTCTGAAGTTTCAAGAAGAGATATGGAGGAAAATGAAAAAGCTCCAATAATAGGTGTTGTTGAACTGAATTCCTGTTTTGTGGTTTACTAATATACTCTCTCCGTTCACTTTTACTTGTCATGTCTCGCTTCTTGAGAGTCAAACTGCAACAACTTTGACCTACATTTTAACATACATTTTTCCATCATAGAGGTCACGGGTTCAAGCCTTGGAAACAGCCTCTGGCAGAAATGCAAGGTAAGGCTGCGTACAATACACCCTTGTGGTGGGGCCCTTCCCCGGACACCGCACATAGCGGTAGCTTTAGTGCACCGGGCTGCCCTCTTTTTTTTACTAATATGAGAACGATTGCAGCTTAAAGTATCTGGTCAGATTGACTCTCGTGAAGCAAAACGTGACTAGTAAAAGTGAACGGAGGAGTATTTATACCATTGAATATTGTTTATACTACTCATGAAGCTGTAGCTTCATGTCCATGATCAGCTTGCTCTTCATCTTCATTAACAAGTTGGTATCTTTGATCAACATTTGCTTCTTCAATAGCTGGTGCACTAACAGGATCTTTCTCACTGTTGATGAACAAACAAGTAGTATAATTAGCTATATATAGCAGCTCATCAAGTCAAGAACTGTCAATAGATCACAAATTCAAAGATACTTATTAGAGTACTAAGTTAAGTTTCACTCTCTCAAATGTTGTTGAACCAAATGTATTGCACTCATACAACTTTTCAACAATGTGTTAGCAACCTGGGGTGGAGCTAGGGGACGCAAGGGGGTTTATCCAATCTCCTTGGCTAGAAATTAAACTGTACATACAAGGTCAAAATTATCTTTTATGTATATAGAAATGTTGAATTCACTTGGATTTATCATGTGTTTACTTCTTTATATTATGAATCTCCTCAGTGAAAATTCAGGTTCTTCCATTTGTAGCAACCCAATGGTTTCTTTTAATTACAAAAGACAGTTAAGATTGGCCAATGACTAGGCGTTTCCATGAATTCTCCAGCCTCCAGTAATAGCGGGTCATGGTAGATAAGCGACAAAGTCCTAAATTTGGCCGAACTACTTTCTTCTTAAGGTTACATTTAATTATGGTGGTGTTCGGGTCAGCTAGCAAAACATGCCTTGACGATTCTATGGGAAACTACTAACTCCCACCACCACATTCACCGTGTAACTCTGCCCACCAAGACAGGTAAATGGGACGAAATCAAGTCACATTTTTTGTCTTTGCTGGGAGGATTTGAACCCTTATCTCCACTGTTTCATTGCTAGCCCACACCCTAGGGTGCGATTTTCTAATTTGTTCTTCATGAACATTAGTTTGCTCAGTGAACTTGATGCTTCTGTATTCAGTTCTAGTTCTGAATGTTTAAACATGAATTTGATCCCAACTATAAGTCTAAAACTTTCAAGGATGAAGTTTTGAGTTCAGATTGCAGGTGGACTTTTGTTTTGTTTTTTATCAAAGCCACTAGGCGGGCTGCCTAGGTTAGTTTATCTACTTTCTGAAAGCGAAACTCAAAGGAAAAAGTACAAGTAAAGGGGACTAAGCCTTACCTTACTAATCCTCCTAAGGCATAAGAATTTTTTCATTTAGTTTCATATTTTCAGATGCCGCTCGCTTATTGCATTTAGCAAAGCCACTAGGCGGGCTGCCTGGGTTGATTTTGTTTTTCCACTTTAGTATGAATTTTGCAATTGTTATTTACGTCATCCCTGTTTAATATGAGAGTTCATAATCAATGATAAGATAACGAAATCAAAGAGCATGAACATACGTTTTCGAGTATATGATCAGCCCAGTAACCACAAGTGCAAAAGCTACAAAGTACAGCCATTCAACCTGCAATTTTCATTAACGAGTGATCAGCACAGAATATTTTATGTAAATAGGACATGTCTATGATATGGATCAACTAAACCAGAGAGAGCCTCTTGAATGGCGGAAAGTATGGCTGAAACCATTAAAATTCATTGAATAGGGAAAAAGAATGGATAAAAGTACCCTCTGCTTGTAGAAAAAAGTTCTGATCACAACTGCCCACACATCAGATGTGAGAAGAGAGAGATTGAACAAGGTTGATCCGCTCATCTGCATTTGAATTATTTCCGGTTAGAATGGATAAGAACATCGAATAGACTAATATATGTGGGCTAATATTTGACATTTTTATCTAGCTTTAAAGAAAAAACATGTTCTAAATTACAAATTTCATGTCTTACGTACGATGAACCATTTTCGACAACAAACATGTCCACTAAACAATTCAGTGGCTATACTTTGTATCACAATTCCTGCATTATTATTCTTGCATAACTTGTTCATGAAGCAAACGACGTATAGTAATCAAATCTAGTGCGATAGAATCAGTAATTGATGGAACTATGAAGAGTGAAAGTTTTACCTTGAGAAGAAAGGGAACAAAGGTGTAGAACATAAAGCTTGCCACTGCATAGACACAGAAAGCTAATGTCTGAAAAACAGAAAAAAATAGAGCACAATGTCATACTACCTTGCAGCCAGACTAAATCGACACTCAATAAGGGACATATTAGATGATTTCCCTTGCATTCCACTATAGTTCTCAGCTTCAAGTATTAGAAAGAGCCAAATCAAAACGAAAAATATCAGGTTGGCAAACTGTCAATGGTGCATAAATGCGTATGTGCTCTTTAATGCTAATGCAACTAAATACTTTCATGAGGCAGTCTTCATACTGAATGAGCACTGGAAGTGTCCCACAAACCATCCTAAGGTATTGAAATTTTCATCTCTTGTCTCGAGTTCTCCTTTCCAATGAAAATAAGGCACAAGACAATCAGCCACAATAAACTCCTAAACCTTGGTGAGCCACTTTTCAAACTCAATGGTTTAAGTTTCTGGTTCCAGCGGTAATGAACTCAGACACAACTCACAAGTTTGCATAATTAGCGCTTTTGTATCCACCTCCCGTGAAGATTAACCATCCGAATTCCTTCGCAGGGGGTAGACTGCACCTTTGGTTTCTAATGTAAGTGGCTTACCTTGTTTTTTTTTGGTTTTGCAGCCGAGGAGTTTCTAAATTCCAATTAAGAGTCCCAAATGTATAAAATTAAGCATTTACGCAAAACTTTCCATTCTGCAATCATCAGTTCATCAATAGAACATATCAGTTGAAGGAATCGTAACTTCCATATCATCAGTTACAAGAGTGATATCTATATTGCTATAAAAAAATTTTGTCCTTTACCCACCATACTCCCACAAGTGGGGTCTGGAGAGAGTGGGGTGTACGTAGACCTTGTAACCCTACGTTTGTGGGGTACATAGATTGTTTCCGGTAGACGCTCGGCTCAAGAAAATCATCTTCTCACAAAACAAAAACAATACTAGTGGAGAAAAAATAAGAAAACGACTTTAAGTCACTTACAAGCTCAGGAGACCACTTGACTGATTCCAGACTCTTCCTTTCCAAGATTGGTCTGAGAGGAAGTTAAGTAATTAATCCATGTACAGATTTCTTTGTGTTAAAATGAGAAATTGCTCATTTCAAAGTTCCATGGAAATAAGAATGCATGGAAAGGATACGTCTCAATCATAGTAACAAGCAAGCCGAAAAGACCAATCATAGAAACCACTTCAACGGTATCTTTCTTTTTCACACAGAACTCCTGAATCAAAGCTAATTATAGTTAAACATACCATAACTTTTTTATAAGAAGAGACACTTATGTTTATGTTTAGAGTAACAATCCGGTAGAAGGGAGACATTTGAAAATATGACGAGACAAATTACACTAACCTCGCCAACATTACTTATCGAGAAGAAAAATGTCCCTATGATGACAAATATATCACCAAGAATAGGTTTGGAACCACCTGCATTGAAAATGGTCGAAGCATAAGGAAACTAAGCAATTACCTAACTTAGTACTTCCCGCATAGGAGTGAAAATTATCTTCTCTTTGCCTCCCACCCTTTCTGTTCCTCTCATAACAGAAGTCGTCCTTTCAAGAACTCAAGGAAAGATTGAAGGATAAGAATATTATCAAAGATGAGAAACATTTTTGATTTACGACTTAAATAAAACATTTTAGGAAACAGATAGTAGTACCACTTCCATCAATCGCCTTAGCATCTGATAGAAGCACAAGTCCAAGCCCACCTAAACAGACTGCTGCACCAAAGAATTGCCACGGAGAATATCGTGTGCCCAAAAATAGCCACGTCAAAATTATCACCCAAGCGATTGTCCAGCAATCCAGTATACTCACACTGGTAATTGATGAGTACTGATACGCTTTATTCACTGCAATACACTCAACGGAAGTTAATTTCATATCCAACAATATGACATTAAATAAATATAGGAGACCTTTCTACCACATATTCTTAATCATAATAAGCTGCGTGCTAAGGATAGACAATCTCCAGGTCCACTGTGCTAGAGTACTGATTGTGTTATGACAGTTGGGAGCATATATTGTTAAATTTCACCACGGATAGTTCTCATTATGTACACAAATTGAACATATTGAAAAAAAAGATTGCAAACTTTGTACATTATAGTTCTTTATAGAGGGAAAAAGAAAGAAAAGAAGGCAATTATAGTAAATCTTTGCAAGCGTTTTAAGAGACATGAATGTAATAGGTAGAGGTCAAATTTCTCTATATCAGTTGGACTCACACCAAAGATATGAAATTCCATAGGTTATATGATTAGATCTTAGCTTAAGAGGGTGACTAGATCTACTGTTATTTCACTATTTTCCTTTCCATTCTTATTTTTCTAGCTCCTTATAAAACTCCTCTCAGCGCGCAAGTAAAAATAGGTTGTTTGCTCACTTCATGAAGAATATACTTCAAATCAGTGGCATCAAACCACGATGCTTCTAAATTTGAGCCAAAAGACTCGTTAAGACTTCTTTTTTCTGTTTTAGAGTTCAATCATTGTATACTTTAAAAATTATGGATTTTGATACTAAAATCCAACTCCCCGAAGCATACTGCAGCGTGTGTTGCATTATGAAACTTTATCTTCTTTTATTTACATGACATCCTGTTTCCTAGTAGGCTATTACTTCGGGCCATCTGGTAAATTATCCACGAATGGATTAGAAAACGTAGGCCTTGGGAAAGATATAAGCGGAACAACTGAATAAGCTGGAACTTGCCTACTCCAAAGTTCTTACTACAAAGTTGAGTACCGATATCAATTAGCTAACCTGCAGTGAAAATTTGCAATCTCTCTAAAATTAAGTGCCAAACTCCGAGTTTCATAAACAAAAAGAAAGTTAACTATGCCTATTGCATAAACAGATGGGAATTCAGTTCAATGTCCTACAGGTTATGAAAGCTATGTTCTCAACGTTGCAAGCGCAGTATGATTTACGAGTTCATTTAGTGCATGAATAGCTTTGATTAATGTCCATTTAGCGGAGAAGCACCTTACCAAGAAAATTTCCCTGGACATCAGCTAAGCCTAAAAGGGCATATCAATACCAAGGAACCTGCAAGCTCAAGACAGCATTCAATTGATAACCATAAAACGAAAAACCAAATGCACTTAATAGAGTAAAACTCATAAATCATTTTTCCTAAGGGTACATTGTTACAATGGGGAAATAGAGAAAAGACTCAAAACAGCATTCAACAAAATCGACAATTATAGCACAAGAATAAACAATTTACCTTGTTCTGACAAGTTAAATAAAGTGAACTTGTTTGGGATTGAGCGCGTAATTATTGTTGTTTGCATTGTTTGTGCCATAAGAAATGTTAATAATGATTTTTAAATAGTAATAAAGTACCTGTAATTTCTGCCTCCGGTAAATCATGATTCCTCCATACACCAAAGCTAAAGCTGTGTAAGAGAAGAATGATAGAGAAAGCGGAGTATTTGCACCTACACATGCAAAATAAAAATACACAAATAATCAAAATGCTTCTACAGCTATCAAAAATAGGAGGCAGCCCGGTGCACTAAGCTCCCGAGCATCGCGGGGTCCGAGGAAGGCCGGACCATAAGGGTCTATTGTGCACGATCTTACCCTGCATTTCTACAAGAAGCCAGTTTTCCATGGATTCTACAGCTATCAGATTCTTTAATAAACAAACATTTAACAAAACACATCATAACAGTCCAAATTTTCCAAACAAAAACAAGTAAACTCACCTACAAAATGCTAATCAATAATCAAAAAGCTTTAGCTTAACAAATCAAAACAATCCAAGCAAAAACAAGTAAACTCTTTCCCTCCCCCAAAACCTTCAAACTCCCAAAAAGGTCAAAAATTTCAAACTTACCAAGATTTGCCACTAGAGAAGAAGTGAAGCTCATGAGGGCTCTAAGAAAAGACACAACTTGACCCAAAAACAAAGGGTAAAAAGTCATCAATATCCCTTTATGATTCCTCCACCAGCTGCTCCTATCCATAAATAAACACCCCCACCCCCACCCCCAAGCCAAAAAATCAAAACCTTATAATATAAATTAAGAAAAGCAATTAATAGAAGCTATAACTAAAAAGAGCTTCTATAATACAGAAAACAGATGAAAAAGAAAAGATCTGTTGTGGATTTATGACTTTTTTGTTCACGTTTACAGATTCCCAAATCTGAGCTGATGTTTCTTTGTGGGGAATGAGCATAAAATAATATTAAAACAAAAAAATATTATTAACAAAGTTAGTACTAAAAGAAGTGCTCCACAGTAATGCCTGTAGTTATCCACCTACCAGTCAAAACGACTTCAAATCCAAACTTCCTAAACTCTTATACTATCTTACCAAATGAGCAAATCGTAGTTCATATGCTCATAGTTCATACACAAGGCTCAAACCCGATACCTCACATTAACGATGGAGCATTCCATCCCACAAAATATGCTTAGTGGTGATAATTATGACACTTAATTTGCATATATATGACCTATAACATGTCGAAATTAGTCTTTCTTAATTTGTTAAACTCTGTTCTGTTAAAGAGATTTCACATAAAATGAGACGGAGGGAGTACATATTCTTCATATGGCGAAAAATGGAGTTATGAAGCAACCATTAGACACATTGAAGAGACATAATAGTAAGATGTGCCAAGTAGCTGATCATTGCACATTACTAAGGCAAGGAATAAGACGTCTGAGAAGGGATGCCGAAAAAAGGCTTCAATTTAATCTGGTGCAGAGGCAGTAGTACTAGGGCCTTCGGGCCTCAGGGTCGAGAGGAGGCAAATGCTCCCAAAACAGACCTAGCCTTTGCTCTGATTGGAGCTTCTCCTATTCTACTCTCGAGATTTCGATAGAAATTTCTTTACCAAATGCCAAATGTTGTAGAATTCCAGAATTTCTATTTGATGGTTAAATAAATATATTTCAGAAGTATAATAATATGTGAAATACATGTAATTCCAATGAATCTTGATTTATACAACTACTCATGAAACAGTTCTTTCATCATGTCTATGATCAGCTTGCTCTTCATCTTCATTAAGAAGTCGGTATCTTTGATCATCAACATTTGCTTCTTCAATAGCTGGTGCACTAACAGGATCTTTCTCACTGTTGATGAACAAACAAGTAGTATGTATTAGCAACCCAATGATTTTTTTTTAATTGCAAAAGACAGTTTTGAGTGGGCAAAAGAATGATCTGACTAGGCATTTCCGTGAAGATTTCAGCCTCCAACTATAGCAATACTTAATGCTGATGTGATGTAGTCTCTAAATTGCACATACCTCTACTATTTCACAAGTACCTGCTACCTCCATAAGTATAACTACCGAGTAACTCTGCATCCGCCAAAGCTTAGGTAAATGGAATACGAAGATATCACCAAGCCTTTTTTTTTCTCCGTTGGGATTTGAATTTGGTCTCGAAGGTTTACACCCACTTCGTTGACCATTAGGTGACACCCTTTGGGTGCAACTTTCTAATTTATTCGTGTAGTTTTACATTTTCAGATGCTGCTAAAATTATTGCAGCTGATATACACTATAGAATATCTACTTTTTTTTCGTTTTAGTATGTTTTGCCATCAGTATGTTATTTACACCATCCCTGTTAAATATGAAATATGAGACATAATCAACGATAAGATAACAAAGTCAATGAGCATGGACGTACGTTTTCGAGTATATGATCAGCCCAGTAACCACAAGTGCAAAAGCTACAAAGTACAGCCATTCAACCTGCAGTTTTCAATTAAGAGTGATCAGCACAAACCAACTAAACTATGAGACAGGCTGTTGACGGCTGCAAATGTGGCGGAAAACCATCAAAATTTGTTGGATACGGGGAAAAAGAATGGCTAAAAGTACCTTTTGCTTGTAGAAAAAGGTTCTAATGACAACTGCCCACACGTCGGATGTGAGAAGAGATAGATTGAACAAGGTTGAGCCACTCATCTGCATTTGAATTACTCGTGCCTTACTTTAGTACGATGAACCAAATATCCGACAAAATATACACGTCCACTAAATAATTCAGTTGTAGGAACTATGAAGAGTGAAAGTTTTACCTTGAGAAGAAAGGGAACAATGGTGTAGAACATAAAGCTTGCCACCGTATAGCCACAGAATGCTAATATCTGGAGAAAATGAAAACAGAAAAATGGCATATTACCTGATATGATTTTGAAACACACGATAAGGGACATATTAGACAATTTTTCTTGAATCCCACTACAGTTCTCAGATTCAAGTGTTAGACAGAACCAACCACCCCTATCCCCGCGACTAAACTGAAAAACATCAGGTGGGCAATATGTCTCCTGGATGGTGAATAAACAGGTCCAGTGCTCTTTAACGTGAACGTGTCTCACAGACCATCCTAAGGTTTTGAAATATTCATCTCGTCTCGAATTCTCCTTTCCAATGAAAATAAGGCACAAGACCATCAGCTGCAATTAACTACTAAACCTTGGTGAACCACTTTTCATACTCAATGGTTTAAGTTGTTGGCTCCAACTCTCATGAACTCGGAGACAAAAAACAATATTAGAGGACGAAAACAAGAAAACAACTCTAATTCACTTACAAGCTCTGCAGACCACTTGACTGATTCCAGACTCTTCCTTTCTAAGATTGGTCTGAGAGAAAGTTAGTCATTAATGCACGTCACAATTTCTCTGTGTTGGAAATGATAAATTGTGATTCAAAGTTTCATGGCTATAAGAAATGCACGTGAAAAACAGTTTCTAGATAGAAAGGAAACATACATCTCAATCATAGTAACAAGCAAACCGAAAAGACCAATCATTGAAACCACTTCAATACGATCTTTCTTTTTCACACAGAACTCCTGCACCAAAGCTAATTATAGTTAAAATAAGACTTTAGAGTAGCGATCTGATAGAAGGGAACATTTGAAAATATGAAGAGATACGATTACACTAACCTCGCCGACATTACTCATTGAGAAGAAAAATGTCCCTATGATGACAAGTATATCACCAAGAATTGGTTTGGACCCACCTGCAATTGAAAATGGTAGAAGCATAAGGAAACTAAGCAACTTCCTAAATTAGGCACTTTCCCCGTAGGAGTGACAATTTCTGTTCCTCTCATAATAGAAGTTGTTTTGAGAACTCAAGAAATGATTGGAAGATAAGAATATTATCAATGATAAGAAACATTTTTCATTTACGACATAAATAATCCGTTTCAGGAAACAGATAAGTACCACTTCCATCACTCGCCTTAGCATCTGATAGAAGCACAAGTCCAAGACCCCCTAAACAGACTGCTGCACCAAAGAATTGCCACGGAGAATATCGTGTGCCCAAAAATAACCACGTCAAAATAATAACCCAAGCTATAGTCCAGCAATCCAATATGGTCACGCTGGTGATTGATGAGTATTGATATGCTTTATTTACTGCAATACATTCAACGGAAGTTAATCTTGTATCCCGGATAATTATGACTACATTAAAGTTCTAAAAATCTTACAATGACGTGAAATTACTATAGAAAACCTTTTGACCACCTATTTTCAACTAAATAGGTTGTTTCCTAACTTCATGAGGGGTATACTTTGCATCAAACCATGATGCTTCTAAATCTGAGCCAAATTACTGATTGTAACTTCTTTTTTTTAAGGGTCCAATCCATTGCATACGTTTAAAAAAATATAGAGACTAAAATTCCAGCTCCCAAAAGCATACTGCAGAGTAAGTAACCAACCATATAAGGATAGAACACAAAGCCTCCAAATGTATTGAAGCTTCATGTTGCATCATGAAACTTTTGTTTACATGACGTCTTGATTCCAAGTAGGCTATTACTTCGGACCATCTGGTAAATTATCAATGAGTGGATTAAAAAACATTGGCCTCAGGAAATACTCCTCTGTTTCAATTTGTTTATGCACTTTCCTTTTTAGTCTTTTCCCCTTTTTTGGCAACTCTTTAATTCCAATTTTCCACATGACATGTTTAAGACTACAAGATTAAAGGGCATTTTGGTACATTCTTCATATCTTTAGTTTAAGACCATAAGATTCAAAAGTTTCTTTACTTTCTTAAACTCCGTGTCAAGTCAAAACAAGACAAACAGATTGAAACGGAGGAAGTATAAAAAACGGAACAGCTAAATAGGTTGGAACTTACCTACTCTTAAAGTTCTTACTACAGAACTAACACCTAATTTGCAGTTACGTAGAGTTAGAGTATTGGTATCAGTTAGCTAAGCATGGAAAGAAAAACCTAAACTTTCTCCAAAACTAAGTTCCAAACCTCAAATTTCATAAACAAAATGAAGTATAACGATATCTACTGCATGAATAGATGGCACTTCACTTCAATGTTGCGAGCGTTGTAATGGTTCAAGAGTTAATATGGACAAAGCAGAGAATGCCCATTTAACGGAGAAGCACCTTACCAAGAAAATTTCCCTGGACATCAGCTACGCCTAAAAGAGCATACCAATACCAAGGAACCTGCAAACTCAAGACAACATTCATTCGGTAACTATTACATAAAACTAAAAATCAGCTTCACTTATTAAATTGATACCCATAACTATTTTCACTACTATACGGCTATAACATAACAATGAACAAATTCTAATGAGTAGTTCACAAATTTGTTTTGTCGATGTCAATGTCATTGCGGAGTGAAACATAAAGGATTCGTATAAATCAAAACGAGCTAGTTTGGGATTGAGGGCAGGAGCGGAGCCACAATGGTGGCTACAGGTTCGACAAAATCAGTAGCTTTGGCTCAAACCTTGTATTGGTGTTCAAAAAATTCATTTAATACACAAATAATCTATCGAGAACCTAGTAAGCAAATATAACTATGCTCCAGAATCGATAAACTAAAAATCTTAGCTCTGCCTTCGATTGAGGGCGTAGTAATTGTTATAGTTATGTTTGTTACTTGAGCAATATCAAAATTGACTCTTGATTAGTACTACTTCCTCTCTTCCAATTAAGCGTCTTATTTGAGTGTCTCTTTCTATATTTAGTAAGTTTTCCAATTCCAACATTCTGTCCGGCAAGTTTAAGACCACAAGATTTGAAGCACTACACATATCTTTAATTTAAGATCATAAGATTCAAAAGCCTCCTTATACTTTCTTAAATTCCGCGACAAGTCAAAACCAGACAAACAAATTGAAACGGAAAGAGTAACAAAATACCTGTAATTTCTGCCTCCTGTAAATCATGATGCCTCCATACACCAAAGTTAAAGCTGTATAAGAGAAGAATGACAGGGAAAGTGGAGTTTTTGCACCTATACAAATGCAAACAAAAACTACCAAATATCAAATGCTTCTACAGCTATCAAGATTCTTTGATAAACAACCCCATTTAACCAAACTAACAAAATCATAATAATTCAATCTCCTCCATCAGAAAAAAGAAGCACAAACATTTTAGTCCACATCAAAAAGAATGTGCCTTTTCCTTTTTTTAGCAACTATATAACTTCAATTTTCCACGTGTCAAGTTTAAACCACTACATTCCACGTATCTTAAGTTTAAGATAACAAGATCCAAAAGTTCTGTATTTTATTAAACTTCGTGTCTAAGTTAAAACCAGAAAAACAAATTCTAACACGGGAAGTATCAAGATTCATTAATAAACTAAAACCCCATTTAGCCTAAATAAATAAATCATAATAATTCAACAACCAAAAAAGAAAAAAAGGTACCCCTCACTCTCCTCACTGCCCACCCCCACCCCACCAGCAGCTTCAAAAGTCTAAAAATGACGCAGTTTAAGATCACAAGATTTAAACATACTCTTTACTTTATTAAACTCCGTATCAAGTTAAAACCAACAAACAAATTATAACTCACTAAGTATCAAGATTCATTAATAAAATAAACACCATTTAGCATAACTAAATATAATATAATAAGTCAAAAAACAAAGTATCCCCAAACCCCCACCCCACCCCTCCCACACCCCAGCAGAAGCTTCAAAAGTCTGAAACTGGGGTACTTTAAGTTAACAAGATTTAACAATCTTTTTTACTTTATTAAACTCTGTGTGTCAAAATCAGACAAACAAATTATAACTCAGCAAGTATCAAGATTCATTAATAAGCATAACTAAATAAATCATAATAATTCCAAAAAAAAAACAGTACCACCACCACCTCCCCCCACACCACACCACCAGTAGCAGCTTCAACCTCAAAAATGTACAAAGAAAGTCAAACTTACCAAGATTTGCTACAAGAGAAGAAGTGAAACTAGTGAGTGCCATAACAAAAGACACAACTTGACCCAATAACACAGGATAAAAAGTCTTCAATATGCCTTCATAATTCCTCCACCACCTACTATTATCCATAACCAACTAACACAGTCAAATCTTTAGCAGGAAAAAAAAAAAAACTAATATATGTTGAGCTTCTATAAATAGAGAAAAAAGAAAGATTTATGATGTTTTTATGACATTTATAGACAGATCCCAAATCTGAGCTGAAGTTATTTTCTTTGTGGGGACTGAGAAGAAAATAATATAGGATTAATAATAGTTAATACTAAGAGAGATGGTGGAGTAATGGCGGGAGTTACCTACCTAACGGTCAACACAACTTCATATGGGTAAGAAGACTCTCTTGAGAGAATTGAGTAGGAGGTGACAAAAAAGTGTTGAATTAAAAAAAGGTGACAAATTTGACCAGCTGAAGTTAAATTTTTTGTTAAGTAGTCATTAGGAAGTTGCTGCAAGTTGCTGCAGCAACTTTCGAAGTTGCTACAACAACTACGATAGTTGCTGCAGCAACTATCGAAATTGCTGCAAGTTGCTACAAGTTGCTGTAGCAACTTACAATAATTGCTGCATGTCATTAAAACTAATGATAAAATTGTCACCTCTACTCAATAATTAAAACTTGTGTCACCTTTTTTTAATTTTCAAACTTTTTTGTCACCCTTAATTAAAAATCCCGACTTTCTTAAGGCATAGTATGTGCCGTTTAACTCGAGCTCAGCTGATATCTATGACCTCCTACTTGAGATGCACGTATGCTACATGTCAAATCTTATAAGATTTATCACGTAGGACGTGTATGTCTAGTTATTCAAATTTATTATAATTAAGTATTTATTTGTGCACCACCTAAAGTTCATATCTCAAGATATAATGCATGAACTTGGTCTCAGCTGATATATATAAACTTTAATTTTGGGTGTAAGTAAACACTTAAATTATCAGAACATTGAACAAGTAGATATACATATTTTACGTGGCAAATCACGTGAGATGCATGTCTCCTATCATCTCACGTGTCTTATAGACTAAATCGCGTGAGATTTATCATGTAAAATGTGTATGTCTATTTTTTAAATTTTATTATAATTTAAATATCTATTTGTGCACACCTAAAATTAAAAAGTATAGATGTTAGTTAAGGCGTAGAAATTGATTTGATTGATCCTCATATGTCAATGTGTGGTGGCCCTCCACAAAGCTGCCTAGTTAGTCTTTTTTTTTTCCTTCAAAATATCTACTATTTACTTTGTCCCAATTTATATGAGGTAGTTTGACTTGATACGAAATTTAAGGAATTTTTTTTTGAAATTTATAGTCTAAAATAAGTGATAGATATTTCCATGACTATAAATCATTTTATAAAGGGTAAAATAGGTATTTTAAAGTCAAATTGTTACTAAATATAGAAATGTGTCATTGTTTTTGTAACTGATTAAAAAAAAGTGAGTCATATAAATTGGAACAAATAGAGTAGTAATTGGGATAATATATTTTCTCCTACTTAAGTAATGTTCGTCCTCAAACGTGGAGTAGTAATGGTTCTTGGGACTTGAAATATATACTATACTTCCGTCGTTCGAATTTACTTGTCATTTTTGACAAATTTAGAAAAGATAAAAAAAAATCATGTTTTATCCTTAGTATTAATTACTTATTCTCTAAATTATTTTCTAATATTTATTACTAAACATCAATTAATATGGGTAATATGATAAAGTCACTGTATCAATCATTGTTTTCTTAATAGGTGTGTCAAGTCAAAATGTGACAAGTAAATTCAAACGGAGGGAGTATATCTTAGGCTTCTTGAGAACCTTTTAGTGTGTTGCCCATGTCCTTGAAAAAAAAAAAAGCTACAAAAGACTTGTTATTCACTTAATTTCAAATGGCATTAAACAATATTCAAGAGAATCCATCCATGATCTATTATCCATTAGTTGTCCTAAAGTCATGGAATGCCTCAAGTCGCCATTCCAATCGCAAAAGCGTAGGAGAGAGAAGAGAACGTTTTAGATTTTTGACTAGAACCTTTTGAAAATATGATAAATTACATGTAACTTGTTATGTTTTGTATGTGATTAATCAATATTTTGTTTTGATTTATCTGTTTTTGACTTTTAAATGACTGAATAGTATTGATAAAAAAAAAAGATTTGACTCTACTAATTAGTGAAATTACCGCCTACGAATGCGGTAAATGGGAGAAACCTTTGGTCTTAATCAGAGATTTCAAGTTTGAATCTTGAGAATAGAAAAATTTGTAGTAGAGATTGATCCCCCTTAACTGGTCATCATAGTCAGCATAAATTCAAATTAATTGGAACTAGCTAGTGATACTCTCTCCGTTCATTGAAAAATTTGTAGTAGAGATTGATCCCCCTTAACTGGTCATCATATTCAGCATAAATTCAAATTAATTGGAACTAGCTAGTGATACTCTCTCCGTTCATTTATACTTGTCAAGTTTTGCTTTTTGAGAGTCAAACTTCATGAACTTTGACCAACATTTTAAGACATATTTTTTCATCATATTAATATAAGAAGGATTGCAACTTATAGTAACATTTTTTCGCAGAGTTTTCATACATCTAAATTTTAAATTTAAAACATTAAATTAATCTACTTCAATTTAGATTTGAAGTTTAGCCAAATTGACTTTCATAAAGCGAAACATGACAAGTAAAAGTGAACGGACGGAGTACCATATTGAAGTATAAAATTAGGTCGTGGGTAGTACATGTTGTATCAATTAATTGGCTGTCATAGGCTGTTATGAATCTAGGATATCAAATAATTAAACAAATAGACAAATTGCCGATTAAAATAATCTACTTAACGTAGAGTCGATCTCCCATGGTCGATAATTATTGTCTTGAGCTACTTTCTCCGTTCAATTTTACTTGTCAATTTTTGTTTTATAAAAGTCAATTTGACTAAACTTCGAAGCTAAATTGAAGTGGATTAATTTAATATTTTAAATTTAAAATTTAGCTATTAGGACACTATATGAAAAATGCTATAATTAAGTTGCAATCCTTCTGAATCAAGGCGCGGGGCATGGGCCATTCGCCTCACAACCTTGGCTTTACATGGGCCATGCATGTGCCTCACTATCTCCCGTTATCCTGGATCATAAAAAAGAATCAGGCCCAATGCAAGGGACATGTTGAAAACGTTATTAAGTAATTAAAAATATGCTCTTTTTAATCGTTTAAACTTTTAGATGAGATCGTCACACGCTTCAACAACCCCTGAAAGAGCATATAAAGCTTTAATTAGGAAGGTAAAAATCTAATAAACTAAACGTACAAATCTCAGGAGAAAAATATATAAAGATGTGGTCAACATATATACAATATTACTAATATTCATTAAGTGGTACACCAAATAGCAGATTTTAGCTCTATAAATAGAGAAGAATTAATGTATCTCCTATCCCACAACTTCTCTTTAATTTTTTGTCAATTGTCAATATGCTTCTCTTCAAAAATATTTTTCCCCTTAACATAAGGGAATCACCAACTAAATTATTTTCTAAAAATTATCTTTCTCCTAGGTTTGAATATAGTAAAAATATTTCATCATTTGAGAACCATAAAATATCTAGACAAAAATTATGTTACATGAAGTTTGAAAATGTTGGACACCCTCAACAATATTCTCAACTCAAAGCAATCACTAATGTTGAAGCCATAACCATGGAGGATGAAAAAGAAATAATTAATATAGCTCAGAAATCCAATAATGGTATAGGAATTGTTGGGTTTTTTGAAGGGAAGAATATTCTTGTCACTGGTGCTAAAGGATTCCTAGCAAAAGGTATATATTATATATATTATTTATAATGCAATTTTTTTTTTTAACACAACTTGTGAATTTTAACCTATGTTATAGTTCCTCGTTCAAAATTTATGTGATGCATTTTAAGTTGATATGAAGTTTAACAAAGAAAGGAACACCTCTGAAGTACAACATTTTTTTTCCAGAGACATACCAATAAGAAACGTGCGTGCATCACATAAACTGGGACAAGGGAGTAGCATGCTAGTTACCATTTTTATAAAATTACATATTAATGTTTGTTAAGAGATTTACATGTAATTACCTAATAAGTGATCTTATTGTATAAATATTTGTTATGATGTCAGTACATAGAAGTTGAATTTAATCTTTATATATACACTATATATTTCTCTAGACATTTTCCAATAAAATAATATTTTTGCAGCTCTGATTGAAAAGATGTTGAGAACAACACCAAAGGTAAACAAGATCTACATACTCATCAGGGCAAAGGATAAGGAAGCTGCATTTCACAGATTAACAAATGAAGTATGTATACATATGTTTTCTTTAATTTTTTAGATGCAGTATAATTTTCTGGCGAAAGGTTTTCAATTGACCATCTTTTAACAATTGTATATAGCTTGCCGGCCAATGGTGAAGCCTCCCTTATCCAACGGGTGCCAATTGATACACGTTCGCTAAAAATTACATTGTGTAGATAAGTAAATGATTTAACATGCATAAAGTTGACTATTGTCATGTTTCATGTGTTTTGATTTCGAAAAGCAAAACATTAGAATTTGGGACATAAAGTGTATTTTGACTTCTCATATTGAAAATTCTGACTTCATCGCTAGCCCGATCGATTCATTTATTCTTGCTTCAAGCTTAGGGAAGCTTGTTTACTTAGACATCTGGAGATCATGGGGAATGAATTGTTGTCATGTTTCTATGTGTTTTGACTTCGAAAAGCAAAACATGACAATTTGGGACATAAAGAGTATTTGAATATTTCGAGTTTAAGTTATATATATTGATTTTTAAAAAAATTATTGGTGTGATTATTAAGTTGGATATGTAGATCAACTTAATTTGATAGTGTAAAAATTCTTTACGTGATCAGAACAAATAACATAAACTCTTTCTGGAGAGTTTGAATTGTATGTGCACTATCCATGTATAGACCTTTTATATCATCATGTTAAGTTGGCTTACAACAATAGATAAATTTTCAAAATATATATATATAATATGAATTTGATTACAATATTGAATTAACATAATTATTTCTTTTTATTTAAAGCTTTTGCCAATGGAGAAAGAGAAGGCTTAATAATGGAGAAGCCTTTTACTATGGGAGAAAGCATAACAAAGGAGAAAATCACTTCAATTTCTCCCTATACTAATTTTCCATCATTGGATGCCGACAATGAAAAAGTTTTAGTTTCAAAATTGAAGAACAATATTACAAACAATTGCTTGGAGCAAATAATGAAGGATTTTGGAGTTGAGAGGTATTTTCTCTCTTTATATAAATTATATATATTACTATTAGAGACTCGCAAATTTCTAACGAACATTTCCTAGGAAGATCCATCAGAAATATTGGACTTCTAACAAATTATCTATAAAAAAAAAATATGGGATTTCTAATGGAATGTCCGTCAAAAGAGCTTCTGACGAACTTCTCTGAAAAACTTTTAGGAAAATTCATAAAAAATACTGTGAGATTTCCGAGGAAATGTCCATCAATAAAGCTTTCGATGGATCAATTTCCATCGGACGTCTCTCGAAAATTTGCATTTTTTAAAAGTTAATAATATAAGAAAAATATTGTTTATTTTTATAATTAATGTTTGTTGATTAAATAGGGCAAAGTTATATGGATGGCAAGATACATATTCATTCACAAAAGCAATTGGTGAAATGATGATAAATAGCATGAGAGATGAAATTCCAACACTTATTCTTCGTCCCTCTGGAATAACAAGTAGCTATAAAGAGCCATTTCCAGGATGGATACAAGGATTCAGGTATTTATTTAGACATTTGGACTATAATCTGTCTGATTGAGAACTTGAACACATGATAAAATGTTCATATTAGACACTTTAGATCATATTCTAGAAAAGTTTTTGTATGTGTTTTCAAACGTCTATTGCATTGATAACACTACTAGAAACAAAGGTTTTTCCCACCGGAAATCATTAGAAAATTTATGTGATCAAACATGATTAACTTTTCACTCATTTTTCACTGAATCAGCTCACTGGGAAAACACATGATGGAAAGCAGATTTTCATTGAAACACTGGGAAGTTTTCTAATTTTTTTCTTGTGAAAACACAACTATTTTTTCTTTTCCCATGGATTCAATCAAAATATATGCGGGAATAGCCACAAAATATTTTTTAAATGGGAAAATAGTGTTTTTTTAGTAGTGTAAGTTAATGACATCAAATACGCCTCCTTACTTGCAAGAGATTTTATGGTTTATTGAGGATAATGCATATAAATAAAAGAATATGATATATTTTAAGTGGTTAATTTATCTACGTAATGGACGTTTGAGAATATGCACAACGCTTTTTCAGAAGTTTGAGTAGCAAGTGTCTAGCTAATTGGAACATTTTATTATGTATTCAGATGCTCGAGCAAAATAGAAGATAGTTCAAGTGCTTAAATAAAATTTGCTGATAAATTTATAGATATATTCTGCTTATTTATAAATTAGTAAAAGTAAATTACCAAGAATTTTTCTAATTTTTTTAGTTTCTCTCTCTTTCTTAATAGGATAATCGACCCATTAATATTTTTCTATCGAAAGGGTGACCTCCCTTGCCTTCTTTGTGATCCTGATTGTCTTGTTGATTTGGTAAGTACATATGCTTTTTCAATAGGTTTAATATATAATTGCAAGGATTATTGTTGAAGTGCATGACCATCTTATTTTAATTTTTATGATGTTAGAGAAATGTTTATTTACTTGGTTAATTATATTTTCAACACGTCCTCACGTCCTGATCTAATTTATTTTTTTATGGGCCAAACATATGAATTGGTGGCAGCGAAACTCAAACTCAAAACCAGTACTGCTTGCTATAATATATTATACAATGTTAAAGTGTGTGACCATCTTATTTAAAAATTTAAGTTATTAGAGAGAATACATTTTTATTTACTGAATTATATCTTCGATAAACGTACGTTCGATTCGGACCTAATTCTTTTTCATGGATTAAACATATGAAGATTCCTTTTAATAATTGGTGATGTGACGGCGAGATTCAAACCTTGACCAGTACTACCTGCTATGATACAATGTTGAAGAGAGTCATGACCATCTCATTTAAAGGCTTAAGATATTAGAGAGATCACACCTTTTATGTAATGAATTATATTTTCAACATACCCTTACGTCCCGGCCTAGTTCTTAATTTCTTATGAGTCAAACACGTGAAATTAATAGGTGGCAACAAGACTAGAACTCAAGACCAATACTGCCTACTATAATACAATGTTGAAGCATGTGACTGTCTCATTTAAAAGTTTAAGTCATTTGAGAGAATACATTTTTATCTACTGAATCGTATCTTCGATATATCTACACCCCTAACTTTTCATCCCAACCTGATTCATTTCATGGGTCAAACATGTGAAAATTCTTTTTAATAACGAGTGACGTGATGGTGAAACTCGAACCCTAGACTAGTACTGCTTACTATGATACATGTTGAAGTGTTTGTCATATTCTTTAAAAGTTTAAGCTATTCGACAGACGACACAATTATTTACTTAATTATATTTTCAACAGTTATAGATCCAACGATTATATTATTAATATTTTTTATTGCATTATCTAACCACTTCTTCACATGATTTAGGTTCCAGTTGATATGGTTGTAAATGCAACAATGGCTGCTATTGCAAAACATGGATACTTGCAAAATCCAGAACTAAATGTCTATCATTTGGCATCATCATCTATGAATCCTGTCTCATTTTCACAAATTTTTGACTATTCTTATGATTTTTTCCAATTATTTCCTTTTGTTAATTCAAAGGGAGATAAATTTGAGGTTAGAAAAATGAGATTTTTTGACAAAATGTCAGATTTTGAAAATTATATTTGGGAGGTATTACTCAAACAGCATGAAGTACAAGATGAAAAAGAGCTTACAAAGATCCAAATGCGTTTAATTAAAAGAAAGGTGGAATATTTGAAGAATTTCAGCAAACTCTATGAACCCTACTTGTTCTACAAAGGATGGTACGTGTGATCGTTTTTTTTTTTTAGTCTGTTTCGAAAATAATGATATTCTTTTATATTTATAAACAAGTTGACTTTAAACTTTTTATTTATTCTTAATGAAATGTTTTATAACCACATAAATATGTATGACTTAGTTTATATCATAAGTTTCAAATGTCTTTCTTTCTTTCTTGAATTTTGTCCAGCCAAATGCTTCACATAAATTGGAAAGGAGGGAGTATGTAACTACTAAACATGAGAAAGAGATTTGTTATTGCAAAAGAAATTAATTTTGAGTCTAATTCAATCCAAAAGCTAGAGGAGGTAAGGTAACCTTTGACCTGCCGATGTGGGACTCCACCCACCCCCCCACCCCCTCTTCCCCTCTCTGCATGCACAGAACTAGACTAGTGTCGGCTCTACTCATTGAAATTATAGGCAACTGTTTTAGGCCTCCAAATTTGAGGGGCCTCATTTTCTTTTAGCAATAACAAATTTTAGTCTTTTTATAAAAAATTATTAAATGCTATCTGTAGAAAAAATAAACTTATATAAAAGTAAAGAATTATTAGAAGAAGTTTGATATATTTAATGTACTATGTCTCACGAAAGATTAAATGCATTAGTTATATTAATAGAAAAAGAATTATTAGAAGAAATCAACTATAAAAAAATATTAACTACTTTGCATCTCAAAAATTTAAAATATAGACTTTACAAAAAAAAAAAATCTTAAAAATTTAAGGCCTCCGTTCGATTTTAGCCTTAGGCCACCGATGTTCTTGAGCCGCCCCTGAACTAGACATCTAGAGCATGAACAATATAAGACGAGGTGCAAGTCCAACATCGGAAATCGAAAGAAATGAATTAGGATGGGCCTCATTATGATACCATGTTAAAGAAATAAATTTTGGGACTAACTCAACCCCAAAAGTTAGCTCACGAGGACGAATTTTCTCTACACCATATAAAGAGACCAAATAACCCTTGACCGATCAATGTAAGACTCCAACAGTTATTGCTAAAATCTTTAATACATATTACATGTAATTGATCTATTTAATTTGTTTTGTGATTCTTTATTACGATCAACAATATTCTTAAAATTATGTATTAATAAATGTATTCTTTTTTGCTAGGTTTGACAATGGCAACGTACGAAAGCTAATGGGAGATATGTCTGAAGAAGAAAAAAGAAGCTTCGAAATTGATGTGACAAAAATCAATTGGAGAAATTATATTGTGAAGACCCACATTCCTGGTGCAGTGTACAAAAATATGTACTAGAAGGGAAAAGGATGCATTAATTCTAAAATATTGAAACAATTAAATATCACTTGTTTGAACTTGTGTGATATCGTGAAGGATTCAGTGAACATCTTGAAACTTAGTAACACAAGACAACTCACTGAATGGTTGTTGGCTCTATCAAAAAAGTCTGAAATCAACAACGTGTAATTGCTTGTATTGGTTAGACGAGAAATTCGAGTTTGTTTTATCCACCTTTTTATTTCTGTATTTGTTTTGTTGATGGACAGTCGATCAGATCTAGTATGAGTCATATATGAACGGTGATTGAAGTTTTTCTCTATGTTTGGATGGTTGTATTTTAAATTGTTAGTTTAAAAATAAAGTATTTTCTTTGATTGTTATTTAAATTTTATTGCGTCTTACTATTAAATTCGTTGTTATATAACGACGAAAAGATTCATTTTATCACTCCTTTACCATTTTTGTCTTCTTATTTTGAAGTTACTTATTTCTAATAATGATCGTATTTTATCCTTTGCCTTGTCTTTTTAAAGCAGCTCTAACATGTATCCTACTTTTCTTGTAGGTTTATTCTTCAAATTGTTTATATGTGACATTATATAACAACGGAAAATAATACAATCTATCCAAATATTATAATCATTAAAACAATACAATATAATATAATGTGATACATTATGTAACAATATGTAACCATCATGATCATTCACATTCACATCATAAAATAATATTCATGATTTATTTCTTATATATGCGCGCGCGTTGCTACAATGAGAAAATAAGAGAAAAGACAGAAAAACTGACCGAAAAATTAAAGAAACAATTAATAGAAGGGAAGTTTCAGCTAAAATGAGCTTCTATAAGGGCACGTAGGACAATCAGGATAGACAGTTTAAAGACGTGACATACAGTAACGAGAGCACCGATGATAAAGAGTCTCTCTCGGATTAACAACAACAGAGGCGTCCTCTCGTAAAGGATAAGATAACAACTACTCGCTATCCTCGATGACATGGCGCAAGGAGTGTCAGACCCTTCAAGAGTGCGGACGAGCCCATACGAAGCAAACTAAACATCAGAAGAATATTAGTTGGCTCACTAACAAATCGAATACATGACGCACCCGCATAGGTCCTAGTCCTTCACTTCCGAAGTGGACTACTTGGAAGCAAACCGAACAGTTGCGGGGCTAGAAATGTCCTTGATACATGAATGTGCATGCTTTTGGGGCGTGAATTAAGTTCAGGCTAGCTACCTAATTTGACATTAATTAATTAAATTGACCATATTTCTTTACACTTGTTATCATTTAATCATCTCGTTTCATTAATTTGTTACTTTGCTTGACTATATATTATTTCTTGAATGAGTTATTCACTTTTAGCTGGCTAATCAAAGATTAAGTCATGAACTTGGAAATCTCACGCACGTTCAACTTTGATTATTATTTAGTCTTAGTTGTCTTTAAGGGAGAAAAATTAGCCCATGATTAAATGTATTTCGTCCAACTTGTATTAATTAAGGATTCGTTTATTTAGCAGCTCAGTTCATTGTAATCCGTCCAATCAGTCATCCAAAAATTAGATTTATTTAAACTAAAATATGTTGCCCAAAGTGATCAATAAGAAACCTTGTCAAGAAAAATTCTTTTATTTGATATGTTATATGTAGTAAAAAAAATAGTTATGCTTGATAATTAATAAAACAAATTATATAAAAAATAAAACAGAAAGTTGAAAATAAAATTTAGTATGAATTTGGCAAATTGAGTACTATATGAATATAAACGGGGACCTGTGGAGAAGTTGGCGGATTAAGAAATTAAAGTTTATGATTTTTGAAGTAAACTTAAATTGATATATGATAATTAATAATTGGTTCATAAATTATATAGTTATATATATTTAGTAAATTTCTTAATAGATATAAAGGATATATCTCTTGGTGGTGATCTCTTGTATTTCTAGCGAAACTTTTTGTTTTTTGACGACTTTCACTTTCAACGTGCCCTTTACGCCCAATCAATTCAAAGAACACCCCCCCACCCCACCCCCACCCCCCATCCCGATCTTACCGCGGCTGCTGGCACGGAGTCTGTTAGTGAAGTTTCAGAGGGTGAAAAATGGGAGGGAAAAAAATTATTAAGGAAAAAAATATGTCCTTTCACGTGCCTTAAATACGTGTGGTGCATGTAATTTTATGAAAAGTATAATTTGTTGATTCCATCAACAAACTGTCTTGAATGTTATATTAAAGAATGAAGTTACTCCCTCCATTTCATTTTATTTGATCTTTTTAATTAAAAATAGTTATTTTAATTTACTTGTCCAATTTATCATATTCTTCCAATAATACTCTTATCATTAAATGACTACATAGAGTTATAAAATTCAAATTTATATTTTTAAAGCATAATTAATAAGGCTAATTTAGTAAAATAAACTTCTAATTAATATTTCCTTAAGGTGAATGCGAAATCAATAAGAACCAAACAAAATGAAACAGAGGAAGTAGGAGTAAGGACGTGCGTAGCACGCGCAGTATTAGTTTGTGGTTACTAGTTATTATGAATCTCGGATATCAAATGATTAAAGAAATTTGAACATGCAACTAAAACAATTTTTTGAACTATCATTTCCGCTACAATGAAAATTTCTCTTATGTTAAGGGATCAAAAGAGTTCTCTGTTCGTACTTATTTTCTTTCCAAAGCTGGTTACATATAATTCTTAGGTCGACATACTATTCACATTTCTTCAGTCTCTCCAAATGATGCTATTTTAGTTTGATCGCGTTTTCAATATATTAGTCCCAATGATTTTATAAGTTTCGCAAGAAATTTTAATAAGGTCTGCATATACATCCTCCTCCTCATATCTCAATTATAAGATTATACTGAATATGTCATTATCATTATTGTCGTATCAATCCAAGTTAAATGTGAAAGGGTGCAATTCTCATAAAAGTGTAAGAACAATGCATTGTTTCTTGTATACTTCTTTTTCTTTAGTCTTTGAGTAACTAATTTAGAGAGTTCCAAATATTGACCCAAAACTATGAATACACCTAAGCAAACATGCAAAGTAGGCACATACACAAAAAAAAAAAATGCATAAAATCAAATTCATTCAAATAACTTAAAACACCAATCAACTACTTAACCAAACCAACACTCTTCCATTCTCAAACCACACACTCTTATCCACGTGTCCTCCCCGACCCCCACCATAATAACCTTCCAAATTATGCCCCACCAATTTTTTGAAAAAAAATTGATTACATTATTACCTAACTATATATGACTCTTTTCGAAAAGAAAAAAAAATGATGGGTAGAAAAATAACAAAAAAATTGTAGATAAAACATAAAATTATATGCACCTCGATTAATTTCATAAGATATCTAATATCTTTCAACAACACAAACATCGAATAACTCTAACGCGAAATTCAAACATGAGACTTTATAATTCTTAACTCACTTCATTGATCACTAAATCAGACTTACGAGTGAAACATTTCTATTGAAACTATTAGTAAGTATGATCATTTCCTCCAAAAAAAATTTGGTTTTCCGTCACTTGTATGTTCAATAGAAATGCTCCTAATTACTAGTGAAACATCAATTTCATTTCTATTGAAATTATTAGTATCATAGTATGTATGATCATTTCCTCCAAATAAAAATTTGGTTTTCCTTCACTTTCATGTTCAATAGAAATGCTCCTAATAACCAACAACGATTACAGTAGAGTGAAAAAGACTCCTTCATCTTTAATCAGATATTTAAAATTACAGTCCTGATTTCAAAGTCATCCTTTTTATAGAGTATTTTACTCTTAAGACAAAACTTTTTTATGTTAATTTAAATTTAATCGAATTCTAATTACGAATATTGAATGAGAAACTTTCAAAAATTGTTCCCTTTTGGCCCTTCCAGCCTGTCCCTCCTTATATATATTTTTTATTATATTATATTATATTATATTATATTATATTATATCATAGTACTATATATTATCATCAAATCCTTCTCATTATTAAATTCCCTCCTATGCTTCTCCTTCTCTCCTTTCTTGATCATCCTTCTCCCTATTTTCAAGATTTTTCACTCACCTTCAATTCCTCATTTTTCTTCCGTTTTCCAACACCCTTTTCCCTCAATAACAAAACCCATAATTTATTTTCATCAAAAAAATCTTCTTTCGTCACCGCGAGACGAGCCGTTTATCATTACGATAGGTGTCAGTGTAACGGCGTAAAATTCGGTGATCGGGAAAAAAAATATGGCAGAAGAGCATGAATTTCAGTGGTCCATTGATTGTGGAAAATCCTTAGATTCTCATTTTTCACCGCCATGTGCGGCGGAGAAAGTGGTGGTGCCACCGCAGTGTGCGGCGGAGCAAGTGGTGGCGCTGCCGTTAGCTTCCGCGGAGCAAGTGGTGGCGCGGCCGAATAGGTGTTTGTTATGTAGGAAAAAGGTGGGGTTAATGGGATTTAAGTGTAGGTGTGGGACCACTTTTTGTGGGACCCATAGATATCCTGAGGTGCATGCATGTACGTTCGATTTTAAATCAACGGGGAGAGAAGCGATAGCGAAGGCAAATCCATTGGTCAAAGCGGAGAAATTGACGAAAATTTAATCTCAACCGTTTGATCAAATGACTCTTTCATGGAATGGAACGGCATGATCGTGGTTGTGGTCGTGATCGTGATCGTGGTGGTTCTATGTGAGGCCCAAAGTGGAAATGAAAGGAAAATATTGAGGGTTGTTTAGTTCCACAGAAAATGTTAATGTCTAATGTATATTTTTCCTTTTATTTTTCGATTTTCTTATTTTAGTATTTATCTTCTTTTTTTCTGGAAAATACTTATTACTTGGCTTGATTTTGTAGAAAAAGTTTTAAATTTTGCTCTATGAAGTACTCTATTATCTTTTACTTCCATGCATTATTTGTTAAAATGACAAGTAAAAATGAATGAAGGAAGTATCATATAATTGATTGTCTTGTTGGGTCTAATCAACTGACATCATCTTGAATTAATTTTACAAGTTATTTGCTAGCTACAAACCTCTAATTAGTTGCAAAGGTATTGATAATTTTGTTCTTCAAAAGTTTGGACATATGAAAAGAAATTGCCTAATGATTATGTTAGAATTTGCACTGAAACCTCGTTCATCATTTTCAATTGACATAATACATAAACAAACATTTAATTTGGCTTTAATTGCACGTAAATATTCTAATTTTGAGAGTGTACATCTAGACATCTCAAATTAGTCTCAACTGACAATTAGACCCTCCAATTCGTATCTATCGCGACTCGGGAACACTCATCTCTGACGTGACACATAAATATTGGAGGTGTTTAGATAATCATTCTGTAAGTTGGAATGTTCAACTGATACAATGGAGACGAGTTGGGGTGTCTAAATGTGTATACTCAAAGTTGGAGTGTTTACTTGCAATTGAGGCTAAATTTAAGTGTATGTTAATTTATTACGTCTTCTCGATTCATTTCATTGACCACTAAATAAGATGAATTCTATTGTAAAATTTGTTTGAACATCATTGGAGAGAAAGGGACAAGTGTCTTGTAAGGAATTAGTTCTTCTACTTTGCATAAAACCAAATCTAATCTCAATTAGGAGAATTCTTGTCCTGCTCTCCAGCTAAACATTCTGCACTAATTAGTTCACTTTTTCTTTTTGTTAATTCCCTGATTTATATCAATCTTTGCTATGAATTTAGTTTATATATGCAAAATAAAAATAAAAATTACATTGTTGAAGCATCCAATAGACATATGTTAAATAATCAGATAGTATAAAAAAACTTTTTTAAGTAAAAGGTTAGTACTTAGTAGGTAGTGGAGTCCAGTTTTGCTTTTCGAAGGCTTCAGCTTATTGATGTATGTCGTAGTACTAGTTGTATTTTTATAGTTCTTGTTTTTGATATCTATCATCGTGGGTTGTTTATTATTTCGATTATCACACTATTTTACTGTTATTATTGTTCCTCTCTTGCAGGCTCTGCACTGCTTTCCTTATTAATTGTTTTACTTTTTTTCAATGTTTTTTTCTTTTTTTACTTGAATTTATTACACTTGAGCCGGGTATTTCCGAAACAGCCTCTTTACCTCCACTAGTGAGTGAAAAAATCTGCATACGTTCTACCCTCGTGAAACCCACTAATAAAATTTTACTGAATGTATTATTATTCATATGGTAAACCATTTCTAGACACATCGCAATAATATTACTTCAACTTGATTTCTTCTAGCTATGTGAATCCAAGAGTAATGACAATGACTCTTGTTGGTTTGTTTGGTCATTCCTTCATTGGTAGGTTTTTTTATTTATGGTCTTACTTTTTTGAGCTAAGTTACTCGGAGTTTTCAAAAATATTGTGTATTCGTATTGGATACTTCAAAAATATATTACTTTTAAAGGATCAGACACGCACCTAATGACACAGTAAAAGTGAAACGAAATAGTCATGAATTTTGTCTTTGCCACTTCACCATTCAATATAAAGACACGAGTCCTCCTTTCTTTTTGTTTTACATTATAGTTTTTTAAACTCATTGCCAAACTGTTATTAAGTATTATTTTTGGACCACAAAAAATAGTTCTTTAAACTCATTTGCCAATGAAACTTTAATGACATGTGTCAAAAGTAACAAAATTTTAAAAATTATCAGACTAGATCACATCAATGTTTTGAGTTTGCATCAAAATTGCATTTGTTGTTCTTCCCACCAAATATGTGGTAGAAATATTTAAGTTTTATAAATTTGTATTTTGTAATTTTTTGTAATATGTTGGCTGAAAAAGAAAATAGTAAAAGAAAGAACGCATCTTAGTTATGACATCTATTGTTCATACATATTTAGTGAATCGTTTAACATATATATTTGAGTTAAAATTACAGAATTCAGATAGAAACAACTTCAGAATTTTGCGTTTATAAATTCTAGAAAACGCAATTTATTTGGTTTCTAATGTATTATTTGTACATATTAAGTGAATTTCTTAACACAAATACAAGGGTTTAGCCAAAGCTATTAGATTCTGCCGAATTAGTAATTACAACCTTAACTCCACCCCTGAATTAAGACGAATGTTTAACTTATGCACCGCATCTGCCCCTCTCTCTATATATATATATACCAATATGCTTTATAGAATTATAAAAATTTGTACTATTATTATTGTCTACAAACATCAAATTGAACTACTCAAAAAATGTGTAATTGGAAGATTAAAATAATTTCATTCGTCATATTGCTAGAGTTCATCCTTTTGATGAGTCTTCATATCTTGAAATTTCTCTGGCCAACATGATTTAGAGGAAGCAAAACTTTGAAGCCATAACTCATCACCCATGGCTGTGTTATTAATGTCATTGTTCCTATGCCATGACCAATGTGCATGTGTCTCATTGTATACCTTCAATCTACCATGTCCAAAACTTGCCTCTCTAAACATTGAGATTGATGGACTAGGGTTTTCAAAGCTTCAAAATGTCAAAAAAATAAAAATCATGTTAGTTCGTCGAAGACAAAATAAAGTAAATTAAAATGTGATACTGTAACAGTTAATTAAGCTTTTAGATGAGATTGTCAAATACTTCAATATGGTATTTAAACATTCAGGTTTCAGCTACTTAAAGTGAGAGTGCATCCAAAAATTCGAGAAGAGTGCTCGGCCATGGTCAAAACAATTATAAGTGTCACTAGACCGATTTCACTAGCAGAGCACTTTCTCCAATGTGTGCATCGAGTTTCGCTTGGAAATTGACAAATTTCAAGTTCCCAAAATTTTGTCTCACCAATGACGACATTCATTAATAAACAAAAAAAAATCATTTTTATTTACTTAAATTTCATCATCAACATGTCCCTCATGTGTGGGTATGATTCTATTTTGCGAAGTGAGAGGGGTGTGTTGAACTCAAAGGTATTAAAAGTGTGCTCGCTGGCTCTAAATGTTAAACTTTTAGACGAGATGGACACAAACTTCGACATATTGAAAACATAATAAGAATAAGGAACTTACATCATAGCAAGCCCTTCCCTATTTCCTCCATCACCAATTGTCACATGAATAGGACCACATGGATCTGCCTTGTTATCATAAACCCTAGTCTACAATATACCAAAACAAAACAATGATATACCAAATAATTAGTGAAATTTGTTACAATGTATAACCAAACAATTAATTATTTGTGAACTTTTTCAAGAAAATTCGATTTCTTTTCATGCCCGATCACCTCCTTAAGGCGGATAATATAACCAGCTATAACAAGTTAAAATATGTTGATAATGTAAAAATTCTTTATACTATCGATCAGTATCATAGTGTGTGTATGATATATAAGTTTAATACTTACAAAACGTTCATAAGCATGAACATGCCCTGCAAAGACAACATCTACTCGAGCTTTGTACAACAATTCTTCCATTGATTTCCTCATACTTTCACCTTCCCCTTTATGAGCTAAATTAGAGTTGTACCACGGCGCGTGCACGATCGCGAAAATCCACGGTGTCACCCTCCTATCGACCTTCGCCAGGTCAGCTTGTAGCCACATGTATTGATCCGATTGGGCATCAAAGTCCGCATACGACCCCAACATGACCACGTGGCACCCTGCCACGTCGAACGAATAGTATAGGTTCGACGTGGAACCACTTTCTTGATATGGCATTAGCCATCTCGAGTTGTAAGCTTTGAAACCATGACGATAAATTATTGGAAAAGTTTCGATTTCGTGATTGCCATGTGTCACCATCCAAGGCCTCTTACTTGCATAGGGCTCAACCAATCTACCAAATGTGTCCCAAAGTGGCTGTTGAGTGTCAGCATAGGACAAATCTCCAGGCAACAAAAGTACATCATAGTCTTTTGCACCAACATGTTCTAAAGTTGAGGATGTCCACTCTGTTTGACCTAAGTCCCCTATTTAAAGCATCAGAATTAGTACATGATAGACATTACATCTATGTTGCTCGGACTCTTCAATAATATCGAGAGATGTGTGTCGGATTCTCTAAAAGTAGTGTATTTTTAAAGGATTCAACATAGATGCAGAATTTTTTTTGGAGAGTCCAAGCAACATTGCATTACTCAGATTGATGGATCCAAGATTTGAACATTATGAGTTATAATACGAAATCTTATCATAGCTCATTTTGATTTAGTGGAATCAAAATCTAAATGAATAAGGTTGGAGATATATAGAAGCTCTATATACGAGTTCGGCTAAATTCAGTAGTTTTTGCTCAAACAATGCATTTGTATTAAAAAATTTCAAATATATACACATAGTAAATTTAGAACCATGGAATTAGAACTTGAATTTGTCGTTTTAAAATTCAGAACCCAAAAAGAACTAAAATTCTGGCTCCACCTTTATACATATATACAGTTCGAGCCAAAACGATTGAGTTCGATGTAGAACATTTCTCTAAGCAAAAGATGAGTTTAAGTTCAATGTACCTAATTAATAAACTAACTACATTTTTAATTACGTGTCAGCGTAAATTCAGATCTTCCTAGTCAATTAAATTACAACATGGACCAAATTTTATCCTTAAAAAAACTCAGATTCAGCCATTAAAAAGAAAAAAGGAACGAAAAAACTATATATCTTAATTAATCCTTTGTTTGTATAGGAAGGAAAAGACAAGAAAAGAAAACGTTGAAGTGAATCAAACAAGAAGAGAGAGAAAATGGATCAAAATGTTTGGTTGAAAAGATAGTATTTATCCAAATATATAGTGAAATAAAATATATAGCAACCATTTGTGGCAACGGGTTCAACTGAATTCAGTATCTTCAATAATATAAAAATATATGTGAAAAACAAATTTTAATAAATATTAGTAATTTTAAATATATACTGAGTTTAATTCTATAAACTTTAAAGATCAAACCAACATGTTAAAAAATCCTAGATCTACTTGTATATAGACAAACAACTTTTTTTCAATCACTATATCCAATCTCGTTTTGGAACCTGACTAATTATTGGGGTCATGCTGTGAATACACTATCAGAAAATTGCTAATTTTTGCTAGACCTATCGAACATTAACTCGTCGGATGGAAAAAAACCGTCGGAAACGTTACCGATAAGCCAAATTCATCTGAAATTAGCAATTTCCTAATAGTGATCCCACCTTGGGGAGCGTAAAGCGCCACGACTCCATATAAAAGGACACTCCAATGCACTAAAACTCTCATTATGCGTGCAATACGGGAAAGGGCCAGATCATAAGATATATTCCACGCAGCCTTACCCCAATTCAATATCCAAGATTTAAATCCCAAAACAATAATTAAAGATGAACCAATAAGTGCATGAAACACCTTACGTACAAGCAAAATATAAAGATTAGTTCAACAAATTAAATACTCACCAACAATTGCAAACTCAATGGGAAATGTTGAAGGTGGCGTTTTAAAGTTAAACTCCGGCCCACTTCCACCACATCTATAATAATACGTCGTATTTGGGCCTAACGGCCCAATTACGACGTGATGAATCTCGCCGGAGGTGTAGAAAAAGTAACGGTACGATGTACGCTCTCCGGTGGCCGACGATTTATCGTATTTTCCCGGTGATGTACCGTATTCTACGATGGATTTTGCATGTTTATAATGAGATGTTATCCATGTTACTCTCATGCGATCTTTCCCTACTAATGAAATATGTACCTACAAAAAAAAAAAAAAGAGATTTAACATGGAATAATATATCGGTAAGGAAAGGTCTAGCCCTACTCGTTTGTACTTATTCACATTGAGAATTTTATTTTATTATTAATAGACGGCCGCTAGATGCTCTCTGTCTAGTGGTATAAATTTGAGAAGGAAAAAAAACATGGTATAATATATTTTCAAGAATCGTCTTTGGGGTCTAGTGGGATGGTTGGGATCCCGTCACCTTTATTTCTGGTTCGAGCTCTTAGAACGCAAAACTTTTTGGTGGGAAGTGTTTTCCCCCCTTAACGGCCCTCTTAGTGGGCCTGCTTGGTACGTATCTGAATTAGTAGAGCTAGTAAGTTTCAATGGTCGAATGGTTAAACTCTGAAAATTTATACTTTTATAGCCATAAATGGATTTTAAAACTAAATCAAAGTGGCTATTTTTTATCAATTATAGAAGCTAAAAAGTGGAGTTTCATGTGTGGATTTTGAAACTCTACGACAATATTTATTTTTCAAAGATATGGCTAAAAAGTAGTCAGTAAACACTATTTCTCTACAGAGAACTTTTTGGCAATAAGGAGCATTTTAACCCTTATGGGCCTCTTAGCAAGTCAACTTAGCACAAATTCGAATCAGTCAGATCAGTGAGTTTCGCTTGCAAAAAGATGTAAAACAAAAATTTGATGTTACATGACAAAAATGTAGTTGATCATACCTGTTCGGGCTCGGATTCGGGTCGAGTAAGACCGGTGAAGATGGCGGGACGAGGACGAGGACGGGAATATTCCGGCGATGCATGGGAATTTAGGAGAGAGTTTAGGAGGAAGAGGAAGAAGAAGAAGAAGAAGAGAAGTGAAGAATATTTTTTTGCCATTTTGATATGTACGTAACATAAAAATGCTTATAGAAAGAGGGGAATCGTATAATATGAGAGAATATTTTAAGTATTTATAAACATTGGGTCCAAGAATTTTGAAAAATGGATATAATAGTATTTGAGATGGCCTTGACGTGAAGCAAGTCCATTGAGACAAATTTTTTGGATATGCTTACGGCAATGACTACTTTCTATTTGGTGTCAGGTATTTGTATTTGAGGCCGACTAATTTCGAGTTTGTATTGGTAAATCCCACACTGAAAGTGTAAAACGCTCTCTAACAAAAATAACTTTGTTTCTAGTGGGGCACTCAAAATTGAGACCTAGTGTTGTGTTTGGATGGTTGTTACCATCGTATTATATTGTATTGTTAATTACTACAAATATCATGTTTATTTATTGTATCGTATCGTTAAGATTCATCATTAAATAACGACGAAAAATCTCATTTTATGTAACGACCTATTCGGTGGGATCACATCATGTCGTCATTACCTTGTATGTTTTTCATTTTACCTTTACTTAAGTAATAATCATATTTTATCCTTTATCCTACCTTTTTATCTAAGCCTTATCATGTATTCTACTTTTCTAGTAGGTTTATTCTTTAAACTCTTGATGTGTGATATTATGTAAGGACGAAAAACAATACAATTAATTTATCCAAATATCATATTCAGTAAAACAAGACAACATGATACAATATAATACAATATTATCCATTATGAGTACAATATGTAACAATCATCCAAACATTAAGGAATGAAAGAGTACTTGCTATTCCAACCACAATCCTAACAATATATTTATTGAATTTTTTTATTTTTAAATCTATGTTTTGAATGAAAAAGATTGAATTTGTTTTAACCCATATATAGACAAAGACTCCATTGGCCACTAATAAGTTGTTATGATTGGCTATTACGCAAGATTTGAGAAGAACAACACCTTATAATTAGGATGTTATAAGTAGGCAACCTATCTTAAAACAAACATCATGTTAATTTCATGATCTATCGGTTATTTGAATCTCATAATTACACAGTGTTCGAGAAAAGACCATACCTTAAAAGATCGTGTTATGTACGGAGACACGTCAATATATTTGATTTCATCATTAAAACTTGTGATTTATAAATCATATGGATATAATTTTGATTTAATTTATTATTGCTTTCAAATTCTCCTTACGTTTTGATTTTCTTTAAATATTAATTAAATTAAAACAAACAAAAGAAAACTTTATTGTAGTTTGTAAGATGACATAGTCAATGCTCATTTTTATCGTTGGATAGGAAGAATAGCATATTCGTGGAATATTATTCGAGTACATAACTTTCATTAATCTGTTTTCATTCGCCAACGAGGGTCGTGATGGTATGGATAGCTTGGATCCCCCTCTCCCCTCTCTGTTCCCTAAGTCAGATGTCTCGAGTTCGAGATTTGAATATGAAACAAAAAATCTTGTTAAAAAATACTTATTCCTTTAATATGTGAATTCAAACTAATTGAGCTCTCAATACAAATATCATAATCGAATGAAAAAATAAATAGATCTACTAAGACGTAACATGGTCATTAAACTGCGCACTATCTATCAACTCACAAAGTCACAACCATGTTACATTATTTCGACTTTTGAAACTTATAATTTAAAATATATCATAAATATTTATATAGATATAAATTAATTATCTACTGCTAGTACAATTGATTGTCCTAAGTTAAGTTATTTCAAATAAGGAAGTGTGACAATTGTTTTTAAAGAAAAGTATGTCACATAATTGAGATTGAGAGAGTATTATGTTCCATTTTAGAAATACTTTCTACGTGAATTTCCCCTTAGAAAATTCCACGCATGCATATTTGTAACAAAAAAATTAGAATAAATCTCATTAAAATGTAATACTCCATTTAATTTGTTTTTCTTATCCTTATGATATCTCCAAGAAATTCTATGATTTAACCGTTTACCTCATTGCTATACTATTATGATAATTCAATTAATTGACCTTTCTTTTTTCGAAATCATATAAGCATAATATGCCAATTATGAGAGAATAAAACTAAATTTAGTTTCGAATTATAACTGAATATTTACTAAAATTGGCTAGATCTGTAAAACATTTTAGCAAACAGCCAAAATTTAAATGCTAAAGTCCAAAGAGAAAAGTGTATAGATAAGATCGTAACAATTATAGCTATTTTTATATTTTTTCCAAAAAAAATAATATTTATGTTTCTCTAATTATGACTAAGACTCAATTTGATTTATAAGAACAATTAATTTATACTACTAAATTTTTGTAAACCCCGTAAATTATACTCTAGATCTGCCATATAATTCACCAAATTCATTTCAATGTGGATCCAACTTTCGATGGGGGCAACTCGAGTGATATTCAATGTAGATTCAAGTTTCGATTCACTCGTGGGATCTGGGCGATCCGAAGGGACCACCACAAGTCCTCTCTGAGGTTGCCACGTGTATAAATGACAACCGTCCCAACTAATTAGACAGCTTTGACTTGTAACATTGAAACATAGGAACAGCCCATGAGAGTTGAATTTTCCCATTTCAAAAGTCTTGCACAATAAATACGTTCAATTTGATGGATATAGTTATTCGATATTTATAATATTTAAAAAACAAGTAATTTAATAAAAATTATAGAAGTTGAACACAATTACACAATATGAAAGATTAGTAATAAATATTCAATAGAATAATTGAGGAATATGTAAAATCATGAATTAACGGGATACCATCATTATAAATTCATTGTGTAAAATTGAATGTGTCCAATTAAAATAGGACGTAGGGAGTACACAACATGACAACATGAATTTTTCCTAATATTCAAAATGAAGAAATTCACATCTCAATTTCCACACACACACACACCCAAACAATATAAAAATACACCATGCCTTTGTTCACATTAATTATATATTGTCAAATAGATTTCTATATATAGCTCTTCTTCAACTTCCCCTTTATTCCTATCACCATGGCTGCTATTAAAGTTCATGTTTTGCTATTTTTATTATCAATAATTTTATCCATTGATTCATCACTTTCATATGAAAGGCCACCAGCAAGAAAATCCAACTTTTTATCTTTATCTCAAGATCTTCATTCCTCTTCTCCTCAACAGGTAACAATTTTATTTATACTGTCCATGTATATAACATCGGAAACAACCGCTCTATCTCTGAGGTAGAGACTATGTTTACGTACACTTTAACCTTTTCAAACCCCACTTTGTGAGACGAGTATATGTTGTTGTTGTCGTCCATGTGTATAAGTTAAATTCTTATTTCAAATTTCATTTTCATTCCTTTATATGAACTTTCGATTATGACTTGATGTTTTCTTAATTTCTTTGTTATGAATGTTATTCTCAGTCCTTTTTTATATGTCGTTTAAGGTTTTGATATACACATTAGGAGAAACATTTGATAACATTAATCATAAGCATGGGCGGAGTTAGAATACAACGAGAGGTTCATCTGAATTCACTATATATATATAGAAGCGTTGAATTATATCTCTTTGACTTTTTTATATGTTTACTTCTTTAAAATTTGAATTCACTTAGGTAGCTCCGCCACTAAATTCATAAGTAATAATTAACTAGATTATGATTATCTCTTCCTTAAATGAGTGATTAGTAATTACCAGAGAAATGATAAACATTTAGAAATAAATTCTTTTACTCCTTAACAAATAAAAAGGACAAATTCGTATCCTTCTTAAATTATTAATATTTATTTCAGTCAAGTTTCTATCAGAAACAATCGTATATTGCACATATACATCATCCTCTTCAAATTTTACTTGAGAAATTACACTAAATTTACTGTTATTATATGTGAACATAAATCAAAAGTTCAGTAAAAAAAAATTTAATATATAGTATTATTTTTAGTAAATTAAAAAATATTATCACACAAATCGAGACGGTACTTCAAAGGTTGTTGTATGTACATACATGTAGATTGTGTGAGCTAGTGAATAAAACAAGAAATAACAAAAAAAAATTCCAATAGTTGTCAGCCTTAAACATAGAATTCATCGAAAATTACAAGAATTTGTTGTGATCACTACTTTAATAATACATGTAAATTTTTAATTTATTGTGTTCACAACTTCTAAGTCACCAACGTGGGCGGTGTAACTTCAAGATGTTGATCTAACATGTTGACAATTTGATACGATACTTGTTTTGAGATTCGATTAAATAAAATTTGATTTGAAAATTTTTATTTTCGAAGGTAAAACACATATATCAAAAATGATTGTATATTAGTATTCGAATCGAGATCTCATTTAAAATTAGTCTTGTCCTTGGAGAGATTGAGTTCACGGCTTTAATATATATGTTATTTTGATTTCATTTGATATTTGGTATTTTTTTTAGAATTTATCAATTTGGATTCACATAGAAAAAGAATCTTATTTTGGAGTTAGATAAAATTCCGACCTCCTTCAATCGATTCTAACTTTCATAATTAAGCTAAATGAGTTCCTCAGCCTTTCAAGTTTACACATTTCATACCTGTATAATGACTTTCTTCCTTTTTGACATATGATATTATTTTAACAGAATTTACTGATTAGCTGATAGTATCATATCTTTGCTGACAACCGATTCTACTATTTATGACTGTCTAATGTAATCTACCGTATATGACTCAACTTATTAAAGACGATTTTATTCCCAAAGTTTAAACTCGAAATCTTTGATTAAAAATGACAATGACTTCACTCTACACATGATGGAATTCTGTTTAGATTCATGGTATCACTTGGAGATAGAGAGGAATTCGTACAAGTAATATTTAAGTTTGGTCAACTAGATAGTAGGCCACCACTATGTATATTTTAAAATGAATTTAATTTGGATATGGGTTGAGTGTATATCCTAAACCTAATATAAATAAAAAAAAGTCATCTGATATACGCTCTTTAACAGTTTAAGCTTCTATATCTGACGTCTTTTTCAGGTACACATTTCCATGGTTGGTAATGACAAGATGAGGATTTCATGGATAACGAAAGATTCCGGTACACCGGCGACGGTGAAATACGGTATATCTCCGGGAAGTTATCCATTTTCAGCAAATGGAGATACAACAAAATACAAATATATTTTGTATAAGTCTGGTGAAATACATAATGTTGTTATTGGGCCATTAAAGCCCAATACAGTTTATTACTATATTTGTGGCCCATTTTCAAGCCCAGAATTCAGTTTCAAAACTCCTCCAGCAGGATTTCCTATCAAATTTGCCGTTGTAGGTAAGAGTCCTATCTAGATTAATAAATATTTTCTCAAATATTTTATTTGTTGAATTCTACATTATATACATTGACAGTGTAAAGTCTTAGTTTTATACTATTAGTATAATTTGATTTGTCAAAGGGGCGCCTTGGAACAACGATAAAGTTATTTTGTGTGACTTATAGATCATGGGTTCAAGCTATGGAATCAGTCATTGATGCTCGTATTAGAGTAGATTGTCTATATCACACCTCCTTAGGGTGAGAACATACCTCAAACCCTGCTGAATGCGGGATATTTTGTACACCAGATTGTCCTTTATAATTTGACTTATTGTAACAAATGGTGTACCATATTATCCAAATTACCAATCTGTCAAAATGAGACAGAGGAAGTAGTTTATTAATACAATATGAACACATACAAAATAAAAATTGTAATTAGGTATAAACTTCGACGCTAACCCAACGCTAAATTGCTTGTAGCTAACATAATTTTTTGATATTTAGCGACGTTTTTTTGTATTTAGATTTAAGGATTACCCTAACAAGTACATATGAATTATACAGGTGATTTAGGGCAAACAGATTGGACAACGTCAACCCTCGATCACATTTCAAAATCAAATTATGATGTTATGTTGTTGCCCGGGGACTTGTCGTACGCAGACACTCTGCAACCCCTATGGGACTCGTTCGGGCGACTGGTGGAACCACTAGCGAGCCGACGCCCGTGGATGGTGACTCAGGGCAACCATGAGATTGAGAAAATACCAATTCTTCATAGACAATCCTTTACATCATACAATGCAAGATGGCTCATGCCATTTGAACAAAGTGGTTCAACTTCAAACTTGTATTATTCTTTTGAAGTTGGTGGGCTTCATATCATTATGTTGGGCTCGTATACGGATTTTGGGCCTAGATCGGCCCAATACAAGTGGCTCAATAATGATTTGAAAAAAATTGATAGGAAAAAAACACCATGGGTTATTGTTCTTGTACATGCACCATGGTACAATTCTAATACTGCTCATCAAGGTGAGTATGAATCTTATGGCATGAAATCATCTATGGAGGATTTACTCTTCAACGCTCGTGTCGATATCGTCTTCGCCGGACATGTTCATGCCTACGAGAGATTTGTAAGCTTCTTTTTCTGATAATCAATCGTTTATTTGTCTTTTCTCGATCATCACACCACATAAAACAAATAGAAATTAGCTATGAAATTCATCGCTAGGTAGCACGTATCTAACATTGTTTTTTTTGATAATCTGTCATTAAATAGGATTGACGATGAATTTTATTGTGCAATGATTTCTTGACAATTAATTATTTTTTGTGTTCTAATTTTTGATATTAGACTAGAGTATACAAAGACAAAGCTAACAATTGTGGTCCAATATACATCACAATTGGAGATGGTGGTAATAGGGAAGGCCTAGCCAGCAAGTAAGTTTTGTTTCAATTTGTTTATTTACTTTTTTTGCGAGTAGAAATACGTATATCGAAACAACCTCTTGCAGAAATACAAGGTAAGAATGCGTACGATAGACCCTTGTGGTCTGGCCTTTCCCAGTCTACCCTTTCTTTTTTTTAAGAAATGTGTATATGACTTTCTTATTGATCAAATATTATAGGTATATAGATCCGAAACCGGAGATTTCGATTTTTCGAGAGGCAAGTTTTGGACATGGAGAATTAGATGTGGTAAATACAACTCATGCACAATGGTCATGGCATAGAAATGATGATGATGAAGCTGTTGTTGCTGATTCTATTTGGATAACAAACCCTTCTTGTTAACTATAAAGGCAAATACTTAGACTAAATAAAGAAAGAAAAGTATAATAAAAAAATATATTATACTTTTATGATAGTGTGGATTTAAAAAAGAGTTAAAATTAATTAGTTAATGTTCAACTGATAATATTCTACCATGTTTTATTTCTATATTGGCAATATACAAAAAGATCATTCACCTTTGACAAGTCATCAATTGATGATCGAAATTGAGTACTCGGGTTGAGTTGAATTTGATCAAAATGAAGTGGAGTCGAATCAAAAGACGAGCCAAATAGAGATTCAATTGCCAAATAATATTAGTATATGTGATTACCTTTTAAGTGATCTGATTATATAAATATTAAAAGTTAAATTCTTTAATTACCAATTTGGTTGATTGTTCAATTGTATAACCACCTAGGATCATGCTGCACTATTTCATTTTTCTTTCCTATTAATTTGACTGATGACGGCTCAAAGAGAAGGATTGATAGACTTTTCAAAAAACATGCGTGCAATATGGTAGTTTAGGTGAATCCACCTCGAAATAGAAAAAGAAAGTAAGAAAAGTTTTATAATACATAATTCAAGCTCGCTGATAAGAACTTTTTTTTTAATCATATTTATTTTAGAAATTAATGCATGAAGTGTCATACATTCATGCAAAATTCGAAAAAGGATCGCATCACTAGGAAGTGGGAGCAGTATGCAACCTATCCTTACACAAATATTAATATTAATTAATTCTACGTTTTGAATACGTGACCTATAAATAACATGAAAATAGTTTTATTATTGCCCCAAAACTCTCCTCCCCTCTTTTAAACTATGTGAGTAAGCTCTTTTCCTTTTAGATGAATTAGTTTTCAATTCATCATTGTGATTTGTGGTCAAGTTGGTGCAAAATATTGTAGACACATCTTACCTCTAATTCCAAAAACAATAAAAATAAACTTTAGTAAGCTAGATTATTTTAAAAATATATATATATATGTTGAACTAAATGCAGATTTGATATTTCTATTAGAGTCTTATTAATTGAGATTCACATATTGCAGAATTCATTTCTGGAAACAACAATGGAGACGATACTTCTAACAGAAATTTCTTTCATACTTGGAAACTTGAATCCAAACCTCTAATAATTAAAAATGAAGGAACTCCGACCCAACCGTCTCACTGCAATCCATATTGATTCCAACAACAATAAAGACGATACTTCTAACAGAATTTTATCCATATATATTTAAGACTTGAACTCAAAATCTCTAATTAAAAGTGAAGGGACCCCGACCCATGCCATCTCACCCTAACACATATTGGTTCCAGTAGTGTAATCTAGCAATGCTGTAAAAATAATTAAACATGATGAAAAGTGTTGGAGAAAAGGTTGACATAAGACAGACAAAAAAGTTCACTAAAATAAATATTTAATTAGGGTTTGACACCAATAGCATCTCAATCTAATTTCCCTTCTAATTAAGCATTTCAATCTAGATTAAGTGGACCAAATGTTAATTTGTTTTTATTAAAAAAAAAAAATGTAACTACCTCAATAGATTTGTGGTCCATCAATCGTTAATTTATTAATTTTATTTTTTAATTAATGTAACTACCTAATAGATTTGTGGTCCACCAATCTTCTAAAAAAGAAATTTATCAAGAATTTTATTTTAATCTATATATGGATAATTAATTGGTATCATCACTAATCATGAATCCATGTTTAATTAATATTCTTATAACATTAACTTGTTTTCATGTTGATAATCTCTTTATCCTTTACTGGAAATTGCAGTGGAAGTCAGGATTTTGACTTAGAGAGTTCAAAATACAAAAAAAAGTAAATATACGAAGAAGTCGAATGGTGTCAACGTCTATTATATAAACATAAAAAATACTCCCTCCGTCCAATAATACTTGTCCACTATACTAAAAATAGATGTCAGATAATACTTGTCCAGATTGGAAAACTAATAGATAATTTACTCACTTTACCCTTAATATTAAATACTATTCATTATCTAATGTTTTTTTCAAAGCAAGAAATTAATTATATTCAAAGGGTGACATGGTAAAATTACTTCTATTATTTATTGTTTCTTAACATGTGTGTCAAGTCAATAGTAGATAAGTATTGTTGGACGGAGGGAATAATTTTTTACATATATGAATCAATAGTGTCCCAATAGGTCGAAAATAACTTGTTATAGGAAACTATTCATGATAATAGAGGTGGATAATAATTAATTATGTGGAACAGTTAAACAAATCAATTAGCAGTATAATTAATATATTTCACATAATTACCAACATTTTATTCTGTCTTCCATACCCAAATTTCAACTTTTGCAGTCTTCGAGATTCTCTTCTCATCATTATCACTCTCTTTACAAGGGATCAAATTTAATTAAAAAAATGAAACGCGTCTTGTTGTACTAAAGTTTTTGCTATTTGTTGAATTCGGGAAAAGATAGGACTACAAGGATCTATTGTACGCAGTTTTACCTTATATTTCTGCCAGAGGTTGTTTCCACAACTTGAACCCATGACTTTCTGCTCACATGACAACAACTTTACCGGTTGTCAAATTTAATTAATCCCCATAAATATTTGAAAAAGGAAAATGAAAATGAAAATGAAAAAAAAAATGAGTAGAAAAGAACAAAAAAGCAATTTTATGGTCTTTTCATGTTGCAATCTAAGCCATCAGATCAAAGATCTAGTTTTGAATTTGATGGCTGATGTGTGTACTACTAGTCCAAAAATATAACTTCCAATTTTTTCGATTTAACTTATATTCATTGATAATATGATAAAATTTTTATATTATTAATACATTTAACTTGCTATACAAAAGATTTGATCATGTATTTTCACATACATATCGATTTTATCGAGCCTTTCTTTAAGATTATTTCTAGAAATTGTAACATTTTTTATGTACGTCGAAATTTATTAGAGAATGAATTTTACTATTTTAAAATTGTTATAATTACAATCGCCGCTTACTGAAACTTGAATCACTGACTTGGGCTTTTATTATCAGGTAAGTAACTTTTTTGATCTTTCGACACTAAATTGGCGTCAACCTCATACATAATCTTATGACTTTGCAATGTTACTCAATTATTATTGATGTGTAAAATTATAAACCTCATGCATGATCTTACAACTTTGCAATATCACTCGATTATCATCAATATGTAAAATTATAAACCTCATACGTGATCTTACGACTTTACAATATCAATAGATTGGTGTATAGAATTAAAACTCTATGTTTTAAGAGTGATAGGTCCACAAAAATGATTAGCAAATATAAACACTCACGTGTAGGGTTCAATGCACCACACCAAAAAATAAAATAAATAATGGCAAAAAAGAATTCATCATTAGAGTTGCAGGGTAATGGTATTATGTGAAATCATTAGGAATTACCTCAGAAAATATAAAAAGTAAAACTTTAAATTTATTAGGTGCAATGTTGATGAGGTCATTGCAATGGGGTTGAAGTTTCAATTGACATTAAAAGTGTTCACATGTATTTGTACCCCAAAATATGAGAACTCTTCACATGTATCAATAATGTCCTAATAGGATTACACACGAGTTAGCCCCCACCCCACCAATCTTCTAAAATTTCATCTTTGGAATTATCTTTAATCATATATTCCAACTAATTTAAATTCACATTGTGTGGAGCCTATTCAAAAAGAGAAAGCGTTCCTCTTTTGTTTTCCTTTCTGTGTTTGATATTCGTTTTATGGACTCGATTAATCTCGATTCTTGGTGGGAGTTTTCATTTTGAAGAGTAAAGCACTCCTTATCAATATCGACTTCATTCTCAAGATTCAAATTACCTCAAATCTCTAATTAACGATAAAAGATTACTTATTGACCACTGGATGGTGCGGGAGGGTGCTTTCTTTTTTATTTCCTACTAGTGTGCGATATTTATTTTGAATCTCGACTAATGTGCATTCCCGCTGAAAACTCCATTTTAGGAGTAAAATAGTTCCTACTAAAGTAGACTCAATGTTCAAGATTCAACAACATACTCAGTGTAATCTCACAAAGTGGAGTCTGGAAAGGCTAGAATGTACGCAGATCGTACCACTACCGTAGAGGTAGAGAGGCTGTTTCCGATAGACCCTCAACTCAAGAATAAACCGTCCAATACAATAACTCAATTTTCACGATTCGAACCTGAAATATCAGATGAAAAATGAATAGATACTTATCACTTGATCACAACTTTTGACGAGGAGAGGTGGGTGGGAGGAGTGGGGTTGGGGATGGGGGTGGTGTGTTGGTGTTTGAATGGGTAAAAAGAAGGAGCTAAGTGAATAATTGTAGTTAATAGGCAAATGTAGGAAAGTGATGATGAATATGGATGGGGGAGTACTCAATTGTATTAGAATGAATGCCCTTTGACATCTAAGGCCATGCAAATCTTTTTTCATGAATGCTACCATTACCATTCATTTATGAAACCAAAATCATTATAAAGAAAAAAATGAGTGTAAATTAATTTCAATGGCTGCAAAAAGCAGAAGGGTTTATTTATTATCTTAATTAAGAAAGAATAAACAGTAAGTCTAGATGCCATTATTATTTATTTTTAGCTATATAGGTTTTGCCATCATTAGTATTTTCAGAACAAATACACTTTGCAATAAATAAGGGCAGAAGACCAACATAAAAGAAAATTATTTATGGTTGAACTCCAAAATCTTATGTGATGATAAAGTTTATTATTTACATGGATATTTTACATATCTCTTCGATTTAAAATAATACTAGCATTTTGAGATGTATGATTTAACATATTTAACTTTTAAAGAACTATATATATATATTAAATCTCTTCACAATAAACATATATCTGGTCTAATCTCATTAATGAGGTTCGGAGAGGGTAAGATGTAAGAATATATTATTTCTATCTTTGCAAGGTAGAAAAATTGTTTCCTATAGACTTTCGACTCAAAAAGAGAAGTTATATATTCGGAGAAGAAAATGACTGCGAAATATTAAGGTACAGAGAAAAATGGAGTAACATATAGCAAAAAAACACTATAAAGAATAAGAAACTATGTGATTGCTAAATACTAATACTAACCCTTTGCCTCTTCACCTATCGAGCGACCACATTCGACTATCTAGTTACTAACCTTTTACCCTAATTCTCGACCTTCATACCTTTATTTTTTATCTCTTCACATAGAAAATAGATTATATTTTAACTATTCATAAAAATAATATTACTGTCAAATATGAAGTAACAGTTCAGGCTTACAACGTGGTATTTAAGTAATTAAGTGTACAAACATTTAATAATAATAATAAATTTGTGAATATTCACCAACAAAAAGATAAAAATACATAATTTCAATAACTAAAAAGGGACCTTAATAAAAATTCACGAGAAAAAACATATGATTATTACAAATATTCTACTAAAACATTATTAACATGAATGAGAATTTTTTGAAAAAAAATTATGATGCTTCCATCCAAAAACAAAAACAAAAAACATTAATTGACAATGCTTTATGGCTATCATTTTTCACGTTAATGCACTCATAACCCATGAGGTTAGTCCATCTGTCAAAAAATTCTCATAATTATTTCAAATTAATCACACTTAATATGGCTAAAAGAATGATTTACCTTATGATACTTTGCAGAAATAATAATTATGATTATTAGTTGTAGCATTTACCTAACTAAAAAACAAAATACTATCATGCTTAATATTAATTCACTCACGAAACTTAGCTTAGCTTAATTATCTGTCTAATTCGATTTCTAAAGTTTAAAAGATGTGAACACACATGAATACATATTCCTTATTTTATTTTATTTTATTTTTCTATCTATTTGTTATCTGAAATTCGCTGGTCGATCTTATTTGGATTTGCACAAGGTATAGTAGCTATAAAAGGGTAAAAAGGTAAAATATTTTCTGTCAAGTGTGAAGGAATCTCAACTATCTCACTACGTCCTTTTTATATTTATATGTTATTTAATCCAAATTGAATACAATTAGCTCCAAAATTTGTCCTATTTTATTTTATTGCCTTTTCTCTAGGTATATTTTATCTGAATTATTCAAATATTCAAATTCACATTAAGTATAATAGGTATAAAGGGATATAATAGTAAAATATTCTCTATTAAATATGAATAGATCTCAGCTATCTCACTATGTCCTTTCTATATTTGTATTATTTTTTTCCATATTGAGTACAATTAGCTCCCAAATTTCCTAATACATGAAACAAAGAATGGACAAACAACCTCTTTTTAGCTACAATAATAAGGTTCCAAATTCCAAATTTGCCCCTTAATACCACTATCTATAATCTAGAAAATCGGAAGAGTTTCAACCTACAAAGATTATAATGAAATGATAAGTACTTTTTTATCTTTAATTAAAGATTTTGAGTTTAAGTCTTTAATATAAAATCACCTTTAAATGAGAGCGTTTTACGCCTAATATAATAATTTTCAGTATAATTTCAGACTTACTTAGATACCTATACCAGAGGCGGACCTACCTTACCAGTAGGGGGTGCACGTGCACCCGCTAGCTTCTAGAAAAACTCTGTATTTATAGTTTGTATATCTGTATATATATCAGGGAGTTTAGTTAAATAGATGTAGTGCACCCGTAAGAATAATCGGCTTGGCAAGCGAGATGGTTGAGTATGTTGCCTAAAATCTCCCTTATTATTTTACATCTTTTTTTCTTTTCTTTTTTTATGTATTGTGGACATTATTTACGTATTTTTTCTTTTATTTCAAAAGTACAAGCTCCCCTCCAACTTCAAAAGGTAGATATTCTCCCTATCTTATACTTATAATGTTTATATTATTTTTATCTTTTAATCATTGACTTATTTCTTATTTAAAAAATTAGTAATTTAAAGTTTGAAATAGGCTTAAATCAAATGTTTTTCTCTAGCAACCATCTAGCAAACAAATCTCTCGGATTTCATATTTTTCAAAAACTTTCTATTATTGTTCAAAATATAAAAGTGCATCAAACTCAAGTACGGTGGATAACACACTTTTGTCATATTAAATCTAGTTAATGATATTCAACAATATTAGAATTTTGCTTATAAAATACCATAGTTAATAAGTTTTCAAAGAACTGTATATCAAACTTTGGTACTATTAATTATTATATTTAAATATAGGTGTGCACCTATCAAGCTGAAATCCTGAGTTTGCCTCTGACCTATACAGATATCAAACACTGAATAAAAAAACCAACGCTCAAATGGGCAAATGAGTCAAGTAAATACAAAAGATGTTCTAAGAAATTTTTCATAGAGAGGACAAAAGATTTATTATGCAAAATGGATAATCATAAAAACAAATTAATTATGGTAAGGGGGTGGGGCAAACGGGGTTGGGGGTTGGGGTTGGGGGTGGATGTGATGATGGGCCTGCCTTGGTTCAAACCAATCCAAAACATCATTGCGAATCTTTGGAAGGCCAAACCCCTATCATCATTGGACACACTTTTGAATTGCCCAAAATACCCATCTTAAGGCCCAAATCTCTACATAAAATGACAATATTACCCTTGGTTGTCTTTGTGAAAAGACTTAAATACCCTTCTACTATAATCATTCACATGACCTCATCACCTTGATCTAAAAATAAACAATATAATCATCATAGTAGAATGGAAAAATGGGGTTAAATCCTCTCCCATGAATATCAACTACTGAATTTAAGTTATATATACTGATAGTGTAAAACAATTTAAGTGTAGAATATAAATAACTTGATTGCATAACTATTTCTAGATCGTTCGTACATTCAACATAAACTGAAAGAATGATAATATGTAACAGATTTAGAGTTCAACCTATGAGTTTCGGGAATCCAAAAATAGCATTTAATGACCATTTTCGAACATTATTACGAAATTTTAAATTTCACAAATAAAATTATAGAAACGCCATTGAGTTTTACATGTGGACTTTGAAACTTTATGTTAGTAGCTAATTTTTAACTACAAACATTAAAAGACGTCTATTAGTGAAAATACGAAACTCAATAAGTTTTATACAAATTCATAAATTTCAAATTTTGAATCTACTTACGAGTAATCATTATCATAGTAGATAGAATAGAAGAAGAAGGTGTTAAGTCCTTGCCTATAGATACAACAACTATACACAATTATACACACGCCGCCTTCCATGCTTACACATGCATGATTGTTGTGCAGATATAAAGAGAGATACAAAAAGCCCTGTCCCCCCCTACCCACCCCGTTAACCCCACCACCCCACACCCCTACCCCTACTTTTTTTCCACTATATATATCTCTTGTTTTTACTGCCCAAGAAGTACTAGTTGTTGTTTGTTGTAACTCACCAAACAAAATCTTCTTCTTCTTCTACTACTTCTTGTTGTTCTATAACTAACCAAAAGGTAATCTTTTTTGAAAAGATCAAGAATCCCCCCCACCCCCCACCCCCACACACTACATACTGTGTTTGTCTCTCTTGTTTCTTTATTTTTCTTTAGACAAAAAGTTTTTTGCATTGCTACATTTTTTTTTATTCCTTGTCTCTTCACACAAACTAAAATTGTCAAAAGGTTATGTTTTTATATCTTCTTGGATGCTCCTATTTTTTACCTTAACTTAGGAATATTTGTTGTTGTCACTACTTTTCTTCTACAACATTCTGTTGCTTCTTGAAAATTTTCAAACTTAATTTTTCTTGCACAATTTTCATGCATGTTCAACTTGGGGATATTACATATTTCTCTATTTTCTTGATTTCCATTTTTTTTTAGTGTGTGTAAATAAGAAGTTTGTCTCTTGATATATACTTTATTCTTGTCTTCCAAGTGAGGAAAACACATACAACAAAAAGGCAAAAATTCTTGGAAGTGTGAAGATTTGAAGATTTTGGAGATTTTGCTTTCTATCTTTACTAAAAATTTCAACATTATATCCCACTTGTTATGTTTTTTGTTTTTTTTTGTTCAATTCTTGATCATTTGTTTTCTCTGAATTGTAATGATTTCCCCCTATTACTTTTTTCTCTTACACCTAACAAAAGGTTGGGCAAAATTCTCATTAATGCATATCATCATTTCATTTCATTTCCTCCCTTTTCCATTTTTCTCAAAAATCAACTTCCCATTTTATGATCTTAACATCTTCTTGTAGGTAAATGCAATAGGTGCATTTTGTAGTTTCAACTTGTAATACATGTTTGTTAAGTAACATGTATTAATTTTGCTCGGACACTCCAAATATGTCGTTGCACTTGTGTCAATCCTTTGAAAATGCACTTTTTTTGGAGGTTCCGACACACATTGGTGTGACACATTTTTTGAAAGTCCGAACAACACACTTGTTCTTTTAACTTAAATTTCATGATTTCAGTTAGTTACTAAACACTCGTGTCGTTCAAAAAATGCACCACTTTTTTGAAGGATACTACACACATTTTTCAAGAATCCGAGCAATGTAGCTTCATTCTATGCATATTTCATACATCGTCAGTGTATATAACTTAAATTTCATTTTTGTTTTTTTGCAGGAAATGGACAGAATCAACTCAAAGCTCTACTTGCAAAATTGCTACATAATGGCTGAAAATGAAAGGCTTAGGAAAAAAGCAGAACTATTGAATCAAGAAAATCAACAACTTTTAAGTGAACTCAAACATAGGCTATCACAAGCTGGTCCTAGTAACATCAACAGCAACAATGGAGGTGGAGAAAACAACACAATTCCTGATCTCAATCTCTCCAACACATCCAAGAATGCTTCATCAAAATCCAAGAAGAAGTGAAGAAAAAAAATTGTGGGTCCTACCTAAGTTATTTAACTAGCACTATGGTTTTTATAATATTTATTTTGGGGGTGTCAAATATTATTAGTAGTATTATATTAAGTGGTTAAATAGTATAGGAAGTTATGGTTGTTATGGTTCAAATAGTTATATGGTAGGAGAATAGGTGTAGGAGGAAGGAATATATGTTTTTATATTTAAATCTTCTTGTTTTTTTAAGTATGGTATGGTGGGGGTGAGGGGTAGTTATGTTTTGGAGCTAAAAAGGTTGTAATCAAATCTATTATCTACAAGGAAATATTATAACATGAATCCTTTATTAAATTTCTCTCCTTTTTTATTTTCTGTGTTGATAATTTTTTTCCCCTTTTATTGGAGGTTGAATTAGTGAAGAATATACACTGACGATGTAAAAAATATTTATATTATCGGTTATGTAGAATATACAATTTTATGGCATAAATCTATATAATTAAATTTTAATTCATTATCCTGCAATTTTTGTTTATTGTTTTTGGAAAGCTGAATGAGATTAAAATCAATAATGTAGCATGAAATGATTGAACATTATTAATGCAAAATATTTTAGTCTCATAGTAGACTATTTTGGCATAATTTACTTGAAATAGAATTATAAGTATATGCGAGTACTAAAATAGAACAACACAAGTTATCGTGGGATGGTTAAAATTTCCTTATCTTTTATTAAATATCTCGAGTTTGAATCGTGAAATGAAAATAATTCTATCGAGAGTATCGCCCCCAAAAATAAATCCTACAATGTGTGAGTCCAAATTTAATTGAATAATAGGATTACCATACGTGGGAACCAAAAAGAAAAGAATTAAAACAGAGGGACCATACAAGTTTTTCCTCTCTTGGCTAGCTGTCTTTCATATAATATGCTAACGAACCTTTATAAACCAGTTATTATAAGAGAACTTCGTGTTGCAAGAAGGGTTTGCTCGTATGATAAGCATCCTTCACTTTTTATCTTGAAATTATGAATTCGAGTCACCAACGGAGCGAAAAAGTGAAAGCTCTAAGGAAGGGATTAAAAAAACACTTCGTACTTTAATCCCTAAAATATCGATAAATGATGATTCTAGTCCCTATATAGTTAGTTAAGCACATTTAATCTTGAACTATTTAAAATGTGCTCTTTGATCTCTCTTCTTGTAAATCTTCACAAATTTAACGAATTATTAACCATTGTATTATTTAATTATACACGATTTATATTAAATTTGTACTTCTACTCCATGTTTTATGGATAATATAGTTTTATAAATAGTCTAAATATTATATGATGTTGGAAACAGTAACTTGGATATCTGGGTCAATTTTGTCAATGGGATCACAATGGATGAAAATCTTAAATTCATAATTTGAAGATTCTAATAAGTTCGTATGATGATTTTAGACTTGTATATATATATATATTTGAATATGACCTCTAGACATCTAAATTGTGCCTTCTTTATGTTACCCCATAATTATAACTATAAAAAGTTAATACACTACGCATAATTTATTTTGTAAAAAGCTTTGAGATGATTTACATGTACCAAGGATCTATAGGAAGTAACTTCTTTACCTGTATGACGTAGAGATAAGGTTTGTGTACACTTTTTTTTTCTTCAAATTCCATATGTAGAATTACACTGAGTATGTTGTTGTACTTTCTCCGTTTCAATTTGTTTGTCTTGCTTTACTTTTTAGTCATCTTTAAAAAGAATGTCTTTTTCGTTTTTTGGCAACTCTTTCGTTCTAACTTTCCACAATACATGTTTAATTAAGATCACAAAATTAAAGAGTATTTTGATACATTTTATATATTTTTAGTTTAAGATTATAAGATTCAAAAAAAATTCTTACTTTCTTAAATTTCTTGTCAAATCAATAACAACATGCTTAGTATAATTCTAGAGTGTACGCTGATCTTACCATACCTCAGAGGTACCGAGGTTGTTTTTGAGCCGTTGGTCTATCAGAAACAACCTCTCTACTTCACAATTGAGGTAGAGGTATAAACTGCGTATACTCCACTATCTTCAGACCCCACTTTATGAAAATACACGAAATATATTGTTGCTACTCCATAAGAAGAAAAATAGTCAAATCAAGACAGATAAATAAATGAGAAAAAAGAATGTTGGCAAATCAAAGAGATTCTGTGAGTTGAAAAAGGATGTAATCAGAGGAAATGTCATACAAAAGATTTATTTTGTATACCATATGTTATAATAAAGTCAATGAGGATTTTAGTACCTTTTTACTATTATTAACTAGGACAGATGGGTCCCCACCATATCCCTTTTGGATATGACATGGCGTCTTGTCATTTGCTGATGTTATCCACGTCATCTTGACCATCCTTCACTAGTACATATCTTAGGACATTGAAAGGGAAATAATAATACTGATAAAGAAAACTAATCGAAATGAAAGAATGTCACATATATTGGAACGAAGAAAATAAATACTAAATCGGGATCCTTTAATAAAAATGTTATCGCCACTTTACTTGATAAACGATAACTATAAAGCAAGAAATATTTATAATATTTAGCAAACTTATCGATATGAATCCAAGTTAGTTGAGATCTAATTATTTAATTTTTATGCTCGGCGCCAAGTAAGTAGGACTTATCAATGTGTATCTAAATTAGTCAAGATTCAATTATTTAATTTTTACACTCGGTATGATGTATACTATTTTACCTCAAGAGTGGGTTTTTCGACACGAAACCAGATAAGTCTGGTTTTTTCTTTTTCTTTTTTACTTAGTGTTTGATATTCATTTTACTTCCAAAAGTAGAACTTCTCGATGCGAATATGGATTATAGTCGATATCAAAATAAATACTGGATACAAGATGTGAAAAAAAGAAGAGAAAGTATTTACATAACAACCAGTGCACATTGACAACCTAAGTTGAACATAAAGATTATACTAACAAATAATTAGTTATAAATATTTATTTATAAAAAGAATTTTAAGATATATAATTATTAATGCAGCACTTTAAGTACTCCAATATCTTGTTTATCAACTATAGTTTACTGATAAAATTGTACAAGAGTTGGGGGATTTGGGGAAGTACAATCAAACAAAGAACTTCACATTTCTACTGATTTTCCCTTCTTTTATGTTTTTCTTTTTAATTTAACAACACCATTTCCCCATACAAATAATTACAATATGAAATGATTTATTTTGGAAGTATCTAATATATATATCTTTGACCTTTTATCTCCCCTAGTCAATTTTCTTCATTTCTCATCCAAGAGATTTCCAATTATGTTGATCTTGTTCATCATTATCATCATTTTCTGAGTATATCTAGGGTGCACATATGATAAATTTCACTTCAGTATAATAAAATCGTATCATGTGAAGGATGAATCACACTAACAAGCATTGTGCGACGAGTTCGATCAAAAAAACAAAAATGAATTTTTGGAACTACTTAATATACATATGTTTGACCTTTTGATCTCCCCGTCAATTTTGTTTTTTAATAATTATTCAGTTTGTGTACACCTCGGCTAATTTCACGAGATATCTACCATTTCTCACTAGTAATATGTACCAGATAACTCTATTTACCAAAGGTAGGAAGGATAGTTCGGTGCACATGCAGCTCCCGCTATGCGTGGCGTCCAAAAAGGACCGAATCACAGGCACCAAATAGCTCTGTCTACCAAAACTAGCTAACTAGGACCGATAAGAAAAAAATCACATAGTCAATTTTTTTTAATAACCATCGAGTCCGTTCAGCTTGCTTGCACCTCCGCTAATATCACGGGATACATATCACTTTTCATCAACAACAGATACCAGATAACTCTATCAACCAAGACCAAGGAATCTAGGATAAACGAGAAGAAATCGCCTAGTCAATTTTCTTCATTTCTTATCCAAGAGATCTCAAATTATGTTGATTTTATTCATCATTATCATCATTTTCTGAATGTATCTATGGTTTTGCAGGTCACTTCATTGAAATATATCACAATTTTTTTCCTCAGCACAAGTCAAACTAGAAGCTACAATAAATACAGAAGCATATAGGCTATGATGACTGTAAAAAATGTCCTTATTATTAATTATATATACAGACACACAATTGGCCAAATCTTTCAATAAATAATTAATTATCCATTCCCATCACTCAGAATTCAGAAATGATGGCAATTTTCAATTTCTACCATTATTATTTTTTCTTATTTAATCTATTTTTTTAAAAATAAAAAATACTTATGAAGACTTAGGTCATCTTTTGGTTGAGAAGATCTTGGTCATCAGAAACTATATCTTAAAGGCATCATTTCTTTCTTCTAAAACCATCTTTTCAAACAATCAAGAAAATGAAACAATTAATATTTAATATATAGTATATTTATACTAAGAGTCTTACACGCAATACACATATATTCCTTCTGGTTTTGTTTGGCTTGATTTGGAGTACGAGGGTCAAATTAATTAATGTTCGATGTGAATTCGATTCAAAAGAAGAGAGATCGAGTCAATAGACTGAAGATTAGATTCGAGAGATAAAGATATTATGAAAGTTCTCCAACGTGGTATGCAATCGAACAATCTATTTGAGCCCTTAGAAAGCAGAGACCAACACAAAAAAAATTGAAACGTACTATAAGTCAGTAATAGTTAATGATTCAAAAGTACTTGAAAAAATATATTTTTCGACTGTCTAAATAGTAACTATGATAAATAAATTGAAACGGAGAAAGTAATAATTATTGAGGGGAAAACATTTTTTTTTCTTTGAATGTATGAGTAGTCATTGATTATTTTGTTGAATGGATTTTACATTGGTATGGGACGATCTTGTTACAAAGTCAAGCTTGAAATTAAGTACGTATTTCTCCATCACTTCAACATCTCCTCCTACTCCTCTTCCAAAATTTTCCAATATAATAATTGTTTTTTTTTTTTAATAATTATGATATTAAATCAAGTTTGCACACACTTCAATTAATTTCACGGGATATCTGATACCTTCTAGTAGCGGTATTGAATAACTCTATACATCTAAGCTTGAACAAATGAGAAGGGTGAAACGGTATACCCTTGCTGCTCGAGTGCATAATAATTGTCGCTAAAAGTCTTAATTGTTGTAGTGAAACTCATACACTAAGCTCCTGCTATGGTCCAAAGAAGGACCAGGTCACCCAAGCTTGACTATTGAGAAGGTCAAAATGGCAGCCCGATGCACTATAAGCTCACGTTATGTGCATGGTCTGGAGAAGGATTGGACCAGAAGGGTCTGTTGTACGCAGTCTTACCTTGTATTTTTGCAAGAGGTTGTTTTCATAACTCGAACTTGTGTCTTCTTGGTCACATGGAGGCTACTTTGTAATTACACCAATGCTCCACTTATTTGAACAAATAAAAAAAAATCACCTAATATTTTTTCGTTCATACACACACTTTTCTTTTTCTACTTTTTTTTAAATTTTTTTTTAGTATATCATTTAGGACAATATTCACAAATGAGAATTATACTAAAATGAGACGTTAAAGAATTCTTCATTATAGTTAGTAAGGTTAAGACTAATTAGTTTTGTGTGCTTACAATTTTTTTAATCAAATATCTGAAGAAATCTTTATTTTCGATTACTATCATTTAAGCCAATCTCTATTCGAATAACAAACAAAACGGTGCCATTGGCCGGCGCACACACTGAATCAACACCCACATTGAAGCTTGATTAAATTCGAATTCATGTGGTCATATATTGAAAGGTAAAGCATCCCACAACAAAGGTAGCTCGAAACATAGTAAGACTTGAACCCGAAGCTCTAATTAAGGATCATGAAGGGGTACTTATCAATTCTAAAACCGCATTGATGCAGTCTTTCTATACATAAACTGACACTCAAACTTGACCTCAATCGACAATTAAGCACTCCAACTTTGAGAGTGCACATCTAGACATCTCAACTAGCAACTGAACATTAGCATGTCCCCGCTAGATCTTGTGAACACCCGACGTTGACGCAGCACAAGAATTTTAGAGGTTTCTAAATGATCATTTTGTAAGTTGAAATGTTCTGACACACTGGAGACGAGTTGATGTGTCAAAATATACATACATAGCTTTTACTTGCCAGTTAAGACCAAATTGCAGTGTTTGATTATGTATCACACATTCAAAATATTCTAAACGTCTTAGGCAAAAGATATTTGGGCAGTTTTTCTTGTAATTACACAAAAATTACATTGTAGTCAATTGATACTTTTCCCCCTCTTGAAATACAACTTTTTTTAAATAACGGTAGTGTCTAGGTCAGCTCATATACACCACGACAATACCACTAGATACCTGTGACCTCCCAACAGGACAAATTGGGATAACTCTACCCTCCATTTAGCTAAATTTAAAACGAACTACATATCAAGCAAATGTCTCAAACTAAATTGATGATAAACATCCCTTCAAATATTCAGAGAACAAGACAATGCTTGCCAAATAAAAGTTTAAAAGGAAAACTAGAAATACAAAATACAATCGAAAACGAAAATAAATTTCCACAATATTCATGTTACATTTGATTTAGGAGTTTTTTTTTAAAAAAAAAAAATTGCCATTACAAATTTTCTGGGAGTTAGAAAATTAGCTCCAACTACAATATCTATGCCAACACATGCAATTATCTGTTGTGGTATTGTACAAATGAGGACTGGTGAGTGGAAAAAGAAGCCAGATGAATCCTAGTAACCCAGCTACAGATGCCACTGTTATCATCCCTAAGAAATCACAAAAGAGGAAAAACAAGAATTATCATTAGTAACGTTTAGGAAGAACATATTACCGTTCACCCCGATCACATATTGGCACGTTCATGATGCATCATAATCAAAAGCTATGTCAAAGTTTCCACACCTAACAACAACAACAACAACATACCTAGTGGTCTGGGGAAGGTAGAGTGTACACAGACCTTACCTCTACCTCGGGAGGTAGAGAGGTTGTTTCCAAAAGACATACCTAGCAACAGATGAGTTTATTTAAGGAAAGTAGGCCAATATGTAGAAATGGTTATCTGATTAAGGGATGTTTTGTATCCGTATCAGTTTGGGCGCTTTTCAATTGTTCCACTAGGTATCTGCTACCTCCCACCAATATAAGTATCAGGTAACTATGTCTACCAAGGCTTAAGCAGATGGAAAAAAAACACCTAGAGTTGTGTTATCTATGTTGGGATTTAAACCTTGATCACTTCACTGACCGCTAGACCATATCCTTGGGTGCAGAGACTGATATGTAACTTAACATGCTTTGTTCGGTGATACATGATAGACCAAGAAGGACATCGGTCAGAAGCTCTACCACCTGGGGGCGCAACTACATGTGACATGTGACGAAGGGTAGTCAGTTGAGCACTGTATATATAGGTCAAATATTGCTTGTAAATACATACTAAATATTTAACATTCTTAGAGAAATTCCTGGCTTTGCCACTGCTAACACCTACTGAATGAATTTTAGGAATGTGGTGGTATCTATGCATATTTATGCAGTTAAGTTCTTGTAGAAGATTATTCTTTCTTCCATTAGGCTGCAATCTATTATATTTTCTTGAAGCCTGCAGAAAACTTCTTCTTAAGAAAGACAACATTTTGTATTTGTATGAATGAGGCTGTATGTCTAATCATACAATCTCCTCTATTACGAGTGAAATCCTAATCTAAAAGTCGTACTTGTAACCTTGCCAAACACACTCGGACGAAGCAAAGGAATTGGAACTTAGTGCAACTCCAAAACTGATTGCCATGTACATTGACGTTTTTAACCTGACCTACTATACAGTCCACACATTATATGTAAACTAGCATCATGCACGAGCACCTTCTACCCTTTCTAATAGCTTTACGGACAGTTGAATTCAGCTAATGGAAGTATAACGTACCTGTCCTCCGTGAAATTATTACAGGTAAGCCCATATAGTTACAAAAAATATGAGCAAGTAGTGGAGCGGTAAGATGTCCTGCAGTTAACATATGTATAGTGCATTAAACAAAAACATCAAATAGTTGCAACATTATATAAAATATAGACCAATACTAGAAAGAGAGGAAAATCACCAGCAATGGCTGCTATTGGGACAAAATAGAGGATTCACCTCACATGGAAACTTGATACTTTCAAACTTGGTACAGTGGAGATCCAATTAAGACGCAGACTATGATATGGAAATTTTACATTCATAAGAAAATAAACCCGAAAATTTGTATAAGCTAGAGTTTAAGGACATCAATGAAACAATTCTTCAAACATTAGCAGCTCTTACTGAAAGGAAGATGTGTAATTTCTTTTTGTTTAGCAAATTTTAAGCCTTAAAATTTCAGATTGTGCACATAAGCCTCCACACATCCTCCATCAACTGACAGCTGTCCCGTTCTCTCCCTACTACATGCACAGAGGCTTAAGGAGTAAGCTGGTATTTATTTTTACTTTTCTTTTGGGCGGCCGGGTGGGTGGGGGTGCTTACTAGCTTGAAGAGATTTCCAAACTAAAACTATTGAGGAGGGGGTCATTGCACCCGATTCACCCCAGAAGCTCAAATCTTGTTTTTTTATTGCTTTTCTATTAATTCATAGACTGGGTCAAAAAGCATTCAAAAAGCTACCTTTCAAGCCAAAGATGTGCTAAGGTAGACCTCATTCTTAAAAGTCAAAAAAAAAAAAAAGAACCATCTCCACTCCAAACCCCCATGAATAAATTCTCCATATGACTAAAGCACAGGGTAAGCATCATTGCTAACCTGTCCGAACAAAGAGAAATGACGCGTATGATCCAAAGATGACAGTGTAGCCGACCTGGAAGCCTGAAAACATAAAAGCCATGTCTGAATGCAAACTAGATATCACTGACAGGCTTTGTTATCTCAAACTTGGATGCTATTTCAATATATTCTGATTTTTTAGGAGTGCCATGCCATGTATACATGCAAGCTGAATGTCAACTTTGCCTCGTGTGGTAAAAATGAAAAATTGCTTAATCAGTCAAACTATAGGGAGAAAGAAGGATGTAGAGAACTGATATGATCAAGATTTGATGTAATTGCTCCTATTACAATATACTACTTTACCAGGAGTGTCTCACTCTAATAGTCATAGAAACTCAAACTTAAATCACACGATACTCAACCCAATAAAAGCATCATATAATGGTCCATTCATATTAGACTTCTGATATATAAAGATTTAATGTGGAGACAGAGATCATACCCACAGTCATAAGAGCTTTGAGCCAGCTGCCGCTTCGTTGCGCATATTCTAACAAATGGTTTAAATGAGCTGCAAGCACATAGCACAATAGTTGCTCCTGATGAGGTAATGATAAACTATCCATAGTTTCAATTAAAGTATACACTTCATCTTTAAGTCTAAAAGTTAGCAAATATAAACAATGAAGAGCATCTCTTTTTTTTTTTACTCGACTCTTGACTATTCAAATACTTATTTCATGTGTATACAAATATATTGGAGAATGGCAATGCCTGTGAATGGGGAGACCAATCGCATTGCCAAATATACGTACATAAATAACATTCTTTTTCCTTTGTTCACGAGTATGCAAAAGTAAAAACCAGTAGTTTTAGGATATATACCTACACACATAGCAGGTATTTCCATACCATTTTTGCTTCAATATTACAACTTCAGTTCATTGACAGCATGTTCTAAAACATAATAGTGTTTCTAATGCTGAAGCTCAAAGTTGCAAAAGTACTTTATTCAGGTTCTAGTGCATGTGTCCTTGAACTTGCTGGAATTAATATTAGTCAAAAGTTACTTAAGTCATTATGGGCATTTTGGAAACTCTGATATCAAGATCAATAACATTTAATACAATACCTATCGTTTAATCATTGCTTGACAACTATTCACATGTATATTGTACTTTTAGGGGTCGTTTGGTTGGGAACAATTTATCCCTGGATTAGTTATTAAAGTAACACTACAATCCCGGGATGAGTTATCCCATGCATTTTACCCCAACCAAGCATGGGATAAGCTCATCCTAAAATTAATCTTGGGATTAGTTATCCCTTATCCCTTGTACCAAACGAGCCCTTATTGTTAGTTCTGAATACTCAATGTGCACTTGCTTCAGTTAGAATTCGCTTAAATGAGTTCTGAGTAGGATATTATTTAATTCCACTAAATGCATGAATTTCATGGTTTTATCTAATGTCTTAGTGTTTTTTGTTTCATAGGACAAATGTATCTCAGCAATGTAGTGTCCTTATTATATGAAAATATTTTCCATTGTCGTGTCGAATAATGAAAATACCCACTTCTGAAGTAGAGGTAAGGTCTGCGTATACTCTATCCTCCCCAGACCCCACTTTGTGAAACTACATTGGGTATGTTGTTGTTGTTGTTGTTTTGTCTTGTCGAATCATGTCTGTGTGGTTGCATAGTCTCCATGCAAAAATAGAAGACTAGCTTAGCTTGTGTTCGTTCCAATTATAGCATGTCATGCATGAGTGAGCCAGTTAGCCACTATGGAGATCAGAACACAGGAGAATAACAACTACGATGAAAAAACTTAAGAGTTTCGTTCTTAGCAGGATTATATGTATAAAAATTGACTAGACATGTGGTATTACCAAGCAAATTCAACATCTTAGTATCTTACTTCCCGGATGGCATACACCTAAAATCGTAAATTCTAAAAATATATGTAAGTAACATCTCATGTTTCTTCAAAGTTTTATTTGAAAAATGAAATCCTTGTAGCTTGTACTTACCTAAACTGAAAAATATAGGACAAAGAAACACCACCGTATAGGTGCCGAATCCTCCACAAAGAAGCAAAGGTATCATACAAGCTCTAAAAACCAGCTCTTCTGTAAGTGGGGCCTGTTAAAAAGGACATTGTTCAAACAAGGATTAAGTACAAAATATATTTTCACGTTTATAAACTGTAGCTCCATAGAATTTGGTTTGACATGAATAAGGAGAAAATGCACACCATGTGATTTCATTGTTTTATTTTTTTTCCTTGAAAGAAAGATAAGGTAACCTGGTAAAGTACACACCATCACCATGTATCGATAACTTCAAAATGACATTCACATGCTAGAATCACTTCTCACAACATGTTGGAGTATTTGGTTGCATCTAAGGAATAGAGATCCATCTACGGCTATTTTCGGGATCACTTTCCCGCAAGAGCTATATTCATGATAACTTTTAGAGAACTTTCCAGGAAGACTAATTCATTGTAAGTTGCGACTATCCAAAAAGGCCCATGAACCAATACTCATATTTAGTTTTTGCAGTTCCTGCAATTAAATTACAACCGTACTACTTGATACATCCAGTAAAAAGTAAAAGCTAGACTCTCACAATAAAAGTTATTGAAGCGGGGGCTTGGACATACAAGCTATTTTAGTAAATATTAAATATCATTCTATGATGTTTGAAATTGTTTTGACTCTAACAAAGTATCCTCATAATTTATCATGCAGCCACTTTTTGATATTCTTTTGGTCCTACAATAAAACAGGTCAGCCTTTTATTTTGTTTTGCTTATGCAACAGGAGAATATGCAAGATAATTATCAAGCACATACCCTTTTGAAAGGACTTGAAAAATGTGGATTCAGGAAACACATATTTAGTTTATTTGAAAAGGAAGCATCAAAAGGAAACTCTTCAGAGAGATCCTTAAGTATCTCCAACTCTAACATGATAACCTGTTCAGGCATTATCTTTTCCAAAGAAAGTCATGAAATCAGATAAAACCAAAATGGAGTTGATGGAGGGCAGCACATGAAGCATGTATTATGCAGGAAAAATTGCAAAGAAGAGGATTTAGCTTATGTGGATGATGTCATTGTGCAAAGAAAATGGCGAGACAGTAAATAATGTTCTATTACACTGCAAATTTGTGTGGCAGATTAGGTGTATGTTTCTAACTCATATGGGATTCAATGGGTTATGCCAGAAAATGTGGAACAAGTGCTAAGCAGTTAGCAAAGTCAAAGAATGAAGAAAGTGAAGAAAAAAAATTTGGAGGACCATTCCATTATGCATATTCTGGAATGTTTGGCTAGAGAGGAACAAGAGATGTTTTAGGGGAAGGAAGAGAACTCTTTGCTGTTGAAGTATAGATGCATTCATAGTTTAAAAAGCTGGTGCAATGCTGAATTTTCGACTAATCTTTTGTACTTATGGATTCCTTATAGCACAAGAGGAAGAGGATTCCTATCTAGTTTTGTTGTACTCTCTCACAGTACTTTCTTGGTACTGAGTTTATTATTAATAATACCTTTACTTATCAAAAAAACAAACAAACTATAAGGAATTGTTCTCCCCCCCTCCCCCCCCCCCAAAAAAAAAAACCCAGAAGACTTGACATATTTCTAGTTTGATGTAATCATATAATCTAACATATAAAATTGCACCAGCATATGTACCAAATATGCAGGGAGATGGTGGCAGGAAAGCTCTTTCAGAAGCGAGTTAGTAATAACAGAAGTTTGAGGGTACACTTATTACTGATCTTGCAATCATGAAATAGAAGGATTCAAGTAAATCCTGATCATAATCCGAAAATCAGATAGCCAAGAGCATTAACAAAGTGAACAGAGAAGGTAATCAGCTTAACATTCTAGTAAAGTTACTGACCACAAAATAATTACGCCAAGCTGAAATATTGGACGCCATTGAAGAGATCGATTCAATAAATTCATGGCCAACATTTTTAATACAGTCAAGTGACAGGCTTCTTCCATTTTCCCAATCTTCTTGGACTGAGTCTAGCAACAATAACAGCTTGAGGATCAAGGTACCAGCGTACATTAAGGAGGTCAATGTAAGAGGAAAGACGACAGCTTGCCACTGTTTTAAACATAAAATTGCATTTCAGCAATCAGTCACCCTTTCTCAATCTGCGAGTCATAAAAGAGCAGAACTTGATAATAACCACATGCAAGGCATTGTCTCATACAAAATAATTAATCCAGTGAAGATATGATACTTACGGTATGATCCAATCTGATGCCATAAACACCAGAAAGGTGAGATTTACTCCACTGAATCTGAAAGATTGGAAAATTGTATCAGACCAAGAATATAAGAGGAAGTTGCTGGTCAAAGAAGCTTTGCAGAAAAGTTTCAACACCAAAAATTCATTCATGGATGAATGGGCCGTGATTATGTAAAACCGATGTAAGTCCTGGCTTCCAGCATAATATCAGTATCTAGTATAAGCACTACACGAGATGATACATAGCCTAATTGAGAAGAAGGATCAGAGGAGATATATGCTCTCACTTTAGCATCTTAACATTTGGCTTTGGTACAACCCTCACGGTATTTTAAATGATAGAGGTTCCTTCTAATACTCTCTGTCAGTGCTTGCAACTATGAGTTAAATACCCTTTCTTTCTTCGGTCTATAATTAAATGTAAGACTTAGATGGTGTCAACAAGTAAAATATGTTATGGGGAACATTTTCATAGTTAAAGGTAAGATATTCCCACAAATATAAGCCTATGCAATATGTGAGCTTTCTTCACGGCTCATGGTTAATATGTTGTCAAATAATGGCACTTTTAGGAAATCATGAACTAAAAGGGATGGGCTATATGGATGGAAAGGGATTCCAAATGTTTTGAAGGAAAGTAGTTGCATTTTGTTGTATAGAGTATAAATGTCTACAAATTTTGGTTCTTTTTGGTGTAAGATGAAGGACATAAATCATTTTGACACTTTGCTGAACTATATCGAGTCATTGGCTACTTACAATAGGTAGGGAGCATAGACCTGCTTTTGTACAATTTATATTTGCCAATGCCCTCTTGCTGTTGTTTTCTGATAAAAGTTCTTATTCTTTTATTCCCTAATTAAACCTCAACCTTTGTTCCTTTTAGTCCGTGGATTGTTAGACATCATACACGTGACATCAGTTGTCAACTCTTTGTAGCATGTAAGCCATCACCTCCGACGAACATACTTGTCCTACAATATATCTGGGACAAAAATTACACTAAGGTATAGTGATATATCTACAAGAACACTATGAGGAGTTGATGTATATGACACATGAACAGAAAAAAGAAGGTGCAAAATTTAATGAGAGCTTTTCTTATATATATATATAAGTTCCAGGAAAAAATAATTCTGCAGCAAGATGTCAGTTCCACTTAGGATTGTGTTCTTATCTCTAATAAAAGATCGAAACTAGGTTCGTTTAGAGGAAAATATTTTCCATGGAAACGAATTTACTGCAAATTTTCTTGATCATATTTCTGTTTTGGGCTGGTATGAAGTAGTGGTATGGACTGCGTACACTTTACCCCCCTAGACCCCACATTGTGGGAATACACTGAGTATGTTGTTGTTGTTGTTGTTGCTGGTATGAAGTAGCAGACTTATGGAAATTCTATAAGGTATAGATAAGGTATGAGAATAATTTTTAAGTGATATTATCGATAAAATTCTAACTGTATCATTTTATGCGGTATGGTTTCCTTTTTAGTCAGTCTCAAAAACAACTATAATTAGATCTTTTTCTTAAATACGTGTCAAATCAAGAAGTGCCACGTAAAGGAGTACCCTTTTACGAATTTCATACTTCAACTATTCGAAAATAGACCTGAACTATCACTTTTACGAATTTCATACCTCAACTATCACATTTTTATGAATTTCATACCTCAACTATTCGAAAATAGACCAGAACTATCACGTTTTTACGAACTTCATACCTCAACTATCACGTTTTACGAATTTCAAACCTCAACTATCAAGTTTTTACGAATTTCACACCTCAACCATCACATTTTTACGAATTTCACACCTCAACCATCACATTTTACGAATTTCACACCTCAACCATCACATGTTTACGAATTTCACACCTCAACTATCAAGTTTTTACGAATTTCACACCTCAACTACCACATTTTTACGAATTTCACACCTCAACTATCAAGTTTTTACGAATTTCATACCTCAACAATCAAGTTTTTACGAATTTCATACCTCAACTATTCAAAAATACACCTCAACTATCACGTTTTTTCGAATTTCACACCTCAACTATCAAGTTTTTACGAATTTCATACCTCACCTATTCAAAAATACACATAAACTATCACGTTTTTACGAATTTCACACCTCAACTATCAACTATTTTCCTAAAAATCAGAAAACAAAAAAAAAAACTTACAGGGAGAATAAGTGAGCAAGCAATGAGTGAGAAAACAGAGGAAACGCTAGCGCATATGAACCGTCGGATCATATAGGATTGAAACGAATCTGACGGCGGTAATCGGAGAATCAACGTCGGAGCATACAATATCGCTACATAAAATACTGCCATAGCAGTACATACAATCACCGCCAACAATTTCGACACCTCACCGGCGCCGGAGATGACGGCGTCGCCGGTGAATGTAGCTTCCATTTCGCCGGAGTTTCGGATGGACTTATTAGCAAATAATTATAGTACATAAATTAATTTAGCAAAACTCGGCGAGTAACTTTTCGTTGTCAGTATTTAGCTACACCAAAGTCAATTTTAACTAATGGTCTCGAGTTAAATTAAATTAGATTAATTTATAAAAACTATATGAGAAAGAATTTTAAGTTATAATCTTTCTCATATAACTCATATTATATAATAATAATAATAATAATAATGTATTTCCTCCATTGATTTTTAGTTAGTGTTTGATTATATTTTATTATAAAAATAAAAAAAAATAGTTTTTATTTTCAAAATAAAATGATATTTAAAAAATTGAATTTGTGATTGACCATAAAATAAATTAGAGTTATTTTAATTTTTTTTGTAATAATTTGTAGTGACAAAGCGAAAATACCATTTTGAAAAAAGTAAAAATAATTTTTTTTGAAATATCATGGCCAAATATGTTTTCTGGAGTTCAATCCCAAAAAAAAATGATTTTTTTTTTCATACCCAAACGAGAGTTAATTTAATTTAAATATTAGAAAACTATATAAAAAATAATATAAATTGTAATTCTTCTCACATCAATACACCCCCAAAAAATATGTCTTATAGTATTGATTAAAATTCATATAATTTAACTTTCGGAAAACGAAACATGATATCTAAGTGAACGGAGGGAGTATAATGAAATTCCCAAGCCCATTAGGCCCATACGTAGTTGAAGCCCAAATATAAAATTACCCGACCCAATCAATTTACCCACTTGACAACTAGGGTTCTTCCTCTCTGTCGCCATTGATACCTGCCCGGAGTTAACAAGTAAACTTTTTTTTTTTTTTTTTCTTTTACCTAATTTATTCTTATTATTCTAGATATTATAATAAAGTTTTTGATTTTTCTTATAATTTATGAACTTAATATGCTTTATTTTAGCTCAATTTTTTGAGATTCGTTTAGTGTTGTGTTTTTATTTCTGTAATTTTTGAACAGTTTATCTTTTGTCTCTTAAGGTTGCGTACAATAGATACTTGTGGTTCGGACCTTCCTCGGGACACGTGCTTAGTAGGAGCTTTAGTGCACCGAACTGCCTTTTTAATTTTTTGGTTTCTCACCTGGTGTCCGGTACTTGCATTGGAGCCCAGACTAATCGAATCACGCATTGCAGGGCCTATTCTGGGGGTAGCGCTTCCAACAGATTTTTTTTCTATGTTCAGGGCTCGAACCCGAGACCTCTGATTAAGGATGGAGTAGTCCCACCACTACACCACAACCCATGTTGATCTTGCTTGTTTAATTAATTGTGTGCTAGTTAGTCATTTCTGTCTTGTAAAAAAAAAAGGAAAAGTAAAACCTTTCATTCTGCTGTTGCCTGTGCTGCGTGGTTGCGAGTTTGCTCGGGTTACATAGAAAATTGGTATTTTACGTTCTTGATTTTTTTTTTCCTGGAGAAGTAGAAGTTGTTCTGAAAATTATTATTTTTTCGTTGTAAATTATTATGAGTTTGCTTAGGTTTTGAACATAGGTGGCTAAATTAGCCCATGAAAATTATAACCAGTCCTTACCTGTCGAACTTTGGCTTGATTATTGACCAGTCCATTTATTAGCTCGGCCCGTTTCAGATCATCAATGTTTGGGTTGGTATCTAGCTCAAATTGATTAATGCGAAATCTTGTCAAATATTTTCAAAAAGTCTTTTTTATTTTGATAATAGTGGTGTCCGGGTAAGCTTTCGCGCATCTCGACTAATTCCACGTAATACCTGCCCCTGCTGTGGTGTTGCGCGTTTGCTTGTGTTTCACAAAGAATTGGTTTTTTACATTCTTGATTTTCTGGAGCAGTAGAAGTTCTGCTGAGAATTGTTTTGTTACTCGTAAAATCTATCTTTGACGCAAAACTCCGAACTGTGGCCATTATCAGTGTGCTTTAGGTTTTGAACAGAGTTAGTAAAATTAGCTGATGATATCTTAACCGGCCCTACTTGTCCAAGTTTGGTCTGATTATTGACCCGCCCATTTATTAGCTCAACCCATCAAAGTTTGGGCTGATATCTAGCCCAAATTGATTCATTAAATCTTACAACAACAACATATTCAGTGTAATCTCACAAAGTGGGGTATGGTGTGGATTGAGTGTACACAGACCTCACTTCTACCTCAGAGGTAGAGAAGCTGTTTCCGATAGATAAGAAAATAAGAAGAGTACTGCCACCAAGATTCTAACTTGAGCCACCAACTCGCATAAAGAACAAACTCGCATTAAATCTTGTCGAAATATTTTCAAAAAGATGGTTTTTTTATTTGATATGTTATAGATAATCATAATAACAAAAAATAATAATTTCATAAGGTACTAAAAATTTATAAAAGAACAAAAAAAATCTAAGTAAACTTAGTAAGAGTTGGGCGGGTTGGGTTGTGACCCGTATTTTAGTCCATGTCAGCCCAAGTAACCTTTGGACGGGTCAATGACCCGCTCATTTGTGAACTCACTCATCTTGGCCTGCCCAAATTTAGGCTAACCCACCCATTTGCCACCTATAGTTTTGAAGAAGAGCAGAAGACTATAAATAAGACTACAAGTTTTTGAAGAATAAGAGAGGGATTCATAGAGTGAAGCGATGTAACTTACTATGCTTGAATAGCTCGTATATATAGCGTTTCTTGATTTTAGCAACTTGAGCCGAGGTCTTCTGGAAATGGCCTCTCTACCTCCTCAAGGTGGAGGTAAGGTCTACGTACAATCTACCCTCCAAAGACCCCGCTTTTGGGACTACACTGGGCTTGTTGTTGTTGTTCCTCAATATTCTGTCTAGCCGTTATTGATTCCTTCCTTATTTTACTCTTAACCGTTGCTTGCTTGCAAGTTCAAATTTGAAAATGTTCTGTCTTCCTTTATTTCCTTGAATTCTGGACTGACTCCTTTGTGCTTTGCTACAAATGTGAATTTTCTTTATCATTGTCTTCTTGTGAATCAAATTTCAATCCTCGCATTCTGCTACAACTAGGGATTTCTTTGTGTTTTGACTTCTTATACAAATTTCATTCCTTGTGCATTACTTTGTACCTGGTCTTGTTTCTGGCTATCTTCTTCTTTGTTGTAGTCTTGCTACCTTGTACCTTGGTTAACTTCTTTCCTTCATCAGGACGACACTTCTCCTTCCGATTGATTCGCTGGTTCTTTTCCTTCTTCAGCTTTGATTTGACAGCTCATACTCCTTTAGTGGTCCTCCACTTTACTGGATTCTTGATTGAAAGCTTGACTGATCTATCCGTTTTTATTCTGTATAGTTTGCTTCTTTTCCTTCCCCTTTGTTTCATGATCATCTTGTTTTGCTTTTGTTCAATTGATTTCTTCCTGCAATTGTACTTGTGAGATATTAACTATAATATGAGTTATCAAGCTAACAATTATTAGAAAGCAGATCTGTATCTACTCTCTTCAAGCAAGTTTGCTGGACTGTCTGCTCATTTTTTCTACTTCATGTTTTTCTGGTGCAGGATATATCCACTTTGTTGTAGCAAAGTTTTGAAATTACTTTGATAAAGAAAGCTCTTTAGATATACAGAAGAATGGTAAGTTCTCACTTACACCATAGTCAGTTTCCTTCTTCCTAAGTTGATTTCAGGTGGAAAATAGTGAAATGAGAAAGGATCAGCGTGAAAGCCAGGAACTCTCTGGTTATTACTTTTTTTTTTTGTAAAAGTAGTTGGAAACTGTCTAGATTTCGTGAGTTGGCATAAAAAGAGAGAAAAAGGATTTTTAAGGTATTTGTTAATGATACGGAGGTTAAAGGTTTAACTTTTACCTGTTAGTAAAGGTGCAGTGCCATATTTTTTATGCAACAGCAAGAAGGAGGACATGTGTAAATTCTTTTATTGATTTTTTATTGTCATAGTTGCCTCATGCACTTTTTCGTTACGCTTTTCAGTCTGGCAGAAAAGAAACAGTTCTAGATCTGGCAAAATTTGTTGACAAGGGTGTGCAGGTCAAGCTTACTGGTGGAAGACAAGGTGTGTCATACAATCCCTTTTTTTTGAGTGATACAGTTAAAAAGTCAGTATGGGAGCATGGAAATTCTGTGCTAAATATAAATGTTAGATCAGTTATGCTTATGTTTTTTTACCTTGTTTCAGAAAGTATAAGTAACATCCCAGTTTGTTCAGTTTATTGATGGCTGGAAATTGGAATAGATAGAAACCCAAGTAGCAATACGTTTCTCTGGAGGCTAGGGGATGCAGGTCTGCTCATTCTAAGTTTGATCATTTAAGACTAGTAGAGTCCCTCATTGATTGGGAGTATGCATTTGTCTTCCTCCATATGATCTTGGATAATTCTTACCTTATAAGCTAGCTTTGAGGGTTTAGTTAGATGTAAGGTTAGGTTTTCTTAACAAAGATATCCATTCTATCAATTAGACCTTGTTTAGTTGAGAATATCTGCCTTTGCTGGTTAGGGAATGGTCTCTTGTCAGTGACCCAGTCAACTGTTATCATTAGAACGATCATCTTCTCACACCTTTCCTTGCTAAAACAACTTATTCTTGTCTATCAGACAGTTTGCGACTTGTTTTTACCTCTTTGTTATCATGCTATCTTTCTGTAGCTTATGGGGTTATGTTGTTGATACCTCGCCGTGAGTTGCACATATTATAATCTATTTTCTTGCTAATCAGTTCTCTCTTCACAGTGGTAGGAACACTTAAAGGTTATGATCAGCTGCTTAATCTTGTCTTGGATGAAGCAGTTGAGCACCTTAGAGGTAACACAATTACTCATAGCAGTCTTTCTGAGTTTTATTAATTACAAAATGCATTTTTTCGGTTTTATGTAACTTTTCTTGAAAATCCTATTTCTGGATCACTATGTAACTTTTGAAAATTCTAATTTTATTATCTTTTGGTGGTCAGTCGAGGCAATATTGTTTCTCAAATAGTAACATGTTCTCTGTCGTGTTTGATAAGGAATAGGTAGTGCACAAGTAGATGCTTATCTGCAGCTTCCAATGCTGCTGCAGTTTTGAACCATATTTTACGACTCAAAAATACACTATTTTTGGAGGATCCGACACGCACCCGTCGACATTTTTGAAGAGTCCGAGCAACTTTCATATGAGAATACTTGTTTGTTTGTCCTTGTTGTATACTGTCTGGAGGCAGATCTGGCTGGCTTCACAGATTGTCAGTCCTCCCTTTCTTCAGATTCGTTATTTCAGTAGAATGGAGCAGCAAATTGCTTAATTAGATGCTAGCTAGCTACTCATCATTGATAATTCTATTGCTTCTCAAAAAACCACTGTTACCCTTCGTGGGAGGAATGCTGATCTTTTTTTTTTTTTTGTGGAATCTTATTTGTTGTACAGTTGATGATTTTGAACTTTTTTGCCATAGATGCTGATGATCCCATGAAGACTACTGATCAGAAACGAAGTCTCGGCTTAATAGTATGTGTTCATTTATCATAATCTATAGCATTTTCCTGCTCTGCAGTAAGCTTCTGAATGCTGCTTATGTCCAACTACTGGAACCATCATCATTTAGCATACATAATTTTCTCGTGTTCTTTTACCATTTGCTTTTTTACCCTTTTTATGGTGTTGGGGTGCGCAGAATTCCCTTAATATGAGAAGTCATGGCATGTTTTCGGAAATTGTTTTGTCAAGTGTTTAAACTGTAATAGAACAATTGCTTTCAAAAAGTTTATATGTGTCATCGCGTTGGCATCAAATTGCAAACTGAAGAAGCTATCCTTGGTTATAAAAAGATGTTTCAAACTTTTTGTAGGCATTAAAAACACATTTGATAGTTTCAAGCATATTCTACAGAGGAGTTTTATGCTATGTTGCTCGGATTCTCCAATAATGTTGCCGCATCCATGTCAGATCCTTCAAAAATGTATTGCTTTTGAAGGGATCCGACATGCACCTGGCAACTATTTTGAAGAGTCCGAGTAAGATAGATTTTATGTTTGAATAGTAGTATTCATTTGAATTTTGAAGTATATACTTAGTACTATATATGTCTTTTATATGTCTTTAAAAGAAGTGCCATAAGAATTTACTACGATCTATCTCTTTTGCTTGAACTCTCCAAATAATGCCACAACACCCATGTCGAATCTTCCAAAATTGCACTATTTTGGGAGGATCCGACATGCACCCATTGGCAGTTTTGAAGAGTCCAAGCAACGTAGATTTCGACTATAGTTAAGGTAATGTGGATGTTAAACACAAATTAGACCACTTTTTCTCTGCTTCTAAAAACCTTCATTTTGCGCACAGGTCTGCAGGGGTACTGCAGTAATGCTCGTGGCTCCAACTGATGGTACAGATGAGATATCAAATCCTTTTCTCCAGCCAGACGGTGCATAGAGGGATCAACCTTGTTATTTTCAATTTAGCTCAACTGTAATGCTATATGGAAGCAAAGCTGTAACAAGTGAAAATTGTCGTCACAGTCTGAGATCCTGCTTTCAACGAGACTTTCTTAGCTTGTCATTCACTTGGCATTTTCGATATATTTCCTTGTTGATGTGGAGTCATTTTAATTTCAACTGTGACAATGTTCAATGCTATGTATCAAACGTCAACTTCTAGCTTGGCTATTTCTCAATTTGTGGGTGTTATTCCTGATGAGGCCATGCATGCCAATCTTCTCTTATTACCCGAACCGCGCTTTTGTCGCTGTACAGGTTCTCTTTATGCACCAGACACTTCTTCCACCCTCACACCGACAACAATAATGTAACTGGTATAATCTCATGAGTGGGGTTTGGGAAGGGGTAGGATATACATACATCTTACTCCTACCATTATGTGGTAGAAAAAATTGTTTTGATAGACCCTCGGCCCAAAAGAAAGGACTCCACCCCCACACCCTTTGAGAAAGAAGAAATAACAAAGTTTCAATACATTGGGAGAGCCAAAACATCTTGTTTTTCCTTGAAAGTAACAACAACATACCTAGTGTAGTCCCTCAGAGTGGGGTTCAGAGAGGGCAAAGTGTACGCAATCCGTACCACTGCCTTAGAAGTGAGATAGAGAGGTTGTTTATGATAGAACCTGACTTGTTCTTTCTTGAAAGTATTCAGGGAAATTGCCTATTACTCCCTTGTGATCATCATGTTTGATACTTTACTCCTTTGTGGTCTCAAAGTGGTCATTTTTGCACTCTTTATTCCATTTTACCTTTCTTTATTTTCACTAAAATTCATCGATACATTTTCTATATATCTTTTACTTCCCTCTTGAGACGAGAGTCTATTTGAAACGGTTTCTCTACCTCACAAAAGGTCTATGGTAAGGTCCTCACATTCTAACTCATAAAAGGAAATAGAGCCAACTCATGCGCCTTTGCGGGATGAGCAAAAACTTTTCTTTTTTCAGTACGTCAGGCACGAGCAACAACGACAACAACATACACAGTGAAATCTGACAAGTGGGTTCTGAGAAGAGTAGAGTGTATGCAGACAATACCACTACTTTGAGAAAGTAGAAAAGTTGTTTTCGAAAGACACTCGACTCAAGAAGTCAGTGTCACGCACGAGCGGAGCAAAAAAAAACAAAAAAACAAGGACAATTCTACTCATTTTTTGGGAATAAATTTTACAAATTTGCATAACTTTGTATTGTTAGAAAACTAACCTCACCTACTAGAGTACATGAACATTGAATACATATTTAACCTTTTATACACAGTGACAGTTTCTATTTCCAGCTTTTTTTTGTCAATAACTCCATAGGCTGACAAAAGTTAATTAATAACTGTCAATAACTAAAAATAGAAAGATATCAGTAGTTAACCTTTACATCAATGAATTCTTGTTCAAGGTTGTTGTATCTGTTTTTCTGCTGCCAATAAGGAAAGTAGGAGTAGGTCTATAAACAGTTAAATTATTATTTTTTCAATCCAAAATAAGTGTCGTTTTAAGATTTTGATACTAAGTAAAAAAAATTAATATTACTAATTATAAGTATTATTCGATTAATAACCTATTGGTCAACAGCAACCTACCTAGTGAAATCCAACAAGTACGGTCTAGGGAGGGTAAAGTGTACGTATACCTTACCACTACCTCGTGGAGGTAGAGAGACTGTTTCTGAAAGACCCTCGGCTCTAGTGCAACAAATCCAACTAAAAGAAGAAGAGAACAGTAAAGAAAGCATAACTATTAATAACAACAACAAAATAATGTAGTAATCGAGACAATAGCCTATTGGTCGAACTTTTAAAAAGTAAGATGTGTTAAATAAAAGGTATTTTGAGTACGCTTCTGGTGAATAATAAGTGCTTTCGCAAGATGTTAGGGAAAACGGTGATATATGTCGATGGACTATGCAAAAGGTTCATGTTTTCCCTTCGTTTAAAAATCTTATGACCTAATTGTGAAATACGTAGCATCACCAGATGTTAAGCTTCCGTCGTTTAAACATAAGGGTGAATCTAATCTATTTTGGTAACGACGACGACATATTTGACCCCAACTACTTTCCAGTGGCAGAGTCAACTTATGCCGAGGGGTGTCAATTGACATCCGTTAGTCAAAATATTATACTGTCTAGCTAAGTTAAAAAAGTTGACTCCCTTTGTTTTTTTACTTCTATCTACTTTTTTATATTTTTATACCCCTCAGTAAAAGTTTTGGTTCACCACAGTAACTAATTAACTGTCAATAACTAAAAATAGAAAGATATCAGTAGTTTCTTTTACATCAATGAACACTTGTTCAAGGTTGTTGTATCTGTTTTTCTGCTTTATTGGAAGTAGGGGTAGGTCCACAAACACTAAAATTATTTTTTTCGAACCAAAATAAGTATCGTTTTAACATTTTAATATTCTCAAAAAAAATAAAAAATAGGTTGATATAAAATTTGATTAAGAGTCGAAAAGGTCTACCAGAAACAACCTCTCTCTCCTACAAAGGTAGGAGTACATTTTATCCTCCTTAAATTCTACGGGTTGGATTACATATATTGGTGTGTTCTTGTTATTAGCCTATTGGTCGAACTTTTGAAAAGTACAAAGTGTTAAATGAAGATATTTGGCCAAGCTTTTGCTGAAGAAATAAGTGTTTTTGAGTAGCAATAAAAGTTCTTTTTTCGACTTCTTAATCATACGTAGGAAAAAAAAATTAGAGAGAAGGGTCAAATCTGTCATATGGACTACGCAAAAGGTTCATATTTTTCCTCTGTGAAAAAATTGTGAAATATGTGGCATCACCAGATGTTAAGCATGCATTATCACTTAAAAATAAGGACGAATCTAGCCCACATTGATAACAACGACGACATATTTTACCCCAACTATTAACAGAAAGTAAATCTCCAGCATTTTACATAGATTTAAAACAAATTAATATTGTTGACATAGCCTTAACCCTCCCACCCCTACCCCACTCCCACTCCCACTCCCACCCCCTATATAGGTACTTTTTTGCCTTCCAATACATGTTTTTTCACACCAGGAATGTGAATTCCTAATAAGTAATCTCTCCAATTTATTTTTGATGCATCAATCTCAAAGCTTCTTCTCTCTTCTTCAGACATTTCTTCCAATAAATTTCTCATATTGCCATTGTGAAACCTTGCAAAAAGAAAAATAAAGAGAAAAAAAATTATGAGTACAAACAAAATTTATTTTAATTTATATGACGATATTTGACTGATATCAGAGTTTTAAAGAAAATACGTTTTAGAACTTGTGATTATACATGGCATGATATTTACATGGTTATAAAAGCTTGTCATTAAATATAAAACATATTTAATTATTTTGATATATAGAAATGTGACCTTTTTTTATTCAAATAAATTATAAAAAAGAGTGTCACATAAAATAAAATAATAATTATGATATTGTAATTATGACACTCTATTCTCTATATCTATCGATGGAGTAAGTAATTTTTATACTATCAGGTAAGGTGATACACCTTATTTTTAAGATTACAAACTCAAACTTTACAGATATTTTCCTATAATTTTTTTTAGTGACCTGATAATAAAAATTATTTACATAATCAATGCATATAAATTAATGGATAAAAATAATAATTATACCATCCTTTGTAGAAAACATATGGTTCATAGATCTTGCTGAAGTGCTTGAGATATTCCACTTTCCTTTTTAATCTCATTTGAATCTTCAATAACTCTTTTTCATCACTTAAATCTTGTACTTTATGCTGCTTGGATAGTACCTCCATAGTGTAATTTGAAAATTCTGATATTTTGTCAAAATATTTCATTTCATTAACCTCAATTTTATCTCCTTTTGAATTAACAAAAGGAAAAGGACATGAAGTGAAATATTCATAGCAATTGTCAAAAAGTTGATGTAGTGAAAAAGGATTCACAAAGCTTGTTGCTAAGTGATAGACATTTAGTTGTGGAGTTTGTAAATATCCATGCTTTGCAATAGCAGCCATTGTTGCATTTACAGCCATATCAACTGGAATCTAAATCAAGTAAAAAAAGTGGTTAGACAATGCAAAATAATAATAATAAAATAATAGTAATAATAGTTGGATTTATAAGTGTCAAAGATACAATTAAGTAAATAAAAATATATTCTGTTTAGTAGCCTAAGTTTCGAGATCGATGAGATGGTCACATACATATCTTGAGTTAAGTCTCATCATCAAATATCAATCATTATTTTTTTTAAAAATTCATGTACTTGACACATGAAAAAGAAATAGGACGAGACGCGAGTGGGTTGACAAAAAAAAATAAAATATACCCCACAAAATAAGCATTTTGTTGTAGTGATAGGCAATTAGATAGAGGTAAAAAGTTCGAGTCTCTCTGTTGGTCGTTATATTTTTTTAAAAAAAGAATGCACATCTATGATTGATCTATAAAAAAGAATCTGACGAAACATAAAGACGTATTGAGGATATAATTAAGTATTTTCTTTTGAGCTAACACACTTCAAAAATAATAGTGCAACTATAAAACTAAAATCTATAAAAATTAAAAAGCATACTTACCATATCAAGAAGATTATTTGGATCACCAAGAAATCCTGGAAGGTCCCCTTTTCCATATAAAAAAATTGGAGGGTCAATTACCCTGAGTAAAAGAGACAGAGAGACAACATAAAAAGTAAGAAATATTATTTCTTTGTAAATATTAAATTTATGAACAAAGAAGAAATATTTTAATACTCTCTCCGTTCATTTTTACTTGTCACTGTTTCGGTTTTTGAGGTCAAACTGTAGGAACTTTGACCAATATTTTAAGATGTATTTTTTCATCATATTAATATGAGAAAGATTACAACTTATAGCATTTTTCGTATAGTTTTGCGACTATCTAAATTTTAAATATTAAATTGATCTACTTCAATTTAGATTTGAAGTTTAGTCAATTGACCTCGAGAAGTGAAACTGTGGCAAGTAAAAGTGAACGGAGGTAGTATATACAATATGATACCTGAATCCTTGTATCCATCCTGGAAAAGGTTCTTTATAACTACTTGTTATTGTTGAGGGTCTAAGAATAAGTATTGGTATTTCCTCTCTCATACTATTTATCAACATTTCACCAATTGCCTTTGTGAATGTATATGTATCTAGCCATCCATATAACTTTGCCCTATTATCAATCAACAAGCATTAATTATACAAAAAAGAAAAAAAGTTTTTTCCTTTTGTAAACAACAATTAAAAACACTCCAATTTTATACTACCAAAAAATCACTAATTTTCGACAGACGTTCCGTTGAAATTTGACTCGTTTGTAAGGGGTTTCTAATGGAAAAACCGTTAAAAATGTTGTACGCGAGTCAAATTTCGATTGGAAATAGCAATTCTCTAGTATTGAGAAAAGCCTGTCGGAAATTTTCATTGGAATTCAAATTCACGAATTTTTACCAGTAACATACACACGTATATATAAAACAACAACAACATATCCAGTGAAATCCCACAAGTGAGGTCTAAGGAGGGTATAGTGTACCTAGACCTTACCACTACCTCGTGGAGGTAGAGAGGCTGTTTCAGAAAAACCCTCGGCATATATAATATAAAAGAAAGAGGAAATACCTCTCAACTCCTAAATCCTTCACTATTTTCTCCAAGCCATTGTTTGCAATATTTTTCAACTTTGAAACAAGGTCCATTTCTTTGGCAGCATTTAGTGATGGAAATTCAGTAAATGGAGAAATTGAATTGATTTTCTCCTTTGTTATGCTTTCACCCATAGTAAAAGGCTTCTCCAAAATTAGTCCTTCTCTTTCTCCATTGGCATAAGCTTCAAAGAAAAAAAAAGATATTTTAATATTGTAAATAAATGCATATGTTACATAGAAAGATTTATATTATATGCACTAGCAATGTACATAATCTTTACTTCATTCATTTAATTTAACTAGTTATACATTTCCATATCAAGAATAATATCGCATTCTAGAAAATAAATTAATAACATATACTATAATTGATTAAAAGCATAATTTTTTTTTACGCTATTAATATATATAACTTAAAGTCATAATTAAAACATATATGTTCTTTATTGAATAATATTCATATGCGTACCTGTGGAATAATGCATAAGAAGTTTAAGGTTCTTGCATTTCTTGGCAAACATCATGAGTTGATATGGACCATTTACATTAGCATCAAGAGCTAAATCATACCTAAGAAGAAAATCTCAAATGAGAATTATAAGTTAATTACACAAAATTAATACAAACAAATTTGTTTAATTGTATATCCTATAGTTGAGTAAACATTTATACAAAAACGATAACATACCCAGTGTATTCCTACCAAAATGGGATATGGGGAAGGTAGATCGTGTACACAGTTCGTACCTCTACCTCAGAGCTGAGGTAGAGAGACTGTTTCCGATAGACCCCCCGACTCAAGACAACAACGTACAGTAAACATTTATAGAAAAACATTAAAAAAAAATTATATATGAAAAAAAGAACCTCTCATCAAATCTAGTGTTGGCTGCTGAGTCAATGATCAAATCAATTTCTTCAGCAATTTGTTGAGCAGTAATAATATCCATACCAAGATTTGGCTCATATATATTTCCAACCACAGGAACCAATTTGCTTAGTATGAATTGCTTGTAATATTCACCATGCATTTCTTCTAGGCATTTGAATAATTTTGACTCCATAATCTGATAATAAGAGAAGATATATATATATATAAGGAATTAGCTACGAAAATTCGTCATTAATTTGTCGCTAAATACCTTATTGCTTACATTATAGTTCTATACAGTTGTGTCACTAATCCATCGTTAAATAGGATCAGCGACAAGTTCAATTTTTTGGTTTTGCAACAAAAGTTATCTGTCGCTAATCCATCATTGAATAGTATCAATGATGAATTTTTTGTGTCTCGCGACATAAGCTCCCCGTTGCTAAATAAGATTAGCAACAGATGTTTACTGTTGTGAAACAAAAGTTATCTGTTGCTAATCCGTTGTTAAATAAGATTAGTGACAAATTTATGCTGAATTACTTTAATAGAAGTTGTCCATCGTTAATTTTTTTTTTGGTACTGTTTGTAAGGACTTAGATTTTAAAGAAAAATATAATGTAAATGTATACATACTTCACTTTTTAATCTGTCAAATGCAGCTCCTTTATCCTTTGCCCTGATGAGAATATAGATCTTATTTATTTTTGGTATTGTTCTCAACATCTTTTCAATCAGAGCTGCAAAAAAATAATTAAAAAAGAATGTGACAATCAAGATACATGATTAATTTACAATTTTGATGTTTATACAACATCATATTTTGTAATCTTACAAATATTTGGAACTATGTTAAACAAAATTTTACACTATCAGTTCACTTAAAAATCTAAAATAAAAAAAATATTGCAAATTTAAAATGTACCTTTTATATTATTTGTAGTGACCAAATATATGTGAATGGTCTGCTCATAAATGGTTTTCCTAAGAAATAAATGATCCGTATACCAACTTAATTATAATTTGAAAAAAATAAAATATAATATGATCCTACAAAAATTTATATATATTTATTAAGTTTTTACTAATATCCTATGAAAAAGCTAGTTAGGAAAGTTAAAGCATGATGTCTAGTATGATATATCATCCTAATGGGCGTATTATATTTTCTACTCAAAAGACCTTGGTAATACGATTAGGGTTTATAAAAAGATAATTAAGAATCTACTCTAAAGCAAGTATCAGTGGCTGATATATTTCGCAGTTCGAATACGTGATCTATAAATTACATGGAGAGGATTTTACCGTTAATTAAATTAATGTACCTTTTGCAAGAAACCCTGTAGCACCAGTGACAAGAATATTCTTCCCTTCAAAAAACTCAACAATTCCTATACCATTATTACTGGATTTTTGAGATATAATTTCTCTTTCATTCTCCATAGTTATGGCTTCAACATTAGTAATTGCTTTAAGTGAAAAATGTTGATCATTTGGAGAAGAAAAAAATGAAGACATACATGTTATTTTCCCTAAAAAAAATTCAGTCTCAAATGTTGGAATTTTATATTGATCAAACTTAGGAGAAAAATAATTTTCAGAAAATAATTTAATTGGTGATTCCCTTGTATTAAGAGGAAAAATATTTTTGAAGAGAAGCATATTGGCCGAAAAACATAAATAAAAGAGAAGTTGTGGGATAGGAGATAAAATAATCTTCTCTATTTATAGACCTAGCTGGAGAATGTAAAGACAATAATAAAATCTTCCATTTGATTGTGTACAATTGTCTTTTACAATAAAAACTATAACAACTACCACATGATGACTTATGAGTATCAATAAAATTGTTGACCATATCTTTTTTTATTTTCCTCATGAAATCTGTTTAATTTAATTCTTACATTCCTAATTAAGTTTTGTGTTCTCTTTGCATATTTTGTTTTCGGTGGAGAAATATTGTTGAAGTGTGTGATTATCTCGTCTAACGCTTAAGATGTTAGATGAAGATATAGATAGATAGACATTTTAACTTGGAGAATCATAGTAGTTCATCTACCTGAACTTTCACTTTGTTAGTGCGGGTTCAATTCTCCACCTTGTAACCCCTATCCCCATACCCCGAACTGGCCTTCCCCTATCCCTATTTTTTTAAAAAAAATATTTTAACTTGGCTGTAATTGATAACTACAAAATGATCATCTTCACGTATCTAAAATTTAGACATCTCAACTTGTCTTTATTGTATCAATTAAACTCTCCAACTAACAAAATGATCATTTAGACATCTCTAAAATTTATGTGTTACGTCAGCATCGGATATCTACAAGAATATCTTCAACTGCTGAAACTAAGGAATCAAAAAAATTTCTCTCTAAACTTTCTCCCAACGGATACCTCAAAGCAAGCCTCATGCGATGAGTCACAAGCTTATTCTTATTCATTTTGTAAAAGTGAAGAATTACATTTGTTTTTCTCTCCTATTTATTACGACAACGAAGAATCAAATTTTTTCCTTTTTCTACTTCTTTTTTTCAAGTGCAAGATGAGCTCAAAGAAATTGTCGTTTTTTTAAATGGAAATTGGGGCTCTCCCTTCACCACCCCTTTTAAAAATAGTTTATAAGGTTCATAACTACTTCATTTATTATAAAATAGTTATTATCAATCAACGAGTTCAGATATAATACATAAATGTGTCCTTTAACTTGGCTTAATTAATATTTATGTCCTCTAACTTTAAGTGTGCACAAGTAGGCACTTAAACTTGTATAAAATCGAACACGTACACACACGCATCCTACATGACATCCATTCAAGCGTATCTTACACGAATTGCCACGTAGGCCACATGTGTTTACTTGTTCAACTATATATAAGTATAAGTGTCTACTTGTGCACACCTAAAATTGGAGGGTATAATTACCAGCTTAGGACAAGTTAAAAGGCATCTTTATATATTATGCCCATTTTTGAGAAAAGACATAAAGACACCATTAAAGTTGTTCCAAATTTTTAAAAAGACACCTAAAATTTACGGGAGTCCTATTACCCCACGAAACTAGTTCTAACCACAATAAATACACCACTTTGACCTATTTTTAGAGCAAGTGCTATGTCACGGATGAGGAGGCACGTAAATGAGTTGAAATTCACCTCCAAATCAATATAAAATTGTCATGTGGCATTACCAACTCATCTTCTCCAAACAAGAAAAAGAAGAAATTTACAAGTTCTCTTCCATTAATGTAAAAAAAAAGAAAAAATTAATGTCTCTGCGCCATCCATTCACTTTAATCAAAACCCCATTCCTGAGAACAAATTTCTGACTCTTCGATTCCATATTTCATCTCCCATCAAATATCAAAATTTGATTCTCTTTTTCTGATTTTGTAATGATGTTTATCGGAGAAGACATTAATGGATCTGAAAATATCAGACCCATCATCCACCTCGACTTCAGCACGATCAACGTCTGCTGCACCATTATCATTGCCTCCACAGACGACGACATCGACAGATCGAAAGACGAAGGCAATTAACACTGATATAGATTCAAAATGATACTATTTCTGAATAGAAATATCATTACAACGATGACGAAAAATAAAAAAGGAGAAGGATATCGGAGAGACCTGGCCATCAACGACGACGATGGAAGAAATTCTTACCAGTGGAATTCGCCATGGTTGCCAAGGAATGTGCAAGCTCTTTATAATTTATTAACCAATTGTATTAAAATTGCAAACTTCAATTTCCTTACTAGTGAAATTCGTCGGAGAAAGAAAAGAGGGGAGAGGAGGATTTTGCGGCCGTAAAAGAATAGAGATGGGAGAGTGAAATGGTTAAAATGTTAATTGGTCGGAGTTTTATCCGATCCTAAATTAAAAGGATAGAAAAAATAATATTATATTTGTAACACCCCGTACTTTATAACCTCACTTGATACCTTGGGATCATATCTACATAGGTGTTGAGATGCCATGCATATGTGTTTTATAGTGTCATTGGGGAAACATTTGATATCGGACGTAACATGTGCGATTAGATCGTCGTAGGAGGTGTGTTGTGATTTCATGGAGCATAAGAGTCAAACACTTCAATACACTCCTACATACTCCTACATGATCAAATCACGAAAGGTGAATAGTGATCCAAAATGTCCAATGAAACCAAGGGCGACTAGAATGCCTATTTTTGCGATCGAAAGGACGAATGAGAATCTTTTAAGGAAATATTGTCGTGACCTTATGGAAGTATATAAACATGAGAGATATGGTTAATAATGCATGAAACTTGTTGGGTTAAATGGATATGTCTTCTTGGGCCAAAATAAGGCCCAAAAGTGGAAGAAATCCATGGCCCAAATGGGTCAAAAGACCCATTCTTCAATTTGACCTTCTAGACATACTATTAAATGCCAAGAATTGGCTAAGGACAACATGATAGGCCTATATAAAGAGGCAAATCAGATTTTTATTATACAAGACCTCTCATGCCTTTAACACATTTTTCTCAACATTTCTCATTTCCAAACCCTAAAGCAAAATAATTCCTTGGGACTTCTTGGACAAGATCAACATATTCCAAGCCTTGGTAAGTATTTATTTTCATGGATTAATATCTTATATGCATAAAAGAATATGTATATCATGTTGGTTGTGCTTGGAAAAGTTGGTCATGGTACTTGGTGATTTTGTATAAGATTTGTGGTATATGGAATTCAAGTGTGAATTAGGCCTTGTGCCTTTGATGAAAAAGCATGGTATGGACAAAATATGAACATGTATGGTGTTATTTTTGGCATTAAATTTGTTCTTGGCTAAAAGTGGAAATTATGGGATTTTTGGCCGATATGTGTTATGAGTTGAATTAAGGTGCTTTGAAGGATTATTTGTGATGTGTTATGGATAAGAAAGTGTAAAGGAGAAGTATTGTGGTGAAATGTATTGATTTTCATGTATTGGTCAATGTTGGGAATTTTTCGGAATTTTTGGAAGAATGGTATATCAATAGTTTTGTCGAAGGAAAATGACATGTTTAAAGGCAAACATGTAATTCATTGACATTGTATGCATTTGTAAAGTAATTCGTGGTTAACGTGAATTCGTTATGTATGTATGTTGTAGAGTGAAGGAGAGGGATCATTGTATACGCATCGAAGGTTGTCTATTCGTATTGTGCATCCAAGGTATGCAAGGTTATTTTGTCCGTATCTTTCTACGGTCAATAGTGTTCACATTGACATTTCTCTAGTTCTATTCCGAAATGTACTAAGGTATCCCATATGCACTTATCTATGGTCATTGTCATATATTTCCTACTCATTGATCAATTGTGAATCTCATTTATCATATTCATGGTTAACTTTCCGAAAGTTCAAATAAGGCTATATTCCAATATTCCAATAGTGCCTATACTTGTGTCTCTTGTTCATGAATTATTGTCCAATGGTTCCAATGGTATCATGGTGCTAGTTATATTATATTTCTCCTTGATATTTATTCATATGTCCTTCACTTATTGGTCAATGATTCAAAGTTTCCAACAATGTTATGTTCCAAAGTTCCAAAGTGATGTTATGATTATCAAAGTATCAATCTCAAAGTAATGAACAAAGTAATGCAAATGTGGTCAATGATCAAGTACGGGTGGCAAGTCTAGGGGCGTAAGCCTAGCTCGACTCGATCCCGAGATATGGATTTATGGGTGGCAAGTCTAGGGGCGTAAGCCTAGCTCGACTCGATCCCAAGGGTGGCAAGTCTAGGGGCATAAGCCTAGCTCGACTCGATCCCTATATGATGATATGAAAGACCCACTGATCAGTCGGGGCCCGGGCACATTGTGATATGTCATGACATGTGAGCATTGAGATAAAGAAAGTAATGAAAATAATGAAAGCAATCCACATGGTTTCCAAAGCGTAACATGGTGACTTATTCACATTGATTATTCATATGTTTTGAGTTCATTGAAATATTCATGTGTTGTACAGTTTCATCTGAGCCTTGCATACTCAGTACTTATTTCGTACTGACCCCTCTCGGGGAATTTACCTTACTTGCTGCAGGCGCAGGTCCCAGTAGGCCTCCTCAGTAGATTGCCAGTGTTAGCGGCTCTTTGGTGAGCTCCAGCTCATTCGGGGCTTCTCCGAGTCAGAGTGTATATATGTTTTGGTATTGTATATATTGTGTAATGCGGGGACTTGTCCCGACTTATGGTTCATTTTGGTCAATGCTCTTGTTAGAGGCTTTTGTAGACGGATGTGGGTGTATGAATGTAGAAGGGATATGTCGTCCTTGACTTGGTGGCCTCAACGGCCAAGTTTCGCATATATGTACATATATCATGTTCCATGAATTCCATTGTTGGTCTTGATAGTTGATATGTGTTTATGGGTTTCTTATGGCATGCATATGATTGAGTAAGTAAAGATTGGTTCTCTCGGGCCATGTCGGCTACGGGTGCCAATCACGCCTCGTTGGGATTCGGGGTGTGGCAATATTATTTAATTTGGGAGTGAGATGCACGCTCTAAGGCTGAGAACACAACTGGTATAAAAGTGTGTATTTATTATGGTTAGGACTAGCACTACACCAAAAATGATCTTTAGTGACAATTAATTAACGACAATAGCTCAATTGCCGCTAAATATATTTTTTAGCGGCATTTACCAATGACAATTACATTTTAGCTCTATTTGTAAATGGCACTAAAGCCTATAGCGACATTGGATCCAATGACATTTAACTAATACCGGTAAAAATTTTAACACTCTTTGTTAAAGTACATATTTATTGCCGCTAAAGGTTGTTTTTGTTGTAGTGTAGTTTCGTGGGGTAATAAGATACCCGTAAATTTTAGATGTTTTTTTAAAAATTTGGAATAACTTTAATGGTATCTTTTTATTTTTTCTCCCCATTTTTTAATAGTGATATTATGATACATATATCTTTAAAAAAAAATTATCATACATGATAGAACAAGTGTTATGTCTAAATTAAATGCAAAATAAAATACTCATAAAAATGTTCTCCAATTAATAAGGTAGAGTATGTCGTTGGGTTGAGTGGCAAATGCGGCTGATCACATTGGGAAAACAAATATAAAAAATTAAAAAAACTATGCAATATACTAGTAATAATGTAATTCTCCAATAAAAAAGGGGAAAAACAAAGAAACATTTAAAAGCATTAATTCAACACCTAAATTGAAAAAAAAAAAAAATTAAAGGAGGAGGAGGAGGAGAAAATTAATTTACTTTGCACCTTATTTTTGATGCCTATGAATCAATATCCTTAATATAAAGATAAAAAATTATTTCCTCTTCTTTAAATAGCTATAAATTATTGTTCTTATTTAATTTTCAATATTATTGCGATAATAATACAAAGAGCCCTTTAACAAGAATAATATTATATTGGAGAATGATTTTATTAAGGAAAATAAAAAATATAAAGAGAATGTATTTCAAATAATAAAATTAATAAATAAAGCAAAATTATTTCATTTAAAATTAGATTTATTAGTTTAAAAAAACGTTAGCAACTGCGTGATGGGTCATCTTTGATAGGAAGCGTTTCACCTCTCAAAATCCAATTTTTGGGCACAAATTTGAATTAGTTAGACCTCAAAGTAGATATTGAACACCGATGAAAACTAAAAAAATACGTCAAATGGGTCGCATTTAGTGGAAAGTGTTTTTGCTTTCAAAGTGAAACTTCCGGCACAAATTCGGATTAGTCAGATCCCAAAGAAGATATGAAACCCTAGTGAGAAACAAAAAAAACTACGAAAATGGGGGAATCTACCCCATGAATATCATGTCCGTTGAGCTATCGCTTTTACTATGTCAAGATTAACTATTTATCTAATAAAAATAATATTTGATTTGTATAAACAATATAATTTTCTCATAAAGAATGTTTGACTAAGTACCTTTCCATCTGTAGCTCTGCCACTGTTAGAAAGTGTATCGAGTTTTTAATACTCTTTATTTGTATTTGCATAATATTGATATCAGTTAGAATTTAATCAGAGTAACATCATTAGTGAGTATTCATATAGCTAACCCTTATTTCTAAGGCGTAATTGTTTGTTTACAAACGCGCATAGACTTTCAAAAGCTAGTTAAATGTAACTGCCCGAGCCACATCCTTCGAAGGGGGTTCAATTGAATCTTTTTCGTTTGAATCCATTACAAAATTAAGCAAGGAGTTGGATAAAATCAAGGCGTATTCACTTCGTTACCTCGAGTTCCTTTTGATTAATGAGGTAGAGAAATCGTATTGCATAAATATAAGGTAAAAATAAACTTTTCACACATATATAAACTTTTGAATTCCTTAATATAAGAGAAATTTCCGTAGTTCAAAAATTACTTTAGGTCACAAGTTCGAATTCTTAACTTCCCCTAATAAGAATTAATGCATCCTTTTCCCTTCTAGTACATATTTTTGTACACCAGGAATGTGAGTCCTTACAAAGTAATTTCTCCAATTAATTTTTGTCACATCAATTTCAAAGTTTCTTTTTTCTTCTTCAGACATATCTCCCATTAGCTTTTGCATGTTGCCATTGTGAAACCTAGCAAAAAATAAAAGTACATTTATTAATACATAATTTTAAGAATAATATTGTTTACTCATAATAAAGGATCAAAGGACAAATTGATCAATTACATGTACAGCAATAACTATTTCTCTCTAATGTTTCAATGAGTACATACTCCCTCCGTTTCAATTTATGTGAAGCATTTGATTGGACAAAATACAAGAAAGAAAGACATTTAAAACTTATAGTCTAAAGTAAATCATATATATTTACTCGCTATAAAATATTTCATTAAGGATGATTGAATATTTATAGAAATAGAAATGTATCGTTCTTTCTAGAATAGACCGATTAAAAAGTAAAGTGTGCCATATAAAAATAGGATAAAGGGAGTATAATGTATGAACGTACTCTTTGAATCTTGTACGTTCTTAGACATGGCATGTGCGATACACACACACACACACACACACACACACACATATATATATATATATATATATAAATAAATAATCTTCTTTAAATAGATTAAAAAAAAAGTAAGACACGTAAATTGATACCTACCAGCCTTTGTAGAACATGTAGGGTTCATAGAGTTTGCTAATATGCTTCAAATATTCCACCTTCCTTTTTAAACGCATTTGAATGTTTGTAAGCTCTTTTTCATCATGTACTTCATGCTGCTTGGATAGTACCTCCCAAATATAATTTTCAAAATCTGATATTTTGTCAAAAAATCTCACTTTTCTAACCTCAATTTTATCTCCTTTTGAATTAACAAAAGGAAATAATTGGAAAAAATCATTAAAATAGTCGAAAATTTGAGAAAGTGAGACAGGATTCACAAATGTTGATGCCAAATGATAGACATTTAGTTCTGGATTTTGTAAATATCCATGTTTTGCAATTGCAGCCATTGTTGCATTCACAACCATATCAACTGGAACCTATATCAAGTGAACAAAGTCAGAAAGTATGACGTATGTTGACTGGACATGAAGTTTAAGAAAAATAAATGAAGGTTATTTGAAACTTTTAGTCAGGGACAGACAACTTATGTCGCTAAATAGCAGAAATCCGTTGCTAATTCTACTTAACGATGAAGATGCGATGGATTATCAAAATTTTTTATTAATTACAAGTTATGACTTATGCCGTATGTTGACTAGACATGAAATTCAAGAAATAAATGAGACGAGTTAAAAGAATGAATATATAATTAAGTAAAGGAGTAGAAATTTATTCAGATAAGATGGTCACAAACTTCAATGATATTAGTTGCAGTTATAAATGTTAAATATATTGAAAAAGTATACTTACAAAATCAACAAGACCATTAGGATCACCAAGAAGGCAAGGGAGGTCACCCTTTCCATAGAAATAGATTAATGGGTCGATTGTCCTAATTAAGAAAGAGAGAATTTGAAAATTCAGAAACATTAATATTCTCATAAATTTGCCAAGTAAATTTTATATAGACACTCGAACTCCGTCATATTATGATCGAGCATCTGAACACATGATAAATTGTTCCTATTAGACACTTCCGCCTCAAACTTTTGTGACCATTACACAGATATATTGACCACTTAAAATATGTCTCATCCTTTTATTATACACATTATCCTCAATAAACCATAAAAATCTCAAACATGTTCCAATCAAAGGAGGAAACGTTTATGTGATCAACTTATCTACGTAATAGGCACTTGAGAATATGCGTAGAATTTTTTCCAAAATGAGTTCGAAGTGTCTAATATGAACACTTTATCATGTGTTTGGTGTCCATTGAAACAGCTATAACCCGAATATCTAAATGAAACTTACTGACAAATTTAGGATGTTATCGATATATTCAGAATAAACAATACAATACCTGAATCCTTGTATCCATCCTGGAAAAGGTTCTTTATAGCTACTTATTATTATGGAAGGACGAAGAATAAGTATTGGAATTTCCTCTCTCATGCTATTTATCAACATTTCACCAATGGCCTTTGTGAATGTATATGTATCTTGCCATCCATATAACTTTGCCCTAATTAATAAACTAGCATTAATTATAATTAAAAAAAATCACACTTTCTTATGTAATAATTAACTATTAAAAACACACGAATTTCTGACAATTTTTTTTTAGAGAAGTCCGTCAAAAAGTGGTTGTTAAAAGTTTTTTCAATAGACAGTCCGTCAGAAATCTCAATTTATATGAAGAGAGAAAGTACCTCTCAAGTCCTAAATCCTTCATTATTTGTTCCAAGCCATTGATTGTAATATTGTTCTTCAATTTTGACACTAAGTCCATTTCAATGTCAAGATCCAATGATGGAAAATCAGTAAAAGGAGAAATTGAAGTGATTTTCTCCTTTGTTATACTTTCTCCCATGGTAAAAGGCTTCTCCAATATTAGCCCTTCTCTTTCTCCATTTGCATAAGCTTTAAATAAAAAAAAAAAAAGAAGAAGATAATTCATTATTTGTTCAATTTAACTAGCTATAACAAGTTATTACTCTATATTATATATATATAATTATCATATGAGGATGGCTATGAAGATTCACTTGTTATTGTAAGTTAAACTTAACATGGTGATTTGAAAGATTTATATACAAATAGTGGACATAAGGCTCAAACATGTAGATTTTACACTATCAAATTAAGTTGACTTACAATAACAGGTAAATAGATCTTTATCTCAAACCTGATATGATATATCAACATATAGATCGAATAATAACCTATGTTGATGTATATAACTTAAACTCAGATAGAAAAGCACATGAATGCTCTTCATTGAAGAATATCAAATGCATACCTGTGGAATAATGCATAAAAAGTTTAAGTTTTTTGCATCTCTTAGCAAACATCATGAGTTGATATGGACCATTTACATTAGCATCAAGAGCTAAATCATACCTAGAAAAATGAAACCAAAAAAATTAATTAGTTTTGTTAATTAAATTATGTATCCTAGTAGAATAACTTATTTATTTATTTATTTTTGGGAAAATGGTCCGAAATATATCCAAACTTTGGGGAAATTTGCTGTTACACGCCCAAATTTTGTGGGGGTCCTATGACCCATTGTACTATTTATTAGTGTATTTTTGTGACGTTTATTTGCTTAGCTGGACCACTTTTTTAGTCACGCGCTCAGTGCGCGTGTATTCACATTTGGGGTCAGCTTTGCAAATAAACGTCACAAAAATACACTAATATATAGTACAGGGGGGTCATAGGACCCCCGCAAAGTTTGGGCGTGTAACAGCAAATTTCCCCAAAGTTTGGATATATTTCAAACTCTTTACCCTTTATTTTTTTATAAAAGGAAAAAGGAAATTAACCTTTCATCAAATGTAGTGATGGCTGCAGAGTCAACAATTAAATCAATTTCTTGAGCAATTTTGTGAGCAGTAATAATATCCATACCAAGATTTGGCTCATACATATTTCCAACCAAAGGAACCAATTTATTTTGTATGAATAACTTGTAGGATTCACCATGCATTTCTTCTAGATATTTGAATAATTTTGACTCCATAATCTGAATTTCAAACAAAATCAAAGTGTAAGTCTTTTCACATTATCGGCTAGCCACTGACGAAGTCAGAATTTCAATAAGAGAAGTCACAATACTCTTGATGTCCCAAATTTCAAACGAAATCAAGATGTAAATAGTATGTTCATATTATCGGCCAACAAAGTGACGGAACTAAGATTTTCACTATAAAAACGAAAAAATTCTTAAACTTACTTCATTTTTTAATCTATGAAATGCAGCTTCCTTATCCTTTGCCCTGATGAGCAAATAGATCTTGTTTACCTTTGGTGTTGTTCTCAACATTTTTTCAATCAAAGCTGCAAAATAAAATAAAATAAAAGAAGTTATTGGGAAATGTGACAACTAAGAACTCTAAAGGTAAGAAATATTAAAAAGAACAAGTATACACAATCATATCACTTATAATACATTAATAACATATAAATTTCTTGATAAATAATAATTGAAAGTTTTATAAAAATGACAACTAATAGATGGTTAAAATTCACATGTAGTAGTGTAACAAATTAAAATATCTAAAGGGCTTAAATCCTTCCACGAAAAATTACACCGTATATTGTAGTTGCTGAATTTTCTTGACTTCTTCATATGTTTATTTCTTTATATTTGAATCCCGTTAATGAAAATCACGACGTACCTTTTGCAAGAAACCCTGTAGCACCAGTGACAAGAATATTCTTCCCTTCAAAAAACTCAACAATTCCTATACCATTATTGGCTTTTTGAGCTATATTAATTATTTCTTTTTCATCCTCCATGGTTATGGCTTCAACATTAGTGACTACTTTGAGTTTAGAATATTTTTTCTCGACATTTTCATACTTCATGTAGCATAAATTTTTTCTTGATTTTTTATGGTTGCCAAATGATGAAAAATTGTTACTATATTCAAACATAGTAGAAACATGATTTTGAGAAAATAAATTATAAGTATGTTCCCTTGTATTAAGGGGAAAAATATTTTTGAAGAGAAGCATATTGGCAAAAAATTAAAGAGAAGTTGTGTGAAGAAAGCTAAAATTATATGCTCTATTTATAGAGACGGAAATAAATATGGTGTACCACATGCATGTATCAGTAATATTGTTGGACCATATCTTTTTATTTTTCTGAGACCAGTGTAGTCTAAGGATCGTTCGGTACGAGGGATAAGAGATAACTAATTTTGGGATGAATTTAATTAGGATGAGTTTATCCCATGTTTGGTTGAGAGAAAATCGCGGGATAACGTATCTCGATTTAGTTATCTCAGGATTGTAGTGTTATTCTTATAATCTTATCCCACATTGATGGTGGAACAACAATCCCTAGATAAGTTATCCTAAAACAACTTGTTTCCCAACCAAACGAGCCCTAAAAGTTTCACTACTAAAAAAACATAAATTTCTAACGAACGTCTAGTCGAAAATTGTCAAATGTTGGTAACGATTTTGATATATTTCATCGGAAATTTCCGTTATTTTAGTAGTGTTTAAACTATTAAAATGTTTAACAAATCCCCTTTGTGAAGATCGAGTTTAAGTTCTATGCGCTATATCATATGAAAAAAAATTACACAATCAAGTCACTTATAAGATATTACTAAAATAGGGTTAAAATTGAGTACCAAATATCGACGGATTATGTCGGTCCAAAAAAATCGAGGGGAAATCAACTCAGTCTGTGAACTTTATTTTTAGAATTCAGTCTGTGAACTTTATTTTTAGGATCCATTTGGCTATGAAAATCAAAAACATATTTACTTTATTTGATATTTTTGAAGTTGAAAATAGAGTTGGAGTTGTGTCTATCCAAAGAATCGAGGGAAAACCAACTCAGTCCGTGAACTTTATTTTTTTAATCTTTTTTAATTAAGAGGAAAAATATTTTTGAAGAGAAGCATCTTGGCATTTGGCCAAAAAAAGTAAAGTTTTTGGGATATGAATCAAATTGATCTTTTCCATTTATAGAGCTACTAGGGAGTAGGGAGTGTAAGGATAGTAATAAAATCTTCTGTTTTGGTTGTGTATTTGTCTTTTACAATCAAAGCTATAACAACTACCACATGATGATACCAGTAATATTGTTGACCATATCTTTTAATTTGTCTGGCATTTGTTTAATTTAGTTTTGGGCAGAGTGAGATTGTCGAAGGTTCGAAGAGTGTGACGATCTCGTCTAAAAGTTTCACTTTTGAGAAAATAAAAATCTCTGATAGAGATTTCTTTTTTATATATAGACCAAGATAAATAGGTGATTGTGAGACTTGAACGGTGAACGTTTGCCTGTTTCGATATCATATTGAAATATATAACCATCATCTTAAGACTTAAACTTAGAGAAATCACATTTATTATGGCATCATAATATTTCAACACGCTCCCTCACATGCAGACCTTCAAGGATGAGATTCTTAATTACCTTCCTAATTAAAGCTTTATGTTCTCTTTCTTTCCATTTTTTTTTGGTGGAGATGAAATTGTTGAAACATGTGACGATGTCGACTAAACTTTAAGCTGTTAAAATGGGTATTACTTTAATTACTTAATAATATTTTTAACACGTCTTCTTATAATATGTGTTTCATTTTGCTTTTATGAGCCAAAATAATGGGTGATAATGAAATTCGAACTAGGCCGTTCGCCTACTCGGACACGATGTTAAAGTAGGTAACCAATTCATTTACAAATTTAAACGATTAGGAAAGAACACATTTCCTATTAGTACTTAATAATGTGTTAACCACACACATCCTCACGTGCAAACATATAAAAGTAGATGACATAATTACATTAGTTGGTCATTCCCATATTTGATCACATTTCTCTTAATATAAATATGTTTTAATATTTTGAATAGTTAATTTGTAGTATTCTATACGTTTCATTTTATATGATACAATTAAATTAAATATATACATAAGAGCAATAACTTCCTGCACCTACTAAGAATGGGACACGTTCATGAAATTTAATAATGTACTTTTCCAATAATCCAAACTCGTAGATAAACTCACCTTAACAATATAATAATATACTTTCTCAATTAGCGGAATTTATAGATAAACTTATAGCTCCGTCACTGAAAATATAATAATGTGTTTTTCCAATATAATATGAATACGTAAATAAATTTGTAGCTCCGCCATTGACAATATAATAATACTTCTCCATTACTCAAGAATTTATAGGCATTAAAAGTACACAACCCCAAACTGTTTTTGCCCATTACTCATTTCAATATCTTGCTGTTCATTTATAGAAGAGAATAAATGATCTATCACAAAGTTCATTATTAGCCCAATAAAAACTTTATTTTTAAAGAGGTTTTATTCTTTAATTGAAACGTGTACGTGTACCCCTATTCTATTTTTCTTAAATTAAGAAATAAGTAGATCATGTACTAGCAATTGAAGTGCAACTCAAATAAACTCGTAAGGGTAGCTGAGTTGATGCAGGAGATAATATTCCATGATGGCGATGGAGATGATTATTTTTATTAATACTTTCTCAGTCGAACTCATCACACCGAACTTATTTAATTAGTGCAGTTTACATCTTCAATATGATTCCAAGCTACTGTCCAGAAGTAAATTTATCCCGTGTGCAATAAAATCAGTTATATATTTCTGTAGATCTTTTTGTTTAAAAAAACGTACAACGATAGCAAAAATTTGCAAGTCAGCTTCAATTTGTTTTGCTTATGTGACGGGAGAATTTGCAAGATAATTGTCAAGAACACATCGAGTGTCCACGAAAAATATTTGAAAAGGACGCAACAAAAAGGAAGCTCTTCAACATCGAGTGTCCAGGAAAATATCTTCAAACTTGAAATCAAGCGATCGAAAAACTTCTCAACACCTCCTATGGAAACGGTCTATAAAATTTATAACTATTTCTCTTATTACAGAACGCTTATCAACCAATGAGCTTGCGTTTTTTAACTGTGTGACAGTATGATACATATATCTTTAAAAGAAGACATTATGATACATGATATATAGAACAAGTGATGTCTAATTATTAATTGCAAAACAAGATACTCATAAAAATGTTTCTCCAATTAATAAAGGTATGTTGTTGGGTTGATCACATTGGGAGAACAAATATATATAATCTCTGAATAATGAAAATGTTTATCTTTATTTTTTATTTTTTTTGGGTAAGCAAAGGCTTAATATATTATATACTAATATGCATCAATACAAGACAGTGGCGGAGCATCGCTACCGCTATTAATGTTTGGGGGGAGGGTGGGTTAACACAGTAACAATTACAAACTATTCGAATCAAAAGATGGCTTTAGCAGCCTAACCAAAAAAGTTTCCACTTTGTCTGCTTTCAATTTCCCTTCGATAAACAAGGGGGGACTGCCCAAAAAACTATTGAGTTAGCTTTGCAATACTAAGAATTAATTGATCCTTTTCCTTTCTAGTACATATTTTTGTACACCAGGGATATGGGTATTTGCAAAATAATTTCTCCAATTAATTTTTGTCACATCAATTTCAAAGCTTTCTTTTTCTTCTTCAGACATATCTCCTAACAAAGAATCAAAGGACAAATTGATCAATTACATGTATTAAGTACTAAAGTTTTTTGCATTAACATACTTCCTCTGTCTCAATTTATGTAAAGCGTTTGACTGGACAAACTTTAAGAAAGAAAGAAATACAATTGAAGCTTGTGGTTTAAAGTCATATACAAAATATTTTCATTAAGTAAAAAAAAAAACAAAAAAACAGTCTGGTGCATCAAAGCTCCTGTTATGTGCAAAGTCTGAAGAAGGGCTGGACCACAAAGGTCTATTATAGGCAACCTTACCCTACATTTCTGCAAAAAGTTGTTTTTACGGCTTGAACTCGTAACCTCCAGGTCACATGGTAGCAACTTTACTAGTTACGCATAAATGAAAATCTTAAAATTAACTTGTTCATAAATATAAAAATATATCATTCTTTTCGGGATCGACTAAAAAGCAAAGTCACACATACCAGCCTGTTGGGTTTTGGTGAAAGATGAATGAAAAATTGGTGGAACAAAATGGGAACAAAGGGAGGTGAATAGTCACTTTATAGAAGGAAAAATAGTTTCTCCCTCATTGGTGGGAGAAAGAAATCATTTGTCCTTTATATTAAGAAGTAATCCTTTGAAGGGATAGTGAGCCAAGAAGAAACCAAGCCTCGCGCCGTCGTCGTCGTCGCTCGCTCGGCTCGGCTTCGGCTTCAGAAAACGATCGAGAGACTATCTTTTTAGACAATTTTTTTTTTAATCCAGAAAAATTTCGTCTGAAATTTTCCTCCAAATGCAATGTTCCAACGAAATGTTTTGCAACGTTTGTGACTGTTCAAGAAACAGTGCATCGTTCCAGAACAATGCAACCATTCCAGAAACATGCAACGTTCCAGAAACGATGCATCAGTTCCAGAACAAATGCAATGTTTCAGAAACAGTGCAACTTTTCGAAGCAGTGCATCCTTTCAAAACAGTGCATAGTTGGCTATAAATACCTGTGTTTTCCTTCATCGGGAATTCAGAAAATTTTTACAAGAAAAATGAAATTCTGTAAACTCTTTTCTTCTAAAACAGTCAGTCAGTGTGTGTGAATACTCCGTTCTTGAGTTCGACGAAGTTCTACAATTTTCATTGCCGATATTGTAGAATAGTGTTCTATTTTATCCTGGGAAGAATTAATCCATACCTCGGGCAATAGTGAGGGGATTAGATTCTTTAAGGAGACACAGTATAACTGTGGACTTAGAACAAAGAAAAATTTGTGCTATTAGTGTGTCAACATTCTGCAGAAAATCCAGAAAACAACAAGCTTAAAGAATCTAACCGAAATGGCAGAACCTGTTGATACTGTAATGACTTCTGCTTCTGTGCAAACAAATACAACTTCTTCAAACCGTGTTGTTCCTGCACTGACAGCAACTGAAAAACCCGGGAAATTTTCCGGTACTGACTTTAAGAGGTGGCAACAGAAAATGTTGTTCTATCTAACTACTCTCAGTTTGCAGAAATTTATTTCTGACAAAGTTCCAACCTTCCCGGATGACACTCCGAAAAAGGACCGTTTCATAGTAATGGAAGCATGGAATCATTCTGATTTTCTGTGCAAAAATTACATTCTGAATGGGTTGGAAGATAGCTTGTATAATGTCTATAGCGTATGCAAAACGTCTAAAGAATTATGGGACGCATTAGACAAGAAATACAAGACTGAAGATACTGGACTAAAGAAATTCGTGGTGGCCAAATTTCTGGAATATAAAATGGTTGACAGTAAAACTGTCATGTCTCAAGTCCAAGAATTGCAAGTAATAATCCATGATTTACTTGCTGAAGGAATGGATGTAAATGAAGCATTTCAAGTAGCAGCTTTTATCGAAAAATTGCCTCCTTTGTGGAAGGATTTTAAGAACTACTTGAAACATAAACGAAAGGAAATGAAGTTGGAGGACTTGATTGTTCGGTTGCGGATTGAAGAAGAAAATAAAGCTGCTGAAAAGAAAGCCACTTCAAAGTCTTCAATTCCGGGAGCAAATCATGTTGAAACTCCTCCAAAGAACAAGAAAAGGAAAAAGTCCAATGAAGAGAAGAATGAATCAAGCAAGAAGAGGTTCAAAGGAAATTGCTACAACTGTGGCAAGTATGGTCATATGGCTTCAGAGTGTCGTGCTCCTAAGAAGGACAAGGAAAAGAAAAAGAAAGACCAAGCGAACCTGAATGAGGACATGGACTTTTTGTGTGCAATGCTGTCCGAGTGCAACTTGGTTGGAAATCCCAAAGAATGGTGGATGGATTCGGGTGCTACCCGACATGTTTGTTCAAATAGGGAGTTGTTCTCTTCCTATACTGTTGCTGGACAAGGCGAGACTATTTGTATGGCAAACTCTGCAACCGCAAAGATAGAAGGAATTGGAAAGATTGGCTTGAAAATGAATTCGGGCAAGATAGTGACGCTTAACAACGTTCTTCATGTTCCTGAAATGCGCAAGAATTTGGTCTCGACTTCACTTCTGGTCAAGAATGGTTTTAAATGTGTATTTGTGTCTGATAAGATTGTACTTAGTAAAAATGATATGTTTGTAGGAAAGGGTTACCTCACTGAGGGCCTTTTCAAGCTAAGTGTAATGGTTGTTGATATCAATAAAAGTACTTCTTCTTCTTACTTGCTTGAGTCCAATAATTTGTGGCATGGGCGTTTAGGACATGTTAATTATAAAACATTGCGAAAAATGATTAACTTAGAAATATTGCCTAAGTTTGAAAGTAATAATATGAAGTGTCAAGTATGTGTGGAATCTAAGTATGCTAAGCATCCGTATAATATGCTAAGCATCCGTATAAGTCGATTGAAAGGAATTCAAATCCATTAGACTTAATCCACACAGATATTTATGACATGAAGTCAACACCATCACGTGGTGGTAAAAGATACTTTATAACTTTCATTGATGATAGCACTCGATAGTGCTATGTTTATCTGCTTAACAGCAAAGATGAGGCAATTAATGCATTCAAGCAATACAAGAATGAAGTTGAGACACAACTTGATAAGAAAATCAAAATGATCAGAAGTGATAGGGGCGGCGAATACGAATCTTCTTTTGAAGAAATATGTTTGGAATATGGCATTATTCATCAAACAACTGCCCCATACTCTCCACAATCCAATGGAATTGCGGAAAGAAAGAATAGAACATTAAAGGAGATGATAAATGTCTTGTTGATAAGTTCTGGTTTACCACAGAACTTGTGGGGGGAAGCTATTTTAACGGAGAATCGAATACTCAATCGAATACCCCATAGCAAAACAAAGTCAATTCCATATGAGAAGTGGAAAGAAAGGAAACCCACCTTGAAATATTTCAAAGTATGGGGGTGTTTGGCAAAAGTCCAAGTTCCTAAACCCAAAAGGGTTAAAATAGGACCAAAAATAATTGACTGTATATTCATTGGATATGCAACCAATAGCAAGGCGTATCGATTTCTGGTTCACAAATCAGACAATCCTGACATTCATGTAAATACGGTAATCGAATCAGACAATGCTGAATTTTTTGAAAATGTTTACCCGTATAAGAATGAATGTGAGTCGTCTAGTGAAAAATCTAAATGACCTCGGGAAGAAGAAAAGGAAAGTACGCCTAATGAAGAAAGTGTAAGGCGCAGCAAACGTCAAAAGACATCAACTTCCTTTGGTCCCGATTTCTTGACATTTTTAGTAGAGAATGAGCCTCAAACGTTTAAGGAAGCTATGTCTTCTTCGGAAGCACAATATTGGAAAGAGGCAATCAATAGTGAAATAGAATCCATAATGAATAATCATACGTGGGAATTAGTTGATCTTCCTCCAAGAAACAAACCATTGGGTTCTAAATAGATCTTCAAAAGAAAAATGAAAGATGATGGCACTATTGATAAATATAGAGCAAGACTAGTTGTCAAGGGGTTCAGACAACGAGAAGGTCTTGATTATTTCGACACATATTCGCCGGTAACAAGAATTACGTCAATTCGAGTATTGATAGCGTTAGCCGCCGTGTATGGTCTTCAAATTCATCAAATGGATGTGAAGACAGCCTTCTTAAATGGAGAATTGGAAGAAGAGATCTACATGGATCAACCCGAAGGGTTTGTAGTTCCAGGAAAAGAAAAGAAGGTATGTCGACTGGTTAAGTCACTTTATGGACTAAATCAAGCGCCCAAACAATGACATGCGAAATTTGACCAAACAATGTTGGCAAATGGATTTAAGATCAATGAGTTTGATAAATGTGTTTACATAAAGAACACTCCAAATCACGTTGTCATTGTTTGCTTGTATGTTGATGATATGTTGATAATGAGTAAAGACATTTCCGACATAAATGCTACTAAGCGTATGCTTGCTAGCAAATTTGATATGAAAGACTTAGGAGTTGCAGATCTGATTTTAGGAATTAAAATTCACAGAACTCCTCAAGGTCTAGCTTTGTCTCAGACTCACTATATCAACATGGTATTGGAGAAATTCAAGTATCTGGACTTCAAAGTCGCAAAGACTCCAATTGATGTAAATCTTGCTCTTACAAAGAACAAGGGTCAAAGCAAGTCCCAAGTGGACTATGCTCGAGTGTTAGGAAGTTTGATGTACATAATGAATTGTACAAGACCTGATACAGCTTGCGCCATAAGTAAACTGAGTCGATACACGAGTAATCCTGATCAAACTCATCGGATGGCGATGAAGCGAGTGTTGGGTTATTTAAAATACACTCAAGAATATGCATTGCACTACAATAAATATCCTGCAGTGGTTGAAGGATATAGTGATACGAATTGGATCACCGGATCATCTGAAATAAAATCCACAAGTGGATATGTGTTCACCATTGGTGGAGGAGCAGTGTCTTGGAAATCTTCCAAACAGACGTGTATAGCTAGCTCTACAATGGAATCCGAGTTTATAGCTCTGGATAAGGCTGGTGAAGAAGCAGAATGGCTAAGGAATTTTCTAGAAGATATTCCTTTATGGCCAAATCCAGTTGCTCCTATATGTATACATTGTGACAGTCAATCGGAAATAGGACGAGCTGGAAATGTTATGTATAATGGAAAGTCTCGTCATATGCGACGAAGACACAATACCGTTAGACAGTTACTCTCTAGTGGAATTATCACAATTGACTATGTTAAGTCAAAAGATAATGTGTCGGATCCGCTAACAAAAGGCCTAACTAGAGAGGCGGTTGATAAATCATCAAAGGGAATGGGTTTAAGGCCAAGGACAAGTCATCACGGCGGTAACTCTACCTAGCAGACTGGAGATCCCAAGAGCTAGGTTCAAAGAGATCAAACAAAGTCGTGACTGACGGTTCAACATTGTCAAACTAAAATCAACCTATTCTCATGATGTAGACAATGTTCAGAAAGCGAGGATAGAGCTTAAGATGTGAAGCTTTTAATGATTACCTAAGTTTGGCTGGTATGACCAAATAGTTTTGTCTATTGGACTTAACGTTTAGGAATCACCTATGTGAGTGTGAAGTGTAAGCCGCTTCAAGGAGAATATAACGTAAGGCCAATTCTCTACGCACTCATGAAACCAGGACGTGTTCATGGCTGAAACGAACAAAACAATGAGAACCAAGAACGGTTAAGGGTTAGTTGTGTGACATACATTGTCTAGGTATACATAAAAGCTCGACGGTTCAAAGATATCAAATCTACCGATTGACCGAGGATACCCGATGTATGTTCACTATGGAAAGTTCAAAGGGAAACCTACTTATCCAGATGCAACTGATTCTTATTTGTAGATCACACACGTTTTTCTAAAATGAAATAGCCATTCCCCATTCATGTGGGGGATTGTTGGGTTTTGGTGAAAGATGAATGGAAAATTGGTGGAACAAAATGGGAACAAAGGGAGGTGAATAGTCACTTTATAGAAGGAAAAATAGTTTCTCCCTCATTGGTGGGAGAAAGAAATCATTTGTCCTTTATATTAAGAAGTAATCCTTTGAAGGGATAGTGAGCCAAGAAGAAACCAAGCCTCGCGCCGTCGTCGTCGTCGCTCGCTCGGCTCGGCAAAAAATTTCGTCTGAAATTTTCCTCCAAATGCAATGTTTTGCAACGTTTGTGATTGTTCAAGAAACAGTGCATCGTTCCAGAACAATGCAACCATTCCAGAAACATGCAACGTTCCAGAAACGATGCATCAGTTCCAGAACAAATGCAATGTTTCAGAAACAGTGCAACTTTTCGAAGCAGTGCATCCTTTCGAAACAGTGCATAGTTGGCTATAAATACCTGTGTTTTCCTTCATCGGGAATTCAGAAAAATTTTACAAGCAAAACGAAATTCTGTAAACTCTCTTCTTCGAAAACAGTCAGTCAGTGTGTGTGAATACTCCGTTCTTGAGTTCGACGAAGTTCTACAATTTTCATTGCCGATATTGTAGAATAGTGTTCTATTTTATCCTGGGAAGAATTAATCCATACCTCGGGCAATAGTGAGGGGATTAGATTCTTTAAGGAGACACAGTATAACTGTGGACTTAGAACAAAGAAAAATCTGTGCTATTAGTGTGTCAACATTCTGCAGAAAATCCAGAAAACAACACAGCCTTTGTAGAACAAGTAGGGTTCATAGAGCTTGCTGAAATTCTTCAAATATTCCACCTTCCTTTCAATTAAACGCATTTGGTTCTTTGTAAGCTCTTTTTCATCTTGTACTTCATGCTGTTTGAGTTGTTCCTTCCAAATATAATTTTCAAAATCTAACATTTTGTCAAAAAATCTCATTTTTTTAACCTCAAATTTATCTCCTTTTGAATTAACAAAAGGAAATACTTGGAAAAAATCATAAGAATAGTCAAAAATCTGTGAATATGAGATAGGATTTAGAGATGATGATGCCAAATGATAGACATTTAGTTCTGAATTTTGCAAATATCCATGTTTTGCAATAGCAGCCATCGTTGCATTTACAACCATATCAACTGGAACCTATATCAAGTCATGAAGAAGTGGTCAGATAATGCAAAAGAAAAGAGAAAATATTAATTATATGATTATGGATATATAATTATTAAAATATAGTTAAGCAACTAAAAGTGTAATATGTCTAATAGCTTAAACTTTTAATGGAGATGTCACACGCTTCAACATGTATCAGAGTAAGTAGTGTTGATCTAGAGTTCTAGTCTTGCCGTCACCCATTATTAATTTTTTTTTACATGTTTGATTCATGAAAAAGAAAAGTTGGGATTGGACGTGAGGGGACGTACATATATTGAAGATATAATTCAGTAAATAAAAATGAGTTCTCTCTGATGACTTAAATTCTTAAAAGATAAGTGCAGAGTTGCTCAAGCGGTTGAATTGAGCACCTCCAACATATCGGTTGAGCGTTTAAGTTATACTGGAGGAAACTTGAAAACACTATTGATTCTCTTGATGGAAAATAAAAGACTAAATTTTTTAAATAAAATGATCAGAAACTTCAACATTGTATCATAGTAGGCCACGTGTTTGTCCCATGAGAAAGAACTAGGCCGGGACATGAGACGTGTTGAAGATATAAACTAAATAAATAAAAAGTTTATTTTCTCTAGTATATTAAGCATTAAAATGAAATGATCACATACTTTAACAATAACGAGTGCAATTATAAATGTTAAACCTATTGGAAAAGTATGCTTACCAAATCACCAAGACAATCAGGATCACCAAGAAGGCAAGGGAGGTCACCCTTTCGATAGAAAAAGATCAATGGGTCGATTGTCCTAATTAAGAAAGAGGATTTGAAAAAAAAAATCAAAAACATTAATAATCTTGGTAAATTATAAATAGGCAAACTAAATCGAGAGTTTTTTAAATTTATCAATAAATTTTATTTAGACACTCAAACTACATCCTGTTATAATCAAGCATTCTGAACACATGATAAAATATTCTTATTAAACACTTACTGACAAATTTAAGGTGTTATCGATATATTCAACCATACAAATGTTTGAATAAGCAATATATACTGCCTGAATCCTTGTATCCATCCTGGAAATGGCTCTTTATAGCTACTTGTTATTATGTATTCATCTCTCATGCTATTTATCATCATTTCACCAATTGCCTTTGTAAATGAATATGTATCTTGCCATCCATGTAACTTTGCCCTATTTAATCAACAAGCATTAATTATTAAAAAAATGATTTTTTTTCTCATATTAATTAACTATTAAAAACACATATATTTCTAACAATTTTTTTAGAGAAGTTCGTCAAAAATTGAACGTTATAGGCTTTTTCAACAGACATTTCCTCAGAAATCTCATATTTTTGATGGATCTCCCTAGGTAGAAAATTTCATAGAAAATATTCGTCAATAATTCGCAAGTTTCATATATATACACATATATAAAGAGAAGAAAATACCTCTCAATTCCTAAATCTTTCATTCTTTGCTCCAACCCATTGTTTGTAATATTGTTCTTCAATTTTGAAACTAAGTCCATTTCATTGTCAACATGCAATGATGGAAAACTAGTAATGGGAGAAATTGAAGTGATTTTCTCCTTTGTTATGCTTTCTCCCATTGCAAAAGGCTTCTCCAATATTATTCCTTCTCTTTCTCCATTAGCATAAGCTTTAAATGAAAAAAAAATAAAATCATTATTAGTTCAATTTAACTAGTTATAACAAGTTATCATATCAGACTGGCGATTTAAAAGATCTATCTACAGACAATAGATACAAGACTCAAGCATGTCGATTTCACACTGTCAAATTAAATTGACTTACAATAATAGGTAAATAAATTTTTATTCATGCCTGATGTGAAATATATATTATCGATGTATATATAAAATTAAACTCAAATTTAAAAAAAACACATGATCTTTATTCATTTGCATACCTGTGGAATAATGCATAAAAAGTTGAAGTTTCTTGCATTTTCTGGCAAACATCATGAGTTGATATGGACCATTTACATTAGCATCAAGAGCTAAATCATACCTAGAAACATCAAACCAAAAAAATAATAATTAGTGTTGTTAATTAAATTGTGTATCCCTAGTAGAATAATTTATACATATAAGAGGAAAAAAAAAATTAACCTCTCATCAAATGTAGTAATGGCTGCAGAGTCAACAATCAAATCAATTTCTTGAGCAATTTTGTGAGTAGAAATAATATCCATACCAAGATTTGGCTCATATATATTTCCAACCGAAGGAACCAATTTATTTTGTATGAATGACTTGTAGGATTCACCATGCATTTCTTCTAGATATTTGAATAATTCTGACTCCATAATCTGAATTTCAGATCATCGATCAGTCAGTTAGTGACGGAACTAAAATTTTCACTTATATAAGGAGAAAATAGTCTAAAACACCCCCAACCTTTACCTAAAATCCCAACTACACAATCGAACTTCATCCTTAACCAGAAATCTCGATTGGATTCGAGTCCCCCTGGTTACAGAGTCGCATTTGTTAGGGAGCACTTTACTCCCTAATGTGGGACTTTCCAGTGCAAATCTAAATTTAATCGGGGTCTAATGTGGATACCGGACACGAATGAGAAAAAAAATAAAAGAAGAAAGTTTTGGGACATGATACAAATTCCAAAGTGATGTTTTTCATTTATAGAGCTAGCTAGGAAGGGTAAATGCACTGATAAAATCTGCTGTTTGGTGGTTTACTTGTCTTTTACAATAAAAGCTATAACAACTACCACAAGATGAGTATCAGTAATATTGTTTGACCATATATAATTTGTAAGAGACCTATGTAATACTCCCTTCGTTTGCTTTTACTTGTCACATTTTGATTTGGCACACCCAATAAGAAAATAATTATTAACATGATTATTTTACCATATTATCCCTATTAACTAATATTTAATAATGTGCCTTGAAGTTAGTTTGGAGAGTAAGCAATTAATGCTAAGGGTAAAATAGGAAAAAAAATGAGTGTCTTTTTTTGATATGTCAAAAATGATAAGTAAAAATAGAAATCCAATTAGTAAAAAAATGACAAGTAAAAACGAACGGAGGGAGCATTAAGTTTTTTTTTTTGGCAGAGAAATGGTTGAAGCATGTGATGATCTCGTCTAAAAGTTTAAAGCGCTAGAGAAATTATATTTTTAACTAATTAGTGACGTCTTTAACACGTCTTCATATGTACGAGTCTGATTCTTTTTTGTATTCCAAGAGAATGGGTGATGGTGAGACTTGATCAGTTAAAAAAAAAAAACAGAAGAAAAGTTGGAATTAACTACAAACTTTTTTGCTATTTCGTTGTAATATAGCTCGTAGTTAGCTGAATTTTTTGAAAATACATCGCTAGTGCTAAGTAGGATTAATGAAGAATTTTTCCCTTTTAGCTACAAAAATTATCTGTCGCAAATTCATGGTCTTTTAGTAATGAATTTAGGATGTCGGTGTGAAAGAGTCCCACATTATTCACTCAAGGATGAATGATCACTTTAATATGGCTAAGACAATCTCTTGTCAATGTACACACGCTTTGATACAACTCTTTCGTGCGTTTTCAGCTGATACATATCCGTTGGTACAGCTCTGAGTACAACTCTTCCGCTGATACTCACCTGATACAACTAGCTCTTTCACATTATACAATAATTGTAGCTACATTTTATAAATATACAAATTAAAGCTACTTCTCGTAATTACTTTCTATACTATAATTATTTGTAAAATTTTCTCTTCTTTTAATTAGTCTGAGACTTGTTTTGTCTAAAAGTTTCACTACTATGAAAAAGGAAATTTTCGATGGAGGTCTAATAGGAAATTCATCGAAATGTGGTTCGTCGGTTATGTTTTGACAAATTTTGTCCAAAATTCCTGTTATTTTAGCAGTGTTTAAATTTTTTTTTCTACTCCACCCCACCCCAACCAACCCCCACCACTCCCACCTATATCCACCACCCCTACCCCGACTTACCCCCACCTCCCACCTACCCACTACAACCCCCCGCCCTCCCCCTCCCCCCAGTGGCGGAGCCACATATGCTTGAGGGGTGTCGATCGACACCTCTTCGTAGGAAAATTACACTATACAGTTAGGTAAAAAAATATTTTTTTATGTATATATATTATGTATTGACGCCTCTTGATTTTTTCGTGAATTTACTTCTTTATATTTTGATACTCCTTAGTGAAAATTCTGGCTCCGCCACTGCCTCCCCCACCACAACATGCATCACTCTATTCCTATCCATTCTCATTGTTTTGTGTTAGATATGTATAAATGCTTTTAGGATAATATTTTCCACTTGCATATCGAATACAAGAAAATAAATAAGAAACAACTTATTTCCATAGAAAATGTTTTCTTTGAACTCCTTACCGAACATACCCTAAGAGGAAAAATATTTTTGAATGCAATTGGCAAAAAAGGGAAGTTTTGGGATATGATCTAGGATGATCTTTTCCATTTGTAGAGCTAGCTAGGGAGTGTAAGTACACTAATAAAATCTGTTGTTTGTTGGTGTAGTCTTTTACAATAAAAGCTATAACAACTACCTCATCAAGAGTATCTGTAATATTGTTGAGTGTTGGCAATATATTTTTGTTTGTGTGAGACCTATTTTAGAGAAATCATAATTTGAATTAATTAATAATGTCTTTAACAAGTTTTTATATGTGTGGGTCTTTTTTTTAAGGGGCCAAGAGGATATAATGAGTGATGGTGAGACTCGATCACTATAGAAAGGACTAAAATTAGCTATGAATCTTATTGTTATTTAGTCATTAAATAGCTCGTAGCTAATTGAATTTTTTTGAAGATACGCCGCTAATGCTAAATAGGATTGGTGAGGAATTTTGTGGTTTAAGCTACAAAAATTATGTTCTTAATTTATGTTCATTTAGTGATGAACTTAGAACGTCTGTGTGAAAGAGTCTCACATTGGTCATTCAAGGGATGAATGATCTAATATGGTTAAGACAATTCTCACCTCTTCGACTAGATCCATAATATGCTATTAGAGTCAAACCCATCCAATTTAATATTTATTGATGTTGAACCCTCATATTAAACTTATTTTTTCAAGCTCCAGATGTCGCCCTAGACGTGTGGGGGGAGGGGTGTTGAGTCCTACATCATCGGGAAGAAGAGAAATTGGTCTCTTTATAAGGTCTTGAACAATCATTTCTTGAGCTAACTTTTGAGGTTCAGTTATAACAAAGATTTATTTCTTTAGCATCCATCAATTCTGATACCTTATTGATGTATATACTACTATCGTATCTAAAATTTTAAAATATTAGAGAGAGAATATTTTTAATTATTTAATAATATTTCAACACACACCTTGACATACAAGCCTCTTAAAATGGTTAAGGATAAGGATTTCAACTTTATATTCTCTCTTTCTTTCCTTTTTTATTTTGGCGGATATAAACGATTAAAACATGTAACAATCTCAACTAAAGTTTAAACTGTTAAAATATGTATTTTTTATAATTATTTAATAATGTCTTTAATACGTCTTCTCAGGTGTGGATAAGAGTCGAACCTAGAACATTTACCTGGTTCGCCTTTTTAAAAAGTATCTCTTTTATTATCCGACGAGGGCTTATGAATCACTCAAACGTGCTTTTCTAGCCACATTTAAATCGATATTTCTATTCATATATTTATGCACAGAGATATCCAAATCCAAACCAGAATATATTGGGAAATTCCATCCACATTCGAATAGGCTAAATTTAATTTAGTGGGTCTTGTTCCGATGCGAAAAAAGATGTAATTATGTGAATTGTATATCTCAATGGTATTTAACATACATACCGGCTATAATTCAATTTTATTTCACCTTTTTTTGTTTTGTTTGGTAGCTAAGTGGGCCTAAAGTCCTTTTCACATTTGAACTGTCTGATAGGCTAAAAGCCCTTTGGATTTGGATGATTATATTGGGCCATAACAACTAATTTGTCAACCCTTGACATAACAAGTAATATCCAATTTATAAATTCGAGTTAATGGTTAAAACACATCTAAACTATCATTTTCTTTACGAGTTTCATATCTCAACTATCCATAGTTTTCTTAATTACTTGTCTATACTATCAATCTCTTTATATTAAATCACCCCTCGATGTTAAGTTGGCGGTCAAGTATTATTCCCACTCGACAACAACTGACCAACTCAACATCAAGATGTGTTTTAATACAAAGAGAAAGGTAATCAAAAAAGAAAGAGAATGAGTTATTCTTTCTTTTATCACGTAAAAGCCGTATGAGATGTGATAGATTTAGACCAATTATCATTATCAACCGTCGCCACCATTTGCCATTATATATAAACAATAACCACCATAAATCATGTTACTATACAACCACCACCATTCATTATCGACAATAAACATTATTACTAACTGTCACTATTATCAGCTACAAAATGACCCCTTTGTGTGTTGAAAAGGTACGTATACAAAAGAACAAGGGTGGTGTCAATATATACAATCAATTTCAAAAGCTGTAATAATTATTCTCACTGGGAAAAGCACTTCTTTTTATGAACTTGTTTTTCCATGTTTTTTAGGGTTTTCAAGATTTAAATTCTGTCCACAAATAAACATATCAAATACTTGGTAAATTTTCTATAGTGAATGGAAGAAAACATGAGTATATTCAGTGGGACCTCTTTATAATAATCACTTTCTATAATAATATTTTATTATAATGATCTAGTTTTATGTCGATTTGACTTTCATGCCATGTTATATTATATGTTTTATATAACATCATCTCGTTAAAACAATCAAAAAATATTCAAATCTTGGATATTGTTACAAAGAGGTTTGACTGTAGTATGTAACGGAATTTGACTAAGACACAAAGAATAGGTATTTGATATATATAATCTAACCAAATACAACCAGGTGGGGGTGGTGCGGGGTCGGTAGGTGTAGTAAAGAGACAATCCACGTAAAATATTACTTATGAAGCTTATCTTTTCTTTATTTTTTTCACCACTAAAGTTATTTTTCCAAGAAAAAAATCTTTTTCACCATAAAATTCCAACCAAACGATTAAAAATCGTAAAATAAACCCATAATTTAAAAAAGAATATAGGCTTATAAACTAAATGTGTCATAGATATTTCTATAGTCATAAATCATCTCATTATAGCTTAATTGAAAACTTAACCTACGGATCAATGGGTGGGCGCGGACTCCAGAAATATTTTTGTGTGAAACTTCTTGAGCGGTCCTCTGACGACCTATTAAATGGATCAGATTGCTTTGAAGGCGCTGGAGGAGCCATTTTTCAAGTCAAATAAGCGAAATGGCAGGAATTGCAAATTTTTGACGACTTTCGGTTGGTGTTAGCATATGGATCGATGGATGGGTGTTGGCTCAGGAAATATTTTTGGACGAAACTTCTTGGGCAGTACCCAGATGACCTATTAAATGGATTAAGTTGTTTTGGAGGGCTGGGGGAAAAAAATTTCAAGTCAAATGTGCGAAACAACAGGAATTGAGGACATTTTTCGATTTTCAATGGGTGTTAGCCTATGAATAGATGGGTAGGTGCTGATTCCAAAAATATTTTTGGGCGAACCGTCTTGGGCGGTCCCTTTACCACATATTAAATGGATCGGGTTGCTTTGGAGGGGATGGGGAAGTCTTTTTTCAAGTAAAATGAGCAAAACGTCGGGAATTGTGGATTTTTGGCGACTTTCGATGGGAGTTAGCCTATGAATCGATGGGTGGGTGCTGGCTCCGAAAATATTTTTGGGCGAAACTTCTTGGATCGGGTTGCTCTGAAGTGGCTGGGGGATCCATTTTTAAAGTCAAATGAGTGAAACGACAGGAATTGCGAATTTTTGGCGACTTTCAATAGGTGTTAGCCTATGGATCGATGGGTGAGTGCGGGCTCCAAAAATAATTTTAGGAGAAACTTCTTGGGCGGTCCCCTGATAACCCATTTAATGGATCGAATTGCTTTGGAGGGGCTGGGGAATCCATTTTTCAAGTCAAATGAGCGAAACAATAGGAATTACGAATTTTTTGCGACTTTCGATGGGTGTTAGCCTATGGATCGATAGGTGGGAGGGGAGCGGGCTCCGAAATTATTTTGGGCCGAAACTTCTTGGACGGTCCCCTGATGACCTATTAAATGAATCGGGTTGCTTTGGAGGGGTTGAGGAATCCATTTTTTAAGTCAAATGAGCAAAACAGCAGGAATTGTGGATCAATGGGTCGGTTAGCCTATGGATCTATGGGTGGGTGTGCGCTCCGAAAATATTTTTGGGTGAAACTTCTTGGGCGGTCCCATGACGACCTATTAAATGGATTGGGTTGCTTTGAAGGCGCTGGGGGAGCCATTTTTCAAGTGAAATGAGTGAAATGACAGGAATTGTGGATTTTTGGCAACTTTCGATGGGTTCCTATAGATCGATGGGTGGGTGTTGGATATGGAAATAATTTTGGGCAAAACTTCTTGGGCGGTCTCATAATGACCTATTAAATGGATCGAGTTGATTTGGAGGCATTTTTTAAGTCAAATGAGTGAAACAACAGAAATTATAGATTTTTTACGACTTTCAGTGAGTGTTAGCATGTGGATCGATGGGTGGGTGCGGGCTCCGAAAATTTTTTTGGGTGAAACTTCTTGAGAGGTCCCCTAACGACCTATTAAATGGATCAGGTTGCTTTGGAGGCGCTGGGGGAGCCATTTCTCAAGTCAATTAAGCGAAACATCAGGAATTGCGGATTTTTGGCGACTTTTAGTGGGTATTAGTCTATGAATCGATGGGTGAGTATGGGCTCTGAAAACATTTTTTGGGCGAAACTTCTTGGGCGGTCCTCTGACGACCTATTAAATGGATTGGGCTGCTTTGGAGGGGCCGAGGGAGCAATTTTTCAAGTCAAATAAGCGAAACGACAGGAATTGCCGTTTTTTTACGACTTTCAGTGGGTGTTAGCTTATGGATCGATGGGTGGGTGCGAGCTCCGAAATTATTTTTGGGTGAAACTTCTTAAGCTGTCCCTGATGACCTTTTAAAGGGATTGAGTTATTTTGAAGGGGCTGGGGGATCCATTTTTCAAATCAAATGAGTGAAACGGTAGGAATTGCGGATTTTTTGCGACTTTCGATAGGTGTTAGCTTATGGACCGATGGGTGGGTGTGGGCTCTGGAAATATTTTTGGACAGAACTTCTTGGGTAGTCACCCGACGATTTATTAAATGGATAGGGTTGCTTTAGAGGGGCAGGGAGAGCTATTTTTTAAGTCAAATGAGCAAAACAACAAGAATTGGTAAAAAATTTCGAAATTTGGTGGGTGTTAGCCTATGGATCGATGGGTTGGTGCTGGTTTCGAAAATATTTTTTTTGTGAAACTTCTTGGACGATCCCCTAAAGACCAATTAAATGGATCGGGTTGCTTTGGAAGGGCTGGGGGATCTATTTTTAATGTCAAATGAGTGAAAAGACAGGAATTGTAGATTTTTTGCGACTTTCAGTGGGTGTTAGCCTATGGATCGATGGGTGGATGCAGACTCCGAAAATATTTTTGGGTGAAACTTCTTGGGTGGTTCCCTGACAATCTATTAACTGGGTCGGTTTGCTTTGTAGGGGCTGAGGGAGCCATTTTTCAAATCAAATGAGTGAAACAGTAGAAAATACAAATTTTTTACGACTTTCAGTGGGTGTTAGCCTATGGATCGATGGGTGGATACGGGCTCCGAAAATATTTTTGGGCGAAACGGCTTGGGTGATCCCTTGACGACCTATTAAATAGACTGAATTACTTTGTTGGGGCTGAGGATCCATTTTTCAAGTCAGATGAGCGAAACAGCAGGAATTGCAGATTTTTTGGACTTTCGATGGATGTTAGCCTATGGATCGATGGGTGAGTGCAGGCTCCAAAAATATTTTTAGGCTGTTCTTCTTGGGAGGTACCCTGACGATCTATTAAATGGACTGGGTTACTTTGGAGTGGCAGGGGATCCATTTTTCAAGTCAAATAAGCAAAACGGTAGGAATTGAGAATTTTTTGCGGCTTTTGGTGGGTGTTAGCCTATGGATCGATGGGTGGGTGCGAGCTCCAGAAATATTTTTGCGCGAATATTCTTGAGCGGTCCCCTGACAACCTATTAAATTGATCGGATTGTTTTGGAGGGGCTGGGCAGTAGTGGGGCCAGAAATTTCACGTAGAGGGTTCAAGATCGAAAGAAGTAAACACACGAACTAATCAAAGGGGGTTCAACATCTACTATATATACGTAAAAAATAATTTAAACCATCTATAATTATTATAATTTTCTGCCGAAGGGGGTTTGGATGAAACCCCTGGGTACAAGGTGGCTCCGCCACTAGGCTGGGGGATCTATTTTTTAAGTCAGATGAGCGAAACGGCAGGAAATGCAGATTTTTTGCGACTTTTGGTGGGTGTTAACCTATGGATAGATGGGTGTTTGCGGGCTCGGGAAATATTTTTGAGCCAAACTCCATGGGTACTCCCCTGACGACCTATAAAATGGATTGGATTGCTTTGGAGGGGCTGGGGGGTCCCTTATACAAGTCAAATAAGTGAAACGGCAGGAATTGGGAAGTTGTTGCGACTTTCGGTGGGTGTTAGTCTATGGATCGATAGATGGTTGCGGGCTTCAGAAATATTTTTGGATGAAACTTCTTGGACGGTCCCCTGACGACCTATTAAATGGATCGGGTTGTTTTGGAGGGGTTGGGGGAGCCATTTTTCAAGTCAAATGATCGAAACGGCAGGAATTGCGGATTTTTGGCGACTTTCAGTGGGTGTTAGCCTATGGATCGATGGGTGGATGCAGACTCCGAAAATATTTTTGGGCGAAACTTCTTGGGTGGTTCCCTGACAATCTATTAACTGGGTCGGTTTGCTTTGTAGGGGCTGAGGGAGCCATTTTTCAAATCAAATGAGTGAAACAGTAGAAAATACAAATTTTTTACGACTTTCAGTGGGTGTTAGCTTATGGATTGATGGGTGGGTGAGGGTTCCGAAAATAGTTTATGTTTAAATTATTTCAAAATATATAAAAATGTCATTCTTTTTTAAACGTACAAACAAGAAAATGTATGCAAATAAACTGAGATTCAACATGGAAGAGGCCAATATAATGTAAAACTTTCTGATCAAAGAAATATTGAAATACATAACAACACTCAAAGGACATCAAATTCAAAGGTTCATGAGCATTAGAAGAAAAAGAAGAAGAAGAAAAATGCAAGCCTTGACACTTTTTTTTTAAATGATTGTGAGGTTGGATTAGATAGTCGTAAGAAAAATAACTTTTAATTAGCGTCTTCGCGCAGCAGTTTCTCTCTGAGCATTGAAGAAGACAGCAGCAACAGGTTGTCCAAGATCATTTTCTTGGGCGAAATCTCGAGTGTTGAAATGATCCCTGGAAGTTGGTTGGCTAACTGAACTTCTACGTTTCTGCTTGAAGAGAACAAACACAAACCTATGTATCCCAATATTTGGCCTTGGGATCTCATAGCTCACCAATTCTCTTCCTGTTTTGATCAATTACATAAAACATATTAGCTAAAGTAAACGTATTAGCATTTTAATCTCAACTAATTGATATCACCAATACAAGTCTTTATTCTTTTGTTTTTGTTTTATTTTTGATTTATAGTCCTTTCAAGATAACTTCATTCTACGTAATTTTAGGTCTACTCCGTCCTCTATCAATACCTTTACTCACCACACTTATGGAATGATGCGTCTAGAGATGATCGACATATGACAAAACCAAATCATCTCAAGCGACCTGTCATTTTATCATCTTGTATGCTACAAACGTGGTCACTCTTAGAATGTGTATGATATGATAGAAATCATTTTTCGTGTTTTAAGAAAATATTTTCTTGCGTTAGCTAATTAGGAGAGTAAAAAATTATCTTCCAGAAAAAATATACATTAAAGATTAATAAGTAATAGTATGATCACGTTTCGATGACACTTTAAGTGTTTTGAAACAATTAATTCTAAATTTAAAGTTAAGCTAGTTATAAGGAAAATGACTTCCGTACGTAGGTCAAAAGAACTTATTAATTTCCTCTTTTGAAACGAATTTTTTTTCTAGAAAAATCACTTCTATCATATCAAATGCCTGAAAATGACTTTCTCATGAAAAACATTTCTCTAATCGTCGTTTTTCCTCATACCAAGCATGCCCTTAACCTTGTCTAATCTTTATTGCATAATCATCTTAGCATTCATCCTCATATAATATTGTTGATCTTATAACTGTTCAGTAAAACTGGTAGGAAAAATATATAAACTAAAGTACTAGTAATAGAAAATCATTTTTTTTATGTTCTTGCCATATTGTGGATGTAATCTTGCAAAAGATACTGAACTTACCAAAAGTAGCATCAGTTGTACCTGGAATGTCAGTAATTATCCTGTCAAAACAATCAGTAAAATACTGTCAATTTATTTTTTTCAGAATTAGAGATGAACTTTGTCGCTAAATTGCTCGTAGCTGACATAATTTTCTTTAGTAGTGATGGTAAATACTTAAAGGAACCACTATGATAATCCTTAATATTGTTAGGTTTTACCCCCCGTCTCAAAATAAGTATCACTTAGCAAAAAAAATTGTGCCAAAATAATTATTGTTTTAGGAATTCAAGACAAAAAATAGTAATGTTTCCAACTATACCCTTATATTAAAGAACTGTTTTTTTTAATAGTGCTCAATTCGCAAAAACGTCTGATAAATAAGGATAACTTAGTAATAAATTATACCTTATATTTTTTTTTCCTAAATGAACATGAAATGAGCCAAAGTGACACTTATTTTGGGATGAAGGAAGTATAAACTAATATCCACCGACAGTAAAGAATTATTACATTGTCAAATTACCTTTTGACAGGTAGAATTACAAATTTTAGCTTTATGGAAAAGTATCTATAGATATCTTTCAAATGATCTGACAATATATAAAAATCTATTATATTGTCAGTATTTATAAGTTAAACTCGTTTCATTTTCTAGTTGAACATTGGGTTAATTTAGGGCATACCAGTGAAGATGTTCTCTCAGATAAGGATCACTAGGGCCAGGAACATCAGGATCTGTCATAACCTACATACATAATAAAAAAAAGGACCAACATGCATGAATAATCGTTTTGTATATTAAAAGATTGAGCTTACTAAGTTATATATATCATCAGTATAAAAAAAAATACACTATCCTATATATAAATCAAACGATATCTATAGATAAAATTCTACAAAAAGTGAATTCGTAATCTTAAAAATGAGACAAGTTATCTGTTGGTACGTTGCTACAACAGGTAAAGATGACTTGATAGCTATGTTGCTCAGACTACTGTTCAAAAATGTCAATGAATATGTGTTTGAATTCTCCAAAAATATTGCGTTTTTGAAGGATCTAACACATATGCTACAATATTTCTGAAAAATCCGAGCAACATATATAGCCTGATTGTGTAAATTACTTTATAAATTATACTGCTAGTGTATATAACTTAAACAACAATGACAACAACAAAAATTTCCGTGTCATCTCACAAGTGGGATATGGGGAGGGTGGTGCATACACAGCCTTATCCCAACCTTGTGAAGGTAGAGAGACTGTTTCAATAGACCCTCGGCTCAAGTAAAGGTGTATATCGAATAAAAATTTATAGAAATACCAGTGTAAAGAAAGTTCTCAAATCTCCTCCATGAACTTCAACTTTAGGTCTAGCAGAAACAGCAGAAGGGAAAAGTTCATGGCCATTGCAAACTAATTTGTTGTTAAAAGTGATTGTCATATTTATTATAGGATTGAATGAATCAAGAACATCACCAACTACTCTTCCAACAATTAGAGGCTCTAAACTTCTTGCCATATTGATAAAAGAAAGAACAAAAAAGAGATTTTCAAATATATGTTTGTGAAGAAAGACTTAGTTAATTAGAAGAATGGTTTGTATTGGACAAATAGATTAGAGGGCCACCTTTATATATATGTGTGTGTACTAAGTTAGCCATCATAGTGAAGGAGAATAAATAAAAAAAGGTATAAAAACATGGGACCTTAGAAAACTTCAAAAAGTTATTACAAGAATTCTTTGTTATTTTGGTCCTACTCCAACCCATCCTCCACACACACCTCCACCCCACCCCACCCAACACCTATTCTACAGCTTTTTTTGGGGAGGGGAGGGGGGTGTTACTTTATGTGACGCTCATGACGGATAGCGAGTTGATAGGGGGCTACTTTTTGTGACACTCATGACAAAGAGCAAGTTGATAAGGGAGGCGGGGGTCAAAAGATTAGTAGACGCTTAGGCTGGCAAGCTTCTGAAGAATGATGCACATGATATATATCGTGGACCAATCTCATAGTAAAAAGAAAAGAATGAAGTGCTATGTAAGATGTAACACAAGTTCACATGCTATGCACGAATTTTTGAACTCGATGATATCATAGCCCAAAAAATAAATCTGTGAGGTCTATTATTGAACCAAACCAGAAAATATGTGTCATGGATTTGAACTATGACAAATATGGTATCAGAGCCAGACTCTCACAGTACGATAGGAAACTTCAATGAGGAAGTTGAGTTCTAAGGGGTTGTATGAGAAGCTCCATGAGAACGGGTCACAGAGAAGAACTGACAGATTTCTAGACTAACAAACTTTCGAAGAAGCAATGCACACCTTATGCACGAACCCCCACATCAAAAGAGAAAAGATATTTAATATAAGGCATATCACAAGTTCATTTGATACGTATGCTTTTGAGCTCGATAATGATTATTAAAACTATATACTCCCTCCGTCCCATTTTATGTGTCACCTTTTGACCGGGCACGGAGTTTAAGAAATAAATGATGACTTTGTAAAGTTTACAAAATTGCCCCTATTAAAGTCACTTTAATGTTTTTCTTTTAGTTGTCTTTTATTATTAAGTGGGACCCAGTGAGAATAAAATGGGGATGATGTCATTAAATTATTGCCAAATAAGGAAAGATGACATTCTTTTTGGGACGGACCAAAAAAAAAATAGCGACACATAAAATGGGACGAAGGGAGTATTAGATTCTCTCTCTTTTTCGTTTATGTGAAGATATTTAATTAAATACCGTATCGAATCAAACAACATCACATGAAATGAAATGACCAATGCACGACATTGAACTTTGTCTTGAACCATCTCATCATTGAGTCTTTTTCTTTCTTTTATGCCAACTTATTGTGTACTTTTCCCTTGTAACTTAAGGGGGGCACACGTACCAAATAACTTACAAATTTGACAATTGTAAGTACCTCGTAAACCAACTTTTATAAGTTCCTTAAGAAGATTTTGAAGTAATAAATCAGTGACATATCCATGTGCTATTTTTTATTTTCCATGTGATGTCCGATATTTTTAATACCCTATTAAATTTGAATTAGTAAATTACGAAACTTATTTTTAGGAGATGGCGCTTCTAACAAAAAAAATTTTATGCTTAGGCTTCGAATTTAAGATTTTTAATTAAGAGTGAATGAATCTGAATAATCTCATCACAATCCATATTAATGATGTATCCAAGTACTATAAAGTTCCTTTCACATCTATTCTATCCATCCTCTCAAACAAAGCAACGACAATATATCCAGTGTAACCTCATAAAATGGGGTTTAAAGAAGATAAAATCTACACAGTCCGTATCACCACCTTTAATTAAAGATAAAGAGGCTATTTTCGATACACCCTAAGCATTTTTTATAACAAAGCAAATAGTGATTTTTTATTAATTAAGTATTTCATGTCAGTATTCTTTAACACCTGAATGGGATTCTAGGAATTGGTTCTTGATTTGTTGTACAGCTTAAAAATAATAAATTAAGCAATACTTTTTTCTTCCCTCCCATATATAATTGTCAGATGAAATTCCTTAAATTAGTTTTTGGCGTATGGTCCCAAAAATATTCAAGTTGTCACAAAACTTTTTGTTTTAAACACTCCTTATCACTCCATTTATGTAAACCCATTTCCTTTTTAGTCTGTTCTGATAAGAATTATGTTATTTTAATTTTAGATGTAATTTAATTTTGAATTTTTTATTTTATTTTTAATAATAAATTTTTATAGCCACACATTTAAAAAGTAAATTATTTTTTTCTTAAGTTTTGTGTCTGATCAAATAAATTCACATAAATTAAAATGAAAGAAATAACTAGGCAATATGATTAACAACACTTCAATCTAGGGTTTTTAAAAAAAAAATTCATTCAACATTCGATACATGCATTAAGGTTCATTAATCTAGATTTGTACCGCGTAAGCCCTATGAAGGTGGAGTTCATATGCACTGGGCTCAAACATAAGACTTTTGATTTAAGAATAGGGAGATCATATTCATTTCATCAGGACTCTTCGTGGTAGGGTTTCTGCTTAAAAGCAGTCTATATATAATTACTGCTAAAAAGAATCACTTGCCTTTTGATTTAGAATAATGAAACTTGTCTTATTAATAGAGAACCTTTCCCAAATTACATTAGAAAAATTAATTTTGATTAATTTGGAAAAAAAGTTAGTAATTCTTTTTAAGTAAGATTCTTGATCAACAAAGTATGGGCACACTGTGGAGCGTATAAAGGGTATTCCACCATATATTATAAAAAAACATAACTATAATATAAAAGGATTCTGACAAGTCATTTCAAAATGTAAAGATGATTTGCCCATAATTCCTGTTTTGGAAAATTGCTTAGGTAGTAGTATTACCCTAATTAGAAACTAAAGTACACTGTTAATTATCCTAGTCATCTCTCATGTCAATGCACTAATTCAAACAACATATAATTAATTAAAACCACCTGCATTATAATGGCCTCTTTATTATATTCTTGCATCTATCTAGAACAATTTTCAAGATTAATCTTTCTTAAATAAACTTAGAGTGTGTGTGCTAGAACGGGAAAATGTTTCTCTAGAAAATATATTTTTGCATATATATCTAACTTCAAACATATGGTGTCTGAAGTTAGATTTGAAAAACCAAAATTCATATGAGTAATAAATTTACAAGTTAAATATTTGAAGTTACATATGAGTGAAGTTCATGCTTTTCTGCCTAACGTTACGACAAAATGAATGGACTTTAGTCATTTTGCCAGAATTTCCATCATATATGATTGAAATCCGATACTTTTGCCTGACTTCAGCAATTTTTGTTTGAACTTTGTACATGTACTTCAAACATAAAAGGATGAAGCCAAGCAAAAATTACTAAACTTCGACCATATGAAATTTCAAATATTATATCTGAAGTTTGATTTGTCAAGACTAATTCAGAAACAGCATGATCTGAAGTTGTCCGACATGCATACACGTAAAAAAAAAAATTAAAAAGCAAACACAAGTTAAACAGCAACATCAAAATCGAATGTCCATGCACTTAGCACGTGTTAATATTGCAAACCGAAATCAATTTAACAAAAGAAGTTCCTACCTTGTCTACTTCAAAAGCTTGTAAAGTAAACGAGGGACTAACTTCGTACTATAATAACAATCTTATTTGGGTTACATGTTACTTGTTTCAGAGGAGCCTTGGAACAACGATAAAGTTGTATTTCTGTAACTTATAGGTCACGGGTTCACGTCATGGAAGCAGTCACTAATAGGTTATCTACATTACACCCCCTCAAAATACTGCCCTTCTCCAAACCCTGCTAATAACACGAAATAATTTATACACTGGGCAACCCTTTGTATTAGTTGATCACGGCACACATAGGACATAACATCGTAATTAATCTAATCATATTTCAAACATGAATTCTGGTATATATTTGAATATCCCCAACACAAATTATTTCTTGACTTTTCTTGGCTTAATTTCAAGGAAAGAGTTTATTAATTGGATGAATATTAATTCAGAATTTCGACATAAAGATATTTTTACTTTGTTTCGAATATTAGTGACAACGTTATTTCTGATCTGAAATTGACCAAGAGAATATATAGCAAGATTATTTCTAGTATTTAATTATATGAAAAAAGATATTCCTTTTTAATTTGCCCCATTAATTTATGGAGATGTCTTTTCTAGAGTAACAAGATTCACCCCTAAGTAGGCCTTTCAGCTATGCTCAACGTGGAGAGATTGTCAGCACCATATGTGAGAAAGATCTTAAAGAATAACTAGTTAGTACTACTTTTCTTGATTTATTGGATCAGTGAATCTTGTAAAATTATGTGTATCTGGATGTTTGTAATATCATGTAATTGTAGATACTTATTTATAAAAGGAACATGCAGATATTTGACTTATTAATTAATGTGGCGCTTTAGGATATTCAGATACTTTATTTATGAGTTATTGTTTGCTCATTCATTAAGTTGGAAAATTTTTAATAGTTTTCACAAATTGTGGAATTTTCATGTTTATGAGGAAAAAAATTCTACTTTTGAGATCCAAACTGCATGTCCCAAACCAACAAAAAATGACAAGATTGATGGGCTTAGCCCTTAAACAATAATTCTTTGGACTTCGCTAACATGGGCCAGCCCAAGTACTTGACCTTCATGAAGGAAGGATTTTCACCCGGCCCAAATGAATGGATACCCGATTTTGGAACCATCATTTAATCCATATCCATAGTGCATGAAAATTTGAAAAAATAACATAAACATAAACCTTAATTTACCATATTTATACAAATCTTCATCCTTACAAAGTAATTACCAAAATCCCAACTAATTATGTATCTTCGTTGGATGTATCGGGAGCTAATTATGTATCCTCGACAGACCCAAAATCAGAAAAAATGTATCGGGAGCAAAGTATGTATCTTTACAAAGGAAAAAATGTATCTTCGTTGGATGTATTATGTATCTCGACGGATCCAAAATCGGAAAAAATGTATCGGGAGCTAATTATATATCTTTACAAGGAAAAAATGTATTTTTGTTGAATGTATCGGGAGCTAATTATGTATCTCGACAGATCCAAAATTGAGATTTTCAGTAATTATGCAAAATGTCAGTATTTTCTGTAATTAAGCTCCAAATTGTCGGGATTCATGTTGCTTGCCCTTAAAATTTGCATGTCTATCTATTTTTAAATAACTTTAGTCTTTAGACATGTGGTATTTGAAATTAGGTTTGACGAAGACAAATGTTTGAAGTTTCATATGGCTTAAGTTCAATCAGTTTTGCCTGAACTTCAGTCATATATATGTGGCTAAATTCAATTATTTTTATCTGAACTTCAGTCATATATATAACTTCAGACACCACATGTCAACTCCATGCATGCACTCGCGATTTCGCAATTAGGCATCGTGTAAGTTAGTAGACTCGTAAATTCACTCGTAATTTCGGCGACCATTGAACCTTTCGTTTAGATAATTAAAAAAAATGGCAGTCCGATCAGAGGCGGATCTAGGATTTAAGGGTTGTGGGTTCCTTAAGCAAAAATAAAAATCTAATATAGTGATTGAGAGGGCTTGAACCCACAACCAAGAGGTCAACAAAGCTTTAGAAGGCTCCTTCTCTACCACTAGACCAATAACACACTTCATTTATGGGTTCCCAACCTATATTTGTTATATATTTACTAGATTTCTCAATATAAATACAAGATACGCACGAAAGTCACTGGGTTCCCGGGAACCCCCACCTACCACCTTGAATCCGCCCCTGAGTCCGATGCACTAAAACTCCCGCTATGCGCAGATCCGGGAAAGAGCCCGACCACAAGAATCTATTGTACGCAGCCTTACCTTGCTTAATTATCCTTCGTTTAGATGATTAAAGTTGTCTTATTTAGTTGATAGTTAATTACATGTACTCATATACTCATGGAAACCCGCATTAGGGTATTAGCGTCAATAGCTTCTTCGCCATCAATGATCCAAAATAACAAGTCATACTATTAGTGTTATAGCTATTTATTTACTCTTCATTAATGTAGTAGCATTTCATTTATAATTTATGTTGTTCGGAATCTTCAAAATTGTTATCATACCCATGTCGAATCCTTTAAAAAGACACTAATTTTGGAGTATTTGACACGCATTCACACGCTCGTCGAGTAGTATAGGTTGTTATTTGAAGATTGTTGTAACAATCACTTAATTGAATGTTGTAATTTACTCAACTTAATACTCAACAAACAAAGAAGAGTTTGATTAATATTGAAAGAACAAATTACACTAGTCGTAACGATAAAGTAGAAGGGGATGAGAGGAGTGAGAAATCAGAGAGAATTGGCCCGGGATGAAAAGCATAGTCTTTGTTTAAGCATTATCATAATTTGAATGCCTTTCTTTGCCCCAAACTCCACTATTTAACTATTCTTTTCATCTCATGTGCTCTACAGGGGCAAATATGTCCACTGGGTTCATACCAATTGTTTAGTCTCTTACTTCAGTGAGTTTTGTTCTTTTAAAGAACTAGTATGAAAATGTACAATTGTATTTTTTAAAATTTGAGTAGGTGGTTTCCTATGATAGATCCAGGATTTGAACTTTTACGGGTTCTGAAGTTTATTATATGGACAAGAGGGAGCTGCAATAGTAAGCACTCCTCACCTCCAAGCTCAAGGTTGTAGGTTCGAGTCACCAAGGGAGCAAAAAGGGTGGGAGCTCGCAGAGATGGGTGGTAAAAAAAAAAGGTTTATTATATGTATATATTCAGTGGAATTCTAAATAAATACATAGGCGGAACCAGGATTTTAAATTTATGAGTTCTTAACGAGGATCTTGTCTTATGTGGGTTGTTATTCTGTCCCAATCTTGTTGTTATATAGCCTTGTTTGGAACAGTTGGAATAATATTAATTAAAAAAATTTAAAAAGGATTAGCAATAATATCACCAATTCTTGTTTCATCTCAAAAACAATCAACAGGGAGATGGCAAATTTCTATGATGCTTCTTCAGGTTTCCTTTCACCCTATTTTCTCTATTTCTGAATGCTGCTGAATTTGAAATTTGAATGCATATTAAAGAATGTGAACTGAACATTGATTTGTGGAAAGTTGTTATTTTTAATACCAATTTTGACTTTTTGAGGAGATAGGTACTGAGATATCCATCTCGATTCAGAGGCGGAATCAGAATTTTTAGTAAAGGGTTTGGAATCATAACTTTTTTTTTTGCTTATTGAGTTCTCAATAGATTAGTTGTAATTAAATGAATTTCTTTTTTTGACAAGTGAGGCTTGCTCAAGTCGTTGAGCACCTCCACCATCAACCGGTAAGTTCAGGGTCCTAGTCACTTCAATCTTTGAGCATGTTCACCATCAACCAGTAGGTTCAGGGTTCGAGTCACTCAATTTACTACCCCCTCCCCCCTCCCCCGGGCTCTCGTGTTTGTAGAAAGCCAACTAACTTGAGAATTCTGTATATGGATGGCTTCTGTGTGCGTGTGTGTTTGTTTTCCGTTATAATGCACTTTGGTACATGTAGATGAATAAGATAACATATGCTTGTAATGATTTGGAATTGTGTTTTGGCTTTAAAATGATATACAGAGATTGTATATTTCGAATTAGTAAGAGGTATGTTGTCTGTAACAGCTGAACCCACTAGTGATATTGTGTGCTTCGTGCGGCCTTAAAACGTGTGTCTAAGACTTCTTGAGTTTTAGCTCTTAAGTAGTGACCATATATGTGAAATATTTCAGGTATGATTGGGAAAATACTTGTAATTCTCTTCATTGGGTTCTTGGCATTTGTTTATCAAGCAATTACGCCACCTCCTCCGAAAATTTGTGGTTCCCCTGATGGCCCTCCGATCACTGCACCAAGAATAAAACTTTCCGATGGAAGGCATTTGGCTTATAAAGAGCAAGGCGTTCCTATAGCTCGAGCAAAGTACAAGATTGTGTTCATCCATGGATTCGACTGTTGTAGGCATGATGTTGCTTTCGCCAGCACCCTTTCTCATGTAATGTCCTTTTACCTTCTCTTTTTCTCACAATCTTTTAGGCAGGGGCGGAGCTAGGTAGGAATAAGGGGCCAGGATTCAATTGCATCCCATTCGACGAAAAATTATACTTGCAGATAGAGGGGGAAAAAATGAGTTTTTCGGTTATATATGAATAGTTTAATCAACTTGATGTGTGAAAAAATTCTAGATCGATGGAAAAGGGGTCCAAAGATATGACATTGTAGTTATAGGTCACTATAGAATTTGTCTGTCGCTAATTCCTAATTATTTAGTATAGGATCTTGTAATTTAATATAACAATGGAGTTTGCAATGACAAATTCTGGTGCAGGATGTTATTGAGAGTTTGGGAATATACATTGTTTCTTTTGATCGACCTGGTTATGGAGAAAGCGATCCTCATCCACAACGAACACCTAAGAGCTTAGCTAGTGATGTTGAGGAGCTAGCTGATCAATTGAAATTGGGATCCAAATTCTATGTAACAGGATTTTCAATGGGTGGACAAGCCATTTGGGGCTGTCTTAAATATATTCCTCATAGGTAATGGTTCAAATTTTTTTCGCCATTAGCTGCTATTGCGTCATCTCACTTAACAAATGTGTAACAGATTGGCGGGAGCAGCGCTTCTAACGCCTGTGGCTAACATATGGTGGCCTGGTTTTCCTGCAAATTTGACTGAAAAAACATACTATGATATACCAGCCCCGGATCTATGGACAGTTCGCGTTGCTCACTATCTTCCATGGCTGACTTATTGGTGGAACACTCAAAAGTTTTTTCCATCTTCTAGCGTTGCAGCACACAGCCCGGATATCTTTTCAACTCAAGATATGCAATTAGCACCGAGGTTTGATGCCTCGCAAGAACCATATCGGGTGAGAACTTTGATTGTTAATCCTGTCAACATATTGTTACCAATGTATATGCAAATATGAAGTATAATACTTTGGAGAAAAGTTTAGGCCATTAGCCATATGTATAGGTTGTTTATAATGAATAACCATCGCGTAGGAGTAGAATGTTTCGTTGTAACGAGACTTCAAATGCTCCAGTGTCACGTCCCCTTCTCTCTCCTTCTCTCGTTTCCCATCGCTCGTGCATTTGAACAAAAGAACATAAAATACGAAAAGGGAGAGGTTGATGTACATTCTATACTGTATTATTTTCAAATTTTCTGTATATAAGCGTATACTTTTAGTATATTACATGTTTGAGTAATCGAAATATGTTAATTCATGGCCTCAGGCACAGATAAGGCAACAAGGGGAATTCGAGTCCATCCATCGCGACATGATGATTGGAATTAAAACATGGGAATTCGACCCTATGGACCTCGAGGACCCGTTCCCTAACAATGAAGGCTCTGTTCACATATGGCAAGGAGACGAGGACGGTCTTGTACCTGTTGTTCTGCAACGATATGTTGCAGAACGACTACCGTGGGTTCGATATCATGAACTTAAAGGTAGTGGCCACTTGTTTCCTTATGCAGATGGAATGGGAGATAAGATTATGAAGACCTTCTTACTTGGAGAAACCTTTGTTCTATAAAGGTATATTAAGGTCTGTGCTGCTCGGACTCTTTAGAAATATCTTTGAGTGTGTGACATCGGATCTTCAAAAGTTACGTATTTTTGGAGAATATTTATTTGTACTATTATTGTTCTTTTTTATATTTTTCCTTATCAATCAAATTATTAGATACTCATATTTTTCTTATTACACATTATAGTCTCATGCGCGAAAATAAACATTATATAGTTGACGCAGATCAGTTCATAAGTGACTTGGTTGCACTACATCAGAAGAAAAAAGGATAACTCGGTGCACAAAGCATCTCGTGTTAGCAGGATACGAAAAAGGAGCATCCTAAAGGGAGTGACGTAGACAGTCTACCCTAATGCAACCATTCATAGAATTATGACAATAGATCGATATCGCCTTTACTGAATGTTACCACAACAAATCTTCAAGACAACAACCAACTTGATGATGAAAGTATCTTGTGTTAGCAGGATTCAGGGAAATTAAGACTACACCCCAAAGGATGCGATGTAGATGGTCTACTCTAATACAAATATCCATTGAATGTAAAATTTGGCTCAAATTCAGGGGCTCTAGTTGGCCATGCCAAAGTCGAAGGGAATGACCTCGTGCAGGATACAATTTTCTTGTAGCTCCATCTTTGTTAATAGTTACAGTCCCAACAACTCCAGTACCACTAGCAGCGCCATCTCGTGCATGCAATGGCAAGAGACATTGCAGTGACCACCAGTTTCTCCCTCTTTCCATGCTTGATCAAAGAAACCAATACAACTAACTAGACCTACATTCTCCAATAGCAAAACGTTGCTCGAATACTGTCCCTCCAAGAGGAATTCCATATATCTTGCCTCCTCCATATTTGTCCTAACCACCAACAATCAGTCCTGTTTTAACACTATCCTTGTTGTTGTAGGATAATAACCTTGCAACAGCCTTGACACTAGCCGGCTGGCCTAGTTGTATCGTGTGTTGGTGTAGGAAATCGCGAACATAGTCTTAAACAATTTGAGAATCTGGTGCTGATGATGATCCAAGCGACAAATGTAGACACCATCTGTCAGTTGAGTGATCTTCTTAGACATTCCCATGCTGCTGTGAGAGTTGGCACCAAGTACAACGCCACCATTGTAAGTAACAGCGATATATATAGATCCCAAGTAGTCCATTGTAGGCTGGCTATTCACGCGAAAATCAATCAATAGAAGTAAATTGAAGAATTTTCTCTAATTGAAGAAATTTGACCCCATATATATAGAGCACATGTAGTCCCAAACCTATAAGAAAAAAGGTTCTTCCAATGTTACAAGGAGAATATATTTTTCTTTCTCAAATCTATTACGATAACGAGTTTCCTAAACCAGTAGGTATTATGGGGATATTAGCGTTGATAGCTTCTTTGCCATCAATGATCCTGAATTGCTTGCAAGTTGAATTATTACTAGATTTTAATGTAGCTATATTTTACTCTGTAGTTGTAGTTTATGATGTTCGAACTCTTCAAAAATATTGTCGCACCCAAACATTACAAGAATACACTATTTTTTGAAGGATCCTACGAGCGATAATATAGGTTGTTATTTGAAGTTTGTTCCAAGATATGATTTTTTTTTTACGGGTTTTGAAGTTTATACATGAAAATAAACATTAAATATATGGTCGATGCACATCAGTTCATAAGTGACTTGGTTGCACCATGCACAAAGCATTTCGCATTAGCAGACTCCAGAGTAAGACCACATTTCAAGGTGTGTGATGTAGACCGTCTACCCTAATATAAGGATTCATAAGTATTCACTGAATGTGAAATTTGGCTCGAAATCAACTTTAGACTAGGCAATATATATTAACTTGAAAATAATGCAAAATATACATCAACTTGACATAAAAATAGCACTCACTATTCGATATCGCTTTCACTGTATGTTAGTACAACCCACCAAGTCTGCAAGACAACCCAAATTGATTATGAAAACGAGGCACATCTTTGTTTGAATCAACCTTTAATTACCTGTAAATTGGAGCGGAGCTAGAGCGATTGTTGCGCGTTCAGTAGACTTTTGTAAATTTGGTTCAAATTATATGTATATTAAGGTAGAGGCAAATATACAGTTTGAATTTTATAAGTTAGATTTTGAAATTCTACTACAAGTTATTTGATTTATTGAGTTTGAATTTTTTACAAAAAATATTAATTTTATAGATTTTTTGGGCATATAACGATCCTCCAGGTCGTTTTGTGAAATTTTCTTATTCTAATCCTCCCCATAATTTTTATACATGCTTTATGACTTACGGGGATGGGTAGTACCAATCCTCGAAGTGTTCGAAAGTGATTTAAGTCATTAATTGAGTTCTTGAGTTTTAATAAAGTTAAGCCCGGTCATGGTCAACCTTCGATCGAGACGACCTCGAATTAGTGTTGTAATGTTTCCAGTAGGTCCGGAACGTAAATTTTTAGTCAATGTACACATTGGTTTGTTTTCTTAAGGTTCCAAACAAATCCTGAGAATCTATCAAAGTTTTAGTAATTTCAGACATTATTTAAGTTGGTAGTTAATGGGTCAAATTTGTAATTATTTTATTTCATGTGATCCATGTACAAGAATGAATTTAAGTGGGAAGAGTTTGCTATATTTATTAATAATAAGTACAGAAAGTTCAAAAGTTTGGGGCAAGAGGAGCACGACAGTTAGCAGTTCTTTTCTTCTCATCTACAGTTTCGAAAAGGGTCTCTCGGCTAATCTTCAGTTTAGTGTACAAGTTTTTGTTTCTATGGAATTGTTCCCATTGTTATGATGTCATATCTATAATGAATGGACAGTGCATAAAGGCTAGGCAGTGAATTAATTCGAGGGAATTGGTGGCCAATTGTGCCCTTGTGGTTTTAAAATTTGGTTTGGTTGATGGTTAATCATGGCTTAATTATGGTAAGAGGAATATATGGGTATTATATTGTTGTAGCATTTTTTTTTACAATTAGGTGTTAAATGATATAGTAATCTTGTCCTTCTCTAGTGTTAGTGTAATGATTGCTAATCATTAGTTCATGATGTAGAGTGAAGGTTTGATAAATTGTAGGATTTGTTAATCCTAACAGTTACGGCCTTGTGGCCAGATTAAACGTTTGAATTTTTTTTATGTGTTTGCCATGAATTACGATATTTTAATAGAATTAGGTTTAAGTTTTTTTTTTAGAGTAAGAATTTATAAAATAGGTGTCATTGAATAAATAATCTTATGGCAATTATGAAATTGCACAGATTCTGACCATTCAGAAGCTTACGGAAGGGCAAGTTTGTTAATTGACGTTTGGACTTCTTTTAAGGTAAGTTGAGATTTTCTTAGACTCTTCTTCGAAGTGCTTATGTGTTAGTTATGTGTAATGGGAGTAATGGGAATGGGGGTCCCGTATAGATGAAGTGACGAGCATCTATGCGGGTACCGGTGTTATTTGAGGGGTTAAAATCAGTTAATGGTCTGTTTTGAACCGTTTTCTCTAATTGCTAGTATGATTGGACAGATTTGTTGTTGTAAATAAATTGTTGAAAATGCTAACTAATGAGAATACTCCGGCTTGATAAGTTGAGTTGATTTTGGAATTGATATCTATCTGGCATAAGAAAATGAAATGTTTTGCTTTAATTTTATTGTTGATTTGGGATCGGAGTTGCACGCCTGCACATTATTATTTATTATTGGGGTCGGAGTGCACGCCTGCACAATATATTTATTGGGATCGGAGTGTACGTCTGCACAGTACATGGACCTTGTGAGTCCCCCAAGGATCCTGACTTTGAAGCCATTGCTTGGTGGGTGTGTACACAGCATATGCATTGCGGTGCATTCATCCTTTTCTTGTTCAGATTGAGTAAGGTATATTTGTTGATTTTGTACTAGTTAATAAGTACTTGAATATCTGTTACTTGATTTCACTGTATTGGGGATTTCTTGGACTGTGTTATGATATCCTTATGACTGTTAGACTTGCTTATTCTGTTGGATTAGGGTGGCTTTTCGAGTGCAGGTTGTATGGTTGTTTTAGAGGGTTAACGTGGTATCACTCGTCACCACTTTGAATTAGGGTCGATCGACGATGTTTGCTGGGTACACGTGGTTTCGTACTCACCCTTGCTTTTTCTGCACCTTACGTGCAGGTACCGATCCGACGACCTCTGGGCATTGATTCCTGTGGTGTCTTCTGTGCTAGCATCTTTGGAGATTTGAGGTAGCTACTATTGATTTCAGAGACTGCTGAAATCTTCTCCATCCTTATCTTTATGCATTTTTCGCATTTTGAGATATTCAGACTATTCTTTGATTTCTATATTTAGAGACTTATATTGTGACTATCAGATCTGGGATTATCTATATTTCGATTATACTACTGTATTAATTCATTTTGGGTTTTATTTTGCTCCTATTTCTTCCGCTTCTATACATTTGGGATATTATATTTGAGATTGAGTTCTTGGCTTACCCATCACGAAGGGTTGGATAAGTGTCATCACGATCCAAAATTTGGATCGTGACAAATACAAAATTTGAATTAAAATTATTGAATTCGGACAAGCTCGCAATTAATTCACTAGCTAGGTACGTCCCTCCATACCTGTACAAGCTATATAATAGAGTTGGCGGCTAGTCTATTTATTTTGTCTTTTAATACAATAAATAAATAATTTTGTTAAATCAAACAATTAATTTTTACGTACTCCCTCTGTTCTAATTTATATGACACACTTTCCTTTTTAGTCAGTCTCAAAAAGAATGACACATTTCTATATTTGGTAACAATTTAATTTTAAAATACCCACTTTACCCTTAATGAAACGATTTACAATCACACAAATATCTATAACTTATTTTAGACCACAAATTTTAAAAGTCTTCCTTTATTTCTTAAATTCCGTGCCAAATCAAAGTATATCACATAAATTGGGACGGAGGGAGTATATAATATTGTATGATACAAGAAGATATACTTTTAAATTTCCAAACTTTTAATGCTAGTTGTCTTAGCCTGCCAATTAATAAAGTTGAGAATTATTTCTGTTGGTCCCTCTCTTTCACTATCGGATATTTGAAATTTAATTGTTCGACTAATTCAGATTCGTGCGATGTAGATGAAAATAACTGATTTAGACAAATATTTTTTTTTTTAAGCCATCACTTAATATACAACCCCATTATCCAAAAGATGGAAAACTATAGATCTTGTAAAATTATCCTTCCAATTGATTCTATATTGTTTAATCTTAAATATTAAATTACTTTCTAACATTTGCAAAATAAATTACAGAATTATGGACTATGATATAACATTGTTTCATAAGATTTTTAATTTTTTTCAAAAAGAATCTTTCGACTATGATTAAAAGTTTCATTCTCCCTCCATCCTATTTTATGTGGCCTACTTTTTTTTTTAATCCGTCCTAAAAAAAATATCATATTTTCTTATCTGGTAACTTTTTAAAAGAACAATTACTCTTTTACTTTTATTAGTCCCACTTATAAGATCCTACTTAATTAAAAATAGTAGTACTATATTTTTAATAAAAATAATTTGATAAATATCATCAAGTTTTTCTTTATTTCTTAAATTTTATGTCCAATTAAAATAAATCACATAAAATAAGACGAAGAGAGTAAATAATAAGAGAAATAAATAAATGATCACATAATAAACGGTTGCCGCAAAATGGGACAAGCGACAAAATTTTCATATATCTTGACATTAGGGAGCTTGATGTGACTTCACAATAATATCTAGAACATTATGAGAAATAACTACGAATATTCTAGAGTTAATTTCTTAAATTATCATTTAATTTGTAGAAGTATTTTATGAAAGTAAATTTTAAAATTTTTTTTAATAATATTATCATTCAACTTATAGAAATATCTCATCAAATTAATTTTTAAATTTTTGTGAACATTATTATTATTAAATTATATATATATTTCCAACAAGATGAAAACTAACGAAAAAGTTAATTTTTTAACGAAAATTTATTAATATGTATTTTAAGTTTTATTTTTAGATCAAATATCCATTAATTATTTAAGATTTACTTAACTCATTTCAAATGTGTTTTTAATAAAATGAATTATATTCATGTAACTAGTGCAAAATAGAGCTCCAATCTAAACAATATTTTCATAAAAAATCATACAACCTTCCCCTTTTATTTCCTACATATTAATCTTAAGTTTGCAATTAAAAAGATTCGGTATTTAAGAAGTTTTTCTTAACAAAAAAAAGATTAGCTTAAAAAAATAAATATCGGAGATGCATAATTACTATTCATTTTTGCACATCTGTTCAATAAATTTTATAATTAGATTAAATTTTAAACCAAAAAAAAAAATAAAAAAAAAAATGATAAATGTATAAACTTTCATTAAAAAATAAAAGATACATATATCACTTTTTAACGAAAGATTGCACCATCATTTTGCTCTAATTACATAAAGAAAAAATTACCTATTTGAGTACTTTTTATAAAATATTTACTGCTTTTAAATATACTTTTCTTTTGTTACCTAGATATACCATATTTAGAAAATATTTACCTTCTATAGCAACTGTACTATGTATTAAAAATGTATTATGTATGAAATATAAATGTATTAGAAGTGTATTAAAATGTATAATACTTGTTTTGGTTAAAAAAAAATGCACTATGTATTAAAAACGAACTATGCATGTAATATAAATGTATTACACTATATACCAAAAGTGAATTGTGCATGCAATATAGATGTATTATAAGTGTCTTAAACGTATTATGCTTGTTTTGGTAAAAAATCTACACTACATATTAAAAGTGAATTATGCATGTATTAAAATTATATAGGTATAAATGACAAATATTTTCTAAATATGGTATATTTAGGTAAGTTTCCCTTACATAAATATAATTTATTTTATTAAAGACACATTTGAAATGGATTAAATAAATTTTACATAATTAATGAATATTTAATCTAAAATTATAGCTTAAAATACATGTGAATAAACTTCAGTTAAAAATTTAACTTTCCAGGTAGTTTTCACCTTATTGGAAATATATGTATAGTTCAGTGACAATATTGTCCAAAAAAATTCAAAAATAACTTTAGTGAGATATTTCTACAAGTTGAGTTATTGTCCAAAAAAATTCAATAGTTACTTTAATGGGATGGAGATGTTTGTAACTTCGAATAAATAGTCTATAGTGTTACTTTGTGGGTGTCTTGCCTCTTTTAGTATATAGCGATGTGTTATCTCTTCTTGTTGTTTGTTTTTTATGACTTTTGTTTGTTATTGTTATCTGTTCTAAGCCGGGGGTCTATTGGAAACAGCCTCTCTACTTCATCTGAGGTAGTGGTATGGATTACGTACACTTTACCCTCCCCAGACCCCACCTGGGGGGAATACACTGGTTATGTTGTTGTTGTTGTTGTTGTTGTTGTACTTTAATGGGATAATTTTACAAGTTGAGTGACAATTTGATGAATTAACTTTTATATTCTATATGCATCTTTTGGTTGATCCGAACAATATATTCACCTCCTTAAGAATGAAAAAAGAAATCGATCTACTTTTATTTGGTATTACAACCTAAATCGCTTACTCCTTGTTGCTCGATTTTTATTTATATTTGATTTAGTGCATTTCTATTGTTTCGGATTTAATAATGTCCAAACTCATTTTCCTGCATCGAGAATCATCGAAATAAGCAAGAAAAATATTTTGACTGAGGATATCATTTATGAGAATTTCAATCGAGATAGTTGAAAGCGCATTAATTTATTTTATAATTTCTTGAATTGTGTAGCTAGTGGACTGATGAATTTATTTCCTCGTCTTTTTTTATTATGCAGATAAAGTCTTCAATACAATTGGTAGTCCATAATTTCTGACTGCTTAAAAAGAATATATTTTGACGGAAAATATCATTTATGAGAATTTCAATCGAGATAGCTGAGAAACGCATTAATTTATTCTCTAATTTTTTTAATTGCATATAGTAGAGTGATGAATTTATTTTCTAATCTTTTTTTGACAATGCAGACGAAGTCTTTAATACAGTTGGAAGTCCACAATTTTTGACTGCTAAATAAGCAAGAAAAATATTTCGACGCAGAATATCATTTATAAAAATTTTAATCGAAATAGCTAAAAAAAAAGCATTAGTTTCTCTAATTTCTTGAATTGCGTATAGTGGAGTGATGAATTTATTTTCCTTTTTTACTATGTAAACCAAGTCTTCAATATAGTTTGAAGTTCACAATTTCTGACCGCTACATAAGTAAGAAAAATATTTCAATGGAGTATATCATCTATAGAAATTTCAGTCGAGATAGCTGAAAAATGCAATAACTTACTCTCTAATTTCTTGTATTGCGTATAGTCATGGGCGGCTCTACCCTTTAAAAGAAAAGGCAACCGCCTTAGGTCCCCAAATTTGAGGAGCCTCGTTGTTGTTTTTTAGCAATATTAGATATAGGTTTTTTAATAAAAAAATATTAAATCTTATTTGTAGAAAAAATACTTTTTATAAAAAAGAAATGAATTATTCGAAGAAGTTTGATATATATAAGGTACTATGTCTGAAGAAAGGTTAAATGTATTGGTTATATTATTAATTGAAAAATAATTATTAGAAGAAATTGATTATCAAAAAACTTACTAACAATTTTTCATCTCAAGAAATTTAAAAAATAAATTTTATAAAAAAATTTAAGGCCTTCATTTGATATCGACCTTAGGTCCCTTAAGTGCTTGAGCCGCCCCTGCGTATAGTGAAATGATGAATTTATCTCCTCGTCTTTCTTGACCACGTAGACCAAGTCTTCAATACAGTTGGAAGTCCACGATTTCTGATTGCTAGAAACGAAAAAAGACAAAAAGACAAAAAGAAAAAAAAAGAAAAAGACAAAAATATGGAAAGGAAAAGGGAAAAAAAAAAAACTAAATATAGAAAGTATAATCAAGAACCTCACCAGCTAACCAGAACTTCCTGACGTACCCCTCTATACACACAAAATTATATAAATACATACTAAATATAAAGAGCAATTTAAGAGTTTCAAAAAAGATTTTATCCAAAAATTAAATTGGAGTTCAAGGTTTTCATTTGCAGTTTCGAGTTCGTGAACTTAAAAGTTAGCTCTTGGGGATCTGTAAGATGTATAAGTCACTTTTTCTTGTTATTCAAAAAGAATTTAAAGGTCCGTTCCTGTTATACTTATTCTCAATCTACTTCAATATTTTTTATGTAATTATTCAAAAATAAAGTGATTTTGTGTCAACCTTATATATTTGCTAATTATGTGATTTTGACACTTGTAGAATTCCAATATCAAGCTTTGTTATTCTTTTAGTTGTAATTTACAGTTTGTTATAGTGAAAAAAAATGACATTGTTAGGAAAATTTGTTAATTAATGAGCTTTAGAAGAATTAAAGGAAATTGATAAATTAAAATATGTTTCTTTATTGACCAGATTATTTTCTATTATGTATTTACTGCTAATAATGGTCAAGAAAACATTGAACAATTTACAAAAATATGTGACCGTTGGTCTAACATTTTGAGTAGAGGGTCTATCGGAAATAGTCTTTCTACCATTGAGATAGGGGTAAGGTCTACATACTAGTCTCTTCAAATTCCATTTTGTGGGACTACACTTAATATATTATTGTTATCGTAATCTAACATTTTTGATAAGATTTTCATTTTTTGGTTTGCAAGAGAAATAAAAAAGAACAATTTACTAAACAGTTGTTGCTAAAAAAGGACAACCGACAAAATTTTCAACAACAACAACACGACATATCCGGTGTATTCTAATCAAAGTGGGGTCTGGGGAGGGTAGAGAGTACACAGTTCGTACCTCTACCTTAAAAGTGAAGTAGAGACCTTGTTTTCGATAGAATCTCGGCTTAAGACAACAACGATGTAGAAAAAAACATAATAGAAGTACAAAAAATAATAGGTAGTACCAAAACAACACATAATATCAGAAACAAGATTACCACAGATAGGAAGGTGTAAGGACGTGAATTAGGGTAGAATTTAGAAGACTAGTAAGACTAGTAAAAAGGAGTACGTCCTGAATGGTAGGCAGAAGTGTTTTGACTTGTTATCTGTACGAGTAGTTGTTGTGCTACGCTAAGTTAAATTAAATCATTAAATCCGAATTAATTAAATTATAAAACAGGCAGGGAAGTCAAAATAATAGTGTGTGGCATATTATTTAAGGATTTGGCAACATTTTTCCATGACACAAAATTCCAACATGTGTTCCATACTGACTACTGAGCATATTGAATTCCCTAAAAATTGGATTATTGTGGACAATGATATGCTTTATTTATATATTTATATATATTAATTTTTATATCAGAAGTCTTTTCAAAAGCATGAGAATTTTGAAAATGCCAGATCTTGTTTTACTATGTAAATTACTCGTGTATTTAACTTCTAGTAGTATTTCTTTAACGTCACACATTATACAATAATCAAATGTGGATGCTAAAAAATATAGAGAAAACATTAGAAAGAAAACAAACATAAAGCCAAAAGGAAAAGAGGGTTAAAAATATATTTCAGTAGATAAATCCTTAGGTGTCTATTGCGAAGTGAACAATATTTTGAGTTTAAATCATAACAAACAAATGACGTTTTTATATTTAGAAACTTTTTAACTATAAATTTTGATATGTTCCTTAACGACGTGTTCATATAACATAGGAATATCATGACATATATTTTCTTTTTATTGGAGTAAGATCCATCAATGACATATTTAAATAACAATTACTAGTAATACATTACTTTCGACATGTCCTTCCCTCTATTTTTCTTCGATTATAGTAGAGTAGCAAGTAACTAATTATTCTTTCATTTTTAATTATTAGAGGTCTCAAATTCGTCTGCAAAAACATGAAATCACCTCTGTTAAGAATCTCTTTAACTCTAATGTTAAACTTACCAACATAAATTTAAATTTAATCAAATCTTAATACAAATATAAAATATCAACTACCAAGGTAATATAAGATAACAAGGTCACTTGTCAGCACGCCATTCTAGAAGACCCAATTGATTTCCTAGTTGGTAGTCAAGTGATCAGTGATTGAGAGTGAAAGTTGGATATTTTTACATGTAGCGACGGATTCAAAATTTTCATTAAAGAAATTTAAAAAATAAAAATATAGTATTTAGGATTTGAATCGTATGGTGAATTATGAACCCCCAAACCGTTGAACTAACCTCTAATATTATGTTTAGAGGATTCGAAGTCTATATATATAGACTAAAAATTAAAAAAAATAATTTATATAATATACAATGTAATTTTTTATTGAGAGGATTCGGGTGAACAACCCTCATCCCCTCCTAGATTTGCTCCTGTTCATAGGTAACCAAAGGGCGGAATGCACATGGGGTTAATCGAAATAAGTCTGTCGCAATTTATGTGACACTATTTAATTATTGAGATTTAAATTTTTAATTTGATCATTAATATGTGTTGGCTATCTAGAAGATGTCACTGATTGCCTTGTGATTTGAGTGTCGAGCACTCTACAAGACTCAAAATAGAAAAAGCAAAAAGAATAGTTGAGTTGATTGAGAGTGTATATATTGGGATCGAAGCACGAATTTTGGATTTAAAAGTTATAAATTTTTATAATAATTTTACGTTAATAGATATTGGAATCTTAAGAAGGGTTCAAAATTTATTTTTTTGAATAACTTGAGGTCGATATATGTTATTTTAAGGCTTTTAAAATTTATGATTTTATACATGCGATATTAATATTATAATTAAAATTTTCTTGATATAACAATATGTCACAAAATGAAACAAAAAATAGAAGTAATTTTTAGTAATTAAATTAATTCCAATAATTGGTGCAGCATGAAACACGTCAAACAAATTACATTACTCCTAACACATTCTTCACGTAGTGTGGAGAAATTCTCAAAGTGACTCCTAGGGCCAGTACTATTTCTGTTCTAATTTATGTAACACGTTTTGCTTTTTGATGTTTAAATTACATAAATTTTGATTAGCATTTCAAAATATATATTCTCATCATATTGATATGAGAAAAATTATAACTTATCTTATTTTTTGAAAGTTTTTAAATGTCTAAATTTAATCAAAATTGAAACAGAGGGAATAGTACATTATAAGGGCTTGATTCCACTATTTAGGTTATTATTTTTAAGAAATTATGTAAATATAAAACTTGATGAGAATTACTCTTCCAGACATCGTTAGATTAGGGTCTAAAATTTGCTCATACATTACTCAATCTTACGTACAAAGTATTAAATGGATGTGTAACCTTTACAATATGTTACAAAATTTTACATAATGGTCTAATGTTTCCTCATAAGATTTTTAATTTATTTTATAGGAATTTTGAACCCTGATTACAAAAGAATTTTTTATAAAAATATTCTACTTAATTTTTTAAAATAGAATATGATAGTGTACATTGATATTATCACCCATTCACTCCCCTAGGTGACTAACGGCACATTGCACATGGGCTAACAAATTGTGTTAGTTGACCCTCACCCCTTGTCTATTAGGACGGATACAATTCATCTGAATTCAATATTTTTAATGTGATATTATTTTCTTCATGCTAATTTATCTGAAGATATTTGATTGAGTATGGAGAGCTTTGAAGTAACTAGTAAAGTTAATGACACGCGACTAGGAGGTCATGGATTTAAGCCGTAAAAACAGTCTCTTACAAAAATATAAGATGAAGCTGCGTACAACAGACTCTGTGATCCGACTCTTCTCTAGACCTCATACATAGCGAAAATTTTAATGCACCGGGATGCCCTTTATATTTGATTGAATACGGAATCTTTAAAAAATAATTCAAAACAAAATAGAGATATTTTAATAGCTACAAATCATATTATTAGGAGTAAAATGAATTGAAAATTGAACTATTTCTAGTTATAAATATATTTCATTCTATTTGGATAGACTAAAATAGATATAATTTCCAATAAAAGTGAATGATATTTTTCTATATTTAGAAATATCTGTAATTTATTTTGAACCACAAATTTTAAAAATTTATGTATTTGCTTTTTAAAAAAAATTGTGTCTAATCAAAAGCACATCAAATAATTCTAAATCCTCTCATATGTATCTATTAGTCAAAATCGGACCGTCAATATCTATTTGTCAAACTATGTAATTATAAAAACAAGAACATCAACAAGACTTCACCACAAATATAAGTCAATATCTATTTATCAAACTATGTCATTATAAAAATAAAAAAAATAAAAAAAAAAACAAAAAAAAAACTACTCACTCAATTCCATTTTATGTGGCCTACTTTGACTGGATACGGAGTTTAAGAAATAAGAAAAGATTTGGTAATGTTTACCAAATTACCCTTTATTAAAAATATACTACTACTATCTTTAATTAAATGAGACCTTACAAGTGGGATCAATAAGGATAAAAGAGTAATTGTGTTTTTAAAATGCTACCAAATAAGAAAATATAACATTCTTTTTAAGATGGACAAAAAAAAAAAGTAGGTCACATAAAATAGGACGGAGTAAGTATGTCATTATAAAAGCAAGGATATCAACAAGACTTCACCACAATTGTTTCACCAAGTTTTCATCTCCTACAAAAATGGCAGAGTCCCCTGCTACCTCAGGTTCCTTTTTCAGTTATTTCTTTTTCAGAACTAATTTGATATGCTTTTTCTTGACTCAAGGGTCTATCTTAAACAACCTCTCTACCTTTCAAGGTAGGGGTAAGGTCTTCGTTGCAAACTCCACTTGTGAAATTATACTGATGTTGTTGTTGTTCATACTTGAAATGCAGCTCAATTTTTTTGTAGTTTGGTTTTTTGATGAAATTAGTTTCTTGGACTATACCCTTGATGCTTAAATTTTTTAGCCTTTGTTTGTTCGTTTGGAATTTGCTTAAATTCGTAAGAGGAAGACCTTGTGTTATTTGCAACCAAAGCAACAGCTTAGCGGTCAATGACGTGAGTGAAAATCATGAGAAATTACGGTTCAAATTTCAATAGAGACGGTAAAATTCCAAGTCAATTTATTTTCCCCGTATAGCTAAGCAGCTTTGGGTAGAGTTATTCGGTTCTTGTGCTAGTGGGTAAGGTGACAAGCAAGTACGTCGATGGAATAGTCTAGTCTGATGTCAACCTATGTTGCTTAGACTCATCAAAAATATCGTCAAATGCATATCAGATCCTCGAGCATTTTTGGATAGTTTGAGTAATATATGTGCCAACCGCATAACATTGAGTTATCGTTAGATGTACGGAATAACTCTGTGCACCAGCATAATTCATAAGAAGAAATTAAGTATCATTTTCTATGTTCACTGAATTTCGACTCTGATCTCTTATGATTTTCCGTCTAATTCACTTCATTGATCACTGAACCTAGCACCGTTGGATGCTAAAGTCGAAAAAAAATAGTTAATACTAGAATATTATTGGCATTAAAAGGTAGGAACTTTATTGTTGTTGTTTAAATTAGGTAAACATTTAATACTGTCATACTATTTTTCAAAAAAATTGTTTAGTCATGCATTGTTCATGTTATTTTAACTTGTTTTCTTGATTTTGAACTCGAAAAATTAGTGATAAAATTCGAAAAAATTTCAGGTATGACTAAGAAAATACTTGTAATGTTCTTCATTGGGATTTTGGCATTTGTTTATCGAGCAATTACGCCACCTCCTGCGAAAATTTGTGGTTCCTCCGATGGTCCTCCGATCACTTCACCGCGAATAAAACTCTCCGATGGAAGGCATTTGGCTTATAAAGAACAAGGTGTTTCAAAAGAAGAAGCAAAGTACAAAATTGTGTTCATCCATGGCTTTGATGGTTGCAAACATGATGTTGTTATTGCCCACACACTTTCTCATGTAATTCTCTTTTACCCTTCTTTTTTAACTTGCAATATTGTAGGCAGGGGCGGAGTTAGATAGGAATAACAGGGTTCAGTTGAATCTCATTCGTCAAAAAAAATTATTGTACAGATAGAGAAAAAAACGAGTTTTTTCAGTCAATATGAGGGGGGAGTAAGGTAGGAACTAGGGGGTTCAGTCGAATCCCCTTCGTCGAAAAATTATACCTCATGCAGATTGAGGAAAAAATTATTTTTTTTCATTAATATATAAGCGGTTGAATCACCTCGAAAAGATTCTAGTATGGTGATAAAGGGGGTTCAAAATTTAAGTTTAGTCAGTGTTCACGAGTTATTGCAGTTTCTTTTTGAACCCATCTTTGTGCTCGGACTTTTCAAAATACCGTTAAATGCGTGTTGAATCCTCTGAAAATATTATTTTTGGAAGATCCGACACGGATGCGACAATATCTTTGGGAAAGTCTGAGCAACATATTACTCTTGTATATAAATTCCTGACTCTACCACTGCTCGTAAAATCTTGTAATTGCTGCAGGATGTTATTGAGAGTTTGGGAATATACATTGTGTCAATTGATAGACCTGGCTATGGAGAAAGTGATCCTCATCCACAAAGAACACCAAAGAGTTTAGCTCTTGATATTGAGGAATTAGCAGATCAATTGGAATTGGGATCCAAATTTTATGTTACTGGATTTTCCATGGGTGGACAAGTTGTTTGGGGTTGTCTCAAATATATTCCTCACAGGTATTGTTCATTTAAAACGCTTTTTTTGTTAGTCGAGGATCTATCGAAAATAGCCTCCCTACCTCGCACAAGGTAGGGGTATGAGCTAAAGCTACTGAGTTAGTCGGAACTCGTAATCTATGTTGCTCCAACTCCCTGAAAATGTTGTTGCACCCGTATCAGATCCTCCAAAACTGCACTACTTTCAGAGGATCCAACACGCACATGTTAGAATTTTTGAAGAGTCTGAACATCATAGACTTTAATATAACATCCACCCCTGCTATCACGTGTTAAAATTCAATCTTTTTTTTTTTCAACTCGTAACTTTAAGTTATGTTGCTCCAACTCTCCAAAAATGTTTGTCGCACCCATGTCAGATGCTTCAACATTGCACTACTATTCGACACGCACCCATCGGGATTTTTGAAAAGTCCAAGCAACATAGACTTTAGGTGTACACTTGCTATCACATTGTTAAAATTCACAATTAAAATATCCTTATATTGTCAGTGTATATAACGTAATGTAAATTGTTTTGTAACAGATTGGCAGGAGCAGCACTTCTAACACCTGTGGTTAACTATTGGTGGCCTGGATTCCCATCAAATTTGTCAACAAAATCATATTATGATCAACTTTTACCAGATCAATGGGCACTTAGAGTTTTTCACTATCTTCCATGGCTAACTTATTGGTGGAACACTCAAAAGTATTTTCCATCTTCTAGTGTTGCAGCTCATTGCCCTGATATATTTTTAACTCAAGATATGCAATTAGCACCAATATTTGGAGCCTCACAAGAACAATATCGGGTAATTATAACTTTATGATTAGTACTTGCTTGTTATTATGGCGTAGTCTGCGTAGACGCGGATTCAAGATTTTAATTTAATGAGTTCAATCTTTATGTTCTTACCACTGAACTCATTATGTTTTTGAAATTATGAGTATAGATATTTATGCTCCCTAGTCCTTTCATTTTGTTTTAGGTGAACCTATTTGACTAGCTATATGTGAATTCCCTTCTGCCTAAGTTTTGGTAGGTAGAGTTATTCAATACCTTTGCTGATAGGAGGTAACATGTACCTAGTAAACTTAGATGAGGTGCACATCAGCTGACCTAGATACGACCGCAAAAAAAAAAAAAAAAAAGAGAGAGAGAAAGAAAAAACACCATATCAAAATACTAAGTACAGTTGAACCTGTAGATCCATATTATCCGCTTCTTAACCTATATTCCTCATGATGTGACAGTTTCTATTTTATTCTGTTTCAAAAAGAATGTATAGATCCATATGTCTACATCAATTTTTGTGAGTGCCATTGTCATACAAATTTATGACTTTACATTATAATACTAGTTACTAATTATCACTTATTTGTTAATTAATCCATGTGACCTCAGGCACAAATTAGACAACAAGGAGAATTTGAATCACTTCATAGAGATGGAATGGTTGGATTTGGCACATGGGAATTTGATCCAATGGATTTAAAAAATCCATTTGATAAAAATGAAGGATTTGTTCATTTATGGCAAGGTGATGAAGATGGACTTGTACCTGTTATTTTACAAAGATATATTGCACAAAAATTACCATGGATTAAATATCACGAAATTAAAGGTGGTGGACATTTATTTCCTTATGCTGATGGAATGGGAGATAAAATTATCAAGACACTTTTACTTGGTGAAAAATTTGAAGTATAAGAATATACGGGGAAATACAGGCGTTCGGATATGATTTGGTTGAATATCGAAGAAAATAGAGTGATTGAAGTCGAAGTTGAAAAAGAGTAATTGAAAGTTGATCTGAATTGATATATTACATGTATTTGTGTGATTTGTATAATGGTACTAGTTGGGGCCTTTTCCTACCTGAAATTAATACAAAATCATCAGTAATGTGGTCTTGTTATTGTAGTTTCTTATTTATATTGATGAATTCAGAAATTTCGGTAAGAAAATTTAAATATGTAGATATATATCAAAGTTATTGAATAGCATCATCAAAATAGAAAATAGAAAAATCAAATCGTATTAAATTTAATTCAGTATAATATTAGAATCATGACACTTTTTTAAAAAAAAAAAAAATTTGACCGAACCGATCCATGAACGCCCATTAAGTACCAACATTAATGGTATGGTACTTACTTTTTTCTTTTTGATACAAACTTTAATGCATGATGTAGCTAGTTGACTTTTTGAATCATACATAACCATTTTTTTTTTTTAATCAACAAAAATTGGGGTGAGATTAATAGAATCTTTTCACGTTTTTTCAGAGATTTTAGATCCGAGTCTTGTATATAAAAAAAAATGGACAAATATCAAAAATATAGGAGGTTTGACCTCTAATTATAAAATAAACCTAAGTAATTATCCAGATACACAATTCAAATTTCGCGTGTAATTGAGATATACAGGATAAATCGCGCGTATCCACCGGTCATCAACCCTGTTTTTCCCATTTTTCTGGTGAATCCAAACCACTGCTCCACCACCCTCCACCTCCTTCTCTACCTCTCTGTCATCCAAGCACCACAGTAGAGAAGTGTACAGATCGGAGATGAAAGAGGTTTTCGGCGAAGTGAGGGATCTGAATCTGGATTTTTGAGGAGTGGAACAACGACGACTTTGTTGTCAACGTCGGAGATGGCAGAGGTTGGTTCACCGGTGGTAAGGAGGAGATAAAGAAGAAGAAGAGAGATTGGAAACTCCGGTCACCGAATCTAGAAACTTCGGTCACCGGATCGATCTAGAAATGAATCCGACGGTGATGATCGTGTATCTCTATGATTCCGTGTATCTTTGTGATTTTTTTGATATTTTAAGTCCTAGATGCACAGTCCTAGTTGCCCAATAATCCTAGATACACAATCTCAGCTACACAGTTCCAGATACACGTGAGCATGTGTATCTGAGATACACAAGCCTAAGATACACGCGACCCGATATGTTTTGTAATTTAATTTAAAGTTAAGGGAGCTTTTGTAAATAGCCCCTTTATGTTTGGCAATTTCGTTAATTATCCCAAAAAAAATCCTATTTATAAGAAATGCATCACCCTTAAAAAGGTCTTATACAGCACGAATTCGAATTAATCAAACCTGAATAAAACCTGAATATTGAACACCAAGTGAAAAAAAATAATTGTTTTTTCCTCTCACTTGATAGACTCATCTATTAGATTAAAACATGACATAAAACAAGAAGACTTCATTAAATTAAAATAACTTAAAACTTCTAAATGAAACATTAATGACGTTCTGATCCATGCTTTGGGTTAGATAAACACTCAATTAAAGAATTTTTCTAGAATCTCAAGATGACAGTACTCTTAGAGAAGCACTAAAGTATTTCAACGTCAAAAGTTATCATAGGATGAATACGATCCTTCTATTCTTTATCAAATATTTATATTACGTCTTTGAAAATGGATAATCTTAATATAGAATGTTTCACCCACTTCTTCTTTCTATTAGCTTGCTCGATACGAATTTGGATATACCAATTTTATTTAGCTATACGTTTCTAACATATAAAAAGGTTGAGTGCAACTGAAGAAAACCTTTTGAATATGAATGAAGTTATGTCAAATTGTTTGTTTACTATTTTGTGTCAGCATTGTGATTAGTGTCATGAAAATGACAAGTGAGAGATTAGACTTGATTTTGGTTTAGCTTTTTTGGAATTGGTCTTTTCAGGGGAGATCGGAGCAATAGAGAACGCCTAGACGACATTTTTCTTCCTGAACTTCAGTAAGTAGATCGTGTGGTTGGGTAGAGAATAGGGGGTGGGGGTTTGAAAATATTAAAAACAAAAGAGATACCACAAAACGTTGTGGTGGGTGATACCAATCCTTTATCAGAGTCTCGAGTTAGAGTTTTGAGGATCAAGTCATCTTTAATAGGAGGCGTCTTATCCCAGATGATCTGAATTACTCCAAAAATAAATATTAGATACTGGAGTAGGAAAGGTCTCACACATGTTCAGGCTCTGGAATAGAGCCATCTTTGCTACGGAGTGTTTTATTCCTCAAAATAGGACTTTTCAGCTCGAATCCAAAGTAGACACATAACACTAGGTAAGAAAGAACCTTTGGGTTTGAGCCAAGAAAAATGAGACTGGAATCACCTTTGATCTGAATATTTTATTCCCCAAAATGGAACTTTTCGATGTGAATTTGAATTTGTTCAACCATCAAATGAATATTAACCCAGGATAGGAATTTTTTTCAAAAAAAAAAAAAAAAAAGATAAGGGAAAAGGCTAAGGAAACCCAATACTCATGGGCCACACTATAATTTCTTCAATCTTTCATTACCTAGGCCCATAGCTAATTCCTAGCCCAGTATAAGAATGGTTTATATTTTTGTAGCCCAAAAAAAAAAACTCTCACGTCTCCTTTAACAAATGATCTTCAAATAATAACACTTTTTTGTGGTTCTCCCCAAGTGTACTATATTCGTATAGGATCCTTGACTAATTTAAATTTGTGTCGTGTTAGGTCCATTTAAGAAGAAACCGTTATCTAACAAGATTTTTTAGATACCAGTACTCGAACTCGAGACCTAGAATCAAGTGTGAAAATATCCTATACATGATACATCTCATTGCAACCCTTGTTGGTAATAACACTTAGTTAAACAATGAATGACATAAAAGAAAGATTGGTATAATAAATTAGTATGGTGTCTGTAAAACATGGGCCGAGTTGACCCATTTCGAGCAAACTCAAGGGAGTGCAGTAGAAGCCCACTAAGGCCCAACTATTGGGCTCAAACATAGTTGGCCCAATGGACCCTCTAACAGTTGGCTGATTTATGCAAATGTCTCTTTTTTAGGCCTTTATTTAGATTTTGTCTCTATTTCTTAAAAGTTCTGCAAATAGACATTATGACTCTTTCTGACAAAGTTAGTCTCGGATCTAATGCGTGTTCATATATATATATATATACTCTCTTCGTTTCAAAAAAAAAAAATGACTACTTTTCTTTTTAGTCCGTTCAAGAGAATGATCCTTTCCTTGTTTTAGACCACGAGATTAAAAGACATTTTGGTACACTTGACATAACTTTAATTTAGGACCATAAGATTCAAAGGTCTTCTTTATTTTCTTAAACTCCGTGTCAAATCAAAACAGATCATTCTTTTTGAAACGGAGGGAGTAATTCTCAACCTTACGGAAGAAACATTAGACTATCATCAACAATAACTTACGAATTTTATACTGTGATCTAGTGTTTCCTCATGTAATTTCAGTTTGCTCAAAATTAATCTTTAGGCTATCATCTAAAAGATAAGGCATTAGTTGTAACTTAAAGAAACACTATCACAAAGTTGCCAATATCCCACAAACATCATGTTTATGACTCGTCGGTAAAGAATTTATGATAATAAGTTTGTTGACGACATTATCAACGAGCCAAATTCCGACGAACTCCATTTTCCTTAATCAAATCTGACTTCGATCATCTCTCCCATCTGCGCAAGATGAATTTGACTTCGGTGATTCACCATTTGAAAGACGAGAGAACACTATCTTTTGCAATACTTAAAAGAGTCTCTCATGGCCCAATTATTATTACAACGTTCTCTACCATAGAATTCGGACTTCCTGGTCCATCAAAATTTCTTGTCCATAAAAATTGGACGACTACCCAAAATTTATTGCTTTTTGAGCTTCATAACTGTATTGCCATTTGTACGTGTGGATGTAAAAAAATCATTCACTATTATTATAAAATATCTATGACCAAAGCATGTGATATGGTTCCCCAAACTAGTAAATATCATATCAATGTATATCAATTCAAAGACTACTTTAAAAGAAATTGAGCTATTGAAAAATGGCATTCTAGTTTGTCGATTTTTGAATAAGAAATCGTCTTCGTTAGAAAATATTTTATCCCTAACCCTCAGTATAAAAATTTCCTTGTGCTCATTGATTTTGCACTTTCTAACATTTCGATTTCTTCCAGCCTTGTAGGAAGTACATGTTTTATGTAATAGGGACATAATTATAGTTGTTTGTTGGGTTGATTTTGCCATACTCTCTTTATCTCTTAATTTTTTTTTTTTAGAAAGAACAAATATAATGATAAGAAATGTGTATAATTATAGGTTGTGGTGACTTACATTGATTTGCGCGAGAAAATGGTGTTTAGACGCTTTATAAATTCGTATCGATCTACCACAAATTTATACCGATCTACCACAGGAGCTGCTAAATTAGTAGGCTTTCTTTTTCGATTTACGAAATATGAACCCAAGTAACTTAACAATCGTCATTACTATTCACTACTACACGCCAACAACATAATAACTGATTGGCAAACAAGAAAAAGACCAATTACTGAACGAGCTACTCCATGATTCAATTTGAAAGAAGTAATAAATCCCGATAGTTTGGTGCCTAATTACAGAAAATTTTGATATTTTATATATTTATAGAAAATCCCATTGTTTGGGCTGTCGAGATACATAATTTATTCCCGAGATATTCCGTTGAGATACATAATTACCCACACTGTAATCATTCAAAGATACATAGTGTATGTATCTTTTAAACAAAACTCACACAGATATACACAGAGATACATAATCCGTTCCCGATACATTCCATTGAGATACATAACTGATAGTTGATATTTTTGTAATTACTTTAAAAGAGTGGAGATTTATGTAAATATGATAAGTTAAGGTATATATTTATGTTATTTTTCGTTCTTTTCTAAATTGGTTATACTAAAAAGGATATGAAGTAAACCAAATGATATAATTCCATAATTCTAAAGATTAACATCTTCACCCTCTTCTTAATAATTAAGTTAACTATCCTTCTCAGTTTTACCAAAAAATTGTATAATTACAAAAATTAATTAATAATCTTACAAAGTAAATAATTGTCAATTTTAGTTTTCTCTTTTATTATATTTTAAAGGTATGTTTATCTAATCCAATCACAGTTAGTGACGATTGACATTGACCTTGAACTTGATAAACAACAGAGTTTAACTCAATTATTTAAGAAACTTTCTTCATTAACAACAATATTTTAAAAAAAAAAACATCACAAAACTTCTTTTAAAAAATAATTCTAAAAATCATCCAATCGCCACTCAAGACCATTCTTTCGTCCTAAATCAATGGTTTCAGATGAGTTTTAAAAATGAAATAAGTCCAAGATGTGATGTCAGGGCTTTGTTAACCGTTTTCAAATTGTATATATCAATATGTATATAAAATAATTTATTGACCTATACAATTCATATGAATCTTTTTTATAGTACTAACTTTTTAATGAAAGCTGTTATCAATAGACCATTCTATATGTGACTATGCCACAAATTAAGCATTTTCCCTTAGGAATAATACATAAATGTTTCATTTTACTTGACCTTGGCTGACATCTATGCCTTTCAATTTTGAATGTGCATAACTAGACACTTAAATTTGTACTAAAAATTAAAGTTGAACAAATAAACGCATATGTCCTACATAGTACTATCTACGTCGCGATTCACAGGAGAGTGTCGCATAGGAGGTGTGTGCCGAGTTGTTACTTGCATAAAGGTGAACAAGTAGACGTACACGTCTTACGTGACAATTCGTGTGAGATTGCCAAGTAGAACGTATGCGTCTACTCGTTCAATGTTATACAAGTTTAACTTTTTACTTGTGCACACCCAAAATTAATAAACATAGATGTCAACTGAGGTCAAGTTAAAAGGCATACTTATGTATGATCCTCTTTTCCTTAATTGGATCTACGTAACGTAAATCTAAATTAGCGAGACAATAAGTCTCGAAGATCGAACGGTTAAAAAAGAAGGCTTACGTTAGAAAGGAATATTCATGAGCCTTTCAATTTCAACCCTTTCATTTTCAATGAATTATTTGATTAGATTCCATGAATTATTTTTTGTGTAACAGAAAAAAGATTCCATGAATATCACTTTCTCCAATCAAACAAGTATGGAGTAATTTGTAACACATCATTTCCAATCAAACAAGTAATTTGTAACACATCATTTTCATCTTCATATCAATGGACCCATAAAATCAACTGCGTCACGTTATTGCTAAGCAATTAACTTTGATTGAAATAAATTCGACAAAAAAATATTGCTCAAAAAACTTCCAATGCTTACCTCATGCAAGTCGAACGGGAAGTGATATTTCAGTGGGAAACGGGTACGTAGCGTGTAAGAATCTTTTTTTCGGAGGAAAACAACAACTGAAAACTACTGCTAACACCGAATAAGCCGAGGAGCCAAAGAAAGAATCTATCTAACAAGGGCTTGCATTGAATTAGGGTGAGAAGAGTAGCTTATCAAGACGATGATCAGTAGTTGTTGATTCGATAAAATAATTAATCACATTTTGACTGAAACACAATCCAGACTCTTATGAAAAAGTATAGTATATTTTTTACCATAATTAAGTAATAAACATAAGTATAAAAAATATATGTGATACACTCATTAATTTTATGTGAATAAATATCGAGTGCGTATAAATTTTTGCTCTTAATTCTCGATATACAATTAGTGGACTTCAAGTGGCTCTAATTTGATTCCATATTAAAATATCTCCATGGCTAATCACGTTGAATCAGGTTTGGTTTAGTGTGATGGAGCATCACTATATATGTTCATTGTCAATGAAAATTGAAAATGATAGAATATTGGAGAATGAAATTAGAAATCTAGATGTTCGACACGCAAGTTCTTAATATATATAGTGTGATATAATCGGTTTTAGGTTAATTTATACGAGATTTTTTCAGAAGGTCTTGCACCAGTAAGAGTATCACTGCACCTTAATTATATTAGCTTCTTTCAACTATCAATAGGGATTTCGTCTGCACAATCAACACAATTTCCCCTTCAAACTAAATTCGACATGATTCATCAACCAAGTATTTATAGTCATCAAAGTCCACAAGCTTTTTGCGTGTGTATGTGCGCGCTCGCGTCTCCAAATTAAAGATGTGAAAAACAATAGTAAATCGATTCGTAGACGGACAAAAACATTAAGTTTGAGCCTACGCCATCACTTCATATTTATACCCACCTCTCCAAGCTATCATTGCTGACAGGAGTTGTAAAACAACCTAAATACTCTTAAGATGGAGTGATATTGTTCGTTTTAGTTAAATCGACGCAACTTCTCCTAGAAGGCTCTATGTAGTCACAAATATATTTTTGACCAAAAAACAAAAAAAATCATTGTACGAGAAATAATTTTATTTAAGCGGGAGAATCTTATTAGCTCAGTTGATTGACTATCTGAATTCTCACCTTATTGGTGAGGGTTCGATTCCCCATATTATAATCCCCTCGCCATTTCCCCTTCCCCTGCCCCCAATTTTTTTTTTAAAATAAAGTTATTTAAGCGGTACCAACTACTATTACAAGTTTGAATTAAATCCTTTTACTTTCTCTTAAATTATGTACGGCTTATTAAAAAAGGTCAAAAATACACATCACAAATAATTCAAGATGTTTTTTTTTTTTTGTCTTCATGCGAGCAGATATTATTGACTAATACTCCCTCCGTTTCAAAAAGAATGACCTAATTTAACTTGACACGGAGTTTAAGAAAATAAAGAAGACTTTTGAATCATGTGGTCATAAATTAAAGTTGTGTCAAATGTACCAAAATGTCCTTTAATTTTGTGGTCTTAAATATGCCACGTGAAAAGTTGGAATCAAAGTATTGCCAAAAAATAAAAGAGTCATTCTTTTTTAAATTGACTAAAAAGAAAAGTAGGTCATTCTTTTTGAAACGGAGAAAGTATACAATTTTATATTGACAAAAAGTCATAAAAGATAGAAAACATGACAATGAAAAGATATAACGAATCGATTTGATTAATAATAAAGTGTATATAAAAATTGTGCATGTTTGATAGAGTATAACGTAAAGATTAAGGCTAACCCACAAAGTAAAGCATGTTTATCATGAATATTACTTGGAAGTTGGAATTGATCACAACTACTTTTTTTCCCTTTTTAATATTATAAATTTTTAATGGTCTGCTATAAATATTTGGTACAACAAACAACTGAATAATGTTTTGAAGCTAGGGTTTCTTTAATGAGTTTATGTTATTTATTTCTTAAAATTTAATAATAATTTAAATTTTATGTTTTTTTAGTAATAATTTAAGTTTTTATTTAGTAATTTTAACTTTAATTAAAAAAAGATTTTCTGCGCTTACGCTTCAAAATAAAATTTGTCCGATGTCTAAGGATCCGCTCAGACCGGTAAGTTTACGCCTCACAATATTCACTACTAGAAAATAAGAAATTAGCGACCGAAAAAATTTCATAGCTAAACAACAAAAACTCCATGCTAATCAGTTTAGCTACGGATTAGCAAAGATTATAAGAACATTCAATTAGCTAGGAGCATTTTAACGACAGATTAGCTGAAAATCACCGACAAAGTTCATAGCTAATTTCATGTTCTTTTATAGTGATTTTTGTCCCACAAATTATCCTGATATGTTCTTACTATGCCTTGTTCTGAAACTCGCTCGGAACTCTATCCAAAAACGCCTTTTAAAACACTAATAATAAAGTCATGAAAGTCCTTAGCTTTCTAGAAATTTAATTATTCATCTACACCGAAAGCTCTAAATGTGTCGATAACTTTAATTTTAGCTTTCTGCTGGCTATATTTTTTGGAATTCTTTTTTTTTTATCTATTTCAATTCTAATTCAAAAGCAATAATAAAGTTATATTAGACCTGTAATAAGTTATTTTATTTGTCTTAATTTATGCAAAGGGTGTGAGAGCTAAAATACTTAATTTTGACTATGAACTGGCTGATAGATTAATTTTAAAATATTTTGAAATAATATTTATATATTTAAAAATTATGTAAAAACTATTATTGGTCACGTAGCTAATGATTCAAAATATTTTACATAAAATACATGTCTTGTATTTTAATATACCTCTCATTATCCTAGCTTATCCTTTGCAATTGCCTTCATTATTTTATGCTTGGAACTTTGCTAGAAATACTTTTCTTCCTATACTAATTCAACGTATTTGAGAATCAAAATTTGGTAAGTTTTGGATCCTATTTATTAATTATATAACACAATTTTTTTTTTAAATAGCAAACTGTCTCCTACTGAAAAAAAAAAAGGAGAAGAAAGAATGACAGTAACCAACTTTTTGAAACATAAATTTCCATACTTTACTTTAAAATTTTGTCGAATCAAAATAAAAAAATTACACGACGTGACAAAATATTTAGATTGTATTTGTGATATATAGCGCTACAATTTTCAAAGAATTATGAAACGTAGCTACATTTTGCGTTTTGTAGCAAATACACAATGCACACACATGTTGTTATAGCTCTTTCGTGTGTTTTTAGCTGATACACCATGCATCGATATAACTAATATTTATCTGATACAACTGACACACCATCACTTGATGAATTCAACTCTTTCACCAATACAACTATTATCTATCTGATATAACTTGTTCACTTGATGCAACAATAATTATAGTTACATTTTATAATTACGCTTTAAAATATAGCTATTTATGAAATTTTAGATTCTTTCTAAGTTAGGTACAAGTGGTTATGATTAGGACTTTAGAATGAAATAATGTGCATTTCCTTTTATCACCAGACCAAATTAGTTTGTCATTCTTATTGGAAATTTCCTCAAAGCAAAAAAGCAAGAATATTTTAGTGACCTCACAAACCACTTTCTTAAATTGTACTATATACATTTTTATGGTTGGTGTGTCACCATCTTCCTCTTTTATGGATGGTCTTTTTTTCTTTTATAATTTTATATTCAAAATTTATTAATATTTAATTAATTCAGATTCATATGACATAAAGTCAAGAATTTTGCTGTCTTCGAAGTTTAATTTGAAGATTTCTAATTAAGAATAGATAGATTTCGTTCATCCGCCACATTCTTTGATAGATGAATGTCTTCTATATAGTAGTAAAACACTTTTTTCATATTGTATATTTACTCCAATTCAATACTAATATTGTATAGGTATGTATATATACATATATTTGAACAATTGAATACAGTATTATCGTGCTTTTATTTTATTTTATTTTATTACTGTGTGAAATAACAAAAAGAAAATTGTGAAACACACATCTCAATCATCCTGTTTATATGAATTGAACAAACTTAGAAGTAGAATAGTTTAAACTGATTTTCACTTACTTTTTAGTACCTGACGTAAATATCTGATGCAAATAAAATTTAACGACACATAATATCGAATGCAGATAAGTTTTTATCGTCATATAAGATTTCCATAGTGACCTCCTTATTTCTTGTGTGGTCCATCTACAGGTAAGTGGTAAGTACCTAACTCAACTACTGAAGTTTAATAATAATAGGACTTTTTATCTTTTACTTGTTGATAGTTACAAAGTACATCACCTATAGTATATTAGTTGTCATATTCCTTTTTTACACGTTTTTTTTTAAAAATTACAAATAAAAAATGATGTTACTAATTTATGTTTAACTTTTTCCAATGTAGTTAACATTATTTATTTTCAAAAACAATTAATCTAAGGATATAATGAAAAAAATTAATTAGTTCTATCTTAATTTTGTAAATTAACAAATATGACATTTTTAGTAGACATAATACATAAACAGACACTCAAATTTAGTCTTAGTCGGCAAATAAACACTCCAGCTTTAAGAGTGTACATATAGATATCTCAACATGCAACTAAACACTCCAATTCATCTTCACTTTGTCTCATCGAAACCCGACACTGACGTGACATATAAATTTTGGAGATGTCTATCATTTGTAAGTCGGATAAGTTCAACTATACAGTGAAACAAGCTAAGATATCTAAACGTGTATACTTAAAGTTGGAGTGTTTACTTATCGGATGATATCAAATTTGAGCGTACATTTATGTATTATATCTTTTTGATAAAGTTTACAACTAATATGAAACTGAAGGAATATATATTTTTGTTTTTCTTTTTAAAATTTTGAATGAGGTAGGCCTATATATATCATTGAAACAGAAGATGGTAGTAGAATTACACTAGACACAAAGTACTCCTACACTTTGTATAACACCAAAAGATTGTGGCCATTCCCTTCATATCCTTATAATTTTTTTTATAGTATATATTTAGTCTATGTTCTTGGAATTGTCCAACCACTTTCTTGAATAGTTCGCTAGGTGGAACCTTTTTCTCCAACTCAAAATATCTCAACATTTTTATAAGGTAATTTTGGTCTAAAACTCCTCATATATCTCATTTTCAGATTGTTTGGCCAGTATCAGCTAAGTCGAGGGTGTAGATTGTTTGGCAGGTATTATCTAAGCCGAGGGTCTATCGAAAACAGCCCATCTACCTTTACGAGGTAGAGGTGAGGTCTGTGTATATTCTACTCTCCCCAGACGTCCCAGACGTCACTTGTGGGATTACACTGGATGTTGTTGTAATTTTGGTCTAAAACTCATCATAAAGATTTTCTTGAATTTTTTTTTTTTTTTTGCAGGAATGCTCAGAAAGATGATAGCATTATTTGGAATTGTGATATTGGCATTGATTTATAAGGCAATTATGCCACCAAAACCAAAGATATGTGGTTCACATAATGGACCTCCAATTACAGCACCAAGAGTGAAGCTTAGTGATGGGAGATATTTGGCTTATAAAGAAAATGGTGTTCCTAGAGATCAAGCAAAACACAAATTTGTTTTCATTCATGGATTTGATTGTGTTAGACATGATGTGGCTTTGCTCACCACTATTTCTCCTGTATGTATCATCTTACTTGTTCTTTTTTAAAGGTTGTTTTTAGTTTCTTTTTTGTGTTCGTTATCTGTTTTGGGTCCGACTAATCTGAATTTGTGTCGGAAAATTTTCACTTTTAAGGCTTCTAACTAAAGATGACTGTATTTTCAGAGCTCCAATCCCAAGATTGTTTTTAGTTTCTTTTGTTTTTGTGTCCGGTATCTGTTTTGGGGGTCGGACTAATGTGGATTTGTGTTGGGAAGTTTACTTTTAAGGCTTCTGACCAAATTTATACTTTATTTTCAGTGCTTGAACCCCAAGATTGTTTATAGTTTTTTTTTTTTTTTTTTTATATCTATTTTGGGGTCGGATTAATCTGAATTTGCATAGGAAGTTTCACTTTTAGCTTCATTTTCAGAGCTCGAACACCAAGATTTTAGTTTAGGATGGAGGGGTACTTTTAAAGGTTGTTTTAAGTACGCCTTTTGGTTTACCGTTTGTTGGAGCCCGACTAATTCAAATTTGTGTCAGGAAGCCTCACTTCTAAGGCTCCCCACCAAATGCAACTCTATTTTTAGAGCTCGAACCTTAGGTCTCTGGTTAATGATGGAGGGATGCTTTTAAACGTTGTTTTAGCATTCTTTTTGGTTTCCACCTAGTGTCCGGCACCTACTTTGGAGCCCGACTAATCCGAATTTGCTTCAGAAAGTCTCTTTGAGGGTAAAGGCTCTTGACAAAAGCGATTTTATTTCCATAACTCGAATCCAAGATTTCTGATTAAGGATAGCGGGACACTTTCTGCACGCCAGGATCTGTGACATGAATATATTTGTGGCTGCAATGAATGAAATTTTGTTTCTGGTTGCAGGAAGTTATTCAGAGTTTGGGCATATATATTGTGTCAATTGATAGACCTGGTTATGGTGACAGTGATCCTCATCCAAAAAGAACACCAAAGACCTTAGCTCTTGATATTGAGGAATTAGCTGATCAATTGGAATTGGGATCTAAATTTTATGTTATTGGATTTTCCATGGGTGGACAAGCTGTTTGGGGCCTTCTCAAGTATATTCCTCACAGGTACTGTTAGTTAGTTTGCTCGCACCTAGACTATTTGATAGTGTGTACCTGTTAACTCCTACCAGCACATATACGAGTAACTTTGTCTACCAATGCTTAAGCAAATAAGAAGAAATCATCTTACGAATTGGCTTGATTTTTCGTGAGAGGAAGTAGTTTAGTTCGTTGGATTTAACTTATAGACACTAACGGTGCAACTGATTTTCACAGTATTAGTATACGTTAATCTGTTGTAGTTATCTTTTAGATGACCTTCTCGGTGTTTGGATTAGTTTGCTCAGATTAGTTGTACCACATAGGACTGAACTTCCCACTCTAAGTTAAATTGATGGTGTCTGGATTTGTATGCTCGCACATCGACTATTTAATAACATGGTACCTGTTAGCTCCTACCAACACATATACGAGTAACTTTGTCTACCAATGCTTAAGCAAATAAGAAGAAATCATCTTACGAATTGGCTTGATTTTTCGTGAGAGGAAGTAGTTTAGTTCGTTGGATTTAACTTATAGACACTGACGGTGCAACTGACTTTCACAGTATTAGTGTACGTTGATCTGTTTAGTTATCTTTTAGATGACCTTCTCGGTGTCTGGATTAGTTTGGTCGGATTAGTTGTACCACATAGTACTGAACTTCCCAATCTAAGTTAAATTTATGGTGTCTGGATTTGTATGCTCGTACATCGACTATTTAATAACATGGTACCTGTTAGCTCCTACCAACACATATACGAGTAACTTTGTCTACCAATGCTTAAGCAGATAAGAAGAAATCATCTTACGAATTGGCTTGATTTTTCATGAGAGGAAGTAGTTTAGTTCGTTGGATTTAACTTATAGACACTGACGGTGCAACTGACTTTCATAGTATTAGTGTACGTTGATCTGTTGTAGTTATCTTTTAGATGACCTTCTCGGTGTCTGGATTAGTTTGCTCGGATTAGTTGTACCACATAGTACTGAACTTCCCAATCTAAGTTAAATTTATGGTGTCTGGATTAGTATGCTCGCACATAGCCTATCTAACTGGTTACCTGCTAGCTCCCACCAGCACATATGCGGATAACTTTATCTACAATCATCTTACGTATTGGCTTGATTTTTCAGAAGTAGTGGTTCAGTTCTTTGGATTTAACTTATAGACACTGACAGTGCGACTATAGGTTAATCTGTTGTAGTTTTCCATCTCAACTTGTGACATTTGAAATGTGTAACAGATTGGCTGGAGCAATTCTTCTAACACCCGTGACTAACTACTGGTGGGGTAGTTTTCCTGCAAACTTGACTAAACAAGCGTACTACGAACAGCTCGTGCAGGATCAATGGACGCTTCGGATTTCACACTATCTTCCATGGCTGACTTACTGGTGGAACACTCAAAAATGGTTTCCAGCTTCCAGTGTTGCGACGTTCAGCGAGGATATTCTCTTCGAGCAAGATAGAGTACTAATGCCTATCTTTGATGAATATCAGAGTAAATATCGGGTGAGCACTTATTTAGCTTCTTAGCATTTCTACATTTCATTTTCACACGACTTTTATCATTGGCGGATCTAACAATGGATTCGCGAATATGGTAGAACTCAGTGTGTGTGTGTGTGTGAAATAAGAATAGATAGAGTTAGATATACATTTTTTGCATCATTGGCGATAGTAGGTGTCGCTTTATATCAAGTTTGATATAGTAACGTTAAGAGAGTCATAACTTGCTATAACTAGTTAAATTGCACTGATAGTGTAAATTTTTCTTTACATTATCATTGAGTGTCAATTCCTCAATTATACGTCCCGATCTTGATTAGCAACTTGTTCAAGTTATTTCTTCTTTACTCTGAGTTCTGTTCTGTTCCTGATTGAGGTTAGGACCTGGTAAGACAGCAAGGGGATTACGAGTCAATCCACCGTGACCTAATGATAGGTTTCGGGACATGGGAATTCGATCCAATGGAACTAGAAAACCCTTTCCCTAACGGTGAAGGCTCCGTACACATTTGGCAAGGCGATGAAGACGGTCATGTACCTGTCCTTCTACAGCGATACATCGCGAAGAAACTACCATGGATCCATTATCATGAAATGAAAGGTGGAGGTCATATGTTTCCATGGGCTGAAGGAATGGGAGATAAAGTCATGAAGACTTTCTTACTTGGAGAGCCCTTTGTTCTATAAGAAAATTATGCTATATGGCTGGTTAAGTATAATATTATTGGATCCAATTACCCTTGTCATTGAACAAATTGGAATATTTTAAGAAGTATTAGATGAAGTTATGAAGAAATTCTTAATTGTATAGCCCTTTGTTCTATTAAAAACTATATTATGGGGCTTGTTTAGTATTGTATTCAATGACTCTTTGTCATTGTATAAATATAAATGTTTGTTAATAATTAAGTAGTATTCCTTCCTCTTGAATTTGTTTGTTTGGTATTGACTTGACACGAAGTTTAAGAAAAATACAGAAGACTTGTGAATCTTGTAGTCTAAAACATGTCATATGGAAAATTGAAACTAAAGAGTTGCCAAAAAGGAAAGACGCATTCTATTTGAATGGACTAAAAAGGAAAGTAAAACGAACAGATTGAAATGGAGGAAGTAGTAGATAAGTTGTTTATCTAAAACTGCTGTTATCCTTTCTGGTGCAGTAATGGTACTATATGTTAATTTTGATATGAAATTGACTCATTTGCTATAAATTTCATCAGAATGTCTACTTATGCAATCGCCTCGCAGCTTTTCTTGTTTTCGATGTAAATAGTGAAGAACAGAACGCGTTTTTTACCTTACAGATTTTGATATGGAATGTTACGGAAACAACCTCTCTATCTCACTTCTGAGATAGTGGTATGGACTGCGTACACTAACCCTCCCCAGACCCCACTTTATGGGAATATACCGGGTTTGTTGTTGTATTGTTGGATTGAATGGAACAGTTACATTTATGTTCAGGCAGGAAGTTTCATCATAGTATGTGTAATATCAATTTCATTACTAGCTCTTCTTCACTCTACATGTAGATTTATTGTATTGTTTTTGCCTAAATAATAGTGCATTACTATATGTACTAACTTGATGAGTTGATTCATGTGTCCTGAAGTTCGGTTTTTCAGTTCAAGATTTCAAGATACTATATTCTGAAGTTCGTTTTTTCAGTTCATAACTTCAGGACACTATATTCTGAAGTTCGGTTTTTCAGTTCAAAACTTCAGGACACTGTATCCTAAAGGACTAAGCCTTTGTATCTTTTACATTTCTCTATTAACCTTGTTGTTTTCTTGATGATGTTAGGATCTAGTAAGACAACAAGGCGAGTACGAGTCCATCCATCGTGACATAATGATAGGGTTCGGGACATGGGAATTTGATCCGATGGAGTTGGAGAACCCTTTCCCTAACGGAGAAGGCTCTGTTCACATTTGGCAAGGCGATGAAGACGGTCATGTACCTGTTCTTCTACAACGATACATCGCGAAGAAACTACCATGGATCCATTATCATGAGATGAAAGGAGGAGGACATATGTTCCCATGGGCTGAAGGAATGGGAGATAAAGTCATGAAAACATTCTTACTTGGAGAGCCTTTTGTTATGTAAACTTATGTTATGTGGCTTGTTTAGTATTGGATTCAATGACTCTTTTTGTCATTGAACAAATTTGAATATTTTGTTGATAATTAAATTCTACTTAAGTCGTTTTCAGCTACGTCATTAGGACTCTTCAGAAATATGTCGCATGTGTGTCAGATCCTCCAAATGTTGTGCATTTCTGAAGGGTCCGAGCAACACAGTTTTTCAGTCAAGTAGTAGATAAAGTCAAGAACACATTCAAAGATCACTATTTGTCGTACTTTCAAATAATGACACTTATAGTCTTAAAATTTGACGTCATTTGTTTGAAACTGAGTCGTTGTTGATGTGTACGTACAGTGTGAAGATCACATTTTTGGCGTACTTTTGTATTATGTCACTTAAAGACTTAATTTATTATTAATATTTGATAAACCTAGAAATCTTTGAGGACCAACAGGCGCACCATTCAAATCTCAATAAATAACGACCCCCTCCCCTAATTATTCAACACTTAATTTTCATTTTTTTTTGGATTGAGACGTGATTTGCACTCGTGGCCTACGCCATATTGCGCTCTTACCATTAAACCAAAGCCTCGGAAATATTTAATGAGCTTTGCGTCATTGTTGAGATCAACTAACAACAACTATGGATAAAGTTTCTTCATAGAAATAATGGCCAAATGACCTGATTTTTTATATCAAAATAAAAATTGAGCTCACCTCATCACTTTGACGTAAAAGGACATTTATTTACTACTATTATTTCTTTATGTGTATTGTGTAGGGAATAGGGAGTAATTGGAATTAGGTGATGTAGGGCCAATGAAAAGATCCAATTTATTGGACTACCTAATGCACCAATAATGTGAGTGGCTATAATTCACCTTTTATAATTTTTTATTTTCACCGATGTCTGATATCATTATTGAAATTATTTGACTATTCGAATTCGAGATCCATTAGATAATGAATTATTGATTCTAAGCCATCTCTGACGATTAATCAACAATTCAAAGTGTTTTTCTTGTGTATTCTGGATAAACTACGCCTTAGTCCCATAAGCTTATGCCTATACTTGCTTTCCCTTGAAATATACATAATAAACCACTTTTCCGGCAGCAATAACGAAAGCGACGGAAATCCTTTTTTATTATTGGGAGAACTCAACTACTCTCTTTCAGATTCAGAAAACAACTCTTAGAGATCTTTTTTTTCTTTGGGAAGATACATGAGCACAACAATCAACTTATTGATGTTGGAAGACCCAATGAATTCACTTTGCACGATCTATTTTTGAGAGCAATGCTTCCAAGGGTTTTTTCATTTCAAAACTTGAAATCGAGACCTTTTGTTAAGAATACAGGGACCTCAACCATCCCACTGTAATCTATATTGGTGATCATAATTCACCTTGAATGTGATATGGAGCTGCTCAGAATTAAATAAAATTGAGGGGTGGTCACCGAACTATATAGTATACATATATTATATATATTCAAAGGAATCTTATATGATTTATCTAATCTAATAAATTTTGTCTGACAAAAATGTTGGCTACTTTTTTTATATTATCCTATTGAATTGATATTTATTTACTGGACTAATCTGTATATTTCCAATGCATATGACTCATAAAAGAATAAAGCTCTCGTTACCAAAGATTTCTTCATTTTTAGAACTCGAACCTGAAATTTTAATTAAGAGTGAAAACATCTTATCCATCGTACCATATTCTTTTGTTGTTTTGTATCTACTTTTGCAACAATATGCATTTTCCTATTTGACGCAAGAAAATAACGGTTAGTTTGTTGTTAATACAAGTAAAAATATATTCCAATAAATATAAAAAAAATTGAATTAATTGTGATAGAAGTTTAGGAGTGACAATTAAGTTTTACACTTTTTATAACTGCTCTCAATATTTGTTTACGTTGATTATGGACAGTATCCTGTTACTATATGCTATTTTTTGTACTTTTATTATTATTTTTTTGGATTTTTTTGGACTATTTTTTCTCTCGAGTTGAGGGCCTATCGAAAACAGCTCTACCTCTGCCCTCTGAGGTAGGTATAACGTCTGCGTACACTCTATCCCCCTCCCCCCGACCTCAATTTGTGGGCAATGGCGTTGCCAGGATTTCACTAACAGGGTTCAAAATATGAATATGTAAATATATAAAGAAGCCGAAGTAGGTTCAACATCTACTATGTATACATAAAAAATAATTTTAATCATATATAAACAGTTTGACTGTTGTATCTTGAACCGGAGGTCTTTCGGAAACAGCCTATCTATCTCACATTTGAGGTAGTGGTATGGACTGCGTACACTTACCCTCCTCAGACCCCACGTGGTGGGAATATACTGGGTATGTTGTTGTTGTTGTTGTTGTATATATAAACAGTTTAATTTTCTGCCGAAGAGAGTTCAGATAAATCCCCTCATCCCTATCTAGATCCGCCCCGGTTTGCGGGATTGTACTAGGTATGTCGTTGTTGTTGATTATGGACAGTATCCTAGCAGTTCTTTCGTCAAAATCATTCGATTTGAATTGTTTTGGTGCAATTCTACAACTTCTTGCCCAGCCCAATTATACATGTTCATAAGCCCATTAGATCAATTACCTTAACATAGGCCCAAGTCCAAATGGTTCACATATCTAATTTAGGCCCACTCTATGTTTTTCAACCATACCAAAACAACCTTGTGAAAAGAAATAAAAAAGTTACACGGGGGAGAGAAATGAGACTTTTTCAATTTTTCCCATTTTATCTTCTCAAAACTATTTATTTTTAATTTTTTGATAGGTCAAGGCAAAAGTATATCCAATTAAATCTCTCGATAACGTCGTTTCTTTAGATAGTTTTTGATTGTTATAGAGTACATATAATATTATATAACATGAAAAATCGATTTCAAAATTGACTTGATAGTTATAGTGAAATATTGTTATAGAAGATGATTGTTATAGAGAGATCCGATGTAATATGTAGAGTTCATATTACCATCAAAAACTAAGATTACAGTGGGGTAATAGGTACTCTTTCATACTTAATCAGATGATTCAAATTCAGACATTAGAAATAGAATCCTCTTTGGTAGAAAATATTAGCACTCCTAGTCCTCTTTGTGTTATTTCACGTCTCTTTGTGTACCTATTCAATATTAATGGAATTTTTCAACGTGAATTCATATTAATCGAATTTAAAAATGAATTTTCGAATGGTTTTCCAGTCTATTAAACTAGTGAACAACTAAGGACTATTCGTGGAAGCCCTTTTCAACATTTCATTTTCATATACGTATATTATCTCATGAAATCTTTGAATAAATTATACTACGATATGTATAGTTTATATTTTGTTTAATAATGTACCATCTTATACAATTGAGTTCTTTTTGGTATAGTTTATATTTTGTTTAATAATGTATAGTCCGTACTTATCTTGAGATTACTAATTTTGATTGACGTCCTATAAAGTCCATTAAAAAGAAATCTGTCAGGATTTTTTTTCATACTCAAGGCTTGAATTGTAAATTTTTTGTTAAGAGCAGAAAGAATACTATCAATTCCACCATAATCTTTAGCGATAAATACAAGTTGCGTCTTTTTCTTTTTTGTTTCCGGCTAATTCAAATTCGCATCCCTACTAAAAGGAAAAACACTTCATATCAAGATTTTTATACTCGAACTCGACATTTCGGATTAAAGGTAAGAGCTCCATATCTATATTTTTAATGGAAGTTTCACTGAAAGAGAGCTACCAACTATTGACTGAATCTTTTTGCTGAAAATAAATCAAACAATTGCATTTATAAAATTAGAAAAAAAATTGAATATGTCAAAAACGTGGTGGTGGGCTAGAAAATTTTCTATCTTGAAAATTGTTGTTCAACAACCCCAAGTTGACTAAAATGTGTTTGTCTAAATTCACACTTTTAGAAAGTTAAATTATTGACAAAAGGAGAAAGAAGAAAGAAATTAGAGTTAAATTATTGACAAAATGAGAAAAAAGATTAAAGTTAAATTATTGACAAAATGAGAAAGAATTAAAGAAACTAAAGTCTTACATTTTTTTTTCTCTTTTCTTTTTGAACAACTTTTGATTTTTTTTTTCATGTTGTACTTCCTCTCCTCATGTCTTTGACTTCTTCTTTTTTGTGTGTTTTCCTATTCGGTGTTCGATATATGAATTCGACTTCCCTTCGAAAAGTCTCACATTGGGACAATGAATGCAGACATTTTTTTTACCTTTTTTTTCTGTTTGTTTTCCAAATGGTGTCCGATACCTACATTGACATCCGACTATATTCAGATTCATGTGTAGAAGTCCCACAATGGAGGTAAAACACTTCGTAACAAAAATGACTTTATATCTAGAGCTCACGAAACCTCTCGCTAAGGATAAAGAAATACTTATCACTGTACCGCAATTCTTATTGGTATATATATGTCTTTTACATACACATTTATCATTAAACCGTGATTAGGTTGATTTTACATAAATACCCAATGCGAGTAAGTTTTTAAGAATTAAAAATTGCCTTTGCCAATTCATTTTGACAGGAAAGTACAAGTTGAGAACAAAAACAAATATTACACTTTTTGTTTTGAATATTGACAAACTCTTCAATTCTTTATTAAAATTATGGAACCAAATCAAGAAGATAAATGTCTGATAATGATTGGTTGCTAACCTTACCACATGGACCATTGAAGTTTTCTTGATTTGTGTGCTTTAAATTCTATGTTGAAAGAAGAAAAAGTGACAGGAAAAATGAGCAAAAAAACTTCTGCAGCATCAGCCAGGTCTCATACTAGAAAAACTAATCAGAAGAGTTCCATTCCTCTTCCTTCAGGTGCTCAATCTTTCAACTTTTTTTTTTCTTTTCATAATCAGAGATTTTTCACTTTTATCGGAAACAACCTCTCTACCATAAGGTAGTGAGGGGCGGAGCCACCTTATGACTTCGATGGAAAATTATACTATTTGTACATGGTTAAAATTATTTTTTATGTATATATAGTTGATGTTGAACGCCTTCGGCTAGTTCGTGTGCTTACTTCTTTCGATTTTGAACCCTCTTGGTGAAAATTCTGGCTCCGCCACTGAGGTAGGTAGTGGTACGACCTGCGTACTTTCTACCCTCCCTAGACCCCACTGCGTGCGATTGCACTGGTTATGTTGTTGTTGTAGTATGACCCTGATATGATATGTACTTAGTTGAATTAAGAAATGGAGATTCATATACTCATGCAACGCCAACTTAGTTGGGACTGAGGCGTAGTTGGTGTTATTGTATTGGAGAATTTTTCTTCGTTTACTTAATGATTTTCAGAAAGTTGTGATTTTTATTTGAAATTGATCTTCACATATTGAAGAAATGGATTGATGTGTTAATCTTGCTATGTTTGTATAGTTTGGTGATTAATGCTCTAGATAGAATATGATAATGGGTCATATATATATTGTTTGTTTGAAGTGTGCGACCATTCCATTTAAAAGTTTAAGCGATTAGACACAGACAGAACACACTTTTATTTATTCAATTATGTCTACCTACAACACGTCCCTTCTATGCGGACCTGGTTTTTTTCTCATGGGCTAACGGAGAGACGGAGCCAAAATTTCAACTTTATAGGTTCTTGATTTTAGAACGACCACTTCAAGTGTCAATAATTGGGTTCTAAATTTAATATATTGGAACATGTTTAATAAATTTTTTGACAAAAATACATTGTTTAGGCAAGAGTTAATGGGTTCGACCAAACACATCTGGGCTTCTACCTCCGCCTGTGAGCTCAAGCATGTGAAATTTTTTTTTGATAATGGATGACGGTGAAACTCAATACCAGGACCCTTATCTGCTTTGATGCAATGTGTAGTGTGTGACTATCTCGTCTAAATATTTGATAGACTAAACTTTTGTTTACTTAATTATGTCTCGACAGTTCCGTGTAAGATAAATTCATAAATAATTTCTTGAGACTGTAAGGATTGAGGACACTTCTACATATATAATATGTTCAATAAGATATAATCAAGGTAAGTATCTTTATAGGAACTTGATGTCAATAATTTAGCATAGCTTGTTATCTAGAGTTCACTCTACGCTCCCTACACACCACTTGTGGGATTAACTAGGTATGTCGTTGTTGTTGTAGTAGTAGTAGAGTTCACAAGAATTTTTGTATACAACCTGAAAAATATGGTTGAAATTGTTTGAGTTGTTAATGTGGTAGAAAGTTATGTCGCTCGAGCCCTTCAAAAATGTTGTCGTACCTGTGTCGGATCCTTAAAAATGGTTAGCTTTTGGATGACCGATACGTACCTGCCTGTATTTTTGTAGAGCTCGAGCAACATAGCATAAAAGTCCTTGTGGCAGAGATAGTTAAGATATTATTGTTCAAGTGTGTTCTGTTTTCTTCATGTTTTCTTGATTTTAAGATTTCATTACAAGCTTAAAAAAGGGGAAAATTTCAGGGATGTTTGGGAAAATTCTATCCATCCTCTTCGTGGGGTTTGTGGCGTATGGTTATCACGCAATGCAGCCTCTTACTCCGAAAATTTGTGGCACCCCTGATGGTCCTCCTATCACAGCACCCAGAATTAAACTTAGCGATGGACGATACTTAGCTTACAAAGAGCATGGTGTACCAAAAGATCAAGCAAAACATAAGATTGTGTTCATCCATGGGTATGATTCTAACAGACACGACGCTGTTGTTGCAACTGGCCTCTCTTCGGTAACTCTCATCCATTCACCTGCAGTACGTATTCATTTGTTTTGCTTAAACGCCATTTTTAACGTTTTATAACTATTTTCCAGGAGGTTATTAAAAGCTTGGGAGTATACATTGTTTCAATTGATAGACCTGGTTATGGAGAAAGTGATCCTAATCCGAAACGAACAGTAAAGAGCTTGGCGTTTGACGTACAAGAACTTGCTGATCGATTAGGACTAGGGTCCAAATTCTATGTTATTGGATTTTCGATGGGGGGACAAGTTGTTTGGACCTTGCTCAAATATATTCCTCACAGGTACTCATATTATATGAAACTTTATGTAGACTTGTATACGTTAGGAGGACATTAAAACACGTCGATTTTTTAGGTAGTTGCTGTAAGAATTTTTTCTTGTTCTTTCTCTGCTAGTTATCAGTTTCGTCTATCTTATAAGCTTAGAGGCGGATCCAGAATTTAGACTGTATGACTTCATTTCAAGGTTCTTAGTATCGATATGCTATTTATTTTTATTTTTTAGAGTATGGGTTCAAATATACTATTCGTTGCAGTTTTAGTGAATTTTTACCCAAATTTATGCTTCACATTGAAGAAGATCAAGGTGAGAACGAGGTAAGATGGCATTAGGGTTTGAGTGGTGTTCTAGTGGGTACGGTGGCGCAATGGCTGGTCCATCGTGGTTGTCAAAAAATACAAATCTGGTCTCGCCGAAAAAGGGGAAGAGGGATGGTGGTTGTTGTTGGTTGGGTGGTGTTCCGGTGGGTTTCTATCGGAACAGTAAGAGTGGAGGAGGTGTATCTATCTCAGATACATGTACCCCATGTATCTGTACGTGTATCCTAGATACATGCAAATCACGTCTATCGGAAACAACCTCTTTACCTCATCTGAGGTAGTGGTATAGACTGCATACACTCACTCTCCCCCAGACCTTACTTTGTGGGAGTACCCTGGGTATATTGTTGATGTTGTTGTTGTTGTAGACGCGCATGTACCTCAGATACATGTATTCATCACCATAGAATATTTAAGATACATAAACCATAAAATATTTATAGCGAAAGTTATTTTATATTTGAGATACAAATGCATTAAAATTATTTCAGATACACAAAGCTCAAAATTATCTCAGAGACATAACCTTAGATACACAGTCCCAAATACACAATTCTAGATAAACAATCTCAGATACACAGTCCCAGATATACGCGACTTGCTTGTGTATCTGAGATACACATGCTAAGATACACAAGACCCTGAGATAAGCCCCCTTATGTTTGACTATTTCTGTTATTTGTGCATTCCTATGCTATTAAAATTTTAAGGCCAAAGGGCTTGTTTTATTAAAGGACAAATAACAAAAATAGTCAAATATAAGGGGACTATCTACAGAAGCCCCCGTAACTTTAAAATAATTACAAAACATCTCAGGGTTTTGTTAAACTCGCGTATATTTGAAGGTGTATCTTAATCTTAGGTAAAGATACGCCTTCCTTTTTTTTGTTAAACTTGCCTGTATCTGAAGGTGTTTCTTAGCCCTATTCTTGTTAAACTCGCATGCCCTGTGTATCTAGGCTTTTTTTAAGTTGTATATCTGAGCAATTGCTATTATGTAATAGTTGTGTATCTCAGATACACCCAACATTTGAAATGTGCATCTGATCAATTACTTTGATATGTAATAGCTGTGTATCTCAGATATACCCGATATTTAGATTGTGTATCCGGACAATTACTTTGGTATATCTTGTAATTATTTCAGAAATTTAGGAGGTGCCTTATAATTAGGGGTCAAACCTCCTATATTTGTGTCGGTTGCCCTTTATTAAATCAACAACAATATGTACAGAAAAATAATCAGGCCCAAGTCTGAGTGACCCGACCCAATCAGAAAAGGAAACAAGATACAAAATTAAGGATTTTAGCACACTCACTACAGTCCTCCGCTCTACCAATTGAATTTTTCTACTCATCATAAATAAATGTTTCATTTTCCTTAGATTTTAGCTTTGATTGTTCAGATGAGAGAGAGGATTAGGTTGAGTTTTCTTTCATGAATTAGTGCATGTACTACCCCGTTGGTTTTATATACTATTTTTAACTTGATTTTTCTAAATTAGTTATTTTTTATTTGTGTATGAAAAGAAATATGTATGAATTAATCCTTAATAGGGTAACTTTATAATTTTGCATATAAAAAAGTTAAACTAGTAAAGTTCAAGAAAAATACATGAATTTTATTAAGTTTTAGCTTTAGATCATCACTAAGGGGTCGTTTGGTAGAATGTATAAGAATAATGCAAAATATAGTGTATTAATAATGCTTGCATTAGTAATATTTGCGTTTGTTATACTTGCGTTAGTCTTATGCAGTATTTTGTTTGATGTATTAAAAATAAAATTAATTACATAATTTCTAAAAAAAAATAAAATTACAAAAATACCCTCCATAAATATGGTGGAAAGGGTGTGGAAAAGATTTTGAAAGACAATTGTGACTTTAACCATACTAATGCATGCATTAGATCCATTGCATTACTAATACCATGGATTTCCATGAATTAGTAATACACTCCTTAATACCAAATAGAGTGTATAAATAATGCAAGTATTAGTAATACATAGGATGAAAAAGTTAACCAAACAAGGTATTAGTCTAGAACAGAATCCAGAGGGCATGGTTTGCTAAATTTAGTCAAGTTCTTTCTGCATATGGGCTGAAGCAAACTGAGGTTGAGAAACCAGTACGAATATAACCTACATGTCCAATTGAACTATGAGCTAGAAGTAATGCACAAAGCTAATGCATGCATTATTTTTTTTTAATACACTCTACCAAACGACCCCTAATTGTATTGAGCCGCCCTTGTGTGTGATACTGTGGCAGATTGGCTGGAGCAGCTCTTCTAGCGCCAGTTACCAACTACTGGTGGCCTAACTTCCCTGGGAACTTGTCCAGTGAAGCATTCAGCCATCAGCTTCCTCAGGATCGATGGAATCTTCGCGTTGCTCACTATCTTCCCTGGCTTACATACTGGTGGAACACTCAGAAGTTTTTCCCTGCTTGTAGTGCTGCTTCTTACAACCCTGGTGTTCTTTCTCCCCAGGACTTAGCAATAATGCCAAAGTATCGTGCCAGAAGAGATCTTTATGTAAGTGCTCTTCTATTGAGATCATACCGCTTGTTACATTTAGCTGTTGCTTGTTCCTCTCGTTATGTTATGACCTTCCTAGCTGTAAAATATCAGTGTCATTAGTTATACCTGTTTGGAAGGAGACCCTTGGAGGAACTGTAAAGTAATCACGAGTTCAATCTATGTAATGCTTGCATCAAGTTAGACTGTTTGGATCACACCCCTTGGGGTGCGGCCCTTCCCAGACACTGCGTGAACACTGGTGCATTATGCACCAGTGCATCTATCTTAGTCTAAACAATGCACCTTGTATAAATAGATGTTTATAATGTTCTACCACTTGGACCAACCTTAGATAGGTGCCTCCTCAAAGTGCAACGAAGGTCACCAACCTAGGCCACACGCCTCCCTGATCACCATTCACCCCGTCCAACTAAATTCGTGATACTTTACAATGTTTCTTGTGGCCTATTAGAAATTGCCCCTTTTTTACATCCAGTTCGAGTCCATATCAGTTTAAAATCTCGCTTGTTTCCTGCATATCAAATTGTCGGGCATTTTCACTTTTGATATCATATATAGTGTCAAACAAGCTTAAAAATAAAGTACTAATGCATCGCGCCATCTTTGGGCTTCTCATAATTAATCTGTTGGAAGTGCACAAATAAAGAAATTTTTGTCTGAATATCAAACTCCATTGTACTTGTACTTACAATCTGATAAGTTCTTGCTCTTGGTATTTGCAAGAGTACTTCAAGTTTTATTCCTCGAGCAGATATTCTCCGCGATGCTAGACTGCACATAAGTTTCAAATTGGATGTCCTCATTTTCACGAGACAATGTCACCACTCGTTGAATGGCACTAAGATAAGTTCTTGTTAATCATTGAGTTCTTCCAATCGACGAGGCTGTATACCACAAATCATAGGATCATCTGATGAAATTGGAGAAAACGCTTTTCGTCATTCAATTTCATGCTAATTCGATGTAACACTCACATCCCCGTCCCACGTCTCTGCATCTCGAGTACCTCTAATTAGCTAGGCTTTTACTAAAATGAGACGTTCATTCCAATTAAAAAAATTGGCAATTCTTGCATCCAAGAGAAAGTTGTTGCTTGTTAGTACATGTTTGTGTATCATGTAGCTTTGAAAATGGCGGAGCCACATAAACTAAAGGTGGTTAGTTGAACACCCTTTGTCGGAAAATGGTCAAACATTACTTTTTACCCTTGACAAAGCTTCTAGTTTCGCTACTGAGTTTTGATATTCTTATCTTTAATAATAGCTAACTATTATTCTGATCTCCATTGCACCTCAGGCTCAGGTTAGACAACAGGGACAACATGAGTCACTCCATCGCGACCTGATGATTGGCTTCGGTACATGGGAATTCGACCCTGTAGATTTGGAAAATCCATTTCCCAACAACGAAGGTTCAGTACACTTGTGGCAAGGGGATGAGGACAAGCTCGTCCCTGTAACTCTACAACGACACATTGCTCAACGACAACCATGGATTCAATATCATGAAATCCCCGGTGCTGGTCATATGTTTCCGGTTCTTGATGGAATGGCGGATAAAATTGTGAAAGCTCTTCTGATCGGAGAGAAAAATGTTTTGTAAGAGTTGCATACACTAGGTCGTCTATCGTGTTACATTATGCATATCATTTTTAATACATCGATTGTGTTTTGAGTATTTTTCATAGGACTGGTCATACTTTTGATAAGAGAAATGTCATTTCTAGAGACTATTTTCAGTGGTTTAGTGTGTGAGAATTGGTGTTTTTTCACCTTTATAGCGAAATTTATATGCTATAGAACTTTTTGTTGTCCAATTTTGTTTATTTAGCATTTGTAAAACCATGTTAGTTTCATTAAAGAAGTTGTGGTCCGGCCTGTTAGCATGTTGGACAGCTCACAAATCTTGGTTTAATGGGTGAATTAATAGAGAATATTGTATATATTTATGTAATAATATAATGTTGTATATAAGTGTGTAATTATATAGATTTAATATTGTAATCAAAGAGAATAAATAGTGTGATAGGATAGCAGATATGGAGGGATAGAACAGCTGATTTAGAGGGATAGAAAAGCGGATCTTTAGGGATGTAAATCTGTATTCTTTCTATTGGTTTAATGGGTGAATTAATAGAGAATATTGTATATATTTATGTAATAATATAATGTTGTATATAAGTGTGTAATTATATAGATTTAATATTGTAATCAAAGAGAATAAATAGTGTGATAGGATAGCAGATATGGAGGGATAGAATAGCTGATTTAGAGGGATAGAAAAGCGGATCTTTAGGGATGTAAATCTGTATTCTTTCTATTTAATGGCAAGGCTCCCAATTTGAGAGGCATTCAGCAAAATTGACATGGTATTAGAGCCTTCTTTTCAGTGTTTTGATTCTTAGTTCTTTCATTTGTTTCTTTCAGAATTATTTTTTTTGAAAGTTTTAGTTTGGCTAACTGTTGACTCTTACTGTTAGTCAACAGTTAGTCCTTTCATGTTCGTTTCGCCGGAAAAAATTATTTTGCCTGGGAATTTCAATTCCAACTATTTGTCACCGGAAAAGAATTATGGGGACATATAGATGGAAGCAATCCTGCTCCTACTGATCCTACAAAGCTCGGTAAATGGAAGGTTAAAGATGCTCGGGTGATGACATGGATCTTAGGGTCAATTGACCCTTTTATTATTCTTAATCTCAGGCTATACAAGACAGCAAAGGCCATGTGGGATTATTTACAAAAGGTTTACAACCAAGACCACAACACAAGGCGCTTTCAGTTAGAGCATGAAATTACTCTTTACTCTCAAGGAGGTCTCTCTGTTCAAGATTATTTCTCTGGATTTCAGAACTTATGGGTTGAATTCACCGATATCATTTATGCTAAAATACCTTCCGAATCTCTTTCTATTATTCAAGGAATTCATGAGCAAAGCAAGCGAGATTAATTTTTGATGAAATTGCGATCTGATTTTGAAAGTGTTCGTTCCAACTTGATGAACCGTGATCCATCTCCCTCGTTGAATGTTTGTTTAGGTAATTACTTCGTGAAGAGCAGCGTTTCTTCACACAAAATGCTTTCCATCAAGAAAATGTTGCCCCTGTTGCATTTGCAACTCAAGGGAAAGGAAAGGGCAAGGATGTGGCGAGAACTCAATGCTACAGTTGCAAGGAATATGGCCATATTGTTAGCAATTGTGGCAAAAGTTCTGTAATTATTGCAAACAACAAGGACACATTATCAAAGAGTGTCCCACACGTCCTCAAAATCGTAGGGCAAATGCTTTTCAAGTTGGGATAAGTGGTTCCAGTGCAGATAACGCATCTTCAACAGGACAAGTTCTTACTCCTGAAATGGTAAACAAATAATCGTGTCAACATTTTCAGCTTTGGGCTTGCAAGGTAATGATGTAATATCTAAATTTTGGCTTGTTGATTCTGGCGCTTCCAATCATATGACCAATTCAACTAATAAACTCAAGAACATTCACGAGTATAATGGTCCAACACAAATTCAGGTTGTCAATGGTAGTAATTTACCCATTACCAAGGTTGGAGATATTACTGATACATTCAAGAATGTTTTTGTATCACCAAAGCTCTCAAATAGTCTTATTTCAGTTGGCCAATTCGTAGATAACAATTGTGATGTGAATTTATCTCGTAATGGTTGCCTTATGCAGGATCAGGTGTCGGGGACGATAATCGCGAAGGGACCTAAAGTTGGAAGATTGTTCCCTATACACTTTTCTATTCCTCGTGTTCTAACTTTTGCTTGTACTTCTACCACTAGTAAGACTGAGGTTTGGCATAAGCGTCTAGGAAATCCGAAATCTATTGTGTTGTCTTATTTGTCCAATTCTGATTTATTGGGAAATAAAAATTAATTTTTAGCTGCTTCATTTGATTGTTCTACCTGTAAATTAGGCAAAAGTAAAACTCTTCCTTTTTTTAATTTTGGTAGTCGTGCTGCAAAGTGTTTTGATGTCATTCATAGTGATGTTTGGGGCATTTCACCAGTTATTTCTCATGCTCATTTCAAGTATTTTATGATATTTATAGATGATTATAGTCGGTTTACATGGGTGTATTTTCTCCATTTCAAATCTGAGGTATTTTTCATATTCAAGAAATTTTTGGCTTACATTGAGACTCAATTTTCTACCTACATTAAAATATTAAGATCTGATTCTGGTGGAGAATATATGTCTCATGAATTCAATAATTTTTTGCTTGAGAAAGGAATTGTCTCACAACGCTCTTGCCCATATATGCCACAACAAAATGGGGTTACTGAGCGTAAAAATCGTCATCTTTTAGATGTCACTCGTACTTTATTGATTGAGTCTTCTGTTCCTTCTAAATAATGGGTTGAAGCTTTGTCTAGTACTGTCTATTTAATTAATAGACTGCCATCTAAAGTGTTAAATCTTGAGTCTCCATATTATCGTCTTTATCACAAAAATCCTAGCTATGATAATTTTCATACATTTGGTTGCGTTTGTTTTGTGCATCTACCTCCTTTTCAGCGTAATAAACTTTCTGTTCAATCTACTAAATGTGCTTTTATGGGTTATAGTACATTACAAAAAGGTTTTATTTGCTATGATCCATGTTCTAACAAATTTCGTGTTTCTAAAAATGTTGTTTTCTTTGAGAATCAATATTTCTTTCCTACTCATATTGAGTCATCTCCTGCTTCTCCGATTCTACCTACTTTTGATGATTTGTTGTCTTCTTCTAAGAGGTTCAAACCTGGATTTGTGTATGAAACACGTTGGCCAACTTTACCCCCTTCTGAAATTGATCCGCCACCTGAGACTGCTCCACAACTAGAATCTGAGAATTCTTCAAGGTCTGCTCCTCTTGAGCTCACTCGGCGATCTACCAGAGTATCTCGTCCTCCTAATAAGTATGGCTTTTCTTCTACTTCATCCACTATTTCTGTTCCAAATTGTTACTCACAAGCTTCCAAGCATGAATGTTGACAGAAAGCAATGGAGGAAGAACTTTTGGCTCTTAAAGAAAACAACACATGGGATATTGTTTCATGTCCTTCAAATGTCCGCCCAATTGGATGTAGATGGGTCTATTCAATTAAACTTCATTCTGATGGAACTCTTGATCAATACAAAGCTCGGTTGGTTGTTCTTGGTAACAGACAGGAGTAGGGTGTGGACTATGAGGAGACTTTTACACCAGTAGCAAAAATGACTACGGTGCACACTATTATTGTCATTGCTGCTTCACAAAACTGGCCTCTTCATCAAATGGATGTCAAAAATGCTTTTTTTCATGGTGATCTTAAGGAAGATATTTATATGAAACCTCCACCTGGTTTGTTCTCGTCACCTACATCAAATGTATGCAAGCTGAAGCGGTCTTTGTATGGATTAAAACGAGCTCCCAGAGCTTGGTCTGATAAATTTCGATCTACTTTGCTACAATTCTCTTTTGAGCAGAGCAAAGATGACTCATCTTATAACACTAAAAGAAAATAGGCCTTCAACGAGAGGAAAACTAGTTGTTAAAAGCCTTGATCCGGTCGTTATTAGTCAATAACGACTGGAAAAAATCCAGTCGTCGTCGGTCGCTAAAAGCTTCGTCGTTAAAAGTTAACAACTGGATTCTAAATCCGGTCGCTAAAAGTTCTTTAGCGTCTGCAAGAAATTCGATCGTTAAGCCTTCTTTTAACGACCAAATATTCCTTTTGTTAAGTTTCATTCTGGTCGTTAAGAACTTTAGTTACAACAATAAATCTGATCTATATAAGTGTTTCATATGCCGCACAAACACACTGGATATATAAATACATCTGAAAATGTATAGAATAATCAATATTCATATAAAAATTTCTAGTTAATTACAAAGGAACTAAAATCCTACTTGTACAACGTTTTATTTGTCCTACTCCTTACAAAAGAGAAAAAGGAATTGTGACTAGAACAATAGTGGACATCCTTAAACAACTGAAAAATAGGAATGGATCTCTCTTGTTCTTCAACTTGTTCATAAAAATTTAGTTGCTTAGATCTGCTCTATAATTTCTTCAAGGAGAGATTCTTGCAGGATCTTTTGGACTGCAGAAAGAATAAGAATAGTTTAATTCAGTTCAGAGGATAGATATTTAAGTTAGTAAGGTGAGCAAGTTTTTGAAATATAAGAAATTCACATTTTACTTGACAAAAACATGCCCTTCTGCCTAACCAACTTGCATATATTTCAAACATACGAATATCAATTAAGATGTCAGCAAATGCAAGGACACATGACTAGCCTTAAACTAGGTGAGACGCCCATCCAAACACAACATCACATTTAAGTATGTGAATTAAATATTGTGAAGATGAAGAAAGAGCATCATTTAAATCTAAAGGAGAGTTCAAAACCCATATCTAGTCATCCAACAGTACTAGAACAAATTCAAATTCCATCAGAAATGAATGAGTGAAGCAATTCAGATAAACACTCGAAGATACAGCTTAGGGAGAATGTCGCAGGCTTGCAACATAAATCACCAAGCTATTGATAAAATATATGCTAAGCTAAAAAATATAGAGTAACTGTAACAGAAATTCAAAACTTTACCTTCACAAAGCTTAGCATTTTAACAATAGCAGTGCTCCAAAAGCATAAACGCTGAAATGGCATAGTTTAGTAAAGACTAGATTCACTAAAAATTATCCATCATTCAACAACTAATACAAGAAGTTCTTAAGTACTTTTCATCTGTTGCTTTTCCTACAAGAAGTCTAAGTATCTCCATTGTGACTCTTGACGAGATATATCACTCTGAACCTGGGTGTCTACCTATATTATATAAGTTAACTAATATCCAAACTTAGGACATTAAGTTATAGAAATGTTTTAATGTTCTTTATTACTTAAAAACTTTAAGATATAAATGACAATTGTCATAAATATACCTTAACATGAGCAGGAAGGAACAAACTGTTTTTCACTTTTCCTGGGGTACTCTTTGATTCAACTGATGCTCTTTATTAATACAACTTGGAAGCTATATATTTTGGAGCTAAAAACAATTAGACAAGATATACAATTTATCCTTGACGTTTCTTTTTAAAAATACTATAAAAGAGAAAAGGGCATTCACAAGCACTCATGGAACTCCATATTTATTAACAAGTATATGTTTGCTCCTTTTGAAAAATATCTCATCAAATTCAAAAAGAACTACAGAGAGATCTGATATGCAGGAAACAAGCCGAACCTCATTAAATAGTTGAAAAAAGAAAAGCATTAACAAATTCAAATATAAGTTGTTGAATCAAACTGCACAAAGCTCTAAAATGCAGATCAAGTTGTCGTGAAAGATCTATTGTGAACTACATAAAGCAAGCCAAACCAGTAATATTTACAAGAATATGTTTAATCTATCTTCCAAATAATGATATTAGAAATCTTTCTTCTAGTTGAGAAGAGACAATAACATCACATGCAAACAACAACATAATGGCAGGGACACTTGAAATGCAGTAGAATAACTCCACATTCAGACCTTGAGGAGTTTAAATGTATAAAGTCATTGATCATAATAACTAACCTTCTAGAAAGTAAACTAATGTATAAAATCAGAGAAGGATATAGTATATAAAAGTTGGGACCTTAGGAAGTAGTAGTTACCATTTTAGAAATTTATATGTTTTTTTGTAACCCCACATAGAAGACTAGAAAATTCTTCTACTGAGGAGAATGAGAACTTGATATACCTTCATGAAAGGGGAGGATAGTTGGGAAAGGTATAAGTAGAGAGCAGATTTCCAATTCTAAAGTTTTGATTATTCTGCTGAAAAGAAAAAAAAGCAGATTAGAGAACAAATGTATCAGAATCTAATACCTCGACATGTATCAAAATAAGATATCCATCCTGATTAATCAGAAATCTGCAGATAATTAGTGCACATTTATAGAACTAGGATCCAATTCATCACCCCTCCTCATAATCCCAAAAGTCACCAATGGATGCATCCAAAATTTAGCATCTTCTTTAACATTGGTGACCTTACCAGAAGAATCCTTTTTTTTTTTTCAAAACTGGGTTGAGGAGTGGATAGCGCCAAAAAGTTCAAAAGATAGGTCAATTATCTGCTTTCTTGGTCCTTAGGTTGAAAGAAAGAACCTGAAAATAATGGTAATGATGACAGAAAAAGCTGGTATATATTTGTTGCTCCACATTTTACTATTGAAGATTTATAACTTATTCCTGCAAATGCAAGGTTCTGAGCTATTGTTACCCTCCAATCACTGTACCTAATTTCACATGATTTTGCTCTTTCTCAGTGATGTTATATAGATTTTATCACACTAATCAAGTAACATTGTACCAATAACTATAGTGACATTGACAACAGAAACCTACTAAAAAGGGTATAACATATGACATAAAGATATAATTAAATAAGCCACTGAGGAATATTTTGTAGAATGTGAATATTTTGAACCTAATATAACATTTGATGCTGAAATGGGGTAAAGACAGCTTCACTTGCATACAAAAAACCTCAATCATGACTATACAATTAGGTTTTTGTTATCTGACAAGAAGAAATTATTGGAGATCGTATTCCGGTAGTAAAAGCATCTAATAGAAACACATCCCACCTAATTGTTTTGATATTGAAAGGTAAATAGAACAACAAAATAGAAAAGGAGTAACAAAAGTGAGAAAATCTCCACACACTTGGTGAAAGGGGAAAGTTCTATTTATCTTTAGATAGAGAGTATGGTATACTTGTTCATTTTATAACCACTGGTTTACTGGGGACTCAACTAAATTATCTTTAATAATATACAAAATTCTTCTACTTGAGAAATCACTGGTTGAGTAGAAACACTATATCGACCAGGACATCCTAGTTAATACGACAATAATACACTATCAATCAAATTTAATCAGAATATCAATAATCGACGAAGTTCCACATTTATCATTTTAAGATGATAAGAGTTGGATATAAACTAGTAGTGTGCAGGCTATTAAACATTGTTTCTGATGAGTTCCTCTAGTACCTTATATCCAATGTATTAATTAAGCTTCTATAATTTCAAGAGCCAAATCAAAAACATTATGGTAAAAAGGTAACCTAGATTCAACCCCTACCAATCCTTAAGTTCTGTCATGTCAATTGACATGTATTCACTTTTCAAGAGTTTCTTAAAGCTAAACTAACGGTATTAGAGAGTATGATAACACATAAAATTAATCACGCGAAGTTGAACAAACCACCTTGTTAATAATCAAACATAAAGACTAGTTATACAAATCACATTGTTAATAATCAATAAAAAATACTGTGCCCTCTCCTTGCAAAAAAAAAAGATATAGAATAACAAATCATAAGAAAACAACAACATACCAAGTGTGATCCCATAAGTGGGGTTCGTGGAGGATAGAATGTACGTAGAACTTACCCCTACCTTTGGGGTAGAAAGGCTGTTTTGGATAGACCCTCGGCTCAAAAAGAAAAGAGAAGAATTCGAAGCATGGTAGCATGAAAAATCATAAGAAAACAAAACATTAACAAGCTAGACGAACCCATCTTCCACTCACCCTGTTAATGTAATTGAGCAGCACAACACTACAAATTTCAATCCCAAAATATAAAATTAACCTAGAGCTACCCTATTAACTCTGCAAACAGTACACCAACTAGAAGAAGCAAAGAACTTCTATAGATCCTCAGAATCCAAGACATTAAATTCAACAATAATAAAAACCCGTACCTATTAAACTCGAATTTCTAAAAAGCAATAGTAGCTGAAGTACCTCCTATCTAGCTGAATTTCTAAAAAACTTGTGTTATTTTTTTTAGGAGAAGAAGTTTTGATTAATTTTTTAAAAAAGTAAATAAAATAAATCAGTATCTAGAGTTTTTCATTTTAATATAGTATTACCGACTGGACAACATATGTTTTAGAGACCGGATATTATCCTTTTTCTATTGCTAATTTAAAATTTTATTTTACCGATCGGAAAAAAGTTTGGTTGTTATAAGTACACTTATAACAACCGAATTTTTGTTCCTTCGTTGTAATATGATCGTTAAAATTCATGTTTCTTGTAGTGTTATGACTCATCTTTGTTTCTTCGAAAAACATCTACAAGTTTTGTTCTTCTTTTGGTATATGTAGATGACATTATTATCACAGGAATCGATTCTTCACTAATCACTAGCCTCCAGCAGCAGCTTAAGGATTCATTTCATATGAAAGATCTTGGTACTCTTACATATTTCTTGGGATCAGAAGTTCGTCATGATTCTTCAGGTGTGTTTCTAAACCAACACAAATATACTGAGGATCTGATTTCTTTGGCTGGCCTTCAAGATTCCTCCTCTGTAGATACTCCATTAGAATTGAATGTTAAGTATCGTCATGAGGAAGGCGATCTTCTTCCTGATCCAACTGCATATCGACAATTAGTTGGAAGCTTAAATTACCTTACTATTACTCGGCCTGATATCTCTTTTGCAGTTCAACAAGTTAGTCAATTTATGCAAGCTCCCCGCCATCTTCATTTGGTGGTTGTCCGTCGCATCATTCAATATCTTCTAGGAACATCTAATCATGGATTATTCTTTCCTAGTGGTTCTCCTATTCGTCTTAATGCTTTTAGTGATTCTGATTGGGCGGGATGTTCTGATACTCGTCGTTCGGTCACTGGTTGGTGCATGTTTCTTGGAGAGTCCTTGATATCTTGGAAGAGTAAGAAGCAAGACCGCGTGTCTAAATCTTCAATTGAGGCTGAATATCGAGCCATGTCTACTGCTTGCTCCGAGGTTATGTGGCTTCGTGGATTACTTTCTGAGATTGGATTTCCACAATCTAATTCTACTCCTCTCCATGCTGACAATACAAGTGCTATTCAGATTGCTACTAATCCGGTTTACCATGAGCGGATCAAGCACGTCAAAGTAGATTGTCATTATATACGAGAAGCTGCAGATAAAGGAGTCATTACTCTTCCACACGTGTCCAGCGATCTTCAAATAGCTGATGCATTTACAAAATACATGGCCCGAAGACGACATCAGTTTCTAGTAAGCAAATTGATGCTTCTTGATCCACCGACATCAATTTGAGGGGGGATGTTAGCATATTGGACAACTCACATATCTTGGTTTAATGGATGAATTAATAGAGAATATTATATATATTTATGTAATAATATAATGTTGTATATAAGTGTGTAATTATATAAATTTAATATTGTAATCAAAGAGAATAAATAGTGGGATAGGAAAACATATATGAAGGGATAGAATAGCTGAGTTAGAGGAATAGAAAAATGGATCTTTAGGAATATAAATCTGTATTCTTTCTATTTAATGACAAGGCTTTCAATTTGAGAGGCGTTCGGCAAAATTGACATGGCCCTCCCCAAATTCTGTGCATAGCAAAAGTTTTAGTGCATCAGGCTTCCCTTTAAAGAAGTTGGAGGGAATTTTAGAGTGAATACAATCGAGGCTTGTGTGGAGGACATAAGACAAGAAGTATCAAGGATGTTTTGTAAAGTCTCTCGACGTCTCATCCACTCCCGAGGACCCCAAGTCCTTGGGTCCCGAAACAAATGACAATACACTGCGAATTAGGTGGACTAGAGGTCTTAAGGAACGAGAGGGGTTGCTCGAAAAAAAATGAAATAAAAAAGTAAATATAATATCATAAACCAACTAAAAACTAGTTGAACACTATAATTTACGAAATGATGAAATGATTACCTAAACAACTTCAAAAATTTTATGTGCCACGTCAATATGAAGAGTCCATAAGACATAATAGAAATGAATTGCAATGATTAGTTGTCCGTTGAAATCAAGTTAAGATGTGTACGGTTTAGATATGCATTCTCAAAGTTTAAATATTTGCATGACCAAGTTGAAGTGTATTGAATTGTCTCTTTATTTATGTATTATGTTTTTTATTTTTTTTTTATATTTCGTGATAAATTAAAATAAGACAAACAAATTGAACGAATTTATTTAATTAAAATAATGTTTTGGTCAAAAGCTGTAGATACATCATATTTTTTTAAAAAAATGCAACAATTACTAGATCAGATAGATCAAACTCAGATCTCTTCAATCTTTGTATCTAAATGAATTCAAATTCTGTAAATCAGCACTGTACAATACATAATTACTAATTTCAAAAAATCAAGAATCTGCAACTGAAAAACAAGAAAAGAAAAAAAATGGCAGGTGGGGGGCCAGGAGGATTTCAGCAGCTTCAACAAGGGCTCATACTCGTAAAGCTAAGCAAAAAAGTTCTTTTCCTATTCCTTCTGGTGGGTTTTCGTTTTTATTATCTTTTTATTTTTGAAGTTTTTATTTTTTTGGGTATGACTTTTTCAATTTTATTTTATGATGTGTTGAATATATAGTGAAGAATTGAATCTTGATCATGTAAAGTTGATAACTTTCTTGAGTTTTGAGCTGGGGATAAGGAGTCGTTTTTGTTAGAAAGCGCTTAGTTCTTGATGTGGGACTTTCTGGGGTCAATCCAGATTTAGTCGTGCTCCAATGTGTGTAAGGAAATTGAGTAAGAAACCCCAAAAAGGAAATTTGATAACTTTGTTACATTTGGTGGAAAGTTTTGATTTTCGATTATGGTTTTGATATTTTCTCATAGCTGCAATATGGTGAAGAACTGAATCTTTATTATGTAAAGTTGATAACTTTCTTGGGTTTTGAGCTTGGGATAGGGAGTCGTCTTTGTTCGGGAGCGTTTTATCCTTGATGTGGGAGTTCCGGGGGTGAATTCAGATTTAGTCGGGGTCCGGTGTGTGTACCGAACACTAAATGTGAAACCCAAAAAGAAAGTTGATAACTTTTTCATTTGGTGGGAAGTTTTGATTTTGATTATTGTTGCCCTTGTTAGAGAGTATATTATCCGCAATTTGGAATTTCCTAGTGCTAATCCAGCTTTAGTCGGGCTCCAATGCGTGTACAAGACACTGAGTGTGAAACCAAAAAGGAAAGTTGATAACTTTGTTACATTTGGTGGAAAGTTTTGATTTGATATTTTCTTGATATGTTTGTTTGGAGGAATGTAGAAAGTATAGTGATGAACTGAATCTTTATTATGTAAAGTTGATGACTTTCCTGCGTTTTGAGTCGGGGATAAGGAGTCGTCTTTGTTAGGGAGCACTTTATCCTTGATGTGGGAGTTTCCGAGGGTGAATCCGGATTTACTCGGGCTCTAATATGTGTACTAGAAAAGAAAGTTGATAACTTTGTTACATTTGGTGGAAAGTTTTGATTTTTTTCTCACATCTGAAAGTGTTTTTTGGGGGGAATTTAGAAAATTTAGTGAAGAACTGAATCTTTATTATGTATAAGTTGATGACTTTCTTGGGTTTTGAGTTGGGGTAGGGAGTCGTCTCTGTTAGGGAGCGTTTTATCCTTGATGTGTGACTTCGCAAGGTGAATTCAGATTGAGTCGGGCTCCAATATGTGTATGAGAAAAGATAGTTGATAACTTTTTTTTACATTTGGTGAAAAGTTTTGATTTTTTTCTCACATCTGAATGTGTTTGTTTCGGGGCATTTAGAAAATTTCGTGATGAACTGAATCTTTATTATGTGAAGTTGATAACTTTCTTGGGTTCGAGCTGGATAGGGAGTCGTCTTTGTTAGGGAGCCTTTATCCTCGATGTGGGACTTCTCTGGGGCGAATCTAGATTTAGTCGGGTTTCAATTTGGATACTGGGTTTGGAAAACCAAAAACAAAAGTTGATAACTTTGTTACATTCTAGGAAATGTTTTTTTTTTCGTCACATCTAAATGTGTTTTTTGGGGGGCATTTAGAAAATTTAGTGAACTGAATCTTTATTATGTAAAGTTGATAACTTTCTTGGGTTTCAAGGTGGGGAGTCATCTTTGTTAGGGAGTGCTTTATCCTTGTTGTTAGACTTCCCGGGGCGATTCTAGATTTAGTCGGGCCAGACACTAGGTTGGGCAACCTAAAACAAAAGCTGATAAATTTGTTGCATATGGTGGGAAATTTTTACTCTGAAATTGTAACCAACTAACAGCAGTAACTAATTAACAGAAAGTAGGAACAGCTACAGTGAAACGGAATATACAGTAAGAACAGATTTTCAAATCAAAAATAACTGTTTCCTAACTTTCCAGCTTGCTTCCCACTTGCTTCAATTGCCACTTCAGCTCGATTTTCCCATGTGTACATTAACTTGTATCAAAATGTAACTACAACCAAGAGTTGTACTTAAATTGGAATACCTTAAATTGGACTTGGGTTGGGTATCCCCATCAACAATATCCAACATCTCAGCGTCTTCATTAGCCACAACATCCAACATCTCAGCGTCTTCATTAGCCACAATATCCAACATCTCAGCGTCTCCATTAGCCACAATATCCAACAACATCTCAGTGTCCTCATCAATTATCTCATCAGTGGGTTCACCCAAGAACATTGTAGTATCATCAGAAATTACCTCATCAGTGGATTCACCCAAGAACATTGTAGTATCATCAGAAATTGCCTCATCAGTGGATTCACCCAGGAACATTGTAGTATCATCAGAAATCGCCTCATCAGTGGATTCACCCAAGAACATTGTAGTATCATCAGAAATTGCCTCATCAGTGGATTCACCCAAGAACATTGTAGTATCATCAGAAATCGCCTCATCAGTGGATTCACCCAAGAACATTGTAGTATCATCAGAAATTGCCTTATCAGTGGAGACACCCAAGAACATTGTAGTATCATCAGAAATTGCCTCATCAGTGGATTCACCCAAGAACATTGTAGTATCATCAGAAATTGCCTCATCAGTGGATTCACCCAAGAACATTGTAGTATCATCAGAAATCGCCTCATCAGTGGATTCACCCAAGAACATTGTAGTATCATCAGAAATTGCCTCATCAGTGGATTCACCCAAAAACATTATAGTATCATCAGAAATCGCCTCATCAGTGGATTCACCCAAGAACATTGTAGTATCATCAGAAATCGCCTCATCAGTGGATTCACCCAAGAACATTGTAGTATCATTAGAAATTGCCTCATCAGTGGATTCACCCAAAAACATTGTAGTATCATCAGAAATTGCCTCATCAGTGGATTCCCCCAAGAACATTGTAGTATCATCAGAAATCGCCTCATCAGTGGATTCACCCAAGAACATTGTAGTATCATCAGAAATCGCCTCATCAGTGGATTCACCCAAGAACATTGTATTATTAAAAAATTTCCTCATCAGTGGATTCACCTAAAAACATTGTAGTATCATCAGAAATTGCCTCATCAGTGGATTCACCCAAAAACATTGTAGTATCATCAGAAATCGCCTCATCAGTGGATTCACCCAAGAACATTGTAGTATCATCAGAAATTGCCTCATCAGTGGATTCACCCAAGAATATTGTAGTATCATCAGAAATTGCCTCATCAGTGGATTCACCCAAGAACATTGTAGTATCATCAGAAATCGCCTCATCAGTGGATTCACCCAAGAACATTGTAGTATCATTAGAAATTGCCTCATCAGTGGATTCACCCAAAAACATTGTAGTATCATCAGAAATTGCCTCATCAGTGGATTCACCCAAGAACATTGTAGTATCATCAGAAATCGCCTCATCAGTGGATTCACCCAAGAACATTGTAGTATCATCAGAAATTGCCTCATCAGTGGATTCACCCAAGAACATTGTAGTATCATCAGAAATTGCCTCATCAGTGGATTCACCCAAGAACATTGTAGTATCATCAGAAATTGCCTCATCAGTGGATTCACCCAAGAACATTGTAGTATCATCAGAAATTGCCTCATCAGTGGAGACACCCATCATCAGAAATTGCCTCATCAGTGGAGACACCCAAGAACATTGTAGTATCATCAGAAATCGCCTCATCAGTGGATTCACCCAAGAACATTGTAGTATCATCAGAAATTGCCTCATCAGTGGATTCACCCAAGAGCATTGTAGTATCATCAGAAATTGCCTCATCAGTGGATTCACCCAAGAACATTGTAGTATCATCAGAAATTGCCTCATCAGTGGATTTACCCAAGAACATTGTAGTATCATCAGAAATCGCCTCATCAGTGGATTCACCCCAGAACATTGTAGTATCATCAGAAATCGCCTCATCAGTGGATTCACCCAAGAACATTGTAGTATCATCAGAAATCGCCTCATCAGTGGATTCACCCAAGAACATTGTATTATTAAAAAATTTCCTCATCAGTGGATTCACCTAAAAACATTGTAGTATCATCAGAAATTGCCTCATCAGTGGATTCACCCAAAAACATTGTAGTATCATCAGAAATCGCCTCATCAGTGGATTCACCCAAGAACATTGTAGTATCATCAGAAATTGCCTCATCAGTGGATTCACCCAAGAATATTGTAGTATCATCAGAAATCGCCTCATCAGTGGATTCACCCAAGAACATTGTAGTATCATCAGAAATCGCCTCATCAGTGGATTCACCCAAAAACATTGTAGTATCATCAGAAATTGCCTCATCAGTGGATTCACCCAAGAACATTGTAGTATCATCAGAAATTGCCTCATCAGTGGATTCACCCAAGAACATTGTAGTATCATCAGAAATCGCCTCATCAGTGGATTCACCCAAGAAAATTGTAGTATCATCAAAATTGCCTTATCAGTGGATTCACCCAAGAACATTGTAGTATCATCAGAAATCGCCTCATCAGTGGAGACACCCAAGAACATTGTAGTATCATCAGAAATCGCCTCATCAGTGGATTCACCCAAGAACATTATAGTATCATCAGAAATTGCCTCATCAGTGGATTCACCCAAGAGCATTGTAGTATCATCAGAAATTGCCTCATCAGTGGATTCACCCAAGAACATCGTAGTATCATCAGAAATTGCCTCATCAGTGGATTCACCCAAGAACATCGTAGTATCATCAGAAATAGCCTCATCAGTGGATTCACCCAAGAACATTGTAGTATCATCAGAAATCGCCTCATCAGTGGATTCACCCAAGAACATTGTAGTGTCTTCTGAAATCGCCTCATCAGTTGTAGTGTCTTCAGTAGTGTCCATTTCGACAAAAATGGCTTCAAATTTGGATGAAGAATAGAAAAATCAAGAAGATGTATTGAAAGTAATGGAACAGAAATTACCAATATTGGTGAGTTGATTTTCTTGAATTGCACTAGAGGAGAGAGAACTATTGAACTTGTATATATATGTACAAGTTGAATGTCATTTTTTGAAAATCCGGCAACGGCCATAATTAACGGTCTCATTTTTTTTTTTTCGCCGGAGCTGAGTTTCTTTCTTTTTTTTTTTTTTTTGGTGGGAAGAGATGCAAAAGGGGTCTAATTAAATTAATTTGCACTTTGGGGTCAATAAAATGGGCCCGTAAACCCATAAAACTAATTTTGGGCTACAATCAAATTTAACAACTAGCCTTTAAAAGGAAGTTGACACATGATTTGCCTAATATCTATTAGACGAGTCCCGAGCGTTGAGCGCTAGGCGTGCTAGAGCGTATAAGGATAGTTGTTTGATCTTCGTTTCAATTTGTTTGACCTACTTTTCTTTTTAGTCTTCTTAAAACAGAACGATCCTTTTACTTTTTAGTAACTTTTTAATTTTAATTTTTTACACAATATGTTTAAGACCATAGGATAAAAGGATATTTTTGTACATTTAATATATCTTTAATTTAAGATCAAAAGATTTAAAAATTTAGTTATCTTCTTACTTTGTACCAAGTCAAAATAGATTAAAATGAAGGGATTATAACCCCCCTCCCCCCCCCCCCCCCGTTCCCTTTTAGTTGTTATAGTTTCTTTCTTAGAATCAAACGATATAAATTTTGATTAACATTTTAAGATGTATATTTTTAATCATATTGAAAAAAGAAAAAAATTTGCAAATTATAGTACTTTTTATATAGTTTTTGATTATTTAATTTTTAATTTTAAAATTGTGAAGTAATCTAATCTAATTTAACTTTGAAAAACTAAACAATAATATACTCAGTGAAATTTCACAAGTACGTTGGTCTGAAAAGAGTAAAATGTATACAAACCTTACCATTACCTTAAAAAAGGTAGAGAAACTGTTTCCGAAAGATACTCGAAAATTTGGTATATTAAAAAATAGATTCGTATTACCTCTCTAAAGAATAAGACAAAAGAACATTCACTCAAAAAGTCAAAAATTCGTTTTTAGAGACCTAAAAATTACCTTCAAAACAGTAATATGAAGAGCTTTGCTATTTCTTCTTGGTGTCTGTGTAATTTTTTTTAATTTTATTTGAATAGATATTATAAATTTTGAATCTTTATTTAGCCTCTGAAACTTTATTTTTTATGTTGAGGAATTCAATTGGAATTGACCTTCTTTTAAAAATAAAAAAGAGCAAAAACTACTTAAAATAAGTCAATTGCCTTTTCTTGCACAACACAATTTGTTCTAATTTGAAGAGTTAACTGAAAACAAGACACAATTGAACTTATAGGGCTTCTTAGTAATGCAAGAATTATAGTGTAAGGATCAAGTAGGAAATGTGATGCATGAATTAGTAATGCAAGAATTATTTATATATAATTTTTCGTATAACTTATACATGTAATAGTTTATGAGAAAATAAAAAATAACAATTAAATGTTATATTAATTAATAGTAGTTATTATGTATTTATTCTAATTTTTAAGTGAAATATATGTGTGTGTTAATATTTAGAACACCTCTAGTAAAGGTACATGCGCTTATTTCTTTGGCCAAACACTTATTCAGCCCCTTAAACTTATCTAAAATTTTCATTTAGACACTTAAACTTTACCTTGTTTCAGTTGAACACAAAACTATTTTGTTCCAATTAGACACAAAACACTGACTTGACACATTTCACAAATAAATACGCGTCTAATGTGAAAAATATCATTCCACATAATTAAAAAAAAATACCAAATTAGTGGTTTTTCAACCGTAAAATCGCTCAAAGATGGAATGGACTATAGCTGTGTATGAATGAATTTCTGCTGTGACTTTATCTATGTGGTATTTTTTTAATTATGTGGAATGATATTTTTCACATCAGACGCGTAGTTATTTGTGAAATGTGCCAAGTCAGCATATTGTGTCTAATTGGAATAAACTTATATATAATTTTGTGTTCAATTGATATAAGGTAAAGTTCAAGTATTTAAATAGAAATTTTGGACAAGTTTAAGGAGTTGAATATGTGTTTGGCCTATTTCTTTTGTACATGTACATGAAATGTCATGTTCTACCCATGTAGTTAAAACTGTTTTTAAGTTGCATGACCAATATCTAATCTAATTGTACTAAAACAAAGGTAAATGGTACTTTATATATACTTAATTGGATAGGACTTTTTCTATTAACACGTGTATTGATGTTGTCCTTTTTAAACAAACAAACACGTGTGCTATGATTATTCTGTTCATTCTCTTTGGTTGTTTGGATGTCTATTCTGTTACAATATTTAGGTTTCCTTTTTCACCCTTTGCCCAATTCTTGCTCTTCTTTCAATCGTTTTGAAAGGGGTGAATAAAATCGAATCGTAAATCACATCAAATTCGTAAATTGAGTTAAATTGAAAAAATAAAATTAAAAAAATGACTAGTGGTTTTGTCATTTTTGACATATATATGGAAAAAAAAAAAAAGAATAAAAATTGAGTTAAATTTTATCAAGGATGTTTAAAATAAGTAATTTTTGACATATATATGCAATTTAATTTTTTATATATGGAATATAAAGTTTTCGACAAAGAATGTCAACTGAGCTTTTACCCTTCGATCTATGTAACTCCATCCCTAATTTCAAGTGTATTCAACTAACCTATCACTAATTTCAACCCCAAAATAAATTAGAAGACGTTAAAATTAAGAAATTGTTGGAATTATTTTATCATTATTACCTAGTTCCAATATAAATGAAATGTATTTTTTTTTGGTCATAGGATTTCTACCTCAAACTAAAATTTGAATGTATGAACGGATCAATTCAATGGCAATCATAATATCAATTCATAACAAGGTGTTGACTCTCGATTTTGATGTGTATAAGACAAGCTATAAAGTCAACCATTTATCACTTTGTAAAGAATGATATGATTTATTATAACGTTCATCAAGTGGATCGTTATTTTCGTTTGTTAAACACCTATAAAAGAAATTTAAATGCATTCAAAATCAAATTATATATGGATCAGTATCCTTTATTGCTTCGTATAATTCTATAAAAATATTAACAACTTGGCACTCATAATTTTAATCTATTCTCTTTCATAATTTTCATAAAGTAGAAAAAAGAACATTAGAATTAATTATTTAATTTAAGAGAATGTGTTTAACCTTATATTAAATTAAGCTTTGGAATATATGATATTTTAATATTAATTTGCCAACTTAAATAAATTGTAAGTTATTATTTGATTTCATAATTTTTTATTATATAATAATATGTATTATCATTTCATATCGCATTTATTTAAAAATATTTATGATCACTTTTTTTTTGAAAAATTAATTAAAAACCTATAAATATATTTAAAATTATACTATTGGGCCACAAACAGGCCATTCATTAGCTGATTATAAAAAAGGAGGTACATAAATTTTTTTCATTTTCTTGTGCTTTTGGATCTCTTCTTACTCGATTCTGCATACGTTTTTAGTGATGGATGTTTGAATTTTCCCTCTTTCTATGTTTAGAATCAAGCCTTAGTTGTGTTTGTTTTTCTGTTCTTTTGTTTAATTTCTTGCTAGAATTTCGACATGCATGTTTGGAGGCATAATCTATATTTCGATATAGATGCAATAATTGCATGTTTAGGGTATACAATAATTCTATTTCCAATAATTTTAAAAAGTTTTGATTAGGGGTGGACATAGTATGGTATATACGGAATTATCATATCGAATCAAAAATTTTGATGCCGTGGTTTTGGTATTATAGTATTTGGTATGGTATATGGTAAACATTTAAAAAGAAAATTGGTATTCGGTATGATATTCGATATTTATAAGTGACATATCGAAATACCAAATACCATACCGAAGTATATAGTTACATAAATAACTTATATATATTATTAAAATATTAACAAATATACAACTTAGTATTAGTATAAAACTAAGTCATTAGACGTTGAAATTTTGACTACTCTATATTGATTGAAATGTCTTTTGTATGTAATTGATTAACAAAATAAGTTGTTTGTACTTTCTTTTATTTCTACGTGTATAATGTGTTAGTACGATACAATTGAGACGCGTTTTTGAAAAATCGAAGTCATAATACTCTATTATACGAGTGAGTATATATTGTCAAAGTTGAACAAACTATGATTACCAATTACTATACCACAAACTACCAAAATCGAACTTCAAAATATCGAACCATATCGAATTAATATGGTATGGTAATGGTATAGTATTTTTAAAAACCGAATATCGAACTTACCGTACCAAACTATACCATGCCCACCCCTAGTGTTGATACATAATGCTCATATAGCGGTAAAACAGGAAAAAAAAATGTCCAAAATAGTCTTGATTTTATAAGTAGGGCAAGTAATTTGAAACAAATAAATTCAGAAAGAAAATCAAGTATTTTAGAACGAAGGAAGTAATTATGTATAACATTGCATCTCGTGTAGAAATGAGCTCCAATAGAGTCTAGCTGATTAAGTCCATTGAGATTGGATGGACCCAAACAAATGTTTTGAATGAAGATTCATATGGATTATACTATTATGAATATTCATTAAAATTTATCTGAAAAAGAAAAAAAAATAAAACAGTGTATAAGTAGGCCATGTGAATGGAACGTTATTTTTCAAAAGTATTTTTTCTTTTTTCGGAACATGATCATAACTTTTTTTTTTTCTTTCTAATTCCTAAAAAAGTGAAAAAATGAAAATAAATAAATTTCTAATTTTTATGAGCAAACTTATTTTTTAGACTTAACGAAAAAATTTTCATGGCCAAACGATGAAGCCATTCAAATAGTTCAAAAGGGTTTCGTTTTGATGTTGGGTGGCTCCTCAAATTAGTATTTTCTAATCTCTCTGTTTCAATTTATAAGATGTGTTTTAACTTAACACAAAGTTTAAGAAAGAAGAATTTTGTTTTAAAATTTGTGGTCTAAAATAAGTTTAAAATATTTATATGACTATAAATTATTTTTATTAAATGTGAAATGAATATACTAAAATTAAATTATTACTAAATATAAAAATTTGTGTCATTTTAAGACGGACTAAATATAAAACTGTGTAGTATAAAATGGGAGAGAGGAAAACCTGTTGAGTTACCAATATAGAAATTTGAACCTATCCTTGAACATAAGGGGCCGTTTTTGTCATTTTCTCGAGGAAAAAGAGTGTTGGAAAAATAATTGAGAGTCATAATAAGAAACCAAATATGTATAGGGTTGGCATTTAATCTATTTAATTCATGTCTAAATAAAATTTCCATTCAAGTTTACATAGAAATATGTTTCTAGTTGTTTTGTCAAATAAGGTTGCAAGACATACTACATTGGAATTAAGGTTTAATGTATAATCAATCACTTAAATTTATCAGAATATTTCATTTAGACATTTGAATTAAGTCTTGTTTTAATTGAACACCCGAGATAGAGTCATGTTTTTTCAATAAAGAAGATTAAAATATGAAGAAGTAAACATTTGAAGAAGTTAAAGGAAATTCAACATCTATTATATATACATAAAAAAATAATTTTAACCACATATAAATAGTGTAATATTTCGTCAAACAGAATTCAAATAAACCTCTCACCCCTACCTGACTCCGTACTGGAAAAGGAGACTGTGAAAGTAACGTCACAAGCCAAACAACAATACAAGAATCTCAATAACCACTTGAGACGAGCAACACTTGACCTGTAACTAATGTGCTTAGATTGTTTAATACATCCATCGATGTAAGGGTTGCTAATTCTCCACTATTAAGTTCCACATGCTCATATTTCGAGAAAACGTTGTAGGCTTTTACTTCTTTTAGTTGACTATGACAATGCTTGCTTCCATTAGTAGCATGACTCGAATTCTTCATGTACATTAAACGTTCCATGAAGCATGTAATTATTTCAACAGTTGAGAATATGCTGAGTCTCCTAGGATAACAACTCCATAGTAAAACATCCACAAAACTTGCACATGATCTTACATCTTGGGATGATTCCATTTATACATTCAAAAAAACCACTTAGCGGATAGCAACACTATGCTGCAATTGCAAATCTTTCATATACTTTCATATCTGATAGTTTTAAAGATTTTAGATTCTGACATTCAATAATATCCAATAGAGCGCTCTGTTTTCGGAATACTTCCGGAATATGTCAAGTGTTCTATAATTGGTGATTGGATTTTAACACTCAGGTTCTGAGCATTATAACTTGTTGAAATAAAAATTGATTTGATGTTTTGAAGATTCCTCAGCTCAATCTTGGTCAATAAACAACAACTCATAATCCTTAAATCGATAATCATGAGACAACAATTAACCAGAGTTTGAAGCATGTGTTGTCATCTAAACAAACATTATGCAGAGAAAGCTTTCTCAAAGAATTATGGCAGTTCGCCAATTGACTAGTAGTAGTAGATAATGAAAGATCCATTCAATCACAATTCTTCTGAACCAATTTTCTTAAAGATTTCGATGCTAAGAGTGTGGAAATAGGGAAGGGGTATGAGGGAAGAGAAACCTCACATACTAGATATTATACACCATTCTGAAGAGCAATCCCAAGCCACTTACAGATACGAGGAGAAGTAAGAACTTGATAATATACAGTAAATGAAATTGAAAGCTTAAACTTCTATATAGGAATTTTTCTTTCCCTGTATCTCTTCATGATATTATCCACTAATTTTGTATTATTTTGCCATACTCAACTTTGAACTTTAATTTGGGATAAGTGAACCATGCTTCTAGCTATGTCTAGGACACGAGGCTTGATTTGGCTGCTTCTTTATAACTAAGGTAGGAGAATATTTTGTCAAAGGCATTCAAGCAATATTTAGGAGTTGGTATTTATTTAATTCGTGTCTTAATAAGATTTATATTCAAATTTACGTAGAAATAGATTTTTCAGTTTATAGTTAAATTAGGTTTTACAAGTCATATGATATTGGAATTAAGGTAACAATTCAAAAAAAAGAAAAAAAGAAGAAGCAGAAGCCAAGGGAATATGGAGGATTGATCTAAACTTATATGCGATATGTTTGTCTTAATTACTATTTTAACAGACAAAAAATAGTTTTTTTATCATAAATGTTTTGAAATACTTTTAAAATATTTTTAATTGTTAACTATTGTGATTTATAGTATTTTTATTTAATTTTTAATAAAGTACAGATTCTATGTCTGAATTCATATTGAATATTAATTACTTTGACCTTTGTACTATGAATCATGTCAAACAAATTAAATATAAGATATTATTTCAAATATTTTCTCAATTTTTAAATTATTAACTAGTGTAAATTATAGTACTTTTATATAGTTTTTAAATATATAAATTTTATTATTTAAAAAGTTAAAAGTTCTATCTTTAAATTCATACTTAATCGATTAGTTTGATCCTCATACTCCGAATAAAGCCAACAAACTGAAAGGAGTGATAATTACTTGAAAATTACTACTACAAACAATTGATCCATGACTGATCATGACGTTGGGGCGTTGGAGTACAGATTCAGGATTGTTTGGCATCGGATAAGATGAAATATCATAGGATTAAGCCTAAAATAAAATTTATAAATAAATTTCTAACATCTACCAAACGCAACACAAAATTTATCTTGTTGAAATTAAACCAAGATTATTAATCCGAGGGGAAATGGAGCTTTTAGTCTCTGAGTTATCACGTTATTTCAATTTTAATCCATGTGATAACCGACTAAGCACTTTTAACCCTCAATTAAGCAATACGGTCAAAATAACACACATTATTTAATTGAAGGTTAAAAGTGCTTAATAAGATATCAGAAGGACTAAAATTGGAATAATGAGATAACTCGGTGACTAAAATTTCATCTAGAATTTAATATTTTTAGTATTTATTTAATTCATATTTAGTTAGGATTTGTTTGTGCTAATTAAGATTTTCTACAATCCTATTTCATATAGGAATAGATTTTGTAGTTTTACCTTGATTTGTTTGTTTTATTTTTATAATAATTTGACAAGTCCGATCTCACTTTTGTTGATACTTGTTTTTTACATTGATATGTTATGGTATAAATTCACTATTCATGTTATCATAATATACAAACTCTTCGATTGAACAATTTTACTTTTCAATGTATACACAATTCTAGTCTGAGAGCAAGGGTTCATTCAATATCAAACTATGATAAGAAGAAGAAAAATGTTGCTCTCTTGCTTCTGGACCTCACACGGTAGCCTTTTTCATCTTTGATCTGCAAGAAGGTATAAATGATTCATCTTTGATCTCTCCACAAGAAAATCACCTATTTCTAATTTTAGTTCTGCCTTTTTCATTCTTATAGACTATAGAATAGATCTGCTAATAAGTATACTCCCGAGGTTTCCTGGTACAGCCATCAAAGCATGAGGCACCCCAGATAAGAGACAAGAACATTTAATCACAATTCAAGATGAAATAGATGTAGCAGCAATAGCACATATGTTCCAATAACTGAATATATTGACAACAGCAGAGGTGGATCTAGAGTTTTTGTAACATGGGTGCACCACTAAAAAGGAGGAAAAAGGAAGTAGTAAGTGGGAATATATTGATCCCTGTTCCTCTAGGTAAATGGCTCAGCATTCAACCACGTGCACCATATAGCATTTTTCGAGCATGGTTGGAGCAGATAACATTAGATCAATTCTAGAAAATATGTACACACAATACTAGTTAGACGGAGAAATCATGGGTTCACGTGCACCATAAATCCGCTCCTGGACAGTAGCGTAGGGCTGTGATTACTAGAGGATCAAGGAATTGTACTGGATTGCTAGAGCATGAATCGATCGCTACAGCATGCACAGAGGCCTCAGATGAGGCAGTAGTTTACGATGTAACATCCTGACGAAATTCAACGAGATTGCTATAGTGATCGCTATAGCAATCACCTTATAGTGTCGAGAATATAACATGATCTCTATAGCATCGCTAATGTGGCCTGTTATCAAGAAAGCACCAACACGGGTGTTTCCCGAATTTTACCCCAAAACACTTTCCAAATAGATAGGACACATATTATAAAGGAAGAACTGAGCTCCATTCAATCCAAACCACTAAGGTGAGTTAAGAATGGGCTATTTTAACTTATTATATACAAAACTTGACTCTTTCCATGGATTCTTGGAAACACATATATTCACCATTGAGAGAAATCCACAATTCAAAATCGAATTTCTTGAGTCATTGACCACAAGAGATAATTGTTTTTTGCTTGATTATTAAAAGATTGACAGACAATGGAGAACCTGAGGAAGATAAAGGTTACTTATGTCAGTTAGTACTTTATGTGGAAATGTTCGGGGTACATTGTAAGGTGGTGTTGGGTCTGTGGAGGATGGTTCTGAGCTGTTTCAAAATACAGTCAGTGACGCATGGTACAATAATAGCGACGTACCACAGTTGGACATCTAAAAGCAGGAAGAGAAGATCAAGGGTGTGGGATGTTGTCCCTTTAGTCCTAATATGGATAGTGTGGAAGGAAAGAAATAGGAGAGAGTTTGAGGGATTGAATATGACTGAATATTTGAGGAGAAGTCTCTACTCTCTTGTATCTAATTTCTATTTTGTGCAAACATTCAAATCCCATGTCTTTCCTAGACAAACCATATTTCAATGAAGGTTTAATTGGTTTCCATGAACGGAACAGGTTTGCCGCCTTCATTTCTACATAAAACCACACATGATGCTGTCAAATATAGTAGGGACAGCCGACAGCCTGACACAGACCAGCAACTGTAGAGAGTAGAGACAGTTGCTCAAAGAGTATTGTCAAAATCCAATATCTGGGACATGACAAGCTTACGAGTTATAGTTAAGAGTAATTACTTATAGTTAGGTAATTACTCTTTAAGTTCATTAGTTTCACACTATGTTGCTCGGACTCTTCTAAAATGTCTGCAGGCGGCATCAAAGTGAAGAGTCCCCGCAACTTAGGTTTCAAGCATCTTATTTAATCATCCATGTACACTTTCAGTCAGCGAGTGGCTAGGATACCATCCACATCAACTTTCAATAAACAGGTAGCGAGTCAATCTCATCATACCTAATGGATTAGTGTATACCACTCCTCAACTCTACCTTCACTCTTTAGTGATCAGATATTTCACAATCCTCATGATTTTTCAATCCCATTTTCTGTGTTGAAATAACAGAACTTCTTCTGCACAGGACCATTATTCGTCATTAAAAATACTAAATGAGGGGAATCCATCGACTATATGAGTACTTTAGCCTAATTTCATAGAGAAACAAGTTCCAAAGAATATTGTGCTTCTGCTTCTATGAGAAAATTGTAGACATTGACAAACAGGCAATTAAATCAAAGAAATGAACCAGCAAATTGAGCACCAATTTATACATATCACAAAACAGAAGATAGGAGGACAGACTCACTTGTGGCACATTTACTGCATCTAGAACAGAGCCAATTCCTACTTCAGGAGACTGCAAAAGCCCCAAAAGTTCCAATACGTGGAACGCCAACCATGAGAGGCATGAAGGAATTTCTTGCATAATGTTGGTTTTGGCTACTCCAGGATCTGCTGTACTTCGTCATTCCAAAAAACAAAATACAAGTGTTCAGGTAAATAAAATCACCACTTAAGACACATATAAAGAGCTCTTCAATTAGTTAGTATTACATGATCTAACTTCCTAAAGTAGGACAGACAAAAAGTTAGAAAGAAATATTAGAAGTTAAAAATGCTGAAAGTAACTGACATTTCACTGGTTTCCACAGTTAGAAGTTTTCACCGTAAATCAAATGGTTGTTTCTGACTGAGGCAGGCAATAGTGAGGTTGAAAGTAGATTAACATGGGGGAGCAATTTTCTTTTACACTCTTTGCTCCAAAACCACTTTATTTTAGATGGCCAATTCAGGTGTCGCAGACTCGATTACTTTCCAAATATGTCATAGATCGCAAAGTAAGGATCTAAATCAAGCCCGACCACCCATCAACTGCAATTTAAACACAGTATCTGCCTAAATTTCATGCAATTTAGACACAGTATCTTCCCAACGGGCATGAAAATGAATATTTCATTAACGAAAACTAAATAAGCACAACATGACTTCTATTGTTCTATTGCAGAAAGTCATAGAGACTAACTAGATGCTTCACAACCCTACAACTGAAGCAATCCAGAATCCCCATGGTTTATACATTCCAATTATGCCCCTTTGAAGATACGATAACAAACATAGTGTGCGAACACTACTCTTGAAATCAATATCTCCTCTCAGAAAGTATCATAGTTCCGCTCTCTTTGTGATGCAACTATTATGTTACACCCAGAAAAGCTCAGTTTTCACTTAAACATATGCCTAAACCTGAAAAAAGAATTAGCCTACAATTTGGTTTCTAGGTAACTGGATATGGACAAACAAATGACACCATAGGACAATATGAATTAACCTGTACAAACCAATATAAAAGATGAGCTTTACCTTAATATACAAACACATTCTTGAAAGGTATAGAATAAGCATAATGACTTATGGGGTGACATAGACAACCTAGCATATGTTTGATAAAGGAGAACATAAACATACATGACAGAGACACTATGCGATTTCTCCACCAGACCAACCTGCCGATGAAGCTCATATATGAAGAGCAGAAGGCATACTGCAAGGGAAATGCCAGAGTTTTTAGATGCCAATGAGCTCAAGGATGGCAATGGTTACTTTAATCTGGAAAATTCAACTTACATTTGGAATACTCATATACATGAGCAAATGGATAGGAACTTAATTTTGAAAAACACTGCCCAGATATTGTTTCTCCAGTGACCTCCATGCTACACACTATCAATCAAAAGTAGGAAATGCCAAATTACAATCCTATCTGTAAGTTCACCAATAAACAGCCAAAAGAGCATTCCAGAAAAAAAATTAAAAAATAATTGCAGTTCTAGCTCAATTATCAAGAAAACTACCCTCGTCAATTTATATTATACTATATTTCAGGAAAATAAATAAACGAACAGGATACAACAAGAATTCTTAGCAGTGACTTTACTAACACAAACTATGTTCCAATTGCATCTGTCCATTTAGCAATGAAGAATCTATAATAATCTAGCTCATTATCTCAGGCAACCTTTGTCCATAGATCTCGAAGGGTGAGTTGTTAATCAGCTAAAAAACTTTAAAATGACAGAAAGACGCTAGTCCTAACACTTAAGAATATAGTGTAGAGGAATAAAATGAAGACTGTCGAAGAAATTACCACATGAACATATGAAGCAACATAACATGCACTACAGTAGTTTACATAGGCTTTTGAGTTTTGACACAAGACAACAACTTTTCTATTTCAACATCGTGTGTCCATGATGATGATAAACATTGAGTGTCACATAGTACTTATAGCATAAGAATTATATTTACCACTCCGATGCATGAATGATGTAAAATTAACAACACGAGAAGGGATAGGGCTCTGTTGTAGAAGCGGCAAAGGCAGTTTTGTAAGACAAAATAGACCAATATAATTAGTTGACATCATCCTGCAGAAAAAAATAGGAATGTCTAATTAGCACATAATTTGTGTTTCTCAGGATCATCGCAATCTCACAGCAGTTAGAGAAAAAGGGAAGAGAAAGAGAGATTAGCTCTTATCAGTGCAACAGGTGCAAAGTTTGTCATGCAACTCACTAATGCAGGATCGTAACAAAATTAAGGCAAAATGCAAAGTTTGTTGTGCAATAAAGGTAAGTGGAGGGTGTTGATCCCGATGCAGCATTATCAAAATCACAAGAACGTTCTACTAACGGTCTCGTTGCCTGTCTGATAAGTGAGGTTGGGATAAATAGTGTCGATCAAAGTGCTCTTCTATATTGTGTTTCATATCTCTGTAAGATTTGCTCTGTTCCATTAGTGCAAGGATTAGTAGAAAGAGTTTCCACAAGAATAAAGGATGAAACACATATATTTGCAGTTTTGCTTGAGAAGAATGCTCAGGCCAACCTATTGTGAGGATAAAAAGCTAGAACGAAGAAAAGCAATATATAAAGATATGGGATTTTTACTGATCACATTGTTCTGCAGTGATTCCGTATGATGTCGCAAGCATTTCAGCATTATTTAGTAGGAGCTGGATAGAGCAATGCAGATCTGAGTCCAATAGCCACTGTTGAGAGAGTGTTTGAAGGTCAAGATTGACTTGTATGATGACAAATCTACCGGAAAAGCTTTTACACAAGCATCATCTATCTGTTCTTGGATTTCAGACACAATATGTGAAACAAGAACAATGAAAATATCTTAAGGCAGAATCAGAATGAGATTGATGAAAGTCAACGACTCAATTACCGTACCTTTGACAATGAGTCCAAAGACCTTCCAGCTGCAAGTATTAGAGGGTCAGTTAAACCATACCAGCATTGACTTAGAGGGGTGGAGGTTTCACTAAAAACTGTTGACAGTTGAGAGAAAAAAAAAAGTTGCAGATGTAATTGGAACAAAAGTAGCCTTCTGCTGAATTGATTTCTAATACTATAGATAACAATTTCATAAAATCACCAGAAAGCAATTTGCTATAAGGAATGACAGTTTAAGATACTAAATATTAAAAAACAAGAAGATTCCTGGTCTAAGACAACAAAAAAGCAAGAAGATACAGGAAAAATGGGAACTAACTAGCCAATACCTCACCACTGTAAAGTGATATCATCAATATCCCACATCAGAAAGCAGAATTTTCTTCCCAAATTTCTTTGCCGAACAGTTTATCAACAAAACAAGCCATAATAGTTGAGACAGTTTCCTTGTGTAATGAATTTGTGAAAATTTTAACAATGCTAAATCCCTTAGAAGATCCAATTATCTAAAGAGGGTTCCTTTTCTTACATCAAAGTGTTCCCCCACACAGCACCACCAAAAAAAAAAAAAAAACTTTTCGCTCTAATACATGAAACAAAACCATCTGCTGTACTTCACATGATTTTTCCCTGACCATGTGATAAGCCAAGGCAATTCCTGAAGATTACAGAACCCTCTGAATATAACCGAAGACACCAAGACACAAAATCGTCAACCTAGGAAATAATGTTTGACACTCTATATTTGTGTGGAGCAGATGCCACCATCAACTACTAAGGATAACAAAAAGGTTGAATTTAAAAAATATCGTATTGCACCCTTGACATATATCTTAACTAGAACATCTCTTTGAATTCGTAAATCAATAGATTTGTAAGTTTGCAGGGTAGTTCTCAGGGAGAGAGCTTCTCCATGCACACATTTGATCATTTAACAAGTACAAATAAATTAGAACGACATTTCATTTTTAAATTATATCAAAGGAAGCACACATGAAGAAGCCTACCAAGAAAAATGTAATAGCCTTCTTTAGCAAGGGCATAGGAAACAGCAGCACCCAAACCAGATGTGGCCTGTAAATGATTGCAAATTAACGCCCAATAAGAACAAGACACAGATGGTAATGGTGAAGCATAAATAGCTTGTAGAAATTGCCACATATGCCACATATGTCACATAGCACTCGGGTATATATCCAACATTCGCAAAAAAAATTGGAAAAGCCAAAAAGACTTTCTCGGAGGCAAAAATTAAGATATCTATGGATCAGAAATGGTTATAGCTGACAAGAATACAAAGGTTTTCCATAAACTAGCTAATGCCCATAGCACCCGTGGTCAATGAAGTGGTTGAAAACCATGAGGTCTCAAGTGCAAATCCGAACAGAAACAAAAACACTAGGTCATTTATTCTCATCTGTCGTAAGGGTGGACAAAGTTACCTAGTTACTATTGAGTTTGATGACAAGCTGATTGAAATAACTCTTTGTACCAGTGTACCTAAATCATTTACCATTCAATACGAATACAGTATGCAAAAATGCACAGTTAGTGAAAACATAGGTTGGAACAGAATCACATAGAACTACCAACATAAACTACAAAAATGGGTAGCCCGGTGCTCTAAAACTCCCGCTATGCGCGGGGTCTGGAAAACGGCCTGACCACAAGGGTCTATAGTACGCAGCCTTAACCTGCATTTCTGCGAGAGGCTGTGGCAGCAACCTTATCAGTTACTCCAAGGCTCCCCTTCAATTACCAAAATAAAGTACAAAAAAGAGCAGCCCGCTGCACTAAAACTCCTGCATGCGTGGGATCTGGGAAAGGACCAGATCACAAGGGTCTATTGTATGCAGTCTTACCCTACATTTTTGCAAGATGTTGTTTCCATGTTATGAACCCATGACCTCCAGGTCACATGATAGCAACATCACCAGTTACTCCAAGACTCCGTTCAACAACCCACATAAGCTAAAAAAAAAAAAAGGCAGCTCAATGGCCAAAAGCTCCCGCTATGCACGGGTCCAAGGATGGGCCGGACCACAATGGTCTATTATCCACAAAGGCCAGACCACAAGGGTCTTATTTACACAGTATTTCTGTAAGAGGTTGTTTCCACGACTTGAACTCGTAACCTCCAGTCACATATGACAACAACTTTACCATTTACTCCAACTACGAAAACAGAAACAAGGCGTACAGTAAACTTACACCAGTAATTATGCAGATTGGCTTTCTGATACAGCATTAGATGATGATGATCATATAATTTGGATTTCTCACAAATGAGTTTGGAAAGTAGGTTCAAGTATGATAGGATGAGAGAAATAGTTCAAACAACAGCCATTCTCCAGAATTGTTCATTGCATATAAAATTAAGAATTGTTCATTGCATATAAAAATTAAAGCCTCCTTTAACTCATTTTGTCTACACACAAAGAACAAAACAGTTAACTGAAATCTAACAGACAAAAGGAAGAAATGTATAGTACAAATTGGATTAACAAGAATGGTCCTCTAAATATGCACTTAATGATTTTGGTCCTTCAAACATGCCAAAAGTCAAAAAATTTAGTCTCCAGCAAAATACTATTGAACTCCTTTAGCTGTTAAAGTGCATAGTTAAGGGACTATTTTAAAACTACCCTTAAACATAAGGGACCATTTTTGTCATTTTCTCCTATAAATCATATGTTAAGAAAAATCAAGATGCAACTATTATTAGATCAGATCTCTTTATATCTGAATTAATTTAAGTTCTGTAAATCTATAGAGTATTAGTAATTTCAAAAATCAAGAACCTGCAACTGAAAAACAAGAAAAAAGAAAAAAGCAATGGCAGGTGGAGGGCCAACAAGGAGAATTTCAGCAGCTTCAGCAAGAGCTCATACTCGTAAAGCTAAACAAAAAAGTTCTATTCCTCTTCCTTCTGGTGGGTTTTCATTGTTATCCCTTTTTTTAAGTCTTTTTTATATGTCAATTTTATTATATGTGGAAAATGTAGTGAAGAACTGAATCTTGATTATGTAAAGTTGATAACTTTCTTAAATTTTGAGCTGGGGAGATAAAGAGTCGTTTTTGTTAAGGAGCTCTTTGGTCTTGATGTGGGAGCTCTTGGGGCGAATCCAGATTTAGTCAGACTCCAATACTGGTACCAGAAAACTTGGGTTTCGAGCTGGGGATTGAATCTTTATTATGTAAAGTTGATGACTTTATTGGGTATGAATTTTTCAATTTTATTTTGTAATGTGTAGAATATATAGTTAAGTACTGAATCTTGACTATGTAAAGTTGATGGCTTTATTGGGTTTTGAGCTGGGATAGGGAGTCGTCTTTGTTAGGGAGTGTAGTGAATACTATTCCAATTGCTCAATTGAGAAAGATTGATTGCATCAACAAACTGAAATAGGAAAATTCCAGTAACCAAACACTATTGATAGAGAGGGTAGAAGGAGATGGGGATTAGACAGAAACTGGGACGAGAAGCCATAAAAGAAAGGGGATGAGAAGATTCAGATTCTTCATAACAATTCGCATAATGCCTTCTTTCCAACCTAATCTCCCTTTTTAACTAGATGTTAATTGGTCCGGGATCCCAAATAAAACACTTCAACATTTTGCTTGGCCCCATCTCATTCACCACTTCTAACCCATGGACCCTTACCGAATTAGCTTGGTTCACAACAGAGCGCGCTTTGTTCTTGATGTTTAGTTCTTGGGGTGAATTCAGAGTTAGCCGGGCTCCAATACGAGTATCAGAAAAGAAAGTTGATAACTTTCTTGGGTTTCGAGCTGGGGACTGAATCTTGATTATGTAACTTGATAACTGTGAGAAATGTAAGAGAAGAATATCTACATTATTACATTGACACCCTATTAATAGATACTACATTCCAATCCTTTTCCAAATAGAACACTACATTACAATCCTTTTCCAAGTAGGATTTTATATGTTATTCATATTCTTATTCCTGCTCATATTCTAATAATAACTTTCTTTGGTTTTGAACCGGGGATAGGGAGTCGTCTTTGTTAAGTAGCGGTTTATCCTTGATGTGGGAGTTCTGGGGGTGAATTCGATTTAGTCGGGCTCCAGTGTGTGTACCGAACACTGTTTGTTAAACCCAAAAAGAAAGTTGATAACTTTGTTGCATTTGGTGGGAAGTTTTGATTTTGATTATGGTTGCCCTTGTTAGGCCGCATATTATCCCTAGTGTGGGATTTCCCAATGCGAATCCAGCTTTAGTCGGGCTTCAATCCGGTTACCGGATAGTGAGTGTGAAACCCAAAAAGAAAAGTTGATAACTTTGTTGCATTTGGTGGAAAGTTTTGATTTTGATATTTTCTGACATGTGTATGTTGGGCAATGTAGAAAATATAGTGATGAATTGAATCTTTATTATGTAAATTTGATAACTTTCTTGGGTTTTGAGCTGGGGATAGAGAGTCGTCTTTGTTAGGGAGAAATTTATCCTTGATGTCGGAGTTTCCGAGGGCGAATTCAGATTTAGTCTGGCTCCAATGTGTGTACTAGGAAAGAAAGTTGATGACTTTTGGGTTCGAGCCGGGAATAGGGTCTTTGTTAGAGAGTGCTTTATCCTCAATGTGGGAGTTCCCGAGGGCGAATCCAGATTTAGTTGGGCTCAAATGTTTGTACGAGGATAGAAAGTTGATGTCTTTCTTGGGTTGGAGCTGGGGATAGGGAGTCGTCTTTGTTAAGGAGCCTTTTATACTTAATGTGGGACTTCCTGGGGTGAATCCAGATTTAGTCGGGCTCTAATATGTGTACTAGAAAAGAAAATAGATAACTTTGTTACATTTGGTGGAAAGTTTTGATTTTTTTCTCACATCTGAATGTGTTTGTTTGGGGGCATGTAGAAAATATAGTGAAGAAATGAATCTTTATTATGTAAAGTTGATAACTTTCTTGCGTTCGAGCGGGGTTAGGGAGTCGACTTTGTCGGGGAGCCTCGATGTGGGACTTTTCAAGGCAAATCTCGATTTAGTCGGGTTCCAATGCGGGTACAGGACACTTGTTAGGAAACCAAAAACAAAACTTGATAACTTCGTTGCATTTGGTGGAAAGTTTTGAGTTTGATTTTTTCTCACATCTGATGTGTTTGTTGGGGCATGTAGAAAATATAATGATGAAGTGAATCTTTATTATGTAAATTTGATAACTTTCTTAACCAGCTGTGTCGGGATTGAGCCGAGGTAGGGAGTCGCCTTTGTTGGGTTTGAGCCGGGCTAGGAGTCTCCTTTGTTAGGTAGTATTTTATTCTCATGTGGGACTTCCTAGGGTGAATCTAGATTTAGTTGGGTACTAGGCACGGGGTTGGGAAACCAAAAACAAAGGCATAATACATAAAAAGACACTCAAACTTGGCCTCAGTCGACAAGTAAACTCTTTAACTTTGAGTATGCACATCTAGACACATGAACTTATCTCCATTGTGTCCCCTTGCTTTCTTTTTGCTCCGCTCATGAACAAGATGAGAGTCGAAAATTGAAATAAGAACTGCAGGTACTATTTTCTCGATCATATGTGGTATTCGCCAATATCTTGGTCAGCTGACCAAGGGAGACTGGAGCAACCTTTGAAGGCGCTTGGCCTTGTTCACCCTTTCAGCTAAGTATCCCGCTTTTTTCCTTGAGGAGTCTCTCCCTAATGCCCTAAAGTCTCATCCCTGCTAGTCCTCGAAAATGCCCCGCTCGTAAGTTCCTTTGTCGTTGGGCGGGGGGGGGGGGGGGGGGGTACCTTCCATTCAGAGATGCTATCAGAGTAGGAAAGTTAGCCAAGTTCTCCTGCATAGTTTAGATAAAGCACCCCTTATCGCCCCACGGCACCCTGCCAACCAAGTATCAAAAAGAAAGAAGAGAAAGAAAGGAGAAGAGAACAGTGGAACACTCCAACTTCTGAAATGATCATTTAGACACCTCCAAAATTTGTGTCACGTCAGTTTCGGGTGTTTATGAGACACAGTAGGGACGAGTGGAGCGTTAAGTTGCCAGTTGAGATCAAGTTGAGGTGTCTAGATATTCACTTTCAAAGTTGGAATGCTTACTTGCCAATTGAGGCCAACTTTGGTGTCTACTTATGTATTATTCCAAAGCAGAAGTTGATAACTTTGTTAGATTTGGTGGGAAGTTTTAATTTTGATATTTTTTTCTCACATCTGGATGAGTTTGTTGGAGCATGTAGAGAATATATTGATGAACTGAATCTTTATTATGTAAAGTTGATTAAGTTTCTTAATCAAAGGTGTCGGGGTTCGAGCTGAGGTAGGGAGCCTTTTATCTCCAATGCGGGACTTCCCGACGTGAATCCGGATTTAGTTGGGTCCCAATGCAGGTACCGTACACTGGTCTGGGAAACCAAAAGCAAAAGTTAATAAAATTGTTACATTTGATGAGAAGTTTTGATTATGATCAGTTTGTTGGAGCATGTAGAAAATATAGTGATGAACTGAATCCTCATTATGTAAAGTTGATAACTTTGTTTCATTTGGTGGAAAGTTTTGATTTTGATTTGTACTCACATCTGAATGAGTTTGTTGGTGCATGCCCACATATTACTGGACTTATAGAGAGTATGGGTCCTTTTGGTGATTTTGATTTATTATTACATCTGAATGAGTTTGTTGGGGCATGCACATATATCAATGGACTTATAGGGAGAATCGTTCCTTTTGGTGGATCTTGGAATTGGATGTTATGTGTCATTTTAGTTATGCAAGTTTGGTTTGGAATTGTAAAAATAAATAATTGGTTTTCAGTAGAATTGAAAATTTTGATTTGAAGATAAGTTTATTGAGTGTGCAAATCTTTTTTTTTTAAGAGTTGTATTGGATACTCTTTATCAATCTTGGAATTGGACACATTAATCTGTAAATAAGGGACAAACTGTATTTCCCTAGAAGCGAAATTTTACTTTAACTTGATTTGATTTGCTCGAGTGTGCAAATATTTCTGTACACAATCTCCTCTTTTCCAAAAGTTTTATTAGATACTTGAATCAGATTGTTCTTTTCTATTTGTCCTTCTAAATTTGTTGAATTCGTGATTTTCTTGCAACTCAAATGAGATCATTTCAGGGACGTTTGCGAAAATTCTTCTGGTTGCCTTGATTGGTTTATTGGCGTGGGGTTATCAGGCAACACGACCGCCTCTTCCTAAGACCTGTGGGTCCCCAGATGGTCCTCCCATCACTGCACCTAGAATCAAACTTAATGATGGAAGACACTTGGCTTACAAGGAGATTGGTGTAGCTAGAGAGAATGCAAAATATAAGATTGTGTATATCCATGGGTATGATAGTTGCAGGCATGATGTTCCAAGTAACATCCTCTCTCAAGTAACGTCACTTGATTCTTTTGCTCATATTATTTTACCGGCCACCAACTTTGTATTTTGGACATAATTTTTGTTCTTTTGCAGGATGATATTGAAAGTTTAGGAGTGTACATTGTTTCCTTTGACAGACCTGGTTATGGAGAAAGTGATCCTAATCCGAAACGAACAGTCAAGAGCTTAGCTTTTGATATACAGGAGCTTGCTGATCAATTAGGTCTAGGATCCAAATTCTACATTATTGGATTTTCAATGGGGGGACAGACTGTCTGGACCTGTCTCAGATACATTCCTCACAGGTAATCTCATTTTCATTACATGTACATTAGGAGAGTGTCCTCATATGCAATGCGGAACAAAGTATTTTACTAAGGGGCCTTAAAATATAAAGAAGTGAACACACAAAGAAGCCAATGACGTATATTGTAAATACATAAAACATAGAGTTAATGGCAAAACACTTACCTAAACTATCAAATTTTAGGCTTTAGCGAGTTTCATACCTCAACTATCCATTGCTCTATTTACCTATCTAAACTATCACCTTTTCGCGAGTTTCATACCTAACTATCATTCCCTTTGTATTAAAACATACCTCGATGCTAAGTTGGCTTACACACACTTATTGTCAACTGAGAACAAATATTTGGCCAACTCAGCATTGAGGTGCGTTTTAATACCAAGGGAGTGATAATTTAGATAAGTAAAGAGAACAATGGATACTTGAGGTTTGAAACTCGCGAAAAAGTGATAGTTTAGGTGTGTTTTTGACCATGAACTCTAAAAAATAACTTTGACCTTGTAAATACTAAATACAGTATAGTTTTCTGTGAAGGGGCTTCCTATGAACCCCCTTGTGCTCCCTAGCTCCGCCCATGCTCATATGGAATTTGTGTAGATTCAGTAGTTTGTGGAAGAAAAGCTTGAAATTTTTTTCTGAAAAAGCAGACTTTATAAAGGGATCTCAACTCCGTCTGTCAGGAGCAGAAACTTAAAATTTTTGTTATATGATTTTATTTTATTTTTATTTTTATTTTATTAAGTTATTTGAAACCAATATCAAGATTCAAGACTCACATTCGTTACTTGTAATAGATTGGCAGGTGCAGCTCTTATTGCACCAGTTGTTAACTATTGGTGGCCTAGGTTACCTGTGAATATGTCCCGAGAAGCATTCGACCTTCGGCTTCCTCAAGACAAATGGACCCTTCGCGTTGCTCATTACCTTCCGTGGCTCACCTATTTGTGGAACACTCAGAAGTTCTTTCCTGCATGCAGTGCTGCAGGTCGCAACCCTGCTGTTTTCTCTTCAAAGGACCTAGAGCTAATTTCCAAGCAAAGTTCGAGCCAGGACTATCGTGTAAGCGCTCTTTCCTTTAGCATCAATTTGTTAAGACAACGCAGCTATAGATGGCCTATTTTTTGGTCAAAAGCTATGACACTTCAAAAATGACCTATATAATGCCAACCACAAAATAAATTGTCATCTTGGAATCTGCCCTTTAATCAGCACCAATTTACTCCATGTAACCTTTGGGTATTGTGGCATCATTGTTATATTACCCTTCTTAATGCTGAATTCTTTGGGACCAGTAAGAGTTTGCCGCCTTCCAACCAACCCCTTGCATCAAAGATTTTCCTTAGAATCCAGCAGGCCTGCCTAGGATGACGTATTTCCAAATTGTTGGTCTTTATATAGAATGTATGTGCCCACCGCACCCATAGTTTATCCTTTTTTTTTTGCTCTACTGCCCATAGAAGTTTAGATATTGCTGCCTGTTCCATTTGAGATTATCTAGTACATTCAACCCTCATGCTGTCTTGGTTTTACAGACTCTCTCCCAGGCAAACAGTGCCTTTCTTGAGCAGTCATTGCTTCTATTCCACAGGAATGTTCCACAAACTTTTGTCACCATGGCTATGATCTTCTTTGGCAATAGAAATATTTGTGCCCAGTATGTTTGCATGTAAGATAGCAATTTAGAGGACCAGCACCTCATTCTTGCTATCATCTTCTCAACAATGGGTAGGCATTGATTGAGAGCTTCCTTGTTGAGAATCGTACTCCCAAGTACTTGAAAGGAAGATCTTCCAAGTGTTAGGGGGCGTTGTGAACGAACAAAAGAACAAGAGATGAGGAAAAAGAAATCTAGTGGAGTCTAACTATAGTTTCAAAAGGCTAAACGATTAATGGTTGGCATCTTGTAAGTTGGCTTGCAAAGTTAGTCTATGCTTTGGACTATGGCATGCGGCCTACTGTGGTTCTTGGAATTGCTAAGTTTGTATTTTAGACCTAGAATAAGAACCTCCTGTTTGTGATGACTACAATTGAAGTTTACATGAATAAATTTGGCAAATTCGTACTCACCAAAATGTAGCAACTTCGTGCTTATAGAAGCTGAATCAAGATTTGTTCATACACAAGTCAGCTAATCTACAACTCTTTAACTCCAGATTAGGTTCGTGAGGAATAAATATATGTATCCAAGTATCAAAAGTAGACATTGATATGTGAAAGTACATTGAAGTCATTCATAATACTTCCAATGATAAGAATTGATCGACATTCAACAAATTGACTTAGCAAGGCATAAGAGTTAAACTTTCTCTTCCTTTTGATGACGATAGTGCTCGGACAATATTGTGCACCTCGACTAATCTATGGATGCTTGTTATCTTTTACTAATCTACGGTGCTTGTTATATTGTGTTGTTATAGCTCATTGTTTTTGTTACTCATTCTCCTTCAGGCACAGGTAAGACAACAAGGAGAATTTGAGTCCCTCCACCGCGACTTAATGATTGGCTTTGGAACATGGGAATTCGATCCAATGGATCTCGAAAACCCGTTCCCTAAAAATGAAGGTTCCATTCACTTGTGGCAAGGCGACGAGGATAAGCTCTCACCTGTCACACTACAAAGATACATTGCACAACAGTTACCATGGATTCAATATCATGAAATTCCAGGTGCTGGTCATTTGGTTCCAAAGATTGATGGAATTGGAGAGAAAATCGTCAAGGCGCTTTTAACCACGTAGACTTGACATTCTTATAGCTGCGCGCAAAGTTTCATCTTGCACGTCGTAACATGTCTAATTTGCCTATATATCTCGTGTTTTGTCGTTCATCAGTTTCATATTTTGAAGTCAAAATTTTGACTTGAGAGAAATATTTTGTATTACAAATATCTTTTGATACTTTTGTGATCAGTGATAGTGATATTAAACATGTTCTTTTTGTCTTGGTTTATAAGTAACAAAAGTCCCTTTTTCATCATTCCTCGTATACTTTCTCATCTAACTAAGCGATTATAGAGAGTACACTTTCAAGCGGTTATCGAACATTAGTTCTTTTTTCTTGGTTTTTGATCCAGTGTTCAATATCTGCTTTGAATTTGTGCCTCGTAAGACTCATTAAATGAGGAAGAAATAACACTTTGTAGCAACTTTTCGGTTCTATTTTTATTTTTAAAAAAATTAACTACATGTCCGGAATTGCAAATTCTATAGTATTACAGGTGAAATGATGTCCTAGAGTCTTACACGTAGAATTTAGAACTCCAAGAGAATTATTATTTTTCAATTAGAGAAGCTAAAAGGTGGCTATTTATGAACTTTCTTGATTTATTTGAATAGTAGATAAAAAAGGATTCAAAACAATGAATATTTCAGAAAGGCCTTGTAGTATTATACAAAGAAACAAATGTCATAAATCATTCACTACATCTCTTTGGAAGGAAAATAAATAACCACAATATAAACTTATATCATTTATCTCTTTCTTTTTTCTAATTATGACTGAACTTTACCTTTTTTATTTTTTTGGGAAAAAACTTCCTTCTCATTACAACAATTTGCTTAAGACTCAATCCAAAAACCTTTTCCAAAAGTTCATCATTTATTCCAGAACCAAAAATTGCTGCTGGAATTTTCACATTGCCTGGATTTTGGCTATTGAAACATCCGAAAATCGTCGCCGGAGTTTCCCCGACGTTCATCATAAAATGTACTAACCCCTTAGGAAAAATCATGACTTCTCCTTGTTCAACCACCTTAGAAAAAACTCGATTATTCGAGTCAACGAAGCCTGAATAAACTTTTCCACGTACAATGTAGGCAATTTCGGTCGCTCTAGGGTGAAAATGAGGGGGATTTATGCCACTAATGTTCAAGTCAACATGCACGAAGGACATTCCTAACGTGTTGAGTCCTGGAAATATCGAGGGGTTCACTGACACGGCCGCAAGGCCAGTGTCAGTTGCGGCCGTGTCATTGAAATTTCCCGGTGATTTTACGCCGGGAAATACGAAATCATCAGGTGTTACTAATTTTGAATTTTTGCATGGTGATACAAAATTGGATTTTGATGTTTTTGTGTTAGGTATGCAAAAATCTTGGATAGGGTCAGGGTCAGAGGCCAATGCTAGTAAGAAAAAGAAGTAGAAGAAATTAATGAGTACCAAAACAAGAAGTTTAGGATACATTTTTGTTGAGTTTTACTACTTTGAATCTTTTAAAATTTTGAAGTGTGGTTTTTATAGAGGTAACATTTGATGAGATTACTTCAATGTCCCCTCTTTTGGAAAGCAATGTGATAATTATGTGACATTGTTGTTGTGCTTTATCACTAAGGGTATGATGAGATGAACGAGATCTCTCCATTTTTAACTAGCTATTTTTATAAAGTTTCAAAATCAATGAGGGTGTGAGAAAAGTAGCTATTGGGCAATATTTTCTGATGTCTCAATTTTGATCAATGAGAATGGAGAAATTCCTGGTAGGAAGTGTTCTCCCTTAAGTAGTCCAACAGATTTATATTAATCGGATCAGTAGATTTCGAATATCAAACAATTATACCCCAAAAAATAGTTGTGCTTTACCCTAAAGGTATATTGGGATGAATGAGATCCTTTCACTCTTAGTTAGAAATTTTCGTTCAAGTCCTGGAATGCAGAAATCCCAAGTAGGGATTCGACGATTAACCCTTAAATGGGTCATACACGGTCGAATATGAATTAGTCGGATCAGTAGATTTTTGATACCAAATAATTATTTAAAAAATGTGCTTTTTTTTTTCACTATTGTTTCTTCTATTGGAGGTTCGGTACAACTAAGAGGCAATAATTTTTAAAAATCAAATAGTGGGAAATTGATGACCACTTTTTTAAACTTTAGGCAAAGCGCATGCGGACACTTGGAAACACATTTAGTTATGGTGATAGTCACTAAACAGACACAAAATAATTATATCTAATGATTCATTTTTTAACTTTTTTAGGTAAACAGTGCATGTATATATTGTTGAAATTTATGATTACAGAAATTAGTCGAGCTCGGTATATCGGACTTATCTAGTGTGATTTATAACTTTGCGTAGTTCGAAGCTATTAGCCATAATCTAGTTTACTCCATGCACACTTACGAATAGCAGCTGCGAATTTTCCTGCGGGTTATATATATATATATATAAAATTATAGTTTTGATTTTCTTTTTTTTTCTAAAATAAATATCCATTAAATAATTGCTGGTTTTAGTTTTTGTTACTTTAATTTGACTTTTCATTGGTGTTTGAAGTTTAAACGTAAAGCATTGGTAAACGTCTTTTTCCTTTTATTTTATTTTTTTCTTTTTAAAAGATAAATTTTGCTATTATGCATCCTGCAAAAGAATTTTGATTTGCAAAATTTTGAATATAAATAACTTTTACTCTCATAATAAATCTAAAATTTTCGGTAATATCTAACTTTCAATAATATAAATTGCACTACTAGTAAGAAATTTGTATAGCTAAGTGCTAAAGTATTCGGGAAAATCTCATAAATAATCATTCATTTTAGTTTTTATAAGTTTAACATATTCACAATTCACAAGGAAACTTTCGATGTAATAATCTAAAATTTGATGTCATGTCAATAGGAGGTCACGGGTTCAAGTCGTGGAAACGACCTCTAGCAGAAATGCAAGGTAAGATTGCGTACAATGGACCATTATGATCCGATCCTTCTCGAATTCCGTACATAACGGGAGCTTTATGCACCATACTACCATACTGTCCTTTAATAATCTAAAATTTCACATGCAAAAGTTGAAACTTTAAAGATATAGTTATTTTTTAAATGATAGAACCGAAAAATAGCTAGAAGTGCTATTATTGCAAAGTATTAGTTGGGCTATGGCTATATGTACAAGCGCAAACTAGGATTCAGTAGACTAATTGGGTTGTATCCAGTTTTGTCCACAAAAAAAATTATAATATTTTTTTAGTATATTTCAAACTATTAAATATTGTGATTTATAATACTTATGTAGTTTCTAAATATGTAAAGTTTATTTCAAAAAATAAAAAGAAAAGATTTTTTATCAAAACTAATCATACCAAACATTAGTTAGTTTAACCTCATACTTCGAATCGTGACCAACAGTGGTGGAGCCACCTTGTACACAGGGGATTCATATCCAAAGCCCTTTTGGTGAAAATTATATTAATTATACATGGTTAAAATTAATTTTTTATGTATATATAGTAGATGTTGAACCCTCTTCGATTAGTTCGTGTGTTTAATTCTTTCGATCTTAAACACCCTACGTGAAATTTCTGACTCCGTCACTGGTGACCAACATATTGAAAGTTCGAAACTGAAGGAGGACAATGTGATAAATACCTAATTTGATTTTTTTGTGTTTAGATTCATAGTTTTATCACACTATATTTGCTTGAAAATGACTCTATTTTTAGTTTTAATAGCAGGTATAAAAGGACTCATAATAATAATAATAATAATATAATAGTAATAAGTTTTTTTGAAGTAAGAAAATTGTACGCTATATTATCAGATGTATCTTTTGGTTGATTTTAGCCCAAGACTACTAAGTACTACGACCTATATTAGGATAGGGGATCCTATCAACATGTCGTAGTCGTAGTACGGTGGTTGAACTACTTTAATCTTAATTAAAGGTCTTGAATTTAAATTTTTAGCATTATTAACTCTTTATTTGAGGTCATGAGAGTCCTCTGAAAATAATCTCTACTTCCACAAAATAAAAATAAAATTACTTATACGTTTTTCCTCTCTAAATCTCACATATGAGCTTATTACACTATCATTATTACTAATAGTATTGTTATTCTTCTTCTTATTAAGTTTATTATAATAATTTAATCATCTATTCAATACTCCTTCTGTCCCAATTTATATGACACACTTTTCTTTTTAGTCAGTCCCAAAAAAAATGACACATTTCTATATTAAGTAATAATTTAACTTAAAAATATCATTTTATCCTTAATGAAATGATTTACAACCACACAAACAGTTATAACTTATTTTAGACCATAAATTTTAAAAGTCTTTCTTTTTTTTTCTTAAACTACGTATCAAATCAAACTACATTACATAAATTGAGACGGAGAAAATACTATTTTTATACGTGTTCCTGCAAACGGTCCAAAAGTAAAAAAGATGAAAACATGCAAAGTACTATAGTGGTACTAGCTAGAGAAGTAGGTACACACAATTATTTTTAAAAATGAATTTTAGCCCTTTGAAAAACAAAAAAGGGACACGTGGAGAAGTAGGAATAAACAAGAGCCCAAAACAACGATTGCCAATTTAACACCTGTCCAATACGTGTCAACCTCTCCATGCATGGCCAAATTTCCTATTTTTAGTATTGTATTTTTTAGGGACTTTCCAATTATTTCTATGTATATATGTACATATTTTCACCCTTTTGCTTACATCTTCTAAATATGGACCCCACTTAAAAACTCTGATACAAAAACAAAAACCTCTTCTTTGAATAAATGTGACTAAAATGAAGTGAAATAAACCTAGCTATCTTCTTCTTGGTTGTGTTCTTTGTTCTTCATTTACACACACAAAAATCTTGTCTTATAATTAATTTCATTGTTCATATGTATATATATACTAATGGCTACTCTGAGTTTTAGTTTGGTGAAGCTTAAGAGCTATAGCTAGTTGAAAAAACCATCAAGAGAAGGTAAGTACTTTACTTTCTTGATTTTATTGGGCTTTTTTTTTTTTGTGTGTGTGTATGTGTGTGGCAAGTTACATGAATAGTATAGTGGATATAATCATATAAAGGATAAAAATTCCTTTTTTGTTAATCCATTAGCTAAGTTTTTATGAGCCTAAGATGTCAAACTCTCAAAATTATGTTTGATACACTAATTATGTATCAGATACGAATTCAGAATTTGAAATTTATGTCTCTAAAGTAGAAATTTCTACCGATACTCATTTACTCTTTTAGGACAAGTTACATATTTGATCGGTCAGCTAATATAAAGGATAAAAACTCCTTTTTAAATCCATTCGCTAAGTTTTTATGAGCCTAAGATGTCAAAATCTCAAAACTATGTTTGATACATCAATTATATGTGTCAAATGCGGATTCAGAATTTGAAATTTATTGCATGGTAGGAATTTCTACCGAAACGTATCTACTTTACTAGTTCGAAGTTAATTATTTGTACTTATTTAATAAATTTTCTAATATCTATACATGAAAAAGGAATGCTTTCTTTTTCTTTCTTTTATTTTTCCTGGGATCAAGATGTTTTTAGGGTTTCACTTGAGTTGCAAGATTTGTGAACTAGTGTCATGTCTCTTGTCATTTTCATTGTTGTTAAAATTTCATTTCTATATATATATATATATATATATATTTTAGTTTTTTCCATCTTGTCATTCCATATTTATCTTATTATTTATTAGTGTATGAATTTATTTAGGACTAATTAAATAATTGAAGGAAAAAAAAGGTGTTTTAGATCTCTGGCCCAATAAAAAAACATTAAACAAAAGTGGAAAGTTCCCAAGGTATTTTAAAGCCCACATGCCAAAGAATATGCTCCTGTTTTAGTAGTCCACTTTGATTAGACCCACAAAGTCTATTTGTTGCTTTTGAGGCTGACAAGCCCCTTTATTGCCTTTGAAATTTTTGATAAAACTTTGTGTAAAAATTGTTTCAATGTGTGTGTACATAAATCTTAAGTTCATTATTCATATTATTATGTCAAGTTAGTAACCTTTAACCAATCCCAGCTACCCTCACAAGGCAAGGGTAAGATTGGTTACACACCACCTTCTCCAAACATCACTTGTGGGATTGATTACATTGAGTATGTTGTTGTTGTTTGTTGTTGATTAGTAACCTTTAATAAATGATAACCAATTTGCTATAACAAGTTGAATTATGCTAATTTTGTAGTGTATATAAATTAAGTCCATATATATAGGCGGATTCAGAATCTAAAGATAATAGCTTAAGAGTTTGTGGTACTACCTCGCTCAACTATGTACAAGTTTTTTCAAATTTTTGGAGGATATATGCTTAAAATTGTAGTCTTTAGTTTCTCTTATACTCCTTTATGTTCGAGTTTACCCCATCATGCGAGTGCTATTCCACGATACTCGTATTCTTTTTTGTCGGCGCGCGGCGCTGCATTGTTTAGATTCTAATGTAAAATTTATCTTTCTCTGACTTTGTATTATTTGAGACACAAATTTCAGGTCCTAGTTAAAAAGATCCAACTATAATTAGGAAAAGAAGTGAAACAAGATGGGAGTACCAGAATCAGAGATGGTATCACAAGGTGAAGTTCAATCACCATTGCAATCAGACCAAAACCAGCACAAGAACCACCCGTTCTCGTCCCTTGGTCGACAAGCGTCGATCTACTCCCTCACGCTCGATGAGTTCCAACACACCCTTTGTGAGAGTGGAAAGAATTTCGGGTCGATGAACATGGATGAATTCCTTAACAGCATTTGGACTGCTGAAGAGAACCAAGCCCATGCTCATGCCCACGCCCAAGCCCACGTGCATGGGCACGAACATTCTCAGCCTCACAGCCAGGCTGCAAGTACAGGGGAAGCCACTAGCGCGCCACATTTTGCGTTAGGACAGGGCAATGTTTCGATGGAGAAAGCTATTATCAAGCAGCCAAGCTTGCCAAGACAGGGCTCCCTTACGCTTCCTGAACCGTTGTGTCGTAAAACTGTAGATGAAGTTTGGTCAGAAATTCATAAGAACCAACAACAGCAACAACAGAACAACGGGGGCAGTGTACAGAACACTGGTAACAGTAGTTCCACTCAACGACAGGCTACTTTCGGTGAAATGACTCTCGAGGATTTCTTGGTTAAAGCAGGGGTCGTACGCGAACAGGGAAATTCTGCCCCTGCACCTCCTCAGCAGCAATCATATATGATGTATCAAAACAGTACAAATCCTACTATGGCCACCATGGCTCGGCCTGTTATTGGCCTCGGTGGAGTTACACCTGGTGTTGGAGTTGGTGTTGGTGTTGGCATTCCTGGTTATCCGCCACTTCCACAAACCGGGGTGGTTGAGGCATCTGTATACCCGATCAGCATGGAAAGGGGAAGTGGATTCCCACAACAGCCAACACCGGTTTATGGTGGGCGAATGGGAAACGGTAGTGGGGTCGGGTATGCGCAAGTGCAAGGCATAGCCGGAATGGCGTCGCCACTAAGTCCAGTGTCATCAGATGGACTATGCGTGAATCAAATCGACAGTGGGGGCCAATACGGGTTGGAAATGGGAATGAGAGGCGGGCGAAAACGCGTACTAGACGGTCCAGTAGAGAAAGTTGTTGAAAGAAGGCAAAGGAGAATGATCAAGAACAGAGAATCAGCAGCAAGATCAAGAGCAAGGAAACAGGTTACTTAATTTCATTCCCCTTGATATCTATAGTGCTCGGACTCTCAAAAAATGTCACATGCGACTGGCAGCATTTTTGAACGGTCCGAGTAATATAGCTTAATTTTTGGTCCCATGTCGAATCCTGAGACAATGTACTATTTCTTGGGGACCCGAGACGCTAATTTCACCCTAATTGGCTTATTTGATGATCAAATTTTCTTGGTGCAGGCGTATACGGTTGAACTTGAGGCAGAATTGAACCAACTAAAAGAAGAAAATGCACATCTAAAACAGGCCCTGGTAGTAAATATATTAGCAGAAATGTCCTTAATTTTGGAGTATGGTTTTATTATAACTTTACATCATTGTTCTTATATAGAATCATAACATGTTATATCATGAGCTTAAAAATGTTTTTTCTTTCTTGTATTCGTTTTTTGCTCTGCAGGCGGATCTCGAGAGGAAAAGGAAACAACAGGTTATTACAATTACTCACATCTTATAGAGTTTATTGCTTAAACAGCCGTTGAACTATTGGAATTAGGTGAACACACACACTGATCTTTTGCTATGTTACTCGATAGGTCACTCAAGCCGAGATGGAGAGTGATATACTGACGTAGCACCTGTGATTTTAACGATGGTGCAGCGTCATTAGAGAGTGACCAAATATATCACTTTCCGGTTTGAGTACATCGAGTGAAATAGCGAAGGACAGACGAGGAATTTTCCATCTTTGTTCGTCCAATTCCAATAGTTAAGTGATCGTTTAAGCAATGAACCCCCATATCATAGGAAGTTTAGTCTCCTTGAATTAAGTATGTTAATTTACGTTATCGACTTTAATTAAAACGTGTTTTGTGGCAACAGTACTTTGATGAAGTGAAAATGAAAGCGCAAACAAAGGCGCAAAAGGCGAACGACAAATTAAAAGGGATGAGGAGGAGCTTTAGTTGCCCTTGATGACAAAAATGATCAAAACACACAAGTCTAGTTCTTGCAAAAGAGCAAATGTTCTTGCTTTCTTTCTGGTGATAAAAATGGTTTTACGTGGTTCGGATATTGCCCTTAACCGGGTAATTATACAGCGATGGAGTGGGCGGAAAGCAAAGCAGACGAACATGCACTCGCTCTTTTGAAGTGCAAATTAAATGTTTTATTTCGAATATATATGTAGTAGTAGTGGTAGTAGTACTAGTATTTCCGTGAATTAGTGAGTTTTATTTTGAATTCTTCGAGTTACATACAGAGACGGATTCAGTGTACGAGTTATAGGTTCAGTCGAATCTAATAACTTTTGTCTCCGACCTTGCATTTGTGTTTAAAGAAAGTCACCGAGTACAAATAGTAGATTCAAACTCAATAAAGCAAATTGGCAATAATAGAATTTAGCGCGGAATTCTTAAAGTTTAAATTTTGAATTCGCCTTTTACGACAATCTTATGCTCAAGGTAATCGATAATGGTAAACTATCCATCATCAAAGTTTCAGCCAGGGGATTAAGATAGTTTACTTGTTGGCTGATAAGTCAGGTAGCGAAACCTTATTCTATTGAATGCGCTCCATGTGCATGATTTCAAGAGTCACGTAGTTGCTACAGACAGGCGGGGGATTAAGGTAGTTTACTTCCTGGTTGATAAGCCAGGTAGCGAAGCCTTATGCTATTGAATGCACTCCATGCTCAGTCGGTCAATGATGCCTACTGAGTACCCGTTGCCTCGGTACTCATACTGCACTTTCCGAAGCAGGGTGGGCTTACTGACGTCTGAGGCAGATCCTATTCCATTTCTACTGTATAGTCTTTTGCACTCGTGACTGTGGTAGCGCAAAATTCCAAGAGTCACTGTAGTTGCTATGAGACAGGCAGGGGATTAAGGTAGTTTACTTGATGGTTGATAAGTCAGGTAGCGAAGCCTTATGCTATTGAATGCGTTGTGGAAGGATAGATGATTGCATATTGCATGCAAGAATTTTCGATTTTCGAGTTTTGATCTTGAGAAAAAAATGATGCAAGTAATATATAGATGGAATTCTTCAGTAGGCTAATTTTGACTCGATTAAATTTTGAACTCGTTTTTTATTGAAACGATTAAAGATAATCTTCAGACTTTAAATTCGCTTCTTATCGAGATGATCAAGGTAGTTTTTGAACTCTAGCTCATAAAATTTGACTTTTGGATCCGTCTCCAATCAAAATCTGTAATTAACATATTAAAGTTTGAATTTAGTGGAACTCAAATATTTTTAAAAATGTAATAAACAGAAAAGATTAAGTCTTTGTTATCACATCTGTACTCCATGAACTTGGATAAATTTAAAATGGGATATGTCTATCACCTACGCACATAATCTAATTATTCATGAGAAATAATAAATTAAAATTTGAGTTTTGAGTAAAACTTTGAAATCATATTAATGGAACTTTTCAATTTATTGATACAGTCTGTTATATAAAATCTGACATTTTGATAGAGACTAAATAAAAAATATTTATATATAGAACCATTTATTTAGGCCAAATATGTAATTTTTTTTTTAATTCAGTAGCTTTCCTTTAACAAATTAGGGTACGATTAAATTTGATTTCGTGTCAGTAAGTTTCATATATAAGGTAAGTACTTTCTAACAAAGTCGATTTCATACTCAAGGCTCAAATCTGAGACTCCTAATTAAGAATAAAGGAATAATTTTTCGAAAATAAAGATCTCTCTAGAAACTTTACATATAAGATTTTAAAAAAAAATCTATAGTGGACCACAAAATCAATTGACTTGATGACGTGTAATTTTTTATGCCTCGAGTCATATAATGTTATATTGCAATTCAAAGTTTTTCAATAAATAAGTACCTAGGAGCTTTCTTGAATAAATAAAGGGATATAAAGAAACAAATGAACAAATAAAAATAAATAAGTGGTAGGTTAAAATGTGACATTAAAAGGATAGCCATCATTATCATTAATCAACAACCAATTAAATTACAAATGATTTCTTTTTCAATGAAACTAAACTTTCTTTGTAAGCAAAAGCTTGCAAAGAATAGCCACTTTTTTTGTATCCAAGAACTCTACTTTTCTTTAGACATGGATCAATTATGTCCAATTGACATGTAACAACTTCAAGAAAAATTTCCCCATTATTCCCATATCCAAGTGATCTCTTGATATTTAAAAAGGGGCCAATTCTCACTTTTTTATCCCAATAGCCATTTTTCTCCATAACCCATATGTCAATACTTGTTTCTCTACCAATAATTATTGGCTCATAAATGTACATGGCAATGGAATCATTGAACAATGATAAATCTCCTTGTTTGAATACAAATGACTTTGGTGTTTGAAGCTCTATAATCTTGTCATTGGTCATGTCAAATGCAAAGATTTTATCATTTTGACATGACCTCCAATAGTAAAATCCATTTAAATATGTGTTACCACTTGATTTGACCACTTCACGACTAGAAACGATGAGTTCCTCAAAATTTCTCCAGGAATTTGTACTCAGTGTATAGACTGAAATAATCATAGGGGAATGCCAGTCTTCATAGTCTATGTCCCAATAATCTCTCATCCATACGACTTTATAGTCACCACTCAAGGGCTCGATCCCGAAACCAAATTTATATGAAGACAAATTAAGAGAAGGGCAATTTAGTGGTTGTGACATAGGTAGAGGCTTAAATTCTTTAGTAGAAGGGTTCCATAGTGATACATCTTCTTGATCATTGTAAAGCAAAAATAAACCATTTAATGGACCAAGAACTTCCCACAAATGTGTAGATGTATTTAAAACATCTTGGTACAAATGGGATTTTGGAATTAATTGGTTTTGTTCATCATGATTAAACAAAGTGAAACCAGATTTCATTGTATCAAGAAAATAATGATGAACAAAATAACTTGTGGGATTGTTTGTATGGTGAAAATGTTTTTGAATGAAAATTGGATTTTCAATTAATACATACCAATTCTTGTTGACACACTTGAGTTGTAAGAGACATTTAACAGGCAATCTTGACAAAATCTCCATCACTAAATCTTCTGGTAAGTCACTAAAATTTGTTTTTTGCATCATTTTTTTTTTTTTGACTTCTTGCAAGAACCTTCAATCACCTCCACGAGATAATGGTAAGGTCTGCGTACACTCAATCCTTCCCAGACCTTACTTGTGAGATTTCACTGGGTATGTTGTTGTTGGTGTAAGAACCTTCAATCCTTCTATAAAATATAAAGAGAAGGGAAACAAGAAGAAGAGACTATTATGAAGATATATGGAGAGATATACATTTTTGGGGCATGTATATGTGTATATATATACAAACAAATGCAAACACTGACACATATACATGTGTGTTTGAAATGAATACCAACCATAAGGTCTCTCAAGTTTATTCCAACTTCATATATTAAAATAAGTATAAGTTATATATATTGATAGTGTGAAAAAAATTATTTTTCGCTATTTATGAATCTTAACCTATGATAATAGGTTATCATCATTTTTTTCCTATTATATGAGAGTAATGTTTTATCAAGATATTTACTCGGAATTACCTACTCTATTCACCCGGGCGTGTGAATATTTCTTTTACACCATCAATGCATAAAACTTAACCTAAGTTATACCGTCAAACCACATTTATTTATTGTGCCAGCCTGCCAGGTAACCTATTATTTTCAGGATTATAAATCTCACATTTTAAGGAGGTTTATTTGTAATTATCTTTTAAATAATTTGATATTATTAAAAGTTTATTTACACTAACTATATAACTTCAATTCATATAAATATGTGTGTGTGTTTAAATAATAGCCATAGGTTTTCAAGGTAAGTCACCATGTCCCACCTTATCAACGTACCCATCAAAAAAAGAAGTACAATTATAAAGAAGAGGCAGCATGATTCTTACCTAACATTTTATCATGATGACATAATAGAGATGAGTTTTTTAATTAAGACTTTGTTAAAAATAAATTAAGACTAATCGGTTAAGATGAACTTGTTTCTTGTACAAGTGATTGAAAGAGAATATTAGTTTAATTCAAATCGGAATAATATATTTCTTGTTACTTTCAATATGAATGCGAGATATACTCCAAAAGTTACAATTTTCAATTTAGTTTGTGTTGAAAATGAAGATGATGGCAAGGTAGCTTTTGGGAGAAGGCAAGGGTTTTTTAACTATTTATGAAGAAAAGTACAACAAATAAATCAGTTTTGACGTTATTTTACTTATTACGTGAGTGAAAGTCTTCGGTTGGAAAATGACAGGCCTAATGAATGTGAGCGTTCAGATATTAAGATACGTTGCAAACGTGAATAATTATCATAAGAGATTTCCGTTCTTGAAAATCGATATTTTTTCAAAACTATTAATTAAATAGACAGAATTGTAGGTTTCCTCCCGTAAGCAAAATACTTGTAAAGTTGAATATTTATTTAGTCAATTTTTATTATCATGATGAATTGCTAAATAATGATAACTATCTTGAACAGATTATTTGGGAGAATGCAAGGGGTTTTAAACTATTTATGAAAAAAAGTACAAGAAACAAAATCATTTTTAATATTCTTAAGAAGAAAGGTAAAGGCAAGTGAAATACTATATAATAATACTTTTAGCGTTATTTTATTTATTTCATGAATCGAAAGCAGAGGCGTTGATGCAAGGCACCAGCACCGACATACCTGGTTGGGAAATAAAAGGCACCAAAAACTCAAAATCTCGTGCTAAAGAGCCTGAGAGTTCAGCTATTGAAATATGTCTCAAGCGTGGATAATTGTCATAAGAGATTCTCGTTCTTGAAAATTGACAGTTTTCAAACTTAAAAATTAAATAGAATTCTAGGATTTCTCAGGAAGCAAATATTTTTAAAGTTAGAATATTTGTCTAGTCAATTTTTATTATCATGATGAATTTCTAAATAATGATAACTATCTTGAACAGATTATTTGATTTCAATTAAACCGATCAGTCATAATCTCTTAGTCTCTCCAAGTCAAATGACTTTTTCTTGATATTGACATTTTATAATACTTATTTGGAACTTATAGTTCAAAGAGGAATAAAAAATTTAACTAATATACTCGATCAGATAATAAACATTAGTTTTACCTCTGATAAAAATAAATTAATAAAAGCTTATTTAAAATAGAGGTGATGTTATTTTTTCAGTGATGAGTTCGATCGAATTAAGTAACTTTGATCCAATATTATATTTGTATTAAAATAATCATCGAATATGTTTCAAATTTATTAATTTAGAACCAATAACTTTAAGGACTAAATTTCTGACTCTATAAGGTTCAAATTTTGGCTCCATTTCTAATCTCAAAAAAGATTAAATGGATTATTTATGCTATCAATTGAAAAATAATTATTAAAAGAAGTTGAATGATATACAATAAACATCTTCACATCTCAAAGATCTAGAAAAATAAACTAAATTAGAAAAATTGTTTTAAATAGTCAAACTCTGTGATATTGATGTAGAAATAGTTTTAAAGCCACTTATTCTATTGAGTGGCTATGAATCCAAACTATGCTTTCACTATGAAAGTTACTATCCAACTAGAAAATTTGGCCGCGCTTCGCGCAGTCGTCAAAGAATTTATATTTTCTTTTTGATTAATTTTATATTCATTTTACTGTCTTATTATAATATTACCACCTATTTTAATTATATTATAAAGACTGTTTTCAAATGATAAAAGAAATTTTATATCTATTAAATGTGGGATAGTATATTTTTCTGAATAAGTTCAAATATATTCCATAATAATGATTTTGTTTTGTTTCTCTTTTGTACCTTCAATGAAGTAAACCTTTAATCTGCAATATATATTCTGGTGATTTGAGTGTTTAAGAAATATCTCACATTGTAAAATATCGATAAAATACTAAACAAATATACAAGCAAGTAGAACTTAAATTTAAAAAAATCGCTGAACAATAACAAAATATCTTGACAGAATTTTCTATTACTCTACAATTCCTTATATCTTTTTATTTAGTAGAAGTATCGTCATTTGATATATTCTACTCTACTTCAATTTGTACCACCAAAGTTATAGAACAATCACTAAATTTCAAACCAGTACAAAAAAAGATCACTGGAAAATAAGAAAATAAAGTCCAATAGGCAAAACTCTCGCCACCAATTCCTAAGATAACTTTCTCCAAGAAAATTACATGCTCTTAGAAATAATGTACTGAACTTTGAAGTGATTATAGAGGCGATTATATTGAAGAATAGACCAATATTATGCCTCTCATCCCATAGAATTGGCAAATAAAGGCACAAGACTTAAAAGAGTAGAGTTAAACCTTTTATATAGGCCGAAGCCTTCTTGCATTTCTTTACATATCTAATCACATAATAATTAACTAAAAATATTGTCATATATGTGTAAAAACGGTGCAAGGTACTTTTAAGAGATTTAAACTCAATGCCTAAAAATTTATGATGAGAAAAATTTGATAAAATATTAAAATTCATAAGTAAAATTTTATTTAGGGGTTATGGACTTGAAAAGACACAGGAGTAATGAAAGTTATTAAGAGTAGGAGTTATGAAGATTATGAATGTGGAGTTAAAGGTACAAGATTAATGGATATTATTAAAATAGAAGTTATGAAACTAAAATAATTAAAAAATAATAAATACTTTAAAATAAATTATTTTAATAATCTTTTAAGATCCTATATAAAATTCCTTGACTAAAAGTATCTCCCGAAAACATTTCAATATTATTTTGAAACAACTCATTAAAATTAGTTAGTTAAATTTGAAAAACAAATCTAATCAAACATAAGAAATAAATAATATTGGAATGTTGAAGGATATATGATAGCTAATAATTGTTAAAAAATAGTGTTAATCCCGTCGCTTATTATATAATCAATTTTCAGTCGTTACACCTTCATCTTAACCGTTTTAAGTTTAGTTAACTTAGATTTTTTTTAAAAAGAAAAAAGAAAGACAACAAAGGATAACTAAGAAACTAAATACTATTAAATTAATTCATGAAAAAAGAATAATACATTGTTATTTGTTAAAAGGAGATTCATTGCAGTACTATTCCTTTTGACCTTTTTCATGAAAATCACATAGACAATAAACCATAAGCTCTTTATTATATAATTTATGTGCTAAATAAATGAAAGGTACTCGCATGAAAAATTATCCGTTAAAGAGTACCAAATCTTAGCAGGAATGGGAATTTGTAGAGAAACCATACACAAAAGGCATACATGAAAAGTTTAAATATGTGAAATTCGAATTTAATCTCTTGAATTAATTGATAAAGACATATGATAAATAACAAACAATTTGAAGGTAATATGTCAAAAAGAAAGGAAAAGGAAGAATGTAAATATTGCAAGCCAAACATAAAAAGAAACACAAGTTGAAAATATATTACTCCGTAACAGTTAACTCTATGCATTATCCATGGCATGACCCAAAAAGTTTTATATTAGCAACAACATAATTAGTTGAAGACTTTTTTCATTGTCCTTCATACACAGAGTGTAAAATTTTGTAATAGAGTCTTTCTTGGAGGGTACATATTTTGTGTTTGAAGAAATAATTAATTGGAGATATTAAAATAAGCAACAAAAGGTTTATCTTTATATATTTGTAAATCATTCAAACTTCTACACTTCACCAAACTAATCTGACCATCTTTCTTCGGAGTTGATGAAATGGACAGTTCACACGGATGAATCTTCCAAGACCATTAAACTTCATTCTTCATTTTGATGAACTCGTACCAAACTAAATCTCTCTTTGATGAATCTTACACCGCCATCAAACTTTATTATTCATCTTGATGAAACTTGTTCGTGGCTAAATACCTCAAACTTCCTTCGTTCTTGATCTCCTCAAGTTCTGTCTTCATTTGAAATGACACAAAAAGAATTTCTAAAGAATATATGTATGATCTTCATCAAAGTGATGGTCATATTATCACATCACCTTTTCTATGTCTACTCTTTTGATTATTAAATAAATGATTGATGAAAAGGATGAGGAAGAAAAAATCAAAAAAGGAGAAAAATATATATACTACTAAAACAGAAGAAGGAGAAAATGAAAATGAGCACCCAACAACTCCACTATGATTGTTATTTATAGATTTTTTCATCCATAATAATTTGGTAGAAGGGAGTTGAGAAGACATGTTATTTAAGTAGAGAATGCAAATAGATGGAGTTTTTTTTGTAACTCATGAGCTATAATTAGACATAGTAAATATTATATACTTTTTTTAATTATTAAACAAATTGATTAATGCAAAGAATGAAGGGAAGAAATTCAAAAAAAGGAGAAAATATATATATATATATAAATGGAGGTCATAGAGAGGTGCCACATCACCTTGTCTTGTTTCTTCTTTATTATTATATATAGATTATATGTTACACCAAGACTTCAATAAAAAAAACTGTAAGTCTTTATATCAGTTGGCCACTTTTTTCCTATGTTTATCTCAACTAGTTGATTACCAAACTATTCTCAAACAACCAAAGGTTGTGACATGTGATGGAGTGTTAAGTACTCCTCCATCTTTAACCAGAGGTTTTCAGCTCGAGCCTTGGGTATGGAGTCGCCTTTGGTAGGGGACACTTTACCCTCCATAGGAGACTTTTCAGCGCGAGTTCGGATTAGTTAGGCTCCAATGTGGGTGCCAAAAACTAGAGGAAAACCAAAAAAAAAAAAAAAACTATTCGCAACTAATGTTGAGTTCTACATTATTGAACCACACCTAATCAAAGTTGTGGAAACCTAGTGTGAATATAGAGTGTAGCTTTTTCTTTTTGGAAATAATATTGAGAAAATGATCATTTTCTGTTTGTATTATTTGTTGATCTCTTGTATTATAATTTATCGATCTCCGGTATAAAAAGGGGTCAATGTATAAATAATATTTTGGGACCATTATTTAAGTCATAGTCATAGTGTGTAAGAATTTGCAAGTTTAACTATTTTGGAATTAATTTCAGGTACATGCGACTAAAGTTGCAAAAATTTCTCATTTGAAGTTTGGCAACAAGCTTTCGACATTTTTGTCTCGAGTTTGGCTTGCTGGGGACAAATTTCAAACATGTATGTTTGAAGTTTCAGAGATATACGTTTGAAATTATAAGTGGTTTTTTCAAAGTTTGAACTATCAATCTTCATCTTTGATGATATTTAAATTCAATTCTCATGAAAGTATCACTTTTTCAAACTTTTAAAGATGGTGATTTTAGTGGTAGAAGCCTAGAACCCCTTAATTGGCTACATATGCAAATTATTCAATTGTGGTTGCACCTTAAATGGCACTATGCAAATAAGTTGCTTGTGCAAATTTTTCATTACAAAAGATAATAAATTTTAAATAATATTTGTAATAGACCATAATTGGACTCTCCTCTCGTATAAGGGTGATTTACAAGAATGATCTTGGAAGCGAATGGTCTTGAACTTTGATCTCGCTTGCTCTAAGGGTAAAACTTCAAGTTTAAATTATTATTTTTTTCACGTGGACAAAAGTTGTAACTTTTGATCTGGAAGGTTAGCCTATGAAGTAAGCGGTGGTCAAAAGTTTAAGACCATCAATTTTCAAGGGTATTCGATGTAATTTCTTGTGCAAAACTGTCAATATGCTCTGAAAGGGTGTCCAACAGGCTGTTGGGCCTTTTGTTGAATCTTGCACTCTTTTCAAGAAGGTGATGGCCCAAAACACAACCCAACTTCTAGCCCACTAATGCTAGTTTGGGCCACGGTTCGATACTTCGATTTCAATCGTGACCCTATCGCATCTATATGCGGTGACAAGTGTAGGCTTAATCTAATGAGTCATTTAATACTAGGGTCTGTTAGACTTTCAATATTTACATCTAGATCCCCGTTGTAGCCCATATATACGACACTTTTTTATCCTCTCACATACACAATCATACAGTTATGTTGAGAGTGATATAAAAGTGTGGTAGCGATGCTATTAATATCGTTATCTTGAGCAAAGAGTAATAACGATGAATACATAATTCGTCTATAACTTGATATGATTGATTAGATATGTATGTCATTCGATCTCACTAATCTATATTTATTTTGTGTCCTATTATCATGTTCGATTTTATTATGTTAAAATGTCTTATCTACAACACTAGCTACCAGTGTTAATCAAGAACAATCTATGCATATAGACTTCTATAGCATAAACCTTTAATGAACATATTTTGTTACCAATGAAATCAAATAAAAAGGAATAATATATCAATGTGTCATTTAACTTGGTCTTAGCTGACATTTATGCCCTCCAACTTTGAGTGCGCACAAGTAGACATTCGAGCTTGTATAAAGTTGAATAATTAGACAGATGCGTCGATCTTACGTGGCATCTATGTGGCAATTCATGTGAGATTTCCATGTAGATATCACGTAGGACGCATGTATCTACTTGTTTAACTTTATACAAATTTAAATGTCTATTTATACACATCCAAAGTTAGAGGGTGTAGATGAGGCCAAATCAAAGAGAATCCTTATACAAGAACATGAAACTATTAAATTAAGTGATCACTTAAGAGTAAAGAATTAAGATTTATCATCAATTAACTTTGATAAATACAATTTTAGTTGTTTGAGACACAATAAAAAACCTCTCCTTTTTATGTTCAATTTTAAATTAGTGGCTTGTGTATTCTTACTATTCACTTTGCATTCCAAAGTTAAAAGTACCAAAAAATAAAATAAAAAATAAAAAGAGGACAACTAATGGTGAATTTTCGACAGGTATTTTAATGTCTAATTAGTCAAAAGAGACTAACTTAATTAAAAAATATTTATTGAGATTGGGAATCTCATCGTATTGGGTGATGCTTTGATCTGCATTAAATAAATGCACATGTTGTGTTTTAGATGAGTTTATATTATACATTTTATAAGAATTTTCTCCATCTCAATTAATACGACACAATTCAAATTTTGCTAGTCAGACTTGTTAATTTTAACCGTGAATACGAACATAAATTTGCTTTTTTAAAAAAAATTAAAATAAAAGTTACATGATTAAAAATTACGTAAAAAGTACTACTATATATCATAATAAATTAAAATTTTTAAAAAATATTTGAAAAAAAAAACTCGTTTAACTCTCAAAATTTGAATGATATCACGTTTATGGGACGGAGGGGATACGTGTCTCAACATAATTAGAGAAACCCTTTTTATTTTGATCAATGCAAATTTGTCGTTAGCTTAATTTTTTTCCCATTCCACATTGATTCCCAAAAGTAAAAAATAAAAAACATCAAACTTTTGTGTTCTTTTATGTACTTGAATTATGAAATATTTCACATAGAAGACACAAACTTTAAAATAAAATTAAAATAACGTGCGTCATCCTGTTTTTGAGGTATTCAAGTTTTTTTTGTTTTATTATCACTAAACGTAACTTAAATCATTAATCAATAATGCAAACGATCAATAATTTTAGTTTGATTTAGTGGTAAGAGTGTAACATGATCTATATGAGCTCGAGGCAAGTCACATAGTCGAACTTTGCCTTAGATAAAAAGTTTCGTATTTAAATATTTTCTGTAAAAAGAGAAATATTTTCATGGTCAAACGGGTCGTTAACCTTCTTACAAAGAAATAAATTATTAGGATTGCTATAGAAAAAGGGGATAACATGTTTTCCTTCCCTACTTAATCCAAACTATTGATCAATAATATAAATTTGGTCCAGGATAAAAATGCAATGTTAGAATTTTGCCGCATACAAAAGGCCTAGTATTTAGGTGAAGGGTGAAAAAAAGGGTAAAATTACAAGAAAAATCCTAAAAGATTATAAGTTACTTACTACTAGTCAATTTCTTGATGGAAACTAAACTCCTCTTAACAAAAACTTGCAAAATCCAATGCACTAAATAATTCCCCATTGCAAGCTTTTTCTTTGTTTTCCATCCGTTGTTCGGTACCTGCTTTACTATTCTGACTCATTAAGATTCCCGCTATGTAACATCCATCAAAGGAAGAAGCACTCCTTACCTGCAGAATTCTTTCCGTTCTCATGATTCAAACTTGAGACTTTTGATTAAGATTGCTGGCCAATATCTTGATGGAAACTAAGCTCTTCTAGTACACAACAACTTGCAAATTAAGAGTAGCAATTTCCCCATGATCCAAGGTTCTTAACAATTTCTTATGTTCTTGGATCAATCATGATAACCTTTTTTTTTCTTGTTCCTCATGTGCGGTGTCCGGTACTTGCTTTAGCTTTCTGACTAACTCATATTTTCAGCAGCTCAAACTCAAGACCTCTGGTTAAGCTACAAGTACTCAATTTCTTGATGGAAACTAAGCTCTTTTTGTAAACAAGAACTTGCAAAGAGTAGCCATTTTCCAATGGTGCAATACACTTAACAATCTCTTGTGTTCTTGGATCAATCATTGCAAGATTTGAACTTGTAGTTTCAAGGAAAATTTCCCCATTGACACCATATCCAATTGGTCTTTTAACAATCAAAGTGGATTCAACAACCAACTTTTTAATCCAAAATCCAAACTTTTCCATCACCCAAATCTCAATACATGTCTTGCTTTGAACAAGAAAATGAAACAACATAGAAACACAACCATCATATAAACCAAGAGTTCCTAAATTTGAATTGAACACATTTGGAGTTTGTATCACTTGAAAATTTTCATTTCTAAAATCAAATGCAAGAATTTCGCAACGTCGTTCGCCATCGATTTTCTTCCAGTAATAAAATCCATCAAGATATGAATCAAAATATGACATAATTATATGACTACTCAAAAATTTATTGTCCACAAAATGCCTCCAAGAATCAGTACTAAGTGAATAAACTGAAATAACAGCTGATGCACTTCTTGTAAATGTTTCTTCTTTCCAAAAATAATCCCTTATCCATACAACTTTGTAATCTTTGCTCAAAGGGTCCATTCCAAATCCAAAATGATGAGCATAAGACCTTAGACTCTTCAAAAATATTGATGGGTGCATGTCGGAACCTCCAGAAGCAGCACATTTCTGGAGAATCTGACACGGGTGCAGCAACATTTCTTGAGAGTCCGAGCAACACAGGCTAAAATCTGCGTTCCTCGGAATCTTCAAAAATGTTGACGGGTGCATGTCGGAACCTCCGGAAGCAGCACATTTCTGGAGATTCCGATACAGGTGCGGCAACATTTCTGAAGAGTCCGAGCAACACAGCCTAAAATCATTGTTGCTCAGACTCTTCAAATATGTCGACGGGTGTGTATCAGAACCTCCAGAAGCACCACATTTCTGACGAATCCGACACGAGTGCTGCAACATTTTCGAAGAGTCCGAGCGACATAGCCCACCAAAACAAGGATAAAAAGGTGCACTTGGTACTGTTATTTTCTTGATTTCTTCTGTTGCAGGATTCCACATAGCCATTTCATTCTTATCAAGATTGTGGACAAAAAAAAGTCCATTCAAGGGACCAATGATTGGCTTTAAAGAAGTGGATTTGTGTAGATAAAAATCTTGAAGTAAAGGGTATTCATCAATGGAAATAGATAATTGTTTTGTATCCAAGAAATAGAGATGAACAAAGGGAATTTCATAATTTTTTTTGTGAAGAAAATGTTTGATAATAAAATTTGGAGATTGAATAAGTATGTACCAGTATTTGCAGACATATTTGATTTTTAGTAGAGATTTCACAGGCAAAATTGATAATATCTCCATGATTATATCTTCTGGAAGTTGATCAAAACTTGTAAAATTTGATTCCACCATTTTGTTAGCCAGAAATGTTTCTTTCTTGTGTTGGATAATGAACTGTCTTATTGCGACTTCTCATAGTTGCTGAAAGTCTTCTTATATATGTTCAACCAAGGACGCGGATTCAAGATTTGAATTTTATGAGTTCGAGATCAGAATCCTATCATAACTTATTTGATTTACTAGATTCAAAATCTTTTATATATACTTATTTAAAGCTATTGTGTTCGGATGAATTCATAACTTTTTTTTTTATTGATAATTATGGTGTCTAGGTCAGTTTGCATGCACCTCGACTAATTTCGTGTTACGCACTTCTTGATTAATTCTATAGGTTACCTGCTACTTTTTGTTAGCACAAGTTATAGATAACTTTGTCAATGATAGTTTGAATTATTGAAAAGAAATCACCTACTAATATTTTTGCCTCCGATGAAATTTCAATCTAAGATATCACGATTTTCAACCTACTTTATTGATGGGATGAACCCATAACCGTAACTACATCCACCTCTTGATTCCAGCAAAAGAAAATATTTCTTTATAAACACTTCATAAGTATATACTAGATATATTCATTTACATTCTAATTTAACTATGATAAAAGAGCAGCTCGATGAGCTAAAGCTCTCACTATATGCGGGGTTCGAAAAAGGATCGGATCACAAGTAAACCACAAATAAGTGTAAATTTTCTTTGGGCCACCCCATGATCCATCTTTCCAACTACCAGAAAAATCAAGAAACATGCCTTGGTGATACTCTTTAAATATTTTTCTAGTACATGCCAACATGTCAAATTTAAAATAATAATATTTTTGGTTGCAAATTGTCAAGAAGGATGAAAAAGCATTAAATGTGCCAACATGCATTTAGAAATGGTGCACAAATAGGATCTTCTAGGGTCACCGTTCAAATTTGGCCTCATTAAAAAAATAATTAAAAAAATTGTGCAACAATAATTGTTTTACTGGAATATGGAGTAAAATCCTAGCACTGTCATGATTTTTTATTTTCATTCGATCCTAACACCTGGCTGATCAAATCTATCCATAGGTTCAATCCAACAAATAAAGTAAATATCACACCTAATATCAAATTATTATTGCTTTTCTCAAATGTATTTTTTCAGCTTATTACTCTCTTCATTTTAATTTATTTATCTGATTTTAACTTGATGTAGTGTTTAAAAACGTAATGAAGATTTTTGAATCGTATAGTTTTAAACTAAAAAGATATGTAGAACATACCAAATGTCTTTTAACCGTATAGTTTTTGTCTTGAGTCACGTCTATTGGAAACCACCTCTCTACCTCACCTCTGAGGTAGTGGTACGGACTGCGCAGTGAGGTACGCAGGATTTATTGTAAGCGGTGTCGACATTTAAAAATAAACAAATGAATCATTCATATAATAACATTATTTTAATAAAAAATATTTAAAGCTTATTAATAAAACATAAATCAAGTATACTATTGTAACTTCTCGACAAGTTTATAACCGTGTCCAATATCAATTTTGGACAACTAATTTAATGTCTGCATCAATGCAAAAATAAAATCCTAGTTCAATTGACTTTTTATATCCTAATTTAATTATGAATTGGAGGTTGGAGGTTCGAAGCTCCTTAACAACAAACTTTTTTATCACACAAAGCAATATTTTACTGAAAAAAGCCCAAAAATTAAACAAAAATCTGTGCTTGCCAAGGGAGATCGTATGTCCATGTTGTGTCATTTATTTTTTTATAGATACATTCTGTATTTTTCAGATTATTTACATATATATAATACAAAAAATTTCAACGACGCAGTGTCGGGTGACACCCCTTGACATAGGGTGGGTCCGCCTCTAGAACTGCGTACACTCTACCGGCCTAAACCCCACTTCGTGAGAGTACACTGAGTATATTGTTCTTGTTGTTATTGGTCTTAAACATGTTATGTGGAGTAGAATCAAAGAGTTGCTAAAAAAAACAAAAGAAACATTCTTTTTGAGACGAATCAGATACTGTAACTCCAATTTCTTAAGGTGATATATATATTGATGGTGAGTGTTAGAATTTTTCACACTGTCCGTACAGTTAGTAGAGATTTGATGTGGGTTGGTTAGCGTAGTCACATCTTCCATTATTTTATTTTAATCATTGGCCTATGATGATGATGTAGAGTGAAGTTAGATAATTCTAGGATTTGATAATCCCAACAGTTCGGGCTTTAGGTTAGATTAGCCTTTTGGAAAAATTTTGGGTCTAGGGTACTAGAGTAAGAATTTATAAAATGTGTGTGATTAGATTCGTATTTTTATGGGAATTATGAATTTGAATAGATTGGGCTTGCTCGGAGAAGATTCAAAAGGGTAAAGCTTCCATCTGACTCTTCCGATTTCGGGTTTACTTTACGGGTCTTCTTTTAAAGCAAGTTGAGACTTTTTTAGACTCTTTTTTTCAAAGTGCTTATGTGTTAGTTATGTGTAATGGGAGTAATGGGAAGGGGAGTTCCGTATAGATGAAGTGACCAGCATCTATGCGGGTAGCAGTGTTATTTGAGGAGTTAAAATCAGTTAATTGCCTGTTTTGAACTTTTTTTCCTATTTGCTAGCATGATTGGACAGATTTGCTATTGTAAATAAATTGTTGAAAATGTTAGCTAATGAGAATACTCCCTCCCGCTTGATAAGTTGAGTTGATTTTAGAATTGATATCTATCTGGTATAAGACATGAAATGCTTTGCTTAATTTTATTGTTGATTTGAGATCGGACACTTACACATTATTTATTTATTATTGGGGTTGGAGTGCACGCCTACACACTATTATCTATTAGTCAAGGAATTTTTCTTAACTTCTTTTAGTCAAGGAAACATGAAATTCATGAATTTTTTTACTTATTTTTTGTGTATTATTCATTGGCACACCTACCTTTGTCCCACCAAATTAAGTTCATTTCGTATTTACTTTGATTGCTTAAGCAAACAAAAGAAGAAAAAAAAAGTTGAAACCCAAAGTAATGTTAAAAGTACCTTTCGCAAGAGTGGGCAATAAATTCCATTTATGGTTATTCTTTTTAATTATAGTGTGGGGAATGAGGATCAACTTTCATGCACGTCGATTATTTTATCGAGTATTTACTATTTCATCAATATTAGATATCGGATAGGTCTATTCATCCATTTTTGCTTTTTGACCTATTGCTCATGCAATTTGGGATCCTCATTTTAGTCAACTGGCTGTGGAAGTAAAAGAAAAAATCAAGGGGATTTCTTTCCATCTGTTCTACCCTTAATATATAGAGTTACCTGATACTTGTTGCTGGTGGGAGGTGACAGGTATCCCGTAGAATTAGTCGAGGTATGCACAAGCTGACCCGGACACCACGGTTATAAAAAAAATAAAAAATCTACATTCTGATGACTTTGTTCCTACTTTTCACGTTGTCTATACACCACATTGTACAGAAATGTGGCATTTCCAACATCATTAGGAGTAACTGTTAATCAAGAACAGACGTCTCATATCAACCTTCGCGGCAAATGAGCTAGGGTGAAAACTCATCCGCACTAGATGTTTATATTGGTTTTGTGTAAATACCTGATGCGGATAAGTTTTTACTATGATCTTGCTCTCAAACAATTCTTATAGAATTTTCTGAGGAAATTAATAGGAAGTTGTACTATGGTGGAGCAGCAAAATATATTGTAGTAATGAAGGCAACCACCTTTTCTTTAATAAGGTGGAGCCCGGGCCAATTTAATCGCACCTCGACAATTTCACGTGATACCAACAACCGAGGTTTAGGAGGATGGGAAGAAATCACCTACTAGTAGTATTTTTGCCTCCGCTGGAATTGAACCTACATCCAGATGGTTCTCAACCCACTTTATGGACCAATAGGCCACACTCTTGGGTGCGAGAACCATTTTTTTTTAGGTCGGTGGTGTCAAACTTGCTCGTAGGGCGACTATTCCACCGGATATTTACTACCACCCACCAACACAGGTATTCGGTAACGTTGTCCACCAAGACTTGTATATATGGGAGGAAATCAACTAGTATTATTATTTTGTCTCCGCCGGGACAATAGTTACTAAGTACAGTTCCACCCAGATTGACTCTTAATCATTGCAAACACATCATGAACATTGATTGCATCCGTGTTCTGCATAAACGTGCCACCTACTATAGAATAACAGAATAAGCCGATACAAAGGCAAAATATTAACAACTGCAAAATACTTTGTGGAAGTGTCCTCTCAAGACTGAATAGAAAAATCACACATGATGTGATATAGCAACTTGAAATATTTGCCTCTGCTATCCATCCAGGGGCGGATCTACACGTATGTTACAGGTTCGGCAGAACCGATACATCTGAGAATTGCAATGAGCTTTTGTCCAAATCCTGTATCTGTTAAGAAATTCACTTAATATGTGCAAAATAATCTATCTAGAATCCAGTAAGCAAAAAGGGTTGTGACCCAGAACCAATAAGCTTAAAAATCCTGAATCCGCCGGTGTCCAGCCAACTTATAGAATACTCCAATATCCTCTCTTTCTTTTTTCCATTCAACTTGATAATCATTCGTAAAATACCAAAGGTGTGGAAGAGAACAAAATCTCTTCCAACTAGGCCATATCTCTGAAATGAATTTGTGGAGGTCCCAAACTGCTAAGTTTTCTCCAAAGAAATCGAAATGACAGATATGTAGGGAGCATGTTACAGGATAAATATAGCTAAGAGATGAAATAAAAGTATATGGGATGACCAACATTAGTTCAGGGCCTCATGGAGTACCTAAAGTTTAAAACACGTGCTACTGGGAATGCAGAAATATTTATTATCGTTGGATCAAATATGTCTCATAAAATGGGACTTTTTTTTTTTTTTATACCATGGTGTCGGGGCCAGCTTGCGCACACCTCTACTAATTCCAAGGGATACCTGCCACCTCCCACCAGCAACAGGTACCAGGTAACTCTATCCAACAAGGCTAGCACAGATGGGAAGAAATCACCTAATGTTTTTGTCTCTATTGGGAATTGAACCTGAGACCTCATGGTGCTCAACCCACTTCATTGACCACTAGGCCACACCTTTTGGTGCGTAAAATGGGATATACAGTAAGAGTAAGCATATCTGTTCCGTCTTGCCCAACTTCAGGCAGTTTCAAATGCTAATACCTCGTCTTTTTACATCTGAACCAAAAAAGAAAATGAAATATATCCCTCTCCTTTACCTCCCTCCCACTATCATACTACTTGCGGTTACGTAGTTAACAAAAGTCAAACTAAAGTCTTTCTTCAACAAGCATGAGTAAGTCAGAAGTACAGAGCTGAGAACAAAACCAGGAGAATATGTCGCATCATCATTGATGTAAGATATTATGTCTATTAAGTTCAAAGAGTATCAGAAATGCAAGGGTAATCTGAATTGGGAGAGCAAGTTGTTTACTGTTGTTGTTAAGGATATTTGATTCTTCCTACAGCCTATACTTTTAAGCTTTTAGGGTTTTCTTGCACCTTTTGGATTTGGCATAATACATAAATAGACACTCAAACTAGGCTTCAGCTGGCAAGTAAGCATTCAAACTTTGTAAGTGCACATCTAGACACCTGTACTTGGTCTCAACTTACAACTAAACACTCCAACTCGCCCCATTGTGTCTCCTGGATACTCAACGCTGACGTGACACATAAATTTTGGAGGTGTCTAGATGATCATTTTGTAAGTTGGAGTGTTCAACTGATACAGTGCATACGAGTTGAAGTGTCTAGATGTGCATACTCACAGTTGGAGTGTTTACTTCCCAACCGAGGCGAAGTTTGAGTGTTTGTCAATGAGTTATGCCTTTGGCTTTGTAATGCAGTAATTTAGATGCTGCAAAACCAAGCCTAATTAGCAACTTTGACAGGCTGAAAAGCTATTAAACCACTTGATTTTCAAGCCAGTACCCCTATATATATGTGCAGCAAAACTATGCCTGGTATTTAAGTGCAGAAGGGTAAAGAGGCGGGTCCATTACCCCGAGTTTCGAAAGTTGCGGTTGGTCTTAAGGGTTGGACCCAGACGGATTTATCGGGTCGTATGAAGAAAAAAATTGTGTGTCTATGTGTGTATGCAAGCAGTTCAGCCATCAAACGATCTGATTTTCCAGCTTACTTCTCTGCAGGCTTCCACTAGTGAAGTATATGCCTCTTTCGTGGAGAAGACAGAAATGCATCCCGCTTTTACTCTACGCTAACCTCATCATTGTTTCTGCATTTAGCATTTTCCAGCCCCTTAGACAGCAGGTAGAAACCAATATTTCCATATGCCAGAAGCTGAAAAGCTTACTCAAAGTCTAGAAAACACCATTCCCAGCAAACTGAGGCTAGTCATTCAATTAATTCAGATTTACCCGAGGGTATATTGGAAATAGCCTTGCTACCTTCACAAGGTAAGGTAAAGCTGCGTACAGCCGTACACACCACCCTCCCCAGACCCCACTTGTTGGATAACACTGAGTATGTTGTTGTTGCTTGTACAAATTTCATTTTTTTTAATCAAGCAATAAGATTTTATTAACAATGGGCAAAAGGTACCCGTACACAAGGAGTTTACCAAAAAGTAGAAAAGTTACGAAAAGTAAACCCATTATAACTTTCACACATAATCTTTCTTCAACCTGGGAAAAAATTTTCTAGAGAATGATTAAACTTAACATATGGCATCCGTGATCACAGATATCGCCTAAAACCTATGTTGCTCGGACTTTCCAAAAATCTTGTCATACCCATGGGGGATCCTCCAAAAATGCACTACTTTTGCAGGACCAGTCACACGCCCGTTGACATTTTTAAAGAGTCAAAGCTACACAGCCTTTAATGGACCTCAACCACTCCAAGAAGTGGAACTGTAGAAGAGGCTCTTATGGAAGATGAGATTTTAATGGTTTTGCTAACCAGTACCACAGTGGCATAAGCATCGTTGATTTACCTTGAACAGTACAACTTTTCATAGTAGGTGAATACTACTGTTCATTTTAGCACTATAGCGTTTTTCACTTTGTCAATTACCAATGAATTTTTTTCGACTTCATGCATCTGTTAAATGAACTATAACATGGAAGCTTGCTTACAAATAGAAACAAAACAGAATGGCAGCAGATTGAGGAAAATTAGAAACAATAGAACTGGTGCACATCAATGCACGAACTAGTAACAACAAAGATAGAAGAAATGCAAACGATATGTTTACTTGATGAAGGACAAAATTTATCATAAAGAACAGTCTTGTACTGATATATGAAAAAGACAATATTACCACTAAAGATCATGTACCTCGTTTCCCTCTTGAGATGAGAGAAAATTTTGAACTCCCACTGCAGGGAACAATTGTTCAATGTCTATTCATATTCAAACTGAACATCTACATGTGAATACTTCCTCATAAGCCTTACAATGAAAGATGTGAAGTTGGCTAACGTATGGCATTCTTCATGTGTTTTGGTTTCTGAGACGACCCCATAGATAACCAACTTCCTCAGGTTAGGGCACCTTTCCAGTAGTCCTGCTACCCAATGCGAGAACAGGTCGCTAATGACCGTCCATCCGAGCTCCAAGAAGGCCACGTTTTCCAATTGAAAAGAATCTTCTGATCCATAATGAAGTGCTGTCTCTCTTAGTTCATAGCTCAATGATAGATGAGTTAATTGAGGAAAGCAAGCAGAAATCGTCTCGATATCCACAGCCTCATCATCATCGTCGAATACAACTTGCCATAGCCTCAGTCTTCTCAGCTTTGATGATTTTGCTAGCATATGATGGAACTTGGACCACATGATTGTGAAATTACTGACATCCACAATCTCGAGATTTTCAGCGCTCTCGCCAATATCAAGATGGATGACACTAACATCATCGATCTTAAGGAGTCTCAATGAACCCTTGCTGACAAGCTCAAAGACCTCAAGTGTACAATCTTTCAAATGCAGCTTCTCAAGACTATCCGCTTCAAGAATGATTTTATCCAAACTAATGGCTTCAACATAGATATCTTTCAAAGAGTTACTCGTCAGCTCCATCGTTGCCAGTGGATCAGACATAACAATGTCTATACTAACAAGACTCAAGACCTCAACTTTTGGGCAGGCTGTGAGGAAAAGAGTCAGGTCTAAAGCTGATATACTGACATAACTTAATGAAAGAGACCTCAAGCAAGGGAACTTTTGATAACTAGGTTCAACACCCGTGATTGTATTGTGTGCAAGAGCCAACACTTCTAGCCTCTGGCGACCACATTTTTCGAGTATATTAATGTTTGGGGTAGTCCTGACATTGTAATGTAACTGGCGTAACGTTTCTCTGGTATACATTAGCCAAGCTATCACTGGAGCAGCAGAGAACTCATCAACATCATCCATGATAATTGAAAGGCAATGCAGTCCATTAGTCTGGAAAATCGTCTGAGTTACAATTATCTCAAGTCTGCTCCTTGTGAGCTCATGATAAACCGGCCAGTCATTCGAGTTAAACGTGAGTGTATGAAGATGATTCCTCCAAGCCTCTCGCCACTTCCGACAAGTAGAAGATGCAATCACAACATCTCGTGCAGCTCCAAGCCGGGACAAAATGTTCCCAATCACCTCAACAGGAAGGTACTCCATACCCTCGAATACAACAACAAATTCAAAAGGGCCCCTTAGAGAAACAATACTATAGTCCAAGCTATACAATTGAGCCACTTAAATCTCCAAACTGCATCACAATGTTATCCAAGTGACTCTCATCAAGGAATCTAAAAGCCAACAACAACATACCCAGTGTAATCCCACAAAGTGGGGTCTGGGGAGGGTAGAATGTACGCAGACCATACTACTACAACAGAGGTAGAGAGGCTGTTGCCGATAGACCCTTAGTTCAAGAATAAACAGCCAAAGCAATATATATAGAAAACGAAATAACTGAAACAAAGAAAGTCATGGCAAAATACTATAGACAAACTGACAAATCACCCTAAACATTAATCACAACACAAGAAACAAGAATCTGGTTTCTGAAAAAGATACATAGCACAATCAAGTTAAACTTTTGACCTTTGAGAAGCCAAAAATCCCATTTTTAAATCAAAAATTTCCAATCCTAAAACCCAAATCAAGAAATCTAGTTTTTGAAAAAGATATAATAGCACAATTAAGTTAAAGTTTTGACCTTTGAGCAATAAAAATCCAATCTTTAATTCATCAACTTCAAGAATATAAACAACTAAATCAAGAATCTCAAAAACTGATAACACAGATTAGGCTAAGGAAACAAAAAAATTTCAAGAATTTAACAAAAACTTACCATATGAATCATAGGATTATGATCACAACCCACAACAAGAAATCAATCCATCAAACCAAGAAACACACACACACACAGTGAACAGAGAAGGACAATAGAAGGAATCTGAATCGGTTTTCTGTGAGAGAAATGAGGTCAAGCTAGCATTGTGGGGTGATGGGGTGGTTTGTGCGTGTGCGGGGGTGGGGGGGGGGGGGGGAGAGACGAGACACAAACGCACAAAAACAACACACAGTACAGTGTGTTGGTGTGTGAAAAGTGGCTGGCACACGTGAGAATCAATGTCATTACTGGTGACTTTCAGCTGGCCAATCATAGTACACAACTGTAGAAAAACTAGGGGGCCGAGGGGGAATTGTGTATTTTCAATTTTAAAATTTCGGCTTTTCTCCGAACCCCGCGCATAACAGAAACTATAGTATACCAAACTATCTTTTTTATAAAAAGGGTTTCGAACTGTGGTAAAGTGATAAGTACTCTTTCACGGTTAATTAGAGGTCTTGATTTCGTTCTAAATATGAAATCATATTTGTTAGAGAGCGTTTATCTCTCAATGCGGGACTTGCCATCATGAATTCAAATTTAATCTGACCTTAGTACGAGTATCAAACATCAAATGACAAACAACAAATAAAGTGCAAGTAAATTGTATTTTGAACACATTGATAGATTCAAAAATTATTATCGTAGACTAAGAATAATAAGTGTGTGTGATTTTGAAATGATAGATAAGGTTCTCGAGTAATTACGTAGAATCTATAATTTTCATATTATAAAAAGCATGTTGATCAAGTACTTGATTTTTAAATAGGCAAAGTTATTCAGTATTTGTATTAATAGGAGATAGCAAATATATTTGACAAATAAAGTACGTGTAAATTGATCCAACCACCACCTATAAGAAACCTTTCGACCAAGTGCATGTAGGAACATAGGCAAATCTAATAAGTATACACAAATTCAATAATTTTTGCTAAAATCTTATATATTTAAAAAGAAATTAATGAATATAAACTCAATTATTCTAGTACATATATTGACTTAAAGTTATTATAGAATATTACAAGGCATAATACATAAACGTAACCTTTAACTTGGCCCCAACTGTCATTTATGCCCTCCAACTTTGGATATGCACAAGTAGGTACTTAAAGTTGTATAAAGTTGAGCAAGTAGATATACATGTCATACATGGCACAATACATGTAGGACGTCATGTAGAATGCGAATTTGCTACGAAGGATGCATGTGTCTACTTGTTCAATTTTATGTTAGTTCTAGTGTCTACTTGTGCATATCCAAAGGTGAAAGACATAGATAACAAGCTAAGGTCAAGTTAAAGGACATATTTATGTATTATGCCATATTATAAACGTCAAATCTTAAATTTGTAGGCTAACTAAAAAAATGAAACTTAGATGCATAGTTGCATACTAGTGAACATACACCTGAAAGGACATGGATAGAGAGATATGATTGGGAATTTTTTTGCATTTTTGATGTTTTTTCATTGGTGATCTTCTTTTTTTTCCATACAAGATTCCAATTAAAGGAGGAAGACAAACTTCAATGAACCAGCAACAACAAAGTGCAAAGTATACTCGTGACAAATTGACAGGTTGGGAATTATAGTAGGGTACTAAAATATTCATTATTATGTTTACTTCTACTCTCCTCCGGGTAAATACTTATCAGTATCGGGTGTTTACATCAAATTGATACAATTTACTATAGTTAAGTAAAAAAAAAAAAATTGTCGGATGTCCCTTAAGGAACTGTGGTTAAATAATTTGATGAAGTGAATATGTATACTAATTAACCATAGTTAAGTGATAACTGTTTATATTCATACATATGATATGCATTCGTTGATTTAACGTAAATATCTGATGTGAGTAAGTTTTTGCCCTTCATTATTATACCTAAATTATTTGATTGCAGAATATTGGTGCAGTTATTACTTCTTGATTTTAAACCAAAAAGAAAAATGAGGTCGGTGTGTATAATTTAAAAAGAATATGAAAACGTGAGAAAATGACACTCCAGCTACTCTCGAGACCAAGACTCCTTACAACTCGTATCAATAATAGCATCGCTAAGTGGCCGGAGGTTGGTTTTACAAGGCAGGCCATCTTCCTTCCTAACCGCCTATTTACTCGTGATCGTAACTCGATCAGAGATCATGACAATATTGTTTTGATTTTTATATATTATGTTTATCACGAAATTTACAAATGATGTTCGATTAACTCTCACAACTGACACCACCTATTTCATATAATTTGGTCTGCCACTTTATGTGCATTAGGCACCAAGTGGCTTTTCCTCATGATAGCTATAGTACTATGAAAAATAATGAAATAACGATAAGCTTAGGTAAATCGAAACAAATCACCTAATACAGAAATAATCTCTCTTTAAGCTATGTACTACTTTCGATAGCATTATATTTCATTGTTACAAATGCCACTTCATCTTTATTTCATGCTTTTGTCTATCCTAGTGAAAAGTACATTATAAACATCATGTCTCAAGTGAAAATCATCTCACTTTCCAGCTCCTTTACTTGTTGTTGTCATGAAAGACTCACCACAACCACATTGCCCTTTAGAGTTGGGATTAATAAAAATGAACTCAGACCTGCACATAAATGTAAAAGACGTCATTAAGCTGCTTGCGGAGACCAGATGAAACAGGGACGGGTGGGTTTGAACAAGCCAAAACATCGCTGAAGGATTTGTCTTAGGGCAGCAGGTGTTCATAGGGCTGCTGCATCTGCGGTATTGATGCAGAAACAAACACAGATATATAGTATGCTTATCAAAAAGCTAACATGAACTGAGCATCCAAAAAACGAGAAGACAAACATGAAGATACTACATTATTGTCTTCCTCATCCAACATTAAATCTTGGCACTAAGGTTTTCTGGAGTTGAAAACTTCATATTTCTCAAAATTAACCTTACAAAATTTGCACAGAAGACCACAAAACTAACTGCTGAACACCCAAAGAAAAATTAACGGCAACAGGTGGGAGTTGGAAAATGCAGCAAGGGAGAAAGCTATACAACAACAACATATCCATTATAATCTCACCAAGTTGAGTCTGGGGAGGGTAGAGCGTACACAGACCTTACCCCTACCTTGGAGGTAGAGAGACTATTTCCGATAGACCCATAGCTCAAGGGAAAAAGTTAATCCAAAGCAGTATTGAAAAAGAACTAACGAAATGAAGAAGTCATGGGCTAAATACTATAGATAACCTGACAGTAATCACAACAAGATAATACGATAATCAAAGTACAAAAAAACAGATAGTAACCAAACTCAAAGGACAAGAAACTGCAAGAGTAATACTAAAACTAATAGTACGGAATGCAAGTGAGAAAGCTATAGAGGGTTCAAAACGTGAGAGATTACTTAAACTGGGTATCTCCAGTCCTTTCATCCAAAAGCAAAATGAACCACTTGTGCACAAAATTAAAAGGCTTAAACCCTCTGGTGTTCGAGCATCAGCCAAATAAAAGTGACCAGCAATACAGAAATGGATGAGTAAATCCCTTACCTCAATTTATCATCTACAAAATCCATCTTGGTACCAATCACGTGCATCAATGCCTTAGGATCAATAAGAATTTTTACTCCCTTCTCTTCAATCAACTCATCAAATTTACCCTTCTCGTCTACAATGTTCAAAGTGGTTGTGATTAGAAATAAAAACACATCAGAAATCCATATAATAATCAGTTTGATGCTGTATAACATCATTAGCCAGAGACTAATTAGTATTTTGTGAGCATGACGACATTGAATAGATTCAAAGGAGAGAGTTCATAAAAAGTAAAACAATAAAAGTTTACCCCCCGGGCTTGGCTCAATTGGAAAAGGTTGAGGGATTTGTGACTTAAGTTCGAATCTTACGACAAGAGTCTTGTATATAAGTGAATAAGGGTAAACAGGATGACCCATTATCCCTGAGTTTCAAAGGTTGCGTTTGATCCTAAGGGTCTACTCCAAATAGAATTTTCGGTCATAAAAAAAAATTGTTAAACAGGCCAATGTCTTCAAACCCCCCACCCCAACAATATATATATAGGGAAAATGGCAATAAATAATATAGATTAAGTTGCAAAATGCAGTTAAGTTTCCAATTCACAATTCAAGTTTAAAGAAAAATTTTCTTTATAATTTTCTAATTCTATATTCCTAAATTCGGAAAAATTAACAATAAATATGTCACTTTGTCAATTATATTGATTTTTTATAAGTTTTCCACTTGAAGAGAACACAAATTGACAGAATTGCCATCCATATTAAATTTGACAATAAGCAATAAGATAGACATAGCCTTGTTGACTGCACAGAACACCACTTGAACGAACGGGGCAGCCAACCTGCATTGCACGTATACCTAAGAATTTACGTGTGCCTCAAGCCTCAAGCACACTTTTTAAACCACTAAATGGCAAACAAATGTAGAAGGAAATTTCAAATGCAAGTACTAGTTCCATGACCTTTAATCCACAAAATAGTGAGGCAACAATTCACTTTCTCTTCCAAGTTTTGGTTGGTGTGGAAGGAGATGAAATATTTGCATAATTTTCTTTGAAATTTGAAGGTGAAAACTGCCGTGAATTCTTCTCAAAAAAAAAAAAAAAAAAAAAAAAAACCAACTGCCGTGAACTTTAATAAGTTTCAACGCCACTCTAAAGTGCAGGAAGAAAATATGATGTAATTGAACATGACTTAAGTATCACTTTAATTTACATCTGATGTTCTCTCTTTCCCTATTTACAGCGAAAGACTTCTTACCCAGTGAAAAAGTTCATACGGAAATTAAATTTGTCATTCTTGACAGGTAGAAGATGATCTTCACTAAATGAAGATTATTTGATATGAAAAGGCCGCAATAAAGGGATTTATGCTGTCTAAACGTGCTACAACATATTCATGAAAGAAGTGAATCAGTTTCTTATTAGTCCCTGGAAGCAAACGTGGAAGTCGAAGGCTCCACCAAAAGTTAGTTGTTTTGAATGGTTGGTGGCTAAAAAAGCTTGTTAGACTCAGGAAAATTTACAAAGAAGCGGAAAATAGTTTAATGGTTTATATGTATAAAGAAGAGGCAGAAACTATCAATCATCTATTCCTGCATTGCAAGTTCAGTGTCGCATTGCGGGAGGCTGATGGGGAAGTGAGGACTAATACACAAGTCATCCCCAAAAGAGGTAACTTCGAGTATCTTGGATCGATAATCCAAGGAAATGGGAGATCGACGAGGATGTTGCACATCATATTGGAGCAGGGTGGATAAAATGGGGGAACGCAGCCAGTGTCCGATATGATAAGAACGTATCACCGAAACTTAAAGGTAAGTTCTATAGAGTGATTGTTAGGCCACCCTTGTTGTATGAGGTGGAATGTCGGCTAGTGAAGAACTCACACGTCAAGAAGATGAAAGTAGCAGAAATGAGGATGCTAAAGGGATGTGCGGGCATACTAGAAAAGACAATATTCTGAATGAAGATATACAGAACAAAGGTAGGAGTAGCTGTTGTGGAGGACAAGATGCGGGAAACAAGGTTGAGATTGTTCGGGCATGTAAAAAGGAGCACATATGCCCCCGTGAGGAGGTGTGAGAGGTCGATGGTGATAGTTTTAAGGAGAAGTCGAGCTACACCGAGGAAAAATTGGGGAGAGGTGATTAAACAGAACATGACACATCTTCAGCTCACCGAGGACAATGACCCTAGATAGGAGAGCATGAAGGTCGAAGATTAGGGGTAGATGGTTAGTAGGTAGTAGAGCGTCTTCAATCTTCATAGTGGTAGAATAGGGTTCTAGTGTATTTATCTATTCCCTTACCAGTATATTATTACTATCACGCTTGCATTATCTTATGCTTCAATTCTATTACTATTGTTTTTTATAAGTAATTAAAGATTTATGAATTTGTGCACTAAGCTAGTGCAATAGGCATAACTACAGGTTGTGCGATCCTTCAATTGTGTCTAACATTCCATCTACATCTTGTACAATAATTAGATTGCACTAAAAAGCTACCTAAGGATAGACATATTTTACAATTGTTAATTCTTTTACTTTGGTTATCTTTAATTATTTGTACCATCAGTACTTTTTTCTTTCTTCAAATCTTTTATCATAGTTTACTATTGAATTTCTTTCAAATCATTCTTCCTCAAAAATAATTTCCTTGAGCCGAGGGTCTATCCGAAACAACCTCTCTACCCTAAAAAGGTAGGTAAGGCATGCGCACACCCACTCTCCCCAGACCCTACTTTTTGGGAATATATTGGGTATGTGTGTATTGCTTCAAGAGCACGAAGACAAGGGTGGATCTAGGGTAGAGTGCGAGTTCCCACGAACCCAGCAATTTTTGTGTAGACCCTGTATTTATATGGAGAAATCCATTAAATATGTAAAAACTATTTGTTGGGAATCCAGTGACAAAGTAAGCTCTTGGTTTAGCGACAGAAATGGAACTTGCTTAAGCTTTGTTGTCCTCCTTAGTGTGGGTTCAATTCCCCTTGGGCACTTACGATAAAGTTTCTTTTTTTAATCTGAGATCGTCGGGACCCATAAACTTCAAATCTTGGATCCGCCTCAGCCAGTAGTGTAATCTTTCATGGATTTTGTCACCTAATCATGCATTTATTATGATGCTACTTTAAGATGTAACGAAGCTCACAAAATATAAAGGTTGTGAGTGATAAAAACGAGGTTGGTGACTCAAATGAACACATTGCACCAAGAAGTTTAGGCTGCAACTTCACTCCTATCATCTGTCCAGGCAACAAGAAAGGACCTCTCGACTGAACAAGGTGAACCATATGAGTTTTCTCTTCTCAACATTCTCACGATTCAGATGAAACTAGGGTTTTAGAATGTAATTGATGTTGATGTCCTTTTGCTAAGGATGATTTGTTTTCTTTTTGAATCACCATCTTGTTTCCCCTGATTAATGCCCATTTTATGATTTCACAATTTTGTTAGACAAGAAACTGGATATCTCCTTTTATTTATTCACTTTTTACCATATTTCTCCAAATGTAACTTTAGTTCTTAATGACGGATATGTCGTACATCTCGACATGTTTCCCTGATAACCTTAGATCATATTTTCCATCAATATATACATCCATGCCAAGGCCGACAACAACCCTACCTAGGATTTGAAAATCCACATTATAGATCCAAGACAATTGGCAAGATCTCCTCTTTTAACTACCGAATACGGATCTTGATTAAATTTCTTGCTCGATCTATCTTACACTCATTTGGTATGTGTCATAGGGTTTTAATATTCTGCACATTCTTGCTAATTGCTATTTCAGTTTGGAGGAATCCAATCCCAGCAAATGATTTCTCTACTTTTTGGTGCATACACTTTTACATGCCCCGCTGTTTTGTGTTTTTCCCCTTTACAGGTTGGCCAAGGATAGCAGGAATTTTTGCTCCGAGATATCTGATTTTCTTTCTGTGATATAATCTATTTAAGATACCACATTATCCACCCAACATAATTTACTTCCCTAAGTGCCAGAGCTATCCAAGAAGGGCAGCATTCTAAACCTCTCTTCAATGAGCAATAACTTAATGCTTCAAGACTAACTAGCCATTAAAGAATGTGATACTCATAAAGGATTGTATGTTATCCTCATATTCTGTTTGCACCAACTTTCTTTTATGATGTCCTTGTTCCCTTTTTCCTCTGGTAATTTTTAAAATTTAACTCAGTGCACAGCCTTTTTTGGGGGGGTTGTGTATTGTCACCAACTGACAAGTGTAATCGAATGTCACCTTTAGATTATAACTAAAGCAATATTTACATCATTCCATATTTTCCTACTAGTTCTAGATAATTCTTGGTTTGGGAAAGCCAAAGAACTTAGACCACGTGAGGTGGCAAAAATAACCATAGTAGGAAGAACGGTAAACTCTTACCTCAAGCATCAATATCTTAAGCTATAGTACTTCACAAATTCCCATTTCTAAATCCTCAATGTTTAAGTGTTTCACTTCTGGGAAATCCACAGAACAGTGTCAGCGGACACCATGATGAAGAAAAATTTACTTCAGAAATGCTGTACAAATTCCCTTTTGTTTCATTTTTTCTTCAGCATTTGTTTTTAATTGTCCTAGTGCTTTTCTTTGAGAAAGAAGTGGCAGAGGTATTACCTGATAAAACTTCATTCAAGTTCTTTAAAGTTGCTTACATCATACTACTAGAATAGCCTATTAAGCCAACTTCTCTATTCCTCTACACTAAAACCAAAAAAAAATAAAAATCAGATGGCAATAAGCCCCATTTGATGATCATCACAAATTTGAAGCTTGAACGAAGTTACACATGAATTAAGTCACTAGTCCTCTAATAACTGAGGAAAGAACAATTTTAGAGGGGTTGAAAAGGAAGCTAGATGAGTTGGTTTTGGCCCAAGAGATTAGTTGGAAACAAAAATCAAGGGTGTTATGGTTGGAGGAGGGGGACTGCAATACAAAAAAATTCCATAGGGTAGCAGTTGCTAATAGGAGAACGAATTTCATTGAGTCAGTGGAGGTTAAAGGGGAGGTGCATGTGGGGGAGGAGGAAGTAGAAGGGGCAATTGTAGATTTTTACAAGCATTTGTTCGAGGAAACAGATTGGAGGCCTGAGTTGGGGGTTTAGGGTTCAGTCATATTGGCAAGGAGGAGACTGAGTGGGTAGAGAGGGCAATCAAGGAGGAAGTGAAACGGGTGGTGGAAGGTTGTGCGGTAACAAAGCAACGGCACCTGATGGTTTCTCTATGGTTTTTTTCCAGCACTGCTCAAATATGGTCAAATCTGATTTGACGGATACTCTTGTTGAGTTCCAGGAAATTGGTGAATTCGAAAAGAGTTTGAATGCTTTGTTTGTTGTCATTATCCCTAAGCGAGAGGGAGCATCGTGCATGAAGGACTATAGACATACTAGTCTAGTGGGAAGCATCTATAAGATCATCTCTAAGATGCTTTCCATTAGACTTAAGAAGGTGTTGATTTTTGGGGACATAGGTGGTGTGGAGATAACTTACTAAAAGATGATTTTCAGGATTTGTTTAGAATGTCATGCCAAGGAGAATTGACGATCACATTGGAGAGATTTTTTGGGATCTGAGATTTAGAAGGAATTTCGACTATTGGGAGGTGACTGAGTTCCAAAGATTGCCGGCCCTTCTACATAGGCAAGTCACTCCGGTGGATAACCCCGATGCTCTATGGTGGGGTTTGCGGAATAATGGAGTTTTTCTGTCAAATCTTTCTATGAGACACTTCTTATTAGGGAGGAGGATGTGTTTCCATGTGATGCAATATAGATATCGTAGGTGCCTAGGAAGGTTTGCTTCTTTTCTTGGCTAGGAGCTAGAAGGTGATTTTGACAGCAGAAAATCTTAGAATGCGGAAGTTGTATGTGTCAGCTGGTGTTACATGTGCAAGGAGGCAGGCGAAGAAGTGGATCATCTTCTCCTACATTGTTTTTTTACCATGAGGTTAAGCTGGGACATGTTACGGTCATTTGGAACTTCTCGGGCAATGCCAAAAACTGTGAAACAATTGATGTTTTGTTGGAGAAGACATAGGGCATGGAACGTGGTTCCTCTTGCATTAATGTGGGTTGTTTGGAGAAATAGAAATAGGAGAGCTTTTGAAGAGGTAGAATCAAGTTTTACTCAATTGAGGAGTAGCCTACGGTCACTTAATTTCTTTTGGCACACCCATAAAGTTCCTTGTTGTATAGAAGAATGGGTGGATTTTGTAGAAAATCATGTGTAGATTCTTTACTTTTTGGTATACCCCTATAAGGCCAGCTCCTTGGTCATGTTTATGAATGAAATACATTTATCTTATCAAAAAAACATCAATATTTTCTGTTTCTTCATCATGTAGCTCATTAGTTGATGCCTGACGCTAATAGACTCGCATGAAGCTTATACCTCGAAATTCAGATGCATTAAGCTCAAAAAGAACAAAGTTGTAGCAAGGAGCATATTACAAGCATAACTTTCTCTGCCAATACTATTTAAGCAGATCAAGGTGCCCCAATTTTCTAATTGATTGTTAGCATCAAGATTCTTCTTAGCATTTATTTTAGAAAGAGTAACCATATTATCTAATAACCAGACAGAGACGCGCACAAAAGTTTCAAATCTATTTCATTATACCAATGTGAAAATGCTACATAATGAGTACACTTTCCCCTACTTTACTGCAGATGTACCTACCACACCCAAATGTTTATGAAGGTTTGACAGAAGATGAACAGTTTGTATTACTCAAACTATTGGCCAAGGAGATCAGTAAAGATTATGAATTTGGAAATACATTCCAAGAGGAAAGCTGGAGGATCGTAAGTAACCACATGCAGAGAATGAATCCAAATTTTTCAGTTGATCGTCTGAAGGCAAAACTAAGACATCTCTCGAGAAAATACTGGTTATTTTCAACTTTGTTGGCTAGACGAGGAGTCGAATGGGATAGAAGGACTAATTCAATGGTGTATGCCCGTGAAGGAGTGTGGATATCATATTCCTTGGTAAGTGTTTCTTTCTGCTTCATTACTTTGATATAAAAGGATAAACCTAACTAAGAAGAACCATATCAATGGCATCATTTATCAGGAATGAAGTGCATTTTTTTTTTTTGAAAATTATTTATCAAGGAGTATATACCCTACATGGCAATTATAGTAACGGAACTACTAACCACAGACAAATTTTTCAAAACTCAAGGGCGGGCACTAGCTTCATGTCTGCTATTAACTATTTTCCTTGTTTAACAACAAAGATAGAAATAATTTAAGTGTTCCGGTCCATTTCAACTCACCAATTTTATACGCCAATTTTTTTTGCAGGAGTATCCACAGGGAAACCAATTCCGTTACCAAGGCATTGAGCCAAGGCTTTTTGATGCCATGTGTGACGTCTTTGACGCAGGCGTTGCAATAGATGGATGTGAGCAATGTTACACAGGTTTAATAAACGTAAGCTGAAAGGTGTTATACAGTCATGCAAAACTGTCTGCCAGAGTTACATCCTTAATCATATTCAGTCCAGTCTAAATGCTATTTCTTGTTACTTTACCATCTAAGTTAAATTATAATATCAGCTGAATGTTTTATGCAAAGTGCAAAGATTACACCATTTTTCTTTGATTAGGTTCCTGCTATAATTGTATAATGGATAAATAAATGAACAAATCACTGTAACAAAAGGTCTGGCCTATAAGTCAATAAAGTTGGTGAAAACCATGGAAGCTCAAGCCAGTATGTGTTGGCGGGAAGCAGCAAGTACCCAAACAGCACATTATAAAAAAAAAAAAGGGCCAAATATATTACTCCCTGTATTTATATTGAGAAAATTCATATGGTTCACCTTGTTCAGTCGAGAGGTCCTTTCTTGTTGTCTGAACAGATGATAGGAGTGCAGTTGCAGCCTAAACTCCTTGGTGCAGTGCAGTGTGTTCATTTGAGTCGCCAACCTCGTTTTTATCGCTCACAACCATTATATTTTGTGAGCTAAGGTTACATCTTAAAGTAGCATCATAATAAATGCATGATTAGGTGACAAAATCCATGAAAGATTACTCTACTGGTAGAGGTGGATCCAAGATTTAGTTTGTGGGTCCCCTCGATGTCAAATTAAAAAAAGACTTTATTGTAAGGGCCCAAGGGGAATTTCTCACTAAGGAGGGCAACAAAGCTTAAGCAAGTTCCATTTCTGCCACTAGACCAAGAGCTTACTCTGTTACTGGATTCCCAACAGATAGTTTTTATGTATTCAATGGATTTCTCAATTAATGAACAAATCAACGCATCCAAAGGTGTGGCCTATAAGTCAATAAAGTTGGTGAAAACCGTGGAAGCTCAAGTTAACATGTGTTGGCAGGAGGTAGCAAGTACCCGAACACCATGTTATAGAAAAAAGGGCCAAATGTTTGTTTTGTTTTTGATAGCCGCGGTGTCCGGGCCAGCTTGGCGCATTTTGTTTTTGATAGCCGTGGTGTCCGGGCCAGCTTGGCGCACCTCGACTAATTCTACGGGATACCTACCACCACCCACCAGCAACACATATCGGGTAACTCTGTCCACCAAGGCTAGAAAATATGGGAAAAAATCACCTAGTGTTTTTGTCTCTACTAGGAACTGAACATGAGACCATGAGGTGCTTAACCCACGTCATGGACCACTACGCCACATCCTTGGGTGCAAAGAGCCAAATATATTACTCCCTCTGTTCCAATTTAAATGACTTAGGTTGACTGGGCAGGGAGTTTAAGAAACAAAGAGAGATTTCTGAATCATGTGGTCTTAAACTAGAGATATGTGTAGTCTTTTAGGTCTTATGGTCTTAAGCTTGTCGTGTAGAATGTTTGAATTGGAAATACTAAATATAGAAAAAGGCACTCTTTTTGCAACATACCAAAAAGGAAAACAAGTCACTTAAATTGAGACGGAGGAAGTATTACTTGTTTTTTGACATGCTTTGATAACATATTTGCCAAGCAGTAGGACAACAGTAACCAAACTGGCATACTTTGCTCCAAAGGATTACCATGTAAGTTTAACACATTTACTTAATCCACTACTTCCGAATAAACCAGATAATACATATGCAAAAACAATTGTGTATTCTAAACTTATTGACTCTAAATGCTCAATTCGGCATTCGCCTTGATTTCATTAGCTCAACGCAACTGTATATGATATACAGAATGTAGAAATTAGGCTGGATTGTAACTTTTAAATATAACCAGCAATCACTTTGATGCTAGCTTTATATACAAATTACTTTATCAAAAAAAGAAATGTTCAAATCCGCCCTTGGTAACCTACACCAAAAGTCCACATATCTAACTTACAACAAGTTTTGGCAAAAAAGATAAAGGTGAATCTTTTTCTTTTTTTTTTTTTTTTTTTTTTTTGATAAGCATGGTGTCTGGGTCAGCTTGCGCGCACCTCGACTAATTCCACAGGATACCTATCACCTCCCACCAGCAATAGATATCCAGTAACTTTGTCTACCAAAGCTAGAACATATGCAAAGAAATCACCTAGTGCTTTGTCTAAACCTGAGACATCATGGAGTTCAACCCACGTCATTGACCACTAGGCCACACCCTTGAGTGCAATAAAGGTGAAATCTTTGTTGCTCGAATTCTCTAAAAATGTGAATGCACTTGTGTCGAATCCTCCTAAAATTTACCACTTTTGGAGGATTCGACACACACCTGTCGATATTTTAAAGAGTCCAACCAACATAGGGTGAAATATAGTACTCCCTCCGCTCATTTTTTTAGAATACTGGACATGTAAAAATTCATTTGTACCTGTCACATTTCGCTTCACGAGAGTCCAACTGTATGAATTATGAGAAAGATTGCAACTAATATTATTTCCATATAGTCGTATTGATTAGAAATTGTATCTTCAAATACGATACATACTGGCATAATTGAGTGTATGTAATTTTATTTTTAGAATACTAGACAAATAAAAATCACATTTCGCTTCACGAGAGTCAAACTGTATGAATTATGAGAAAGATTACAACTTATAGTATTCTCATATAGTCGTATCGATTAGAAATTTTATCATAAAATACGATACATACCGGCATATAGTACTCCCTCCGTTCATTTTTACTGCCACATTTCTCTTCTTGAGAGACAAACTATATGAACTTTGACCAACATTTTAAGTCAGTATTAAGATTGCAACATATAATATCTTTCATATACACATTTAAATTCAAAATTTGAAATATTGAATCGATCTAATTCAGTTATGCTTCATATAATAGTCATATTAATTAGCAATTTTATCATAAAATACGATACATACCGGCATATAGTACTCCCTCCGTTCATTTTTACTACCACATTTCTCTTCTCGGGAGACAAACTATATGACCTTTGACCAACATTTTAAGTTAGTATTAAGATTGCAACATATAATATCTTTCGAATACACATTTAAATTCAAAATTTGAAATATTGAATCGATCTAATTCAATTATGCTTCGTATAATAGTCATATTGATTAGAAATTCTATCGTAAAATACGATACGTACCGGCGTAATTGAGCGTGTAGGACAATCCATTACATCCGCGAGCTTTAACACCGAGCTTAAGAAAAGGACGACGCCGCTGCTGAAGAAGATTACTTATTCGTGCCGCGGCGGCGTCCGTAAGCGTTATTGCTTGTCGCCGGACGGAATTTCCGATTCTCTCCGCCGCCTTTGCTATCGCCGGTGACGCCATAGATTCCGTTTTGCAGGGAAATGGATCCTGTTTTTCTTTGTTGATTTTTTTGGTGTTTATATAACTTGTTTTTAAAAAGTTTGGGGGTGTAAATGTATTTTTTTGAAATTTCTGGAGGGTGTTATGGAAAAAAAAAATTATAAAAAAAAAAATTCCGAGTTCTATCTAGTGTTTGAAATTGATATTAAAACTCGTCACAAAAAGATATTCGTACTATCTCACGTACGAAAATATAAATTTAGACTCATAAGACAAGCTAAGGAAGAATTCAAACAATATAATTATAAACGAAGTTAATGTAAAGAAATACATGATAAACCAATTACTATAACATGTCGCAACAACGTGGAAATGTAAATTATATTATCAGCAAATGTCATAGAAAGTTGTGTTTTTTTGTTTTTTTTTTTGGATGGGGGTAGGGGTGGAAGGGGGGTAGGGGTGTTTATTTGGTGTTCGATAGCAGTATTAAAGCTCGTCATAAAAAATTATATTTATCTCACATACGAAATATAAAATTTAAACTTATATGACAAGTTAAGGTCAGTTGATAATCAAATCTTGTTTAAACTTTAAAAGTCATAGTTTTATATTATGTAAATCAATATATTTATGTTAGTTTGTAGCCTAAATACATCCAATGTTATAGTAGTTCTTTATATGACCACCAAATATTATGTCGAGATTTTTAAGTAAAGATTCCAGGTTAAGTACTTCTTCATTTGATATGTCTTATGCAATATGAACCCAAATTAATTAATATGTAGTTAATTAATGGGGTTTTAACTCTCAAATTTGTTGCAGAAAAAGTAAGGTAGAGTGATCCAAATGTGTTAAACTAAAGATTGCAAATGTTTGTTTTTTCGATGATCTTTTAATGTGTTACAGAGTAGATGTGTGTCTCAAACCTGAAGGCAAATATGGCTATAATTAAGTAATCAAACATTCAAGCAAGCACACAGTTCTTTGTACTGGTGTCTCCCCTCTTCAATTGCACTTTACGATACTGACAATCAAGTCTAACATACGAAGGGGGCCGAGCCCCAGTTAATAAGGAAGCCATAATTTTGTAAAGGGGTGATTAACAATGACTTGATTTATAGGGTTTGGGGGTGGGGATGGGGGATGCGGGTAATTTGAGTATTTTTACCTTTTTAGTACATCTTTTTTGGAATAATTTCGAATATATTTAGAAAAAAAATATATTGTCTCTGATTTGTTTCTTTGTGAGATTTTGATTATTGAAAGATAGTAGTAAAAGAAAGGGAAGAAATAAAAGGAAGGAAATAAGTTTGAAATATTTCATTTATTACAACCCATACGGGATTTTTATATTTAGAATTAGGGCTGAAAGTGGACGTGGTACGATATTGAAAATTTTGGTTCGATAAATTTGAATTTTATTTTTAAAAATATTGTGCCATTATCATATTAAATTAATTAGGTATGATTTGTTTTTTTCAAAATATTATGCCATAAATTAATGCTTCGTATTTCATGCATTTTCCTTATGAAAGGAGAAAAATAAAGCTTCAAGTTTTCGTTAAGATAAATGACATTTTTCTTCTATCAAAATAAGAAATATTACTTCAAGATCGTAGCAGAATGATAAATATTACTGCATCTTTACTAAGAGTTTATTGTTGAGCCGGCCTTAGATATAAAATTATCTTTGTTAGAAAATGTCAAACAATACGAATAAGGATTGTGGTAAAGTAGTAAGTACTCTTTCATTTTTAACCAGAGGTCTCAGGTTCGAGTCTCCCTGAATACGGAATCGCCTTTGTTAGAGAGTGTTTTACCCCTCAATGTGAAACTTTTCAACATGAATTCAGAATTTATCGGGCTCCAATACGGATATCAAATACAGACAAGATAAGATGGTGTCTCCTGAAAATGAAAATACATACTAAAGTACCAATCAGAAACATGGCACAAATGTCTGTATCTTAACATGTCACCATCTTTTTTTAGGCAAAGGGATATCACATGTTAGTTTTTCTAAGTCCAAATATTAATTATTTTAACAAGCTCAATTTATTTTAAATATTTGATAGTAAGAAAGTTTATATAGTATTATTTATTATAATTTGTTTCAAAATATGATCTTATTGTTCTAATTAGTGGTGAGTATAGATATATTTTTTTAATTAAAGGAAGGAGACATCCCGACAAGAAGAGGTAGAGTCAATATTTGAAATTTATGAATTATGAGCTGCCATCAAACACATAATTCGTTTTAATTATTGAGTTCATGATTGAATATATATTTATACTAAATAAAATATTAAAATAAATACAAAATATAAGTAACTCTACTAGCTTCGAGAGAACATATAAATGATACTTTGCCTCCGCTCCTCCCACTGATAAGAAGACCGGCCATATAAGATGACGAATAGAAAAACTTAACTTTTTGGAGCGGACCAAATTTAGTTACATCTCTATTTCTCTCTATAAGAAAAACATGCAAGAAGCGCGATAAATTAAAAAATTAAGAAAGTGATAAACGTGATTTAAATAAATATTGTTACAATTAATTGTACTCTAATAAGTCTTTTTTAGAATATGTACAGATTTTAAAATTTAAAAACAGATAATAAGTCACCTTACCACCTACAATTTTTGGATATGACTAAACTCCAAGTTGTTTTCTAGTGAATTTATTGATTATCATGTCTAATATAATCTAATTATATAGTTTTTCTTTTTTGTTCTGTGGGATAGGGTCATAAATTTAGTATTCCCACACATTCACATTTTATAGGAGTAAATTATCTTTGTGCTATATATATATATATATATATATATATATATATATAATAAACAATTAGGCAAATGAGATAACTATTCAAGTGTCACATTCGATAAATTTCAAATCCAATTTTCGATTGTTATTCAAACCAGGTAAATACTTATATATTCGAAGTTTTCACTAAATCAATCAATTTAATAGTAACACTTAAAAAATTAGAAAAAAAATTCTATTTCTTAACCATAATTAAGTCGAACTGAACTTATGAAAAACATATGTATAATGCATTTTCAAATTATGTCATCTGTTTTTTTCAAACAATTTTTTTTGAAGTAAAAAAATGAGAAGTAGAGATTCTTATATTTGTTTTTTCTTTTCAGTAAAGTAGAGTGTCAATAATATTTTTGTCATTTAATCCCATAGCATTCCTCTATATAGGAACAAATTTGATAAAGAGAAAGCTAGGGTGATTCTAAAGCAATTCATGTGAATGAGAGTAATAGTTTTGGTAGAAAGTGCAAAGATATTTTCTCCAAATGGGCTAAGGGTCAACACAAACATCATTTGGCCCTCCTTCTACTATATGTCACTCCCCGTCTCAATTTAGGTGTCATTTTTTAAATTTTAAAATTTAAATAATTTTTTTTATCCTAATTTCTTTTATATATTTAGAATATTTTGAATTATAAATTATAATACTTTTTACATGATTTTTTGAACATCTAAAGTTTGAATTTATAATTAAAATTAAATTATTTAACTCTTGAAATTTGAATCGCGTAACATAATAAATTGGGATAAATGATGCATCTAAAAGTTATTCCCATTATTTAATCGAATTGTGAGAAAGCTGACTGGAATAACACCCTTATAGAATAAAATAAAAATAAATTAGGATAGATGAATTATTCCCCTAGAAACTGACAAGAAATGAAAAAGGGGAAATTGCCAACACTTCTCCTGGTCCTACTCTACTTGAGTACAACACCACCAACCAACAGTAGCTGTAACTCCTCTTTCTGCAAAATTTCAAAGAATTTCTTCAATTTCAGGTGGCATTTTCTTTACTTCTCTCTCTGTATTCTGTTATTTTTTCAGAGTTTCTTGGTGAATTGTTAGGTTTACTATGCTTTTGAAGAATCTTGATACAATCTATACAATTGTGAGGTGCTTTAGTCTTGTGGGGTTGTTTTCTTTTTGGTTTTGTGTAATGCTAGGTAATAAAGATTGCATTTTTTTTGGTTCTTGCTAATGAATTTGCTCAATTTATACAATAGTGAGGTTCTTTTGAAGAATCTTGATACAAGCTATACAATTGTGAGGTGCTTTAGTCTTGTGGGGTTGTTTTCTTTTTGGTTTTGTGTAATGCTAGGTAATAAAGATTGCATTTTTTTTTGGTTCTTGCTATTGAATTTGCTCAATTTGTACAATAGTGAGGTTCTTTTGAAGAATCTTGATACAAGCTATACAATTGTGAGGAGCTTTAGTCCTGTGGGGTGTTTTCTTTTTGGTTCTGTGTAATGCTAGGTAATAAATATTGCATTTTTTTTGGTTCTTGCTATTGAATTTGCTCAATTTGTACAATAGTGAGGTTCTTTTGAAGAATCTTGATACAAGCTATACAATTGTGTGGTGCTTTAGTCTTGTGGGGTTGTTTTCTTTTTGGTTTTGTGTAATGCTAGGTAATAAAGATTGCATTTTTTTGGTTCTTGCTATTGAATTTGCTCAATTTGTACAATAGTGAGGTTCTTTTGAAGAATCTTGATACAGGCTATACAATTGTGTGGTGCTTTAGTCTTGTGGGGTTGTTTTCTTTTTGGTTTTGTGTAATGCTAGGTAATAAAGATTGCATTTTTTTGGTTCTTGCTATTGAATTTGCTCAATTTGTACAATAGTGAGGTTCTTTTGAAGAATCTTGATACAAGCTATACAATTGTGTGGTGCTTTAGTCTTGTGGGGTTGTTTTCTTTTTGGTTTTGTGTAATGCTAGGTAATAAAGATTGCATTTTTTTGGTTCTTGCTATTGAATTTGCTCAATTTGTACAATAGTGAGGTTCTTTTGAAGAATCTTGATACAAGCTATACAATTTTTGAGGTTCTTTATTGTTATGGGGTTGTTTCTTTTGTGAGTTTGTATAATGCTAATTAATAAAGATTGCATTTTTTTTTGGTTCCTGCTATTGAATTTGCTCAATCTATATAATTGTGAGGTTCTTCATGCTTATGGTGTTTGTTTTCTTTGTGGGTTTCTGTAATGCTACTTAGTTCATAATAAGATTGCATTTTCTCAATTTGTACAATTGTGAGGTTATTTATTCTTATGGGTTTTGTTTTATTTTTGGGTTTGTATATTGCTACTTGATAAAGATTGTATTTTTTACCTGCTATTGAATTTACTCAATCCATACAATTGTGAGGTTCTTTATTCTTATGGGGTTGTTTTCTTAGTTGGTTTATGTTTTCTTAGTGATTTTATGTAATGCTACTAAATAAAGATTGTATCTTTTTCTTCCTGCTATTGCATTCTCTCAATCCATACAATTGTGAGGTTCTTTATTCTTATGGGGTTTAGTTCTTAGTGGGTTTGTGTAATGCTACTTAATAAAGATTGCATTTTTTGTCTTCCTGCTATATCAGAAACATTATCTCTACCTCTGAGAGGTAGGGGTAAGGTCTACGTACACTCTACCTTTCCGAGACCCCACTTTGTAGGATTATACTGGGTATGTTGTTGTTGTATACAATTGTTAGGTTCTTTGTTCTTGTGGGGTTTCTGTAATGCTACTTGATAAAGATTGAATTTTTTTTTTCTTCATGCTATTAAATTCTCTTAATTTATACAATTGTGAGGTTCTTTGTTCTTGTGGGGTTGTTTTCTTTGTGGGTTTGTGTAATTCTACTTTGTAAAGATTATGTTTTTCCTTCTTGCTATTGAATTTGCTCAATTTATACAATTATGAGGTTCTTTATTCTTATGGGGTTATTTTCTTTGTGGGTTTATGTTTTCTTAGTGAGTTTATGTAATGCTAATTAATAAAGATTGTTGAAGGGGAGCCTTGGAGTAACTGGTAAAGTTGCTGCCACGTGACTAGGAGGTTACGAATTCAAGCCGTGGAAACAACCTCCGGCAGAAATGCAGGGTAAGGCTGCATATAATAGACCCTTGTGGTTCGGCCCTTCTCCCGACCCTGCACATAGCGGCAACTTTAGTGCTCTGGGCTGCCCTTTTTAATTGAATTTTCACAATCTATACAATTGTGGGTTCTTTATTCTTATGGGGTGGTTTCCTTTTTGAGTTTATGTAATGCTACTTAATAAAAATTGCATTTTTTTTTTGTTCCTGCTATTGGATTTGCTCAATCTATATAATTGTGAGGTTCTTTATTCTTATGGGGTTGTTTTATTTGTGGGTTTGTGTAAAATGCTACTTAATAAAGATTGCATTTTTTTGTTCCTGCTTTTGCATTTTCTCAATCTATACAATTGTGAGGTTCTTCTTGAGCTGAGCGTCTACCGGAAACAGCCTCACTACCTCTGAGAGGTAAGGGTAAGGTTTGCATACACTCTACCCTCCCTAGGCCCCACTTTGTGGGATTGTACTGGGTATGTTATTGTTTGTATACAATTGTGAGGATCTTTGTTCTTGTGGGGTTTGTTTTCTTTTTGGGTTTGTGTAACCCTGCTTAATAAAGATTGTATTTTTGTTCTTCATGCTATTGATTTTCTCAATCTATACAATTGTGAGGTTCTTTATTCTTCTGGGGTTCTTTTCTTTTTGATTTTGTGTAATGCTACTTAATAAAAATTGCATTTTTTTCCTCTGCTATTGAATTTTCTCAATCTATACAATTGTGAGGTTCTTTATTCTTTTGGGGTTTTTTTTTTTGTGGGTTTGTGTAGTGATACTTAATAGACCTTGTGGTCCGGTCCTTCCCCGTACCCGCGCATAGCGGGAGCTTTAATACACCGGGCTGCCCCTTTGTAATGCTACTTAATAAAGATCGTATTTTTTTTCTTCCTGCCTTCGCATTTTCTCAATCTATACAATTGTGAGGTTCTTTATTATAACAGGGTTGTTTCTTTGCAGGTTTGTGTAATGCTATTTAATAAAGATTGTATTTTTTTTTTCTTCCTGCTATTGCATATTTGCATTTTCTTCTTGTTTGTGTTCTGCTGATTCGCCAATATTTGGGGTGTGTTAACTTCGTGCTGTACTATACTCACTAAATATGATTTGTGGCATATTTTTGGAGTTTGGTAACTCATGTGTTAGTCAATTTAGATTATTGAGGATTGGAGTCCCTTTTATGGCTACCATTTACAAGCTTCCATTAAATAATATGTGCTGTTTTTTCCCTGTTTTATTGATCGGCAGGTACTGAAAGAAAAAACTGGACTGGAATTTCAGATATTGTCTAGGTGGTTGGTTATATGTTTTCTGGATTAATTAGATTAGTTTGAGTTGATTGTGGGATTTTGCTGTTATGGCTACTTGTACATCAGCTGTGTTTATGCCTCCTGATACGCGACGGTCACGTGGGGTATTGACTGTTCTTGGTGGTAGACTTTGCCCCTTGAAAATTCAGGATGAGAAGATTGGATATTTGGGTGTTACCCAAAAGGGCACCTCAAGTTTGCCTCAATTCAAATGTTCAGCCAATTCCCACAGTGTCAACCAGTATCAAAACAAAGACTCCTTTCTAAATCTACACCCCGAAATTTCTATGCTTAGAGGCGAAGGTAGCAATACAATGACTTCCTCTAGACAAGAAAGCTCAAGTGGAAATGTCAGTGAGAGTTTGATGGATTCGTCGAGCTCGAATAATTTTAATGAGGCCAAAATCAAGGTGGTTGGTGTCGGAGGTGGTGGATCAAATGCAGTTAATCGCATGATTGAGAGCTCTATGAACGGTGTAGAGTTTTGGATTGTGAACACTGATATTCAAGCAATGAGGATGTCACCTGTAATGCCTGAGCATCGACTGCCAATAGGTCAAGAACTCACAAGGGGACTTGGTGCAGGTGGTAATCCAGATATAGGGATGAATGCTGCCAATGAGAGCAAGAAGGCCATTGAGGAAGCAGTTTACGGCTCAGACATGGTTTTTGTGACTGTAAGTTTAACCTATGCAATTACTTTATTGGAAAAGAAGTTTTGGGTTATACAAGATATACTTTGTTTTTTCCTTTCTTTCTATTCCCCTCTCATTTGTCAGTTTGTCGGAAACTTATATTTCGATACTATTGTATAGCAACTTCTGATTATTTTTTCTTTTGTAGTAAAACTAAGTAACTTCTTTTCGTGAGGCACTGCTTTCTGTCTCATTATGCAGAGCAGCTGAACTGATTTTTCTAGTTACATTACCAGATTGAATTGGTTAAGTAACATGCAGAATTCTTATGTTAAACATAACTTTATGTAATGAAGTGCAGTTAAACTATACTCACTTAAACCTGGCAGCGCTCTTCCTCCCTCACCCTTTTGTAAACTTTCTGAACTCTTTCCCCGGCCAGCAAAGACACTGGATACAGTAAAGGATGACTGTTGGAGGAAATACACCTTAAATATGCCTTTTATAAACGAAGTTCAGCGTCCTTGGTGCTCATTAGAAAGATAGGTGTCTCATTAGTCTGCTCCATCCCTTACAGCATCTCTGATCGACCAACTTCAAAATGCTAACAATTCCCTGATACTCTGAGCAACCTGATGTGTGTCTGCCTGCCTATTGCCTTCGTATTGCATTTTAGTTTTAAAAAAGGGATTGGGGGTAGGGGAGGGGAAACGGGGGAGGGGATTACAAGGTGGGGAGTCGAACCCTCACCAACAAGGTGAAAGTTTAGGTAGCCAACCAAATGAGATACTAAGATTCCCCGCCTTCATACTGCATAGATGCAAGGTTGAGGAGAATTAGTAGAGGAAGGAATCATATTGATTTTAAAATAAAACACAAGTCTCTTAGTATCCTTAGCACTACCAAAATAAATTTGAAGTATCTATTAATGGCTACTAATAGCAAGCAAAAAGGATCGTTAGATGAAACGGGAGCTACCACCATAATTAAATGAGAGGCTATATTGGTACAAGGTAAACGGGTGGTAACTAAAATGGTGCTTGTAGCATGGCTAGATCTTAGTATCAACAAAGTCAGATACCAAGCTTTTTTGAACTTTAAATGATTTTCGGAAGTCACAGTTAAGTTTCTTAATGCGAAGAGACATTTTTAGCATACTCATAAAAAAGGATGTTGTACCCTAGAGTGTATTTAAAATTTCCCCCTTGGATTTTTGGTTCCAAGACTTTGTCAGCATGCATTAGCCTTATCAATCATCAACATGGTGTTATAAGCATCCAAGAAGGACATCGTAGAGTACGCCATAAAAAAGTGTCATACCTACCCTTCATTCGAGATGGTATCAGGACATTTCTGGGTGTAGGAGAGGGATCTAATCTCCTGTTTCTTGGTTCCCATGCCATGCTTACCACCCTTGAGAAGGTGTCCTGCCCCCTTGATATGGTATAAATGTCATTCAATCAGTGTTGTCAAGGGTGTGCTTATAAAACGCTGAAGCGAGGCTCAAAACGTGGTGAGCGCTTCACCTCACTTAATGTGCCCTTCAGTGCTTTTTTTTTTTTTGAAACTGGTAACTTTTCTCTATATATCCATAGGTATACTGCAACCAAAAGTGTAGTTCCCCTCCAAAAACTATTACAACTTACATCATTTTCGAGCTAACTGGTGCCTATAAATAATCTAGCACATCAAAGATATCTTCTGTCTGAGCTAATACATCAAGTTTACACCAAAAATAAAAAACGCCTAGACAGTTCATTTTGATCTTCTGCAAGTTGTTCTGCACATTCTCAAAACATCTGTTGTTTCTTTCTCTCCAAATCGTCCACCATATACATGCTGGGACAATCTTCCATCTCTCCTCCTCCTTTGTAGCATTGCCGTCCTTGTTCCAACTACTTAGAACTCCCTTAATGCTCCCTGGTTTCACCCACCTGATCCCTTTCAGGCAAATGAACATTCTCCAAAGCTGATCTGTCCACGGGCAATGCAAAAAGAGATGGTTTATTGTCATGCCCTTTAGTGTTGTCATCAAGGTTCTGAGACATGCTTTTTCTTGCCAATGAGCCCCCCGTTCTGAAGAGGCGACACTAAACAATTGATATTTCACTTTATAGTATTTCTTTTTTCCATTTCTCTGTTCATATATTTGCCATTCATGCTTATAATTATTAGTGTTGGACTAAACGTATATATTATATTTTTCTCCCTTTGCGCCTTTTTCCATTAGCCCACACTTTATTTGTGCTTAAAGCCCCAACTCGCTTTTTGCTTTTGAAAACACTGCATCCACTACTAAGATATATTTGCCTGTTAGCGCTGTAAAGCTAGATGTGGGATGATTACTTGTTGCTGGATGTAAATTAAATTCCTCAGATATCTTTGTACTTCCCGGAGGCTTTGTTCTCTCACTTTTTGTTCCTTCCTCATATGTGGGCTCCAATATGTTATGTACAGGCTGGAATGGGTGGAGGAACAGGGACTGGTGCGGCTCCTATAATTGCAGGAACTACCAAATCAATGGGTATCTTAACTGTTGGTATTGTCACGACGCCCTTTTCTTTTGAGGGACGAAGAAGAGCAGTTCAAGCCCAAGAAGGAATTGCAGCTTTGAGAGAAAATGTCGATACTCTAATTGTCATTCCAAATGATAAATTATTGACAGCTGTTTCTCCATCGACCCCAGTAACTGAAGCTTTTAACCTGGCTGATGATATTCTTCGACAAGGAGTTCGTGGCATTTCTGATATAATTACGGTAAGTATGTTGGTCATGGTCTTATCTTTCATTTTCTGCTTTCAGCTTGCATAGTGCCAAGGATCCTAAGTAAGCATTTGCGTGATTATAGGTGGCAAATGAGTGGGTTGGGCTGATTTTGGGTGGGTCAAAATGGGCGGGTTATTGACGCGCCCAAAAGTTTCTTTGGCTGAAATGGGTTGGTTTGAACTGCGCTAAAATGCGGGTCATAACCCAACCTGCTTAACTCTTACTAAATTTTAATTGCTTTATTTGTTTTTTTAATAATTTTTTAGTACCTTATAAAATGACATTATTTTTCTTTATTATGACTATATATAACATATCAAATAAAATAAAATGTCTTTTGGAAAATATTTTGTCAAGATTCTCAGGGATCAATTTGGGCTAGATATCAGCCCAAACTTTGATGAGCTGAGCTAATAAATGGGTGGGTCAATAATCTGCCCAAACTTGGGTAGGTTGGGCGGGTTATGATTTCTTAGGCTAATTTTGCCTCCTTTGTGCCTGATTATGCTTTACATCTAGGAACCTACTTAGATATGCATCACCAGGATTTGCTATATTTGTTCTATGCTTTGAAGGAAAATCATAAGCTATACACAAATGAAGTATAAATCTCTGTATTTCCTTGCGCCTTAATGTAAAACGAAAGATGTTCACCATACTCAGTGTAATCTCACAAGTGGGGTTTTGGGAGGGTGGTGTGTACGCAGCCTTGACCCTACCTTGTGAAGATAGAGAGGATGTTTCTGATAGAACGTGAATCATCTTCTACTACATTGTGGGACAACCACGAGGTTATGGTGGGGGTTGGGATATGTTTAGGTGGTTTGGCACTTCATGGACAGAGCTAGAAACGGTGAAAGATTTGATGTTAAGTTGGAAGAGCGGGAGAAGGAGGAAAAGATGAAGGGCTTGGAACGTGGTTCCACTTGCTTTAATGTGGGTAGTTTGGAGAGAGAGAAATAGGAGAGATATTGAAGGTGTAGCATCGAGTTTCTCGCAGTTGAGTAGTCTCTACTCCCTTATTTTCTTTTGGTGTAAACAGAAAGTTCCTTGTTGTATAGATGATTGGGCAGAATTTGTAGAGAATCATATCTTGTAGATTCTTTACCTGTTGGTATACCCCTTGTATATACAGGTAATTTGTCCCTGTTTATGAATGAAATACATTTACTTGATTAAAAAAAAGGCCCCTTACAAACAATATCATACCCAGTGTAATCCAATAGGTGGGTCTGTGGAGGGTAGAGAGGATAAAACTAAGGCCCCCTGTGATGTGAAATATAACTTTGAGGGGGTGTCATGCGATGAAACCTGGCTCACAAATGAGGGTTTCCCTTGTCTCTTTTTAATGTTTTTGATCTTGGAATTATTGGAAAGGGCGCCTATTTGCTAGCACTACGTGTGGTACGTTATCAATAATGTGAAATGACGGCTCATCTATCACTAAAAGCTTATGAATCATACCATCTCTTACTACTTCATAAGTACTCATATCACTCGCCTAAGGAGGATAACTCCATGTACTGTACATGCGTTCATCTTCACTTAAATGCATCTGAACTTAGGGACCTTAATGTAGCAGATACATGTCAATTTTTTTATATTTGGCATATTTTTTCCTTCTACATAAATTGGATTTTCTTTCCAAAAGTGTGTTCTTCTGTTAAGTGGGTGGATATGAAGGCACATATTTATTATTCATGATATATATGCATGCATTACAGATACCTGGGCTAGTAAATGTGGATTTTGCTGATGTGCGTGCTATTATGGCAAATGCTGGGTCCTCTTTAATGGGAATAGGAACTGCTACGGGTAAGTTCACAAAGCCATTTTGATAGTTGTTGGCACTAAGCCATTTCTCTCTGTTGGTTTCCTTTTAATTCATAATGTCACGTGATTTAAAGTCTGTGTGATGTATTGATGTGGCCTAATGAGACACACAAACAACCTACACGACTAAATCATTATTTATGCCCATAAAACCTCCCAAGACATTAAATAAAAAAAATCAATGTATTGTAACTGATGAAAAGGGTGTATGCGGGCGCACACAGGGTGTGGCCTAGAGGTCAATGAATTGGGTTGAGAACCATGAGGTCTCAGGCTCAATTCTCAGTGGAGGCAAACCATGAGGTTATTTCTTCCCATATGTACAAGCCTTGGTGGGTGAGTTACCCTATATTTGTGCTGGTGGGAGTTAGCAGGTACCCCGTTGGAATTAGTCGAGATGTGCGCAAACTAACGTGCACACTATGGTTACCACAAAAAAAGGACATATGTAACTGTTCAAATTTATCCATATTGTCTAAATTTATGTGCTTTTACTTATAAAAATTATCCATCAGTTGACTAAAATATTGTATTCTGAGAAAGTCTGGTGTACTATACTAGTCGTGCCTGTACCTGTTGAAGACGCAACATATTTTTGCACCAGTGCCATTTTTCTTGTGCAAAAGTGCAGCCCTTGACATATTTCAAGGTTTACAAAAATTGTAACAATCCAAACTGAAATAGTAACAAATAAGCTCAAGACTAATTTCCTGAATGTTTTTGAGGTGCGTTCTTTTTTAGTCTGTATAGAGACTTATTGAAATGTGGAAGTTGAGGCGAAATGAAGATCATGTTCAGTAGGTAAAATATTTTCTCTTTGCATTTCAAAAAATTTCTTTTAGTAACGAAGAGAAGTGGCTGCTGCAGATAACCGTAACAAATTTGTATGATATTTCAGAATTTCCATGTAAAAAAGGAAATATGTATCTATTTCAATCAGTCATGAATGCCTACAGAGAACATAAGAGAGCAAAGGAGGGGGTTGGATTCTTAAAATCTCAACTAGTTTCCTATATTGGTCCGTATAAATAAATGTGAGATTATGATAAGGCCAAAGGGATACATTTATTCTTTTTTGGTCTTTATTGATTTATATACTCGTCATCATCCCGCCGCTTCTACCGACACTTACTTACAACTAAGCAAAAAAAAGGTTTCTAAATAAGAAACCCTTTGAATAAGCGAGGCTTTCCCGATCTATCGAGAAAGAAGAGGCATAAGCAACAAACTGTTTATTCTGATGCTGCAGCAGATGGAGGAGCAGCCATCGGAAGGTGTTTCCGGCCGCCGATGTGCAATTTGCGCTCGCCCCTTCATCCTCCACCTTATCCCCTTCAGAGGTATCCACCGCCATCTTTGCACCGCCTGCGTACTGGACTCCCACCCCGGTTCCTTCTGTCCCATTTGCTTTGATGTCTTCCTCCACAACCCTCCTCCCCCTCCCCTCCATGTCCGATGCTCAAAATGTCCCTCTATCTCACACCTCTCTTGCGTCCCTGATGCTGCTTCCTCCTCCCCTGGTTACTTGTGCCCTCCTTGTTCTAACCCTAATTTCACTTTCTTCTATGTTACTCCCAATCTTGCTAATAACACCATTGAAATCGATCTCTATTTGGCTAAAGAGTTGGTTGCCGCTGCTACCATTGCTTCTGAGTCTATCCGCAATGTCGCCGTTATGGCCAGGATTAACGCCGAGGATAGGGTCAAGGAAGCTCTGTCAGCTAAGGCCGAAGCTGTTCAAGTTTTGGGAAGGCTAAAGAATCTGGTGGACAACCAAGATCATTAGGGTGGTTCCAAATTCTTGTCTACATGAAGCAAAGGATGCACCTCTCAATATTAGATGCAGATGATTGTGATACCTGTGATGATTAGCTTTAAGTAGTTGCAATTCTAAAACAATGCTATATGCGGTTTTTCTTTTTCTTTTTCTGTTGTGTGTTGTGTGGCCATTGGCGTGTTGCAACTTCACTCTATATTGAAAGCTAGGCTATTTCGGGGGCATTTTTTGCCGAATAGAGGAATTCGAAATATTCATTCAACTTTATCTAGCTTACTGTTAATGCCTCTCTTTCATTTTACAATTTCACTGTCGAGTTTTATTATAATCTTTGATTTCAATACGGTATGCTCAAATTGTATCTTTTCTGTTGTTGGAGTTCTCTTTGGCACATCTTGGGTCTATTATCCAAGGTCGAGGGAGATTGATGATGATGTCATACATCATGTTGGTGTAGGGTGGAGGAAATGGGGTTTCGCATCTGGAGTCTTGTGTGATTAGAAGGTGTCACCAAAACTTAAAGGCATGTTCTATAGAGTGGTGGTTAGACCAACTATGTTGTACCCGACAGTGTGTTGGCCAGTCAAGAACTCTCATGTTTTAGAAGATGAAAGTTGCGTAAATGAGGATGTTGAGATGGATGTGTGTACGAGGAGAGATAAGATTAGAAATGGAGATATTCGGGTCAAGGTGGGAGTGGCCTCGATGGAGGACAAGATGTGGGGAGTGAGACTGAGATGGTTCGGGCATGTGAAGAGGAGATGCATGGATGCTCAAATGCGGAGGTGTGAGAGGTTCCCTGTGGATGGTTTCGGGAGAGGTAGAAGTAGGCCGAAGAAGTATTGGGAGAGGTGATTCGATAGGACATGTCTCACCTTCAACTTACCAAGGATATGACCTTAGATAAGAGGCTATAGAGGACACAAATTAGGGTAGAGAGCTAATAGGTAGTTCAGTTTTGTTTCATTTACCCTTCCATATTAGTGGTTGTAACATTTGTAGTTTCTTTTTCTTCAACTTCTATTACTATCTATTATTTCTTGTACTTCGATTATAGATTTATTTTTTTGTAGATACTGTTCCTTTTTTTTTCAGAATGCTTTGTCATGCTATGTTTAGTATTTTGTAGTGGCTTCTTCACTTCTGGTATTCCTTTTCCCAGATTGCTTTGTTATGTTTTTTTGTTGAGCAGAGAGTCAATCAGAAACAACCTCTCTACCTCCCAAGATGGGGTAAAGGTTTGTGTATACACTACCCTCCTGATGAGACCCCACTTGTGGGATTACAGTGGGTATGTTGTTGTCTTTTAGTAAAGAAGAACTCTTTTATTTTAGTTTCTAACTTGGTGGGTAATGGGCCCGCCCTTCTAACCTTCTCTCTTAAATACCAAGATTTGATTTGGTCTAGGAAAAGTCTCATTTTTAGTTCGTTTTCTACATCTATTTTGTAGAAATTGGATGTGTTACTGTTAAATGTTGTGCAAATTATACTCTGTCCAAAAAAAAAAAAAAAAGTTGTTCCAACTATTGTGATATTTAACTTATGAATCATGCATGCTATTTTTATAACCGTGGTGTCAGGGCCAGCTTGCATGCACCTCGACTAATTCCATAGGGTACCTGCTACCTCACACCAACATAGGTACTGTTGGGTAACAAAGGTAATATAAAGTATAGACGTTAGGGAGATCACAAAGGTAATGTAGAACCAATATAAAGTTATGCATGGTAGGTCTACCATAGATACTATATTATTTTTATTAAGAAGATCAAGGGAAATATATAGGAGAGGATGAATGATCTCCCCATGATATTCATTGACCTAGAAAGCTCTTTTGGTGGAGGATTTGGGAAGATAGGTATAGGTATCAAATATATAAATGCGGCAAGTGATATTTTGGAAAAGTGATCAGAAGTGTGAAAATAGTGAAGGAGATATAAAGGAGTTTTGCCATAACTATAGGTTTATACTAGTGTCGGCAAAATTTACCCACTTGTTAATAACCCGACCATATTTAAACCGTACGAAAATGGGTAAATCGCGGGATTGTTGCGGGACAAGTATGGGTTGCCTTCAGCAGCTTTCGTGCATCACTCACAATTTATTCAAATTGTTTTTTATTCAGCAACAATTTTGAAATGTGGCAAATAAGCAATCATCTAGTATTTAAATAGTTTTTGCTTGTTTGACTTACAGTAAAGACTTCAATAAATATGATTTCAGAATTATATCTATTTTTGGTCGAGTCTAGGATAAGATTCTGTACTGCAAATAAAGATTTCTTTCTTTCAATTGAATTTGGAAAAAAACAATTTTTCTTTTCCATTATTAACATTATATGCTCTTATTTTCATAGAAAAATATTATCCCAAACTAGCTATGCGTTTTCATATATAAATGTGTAATAGTTAACTAGGTATGTAGAAACAACAAATAAATACACATTCACTCACACTAACACACACACAAGCATCAAATACTAGAAATCATCTAGTTACGGTATTACTAAATTTTTAAAGAAACACAAAGTCAGTTATATAACATGGTGTACTTAGTTTATTCAACAAGATTAAAACAATTTACTCAATACTATTTTAAATGACCGAAGAGAACACGTTTTTCGAACTCTTTCATATGGCAAATATGGTTTAGTGAATGATCATATTGTCTTGAGTTCTTGAAATTTTCCTAAGAATAAAAAAAGATACTATTGTGATATAACAAAAGTGGATATCTAGTATCACCGATACACTAGTTACAAATTATTAAACATAACTAAAGAATATTATTTGTTCCAAAACCACATACTATGTAAATTGTAAATATGGGTAAACCCATTTTCAACCCGCCCATTAATGACCCAATCCATTTTTAACTGCATGAAATATGGGCGGGTTGGGAATTGACCCATATTTGCTCAACCTATTTTCAACCCACCCATTTGCCACCACTAGTTTATACCAGGAATCTTCCTTAAGCTCACTTTTATCCTAGTTATGGTTGAGCCAACCAATAAAATGAATGAAGGGAGAGTGAAATCAACGAGGATCGTGGTGCCCATGTGCAGACAATTCAGATATTTAGGTTCAGCGTGCTTCTGCTAACATGGAGTGAGAAGGGTTCAATATTCATGGCTCAAGGTTGTGAGGGAGATTATAGCCTTCCATCCCAATATGCTACGAAGAGAAATCTAAGCAAACATCTAAAAGAAAGGGCAGCCCAGTGCACTAAGCTCCCGCTATACGCGGTGTCCGGGGAAGGGCAGGACAGCAAGGTGGGTCTATTATACGCAGCCTTACCCTACATTTCTGGAAGAGGCTGTTTCCACAGCTTGAACCCGTGACTCCCTGGTCACATGACAACAACTTTACCAGTTATGGCAAGCTCCCCTTCAATCTAAGTGGACATCTCATCAATATAAATAACTGCTTATAGAAATTTCAAATACTAAATTTTCTTTAAAAAGTTGGATTTTATCTAAAAAGTAACACCTTTTACTACTGATGTTCCCGTTAGGGAAAGTGGAAAAAATAAATTCTTTGGACTGAACACAATGTTTCTGTGAGTTTCCTCCTATTATTGTATGCTATTTGGCTGCAGATTTAAGATTTCTTTCAATTCAGTCACTTGTGGACAATAGTGATTGATGGTCCATTTCTTGCTGGACCCTTTCTTACTTCTGGCTTTTCCTCTTGCTTGTGGAAAGTAGAAACTATATGCATTCTCTGCCTTGTTTTGGCTATTTGAAAATATTTCATGTTCAGTGAAAAGAAAGCTAAATCTTGTTGGAAAATATGATCCAAGAACACAAAGATAAGGCTTGTAAAAGCGAACGAAGAAACATGAAATTATTACGGCTTGAAACACGTACCAAATGCTTTCCTAAAAGCAATATTTGCTCCTCTCCTCCATAGATCGCTATGGGATTGTGTGAAAATAGCTTTAGTGGATATGGCAAGCCTTTTAGAAATCTACTTTGAGCAAACATTAGAAAAATCCATCTTAGGAAAGCAAGAACTTCTCTGGTTTTCATGAGCAAGCTTTTTGTCGAAGAAAAAAGAGATTTGGGAGCTAGGAAGACAAGACTTAGAAGTATGTACACTTCAAAAAGAAAAGGCATTTTAATCATACTTCAAAACCAAAACCAATTGTCTTCAAATAAACAAGAGAAGCTACAATAAATTAGAAAAGGTATATCCTTTGACTAAAAAACACCTTTCTTTAGAACTCTTTGTAAATAACATACATTTAAATAAAAATTCTAATAAATCTCATCTGTCATTCCAGCAGATTTGCATGCAAAATATGCATATCAAAAGTTCAGATATGCAATATTATCCATGTATGGTTTTGTGCATCTCCCAAATAGTTGGATTTAGTAGTGAGGCTATTGCTAACAAGATACGGTTTTTGCGAGAATGGATTGATCTATTGATGCTGCTACTGACTACTCAAGAATACTATTGATATTGTTCATTGATGTTACAGGAAAGACTAGAGCCAGAGATGCAGCACTGAACGCCATTCAATCTCCTTTGCTGGACATTGGTATTGAGAGGGCCACCGGAATTGTGTGGAATATAACTGGTGGTAGTGATCTAACATTATTTGAGGTACCCAACTATTTTTTTCTCTTGCTCTCTCTCTCTCTCTCTCTGCCCATACACTTATTAATCATCCTTAGGATGCACCTCTTGCTGACCGTAAAAGGCAGACGGAGTATTACATTATGAAGAAAAATTCTGCTGTAAAAGCCTTTTACTTTTTCAGTGTAGAGATTTTTCTGTTGAAAGTAGCATGTACAAATGTGTGAATTTCCTTGTGTGGTTGTTCCTTAGAAAGTAAGCACGAGAGAGAAGCCTAAATTAAAGGCGCATGAGGGTTGTGAAAATCTATTGGCCTATTCTTCTGGTCCACCTTGCTTACTTATCTGCCTCTTCTCAGCATTTATGCCGCACACACCAAATATAATTTGAAAGGGACGCCAAGATTATAAGTTATTCTCCAATTTAACGAGGCCTTAAACCAAAATTTTGGTTTTTGTTTGTAAAATAGATGAAATATGTTGTTTATAGTTATCAATTTTGGGTCGAGGTGCGCGCAAGCTGGTCCGGACACCACGGTTATCAAAAAAAAAAAAAAGTTATCAATTTTGGTGGCATATTTAAGCCATGACAAGGATTATGTACAAATATAAAATATCTGTACTAGTGGAGTTATGCTCTGATTTTCCAAGTGTCTCCATGTTATATCCTGCATGTCATCTTTGCAATCTCATACCTTTGCATGTCCTCTTTGCACTTTTTTTTTAGGTAAATGCTGCAGCAGAGGTTATATATGATCTTGTGGATCCAAGTGCTAACCTCATTTTTGGGGCGGTGATAGACCCATCGATGAGTGGACAGGTATGTTCGTATCTCACACTAGGTTATAATATTTCTTTTCAATGACATGATACTTTGCAGATTTTGACATGCATCGAAGCTAGAAAATATTTAGAGCAGTTATATCATTCATTGGAAGACTGATCTTGAATTAATCTGAGACGAGAAAGCATAAATAGTTGACTGCATTATATAGTGCATGAGGTTATCCAAAATTTTCATGGATATGTGAGATATCTTGATAATGTTTCATGGTTACTAGTCTATACGAACTATCTCGACGAAGTGTGATCATGATTTTCGTAAAGACCTAAATAAATCTGGCCTATGAGGAGGCAGCCTTATGGTCCCTGCCTGGCCAAAAAACTGTCTATTTGATAGATTAAGTGCTTAGAAAACTGAAACAAACTTGCCGTCTACAATAACAATACTGCCTTCCTTGCCATTGATGTGAAATTATTGTTCCATTAAAAAAATGCAGCTAATGAGACTTTGGCTTCATTTTATCCATCATCTTTTTGTTTATCAGCTCATGACACACGAGTAATTTCTAATTTTACAACACGAAAGATCTTATATCACTTGTCCATTCTTATAATTATCATCATTGTACATTATGAATGAACTAACGAATAGTATACGTGAGCCTATATTTGTATATCTTAGTCATGAATGAGCTCTTTAGTAGTGTATAGTACTTGTTAATTAAGAAACTACCAAATGAGCATATGAGAATATAGAGGCGCTATATAGTGAGAGGGGGTCTTATGATAAGCAGCAGTTCTATGCGCCAAAAATTTAGCCGCCACGACAAGAATGAGGTGAAGTGAGATTAGACAGATTGTGGTTCCTAAATTCGAGCAATCGATTATCTAGATTCAAGTTTCCAAGAGAATGATATAATAGATGAAGAAGAAGTCAAGAAGCATAAAATTAAAATAGGTGGGGAAATACAATGGGAGCGCTATGCTTATGAAAATACCTAACAAAGTGAAATGGAAGTTTTTCAGAACAATTTTGAGACTAGCAATATTATATGACAGTAAATGTTAGATATCCACAAGATTTCATCCAACCAAAAAAAAAAAAAGATTTAGATATCCACAAGATGAATGTCGTAGACTATAAATGTTACTAAGAATAGAATACAATGGGAGTAAAGGATCCCTACTCTACCTCCACGAGGTAGGGGTAAGGTCTGCTTACACTCTAGTCTCCCCAGACCCCACTTGTGGAATTACACTAGGTATGTTGTTGGAAGTAAAGAATCCGTATATGATCTAGTTAGGATAAAGGCACAATTGCATAAGTTGGATGTTTTCCAAGAGTTATGTTTTTCCCGGTTTGAGGCTTGTATATTAGTGTAGGGATAAGATGAAATTTAGAGAACTTCTAGTTGTTAGAGATCTCTAATTTGTCTCAATGATATTGAGGATCAATTGAGTTTGGTACTTTTTGACTACAAATTTGAATCTGTCATTGCCCCTGAACTCCCGATGAGTTTACATTTTGCTTCATGGTACGTGATGCAGGTCAGCATAACTCTAATTGCCACTGGTTTCAAGCGCCAAGAAGAAAGTGATATGAGGCCCCTTCAGGTATTCCTCTCTTCCGTTCTCTCCCCTCACATCTACGCTACATGTGAATTCCCCTTGGTTTTGGTGATTGTCTTGTGATATACGTTCCACGGTGTTCGAACTACAGGGAAACCAGCTAGCACAGGGAGATGCTTCACTTGGAACTAACAGACGACCTGCGTCCTTTTTGGAAGGTGGTTCAGCGGAAATTCCCGAGTTCCTCAGGAAAAAAGGACGGTCACGCTATCCAAGAGCTTAAGTTAGTCCTTTTTCCTGTATGTATAGTACTTTCCCTTTTCTTCTTGTTCTCTAGAGTTCCATCTCTATATTTCAAAGTGATACACATGCGTTATACGTACAGGATCTTGGTTATGCATCAAATATCGAGTTTATCTCGTGGAAAAGCATTGCCATCTCCTTTTTCTCAATAATAATGTAGTAGTGCCTATACATGTTAGTTTGCTAGATATTAGAATTACAATCTTTACCTTGTGATCTGTAAAGTATTGCTGTAACGTGGATATCCGGAGTCGAATTTGTGCACATATATGTGATTTAGGATCAGTTTTGAACTTGCTCATCAGCTTACCCCCAGTGCAGATACCCATCTTTTTGCAAATGGTATGTCTATATACTGACTGTTCTGTTCACTGCTGCAAATGAAATATCCAAACATGTAATTTGAGCCATTTTTTATTTTCAAGTGAAATTATTAGTAGTTGAGAAAGAGGAATTGCTTGACGTTGCAGATTTATATACATGGAATGATTAGCAAATGATATAGTGGAGGCTTGTTTGCCAAGGGTCTATCGGAAACATCCTCTCTATCTCACACAAGGTAGGGGCAAGGTTTGCGTACACTCTACCCTCGGAATCACACTGGATTTGTTTTAGACCAAAATATTCGGAGGACTCTTCTGGCAAATCCAAAATTTCTTCTTACTTAGAATAGATCGTCGATTCAAAGGGTGATCTAAAATCTGTTTGTTGTCGACATCATATCTATAGTTAGCTCATTCATTCTAGTTCTCAGTTCTAACTTACAAATTAAGGTTATGATTGTTTATCGATATCTTCATTAGCATCAAGATTGTCACCATCATCAATATCAATCTCATTGGGAAAAGAAGCTTTATGCACCAAAAAGATTTTATTTTATTACAATGGGATATGTACAACAACAACAACAAAAAACCAAGTGTAATTCCACGAGTGGTGTCTGAAGAAGGTAGTGTTGTATACAACTCCAATAGACCTCAACTCAATTAAAAGAAGACAATGGAATATGTAATTGCAAAATAAGTAAGGCTTTTGTAGTTTGTTGCCTTACTATCTTTGGTACTGTTTGTTACTAAAACTTCACTTTTTCCAGAAAAAAAAAAGTGTTTTTATTGGTTGGTTAATTGGTCACATTTTCTTTACTAAATGAATTTTCGAAGTCAAAAGAGCGATTAGGTTGAAAAAATTAAAGGGTTTTTTGCCTTTTTAATTATCCTATAAGACTATAATATAGACCAAATAAATGAGAATGGATTACAACGTTGTAATATATCTATTAAAACCATCGTTGAAATTGAGATCTTATTCAAACAAAAAGATTTATTCTTTTCTCTATATATGACTAATTCTAGACTTTAATAACTTTTAACTCTTTTTAGTAACTTGATTATGTAATGATATTAATATCCAGTGGACACAAAAACGAAAAACTTTTACTAAATTGGAAAAAAGAAATTGTACTTAGTCTTTTCAATTTCCACTTTGACATGACAACACAAACTTATTCTTATGTGTATGTATTGAGATGTAATACCGACATGGGTCGTGGTGGAATGGTTCGAGATTCCTCCGTCTTTAATCAAACATCTCGAGTTTGAGCTTTCATCAAAATGGACTTTGTAGCGTGCGAACTCGAACTTAGTCAAATCTTAATGCGGATATTGAACGTCGAATGGAAAGAAAGTATATATGTTATGATAACAATGATGTCTGGACCTGCTTGCGCGCACTCGATTAATTTCACGAGATACCTGTCACCTCCCACCAGCAACAGATACCAAATAACAAATGGGAAGAAATGATACTGCCACCTTCCACCAGTAACATATACCAGGTAACGAATGAGAAGAAATCATCCAGTGTTTGTCTCTGCTAGAATTGAATATGAGTCCTCATGGTGCTCAACTCACGTCATTGACCACTATGGCACACCCGTATATGTGGAAAGAAAGTATATATCTAGATGTAAATTCTAGAAAAGCTATAAATATTTGATGTTACACATTTATAATAGGTCCACAATTGTGGACAAGCCCATGTGGGATGCATGGTAATGCAATGACTTGACAATGAAAAGTGGTGACCCTCACATAAAAACCAAAAAAAGAAAAAAGAAAAAAGAAAATTGATCTTATACAAAAACCAAGAATAAAAGAGAGGAAAAAAAGAAGAGGAATTTATATACAGCTGGTTATTCATTTTCTCATGATGGGTTGGTAAGTAGTTTTTTGTCTTTAATTAGAAGTCTCGAGTTTGAGTTTTAAGAACAAAATCTCCTTTGGTAGGATGCTTTCTGGCAACTGCCGAATAGTCAAATTCCAAAACGGATACCATATACGAGGTGAGAAATTAAAAAAAAATGTAAATAGTGATCTTTCTTTTGAAATGTTTTGATCATTAACAACCAAATAATTTCAAAATTCTTTTTGCACTTCTTTTGGTTTCTGGAGACATAAAAATATATATTTAATTGTTACTTTTACTTTTTTTTTTCCTTGTATAGTTGGGTAATATTTCTCATTGTTATGATGTTGAAATTGATTGAAAAGACCCAAATGGTACATATCAAAACTAATATGACAAGAATTTTGTTTCATTAGGGTACAAAAATAATTATTTTCACATGCCAAATAATTAGTAGAGTTGATACAGACAAAGTGAATAACTAAACACGTTTTATGACACATAAAAAGATAAAGATTTCTCCATCTTCAATCAAAAAATTCGATTTCGAGCCTTAATTAGAGAAATTTTTTGGTAATTGGTATGAAGCGATTCACCCTTAATGAATCTAATATGATGCAAATTTAAATTAATCAGACCGTTAATTTTGAATACCAGTTGATTAAACCAAAACATAAGGAATTTGTAACTCCTATAAGAAATGGTGTAAAATCAAAATCTATAATTTAATTGAAGAAAAATAATCCTAAAAAGATCTCATCATACGTTTTTATATTACCAATCTCTTACGTCTTGACATAAAGATCGAAAAAATTAAGCGCAATGATCAGTTTTTGAGCCGACCATAAAAGTTAAGCCATGTTTCAAACATAATTACAAAGTATTCACTTTTAATATAAAAATACAATTTGAATAAAAGATATTCTTTATCAAAACGAGGAACAACTTCAACACATGATCTTGAAGTTCGAAACTTTGAGAAGTAAAACTTCAGTATAATATGTTGGTGTTCGAAAAATTTCAAACTTTCAAAATAATTCACGAATAAATTTTTATTAGTTCAAACTCTAAAAACAATTCATGTAAATTGACGGGAATTTTTCATACATACTGACAATATAAACTTTTTTTTATTTTACATTATTTTATACAAAACAAATGTAAATTGTTTTTTATTAAAAAAATATCTTCTCACATCCCCTTCCAAACTAGTCTCAATCTCATTAAATGATTGATACAGCCACCTCACAAGTAGCTCCAATAGATGTGAATCACACTAACCACACATTTCCGAGCAAATTCAAAATTTAAATTTTATTTACTCTATTTTAAAATTATTAACATTGAGTTCATAACTTTCTTAAATTATGCACTCATATATATTATGTATTGTAATTTTAATAAGTTTTAGTACATAAATTTATTTTCGACATTCAAAGTACTAAATTCATGTGAATTTCGATATCACAAACCTATGTTCGCCTCTGAATCTCCTATATCTAATTCTAGATTGTCATTGCCTAAAAAGCTTATGAATACTATATCCCTCCACTTCCCACAACCCAAAAGCTTATAATTTTTGTTTCGAAGCGTTTAATTGAAAATAATATAAAATTCTTTTTGCAAAAAGATCATAATACATCCATGATTAGTCCTCGATCAGAATGATATTCTGATCTTGTCGAAAATACTAAATTCATATGAACTTCAATACCATGAAACTGCATCCGCCTCTGAATCTCCTATATCAAATTCTATATTTTTATTAGTCAAAAATACTTAGAAATAACTCTATCCCTACTCCCACCCCTACCACATACCAAAAATCAATGTCAACCTCACGATCCTTCAAAAATTCAATGACTAAATTTTTATAAATTTTTACACATAAATTTTACGATTCGCGTGAAAAGTATTTAATTCTATGAATTGATGTCACAAAGTTGCATGTGCCTCTGAATCTCCTATATCAAATTCTACATTTTTATTGGCCAAAAAGCTTAGTAACAACTCTATATATTCCCATCCCCACTCAAAAATCAATGTCAACCTCACCATCCTCTAAAAATTCACTAATCAAGTTTAATATATTTTAACACATAAATTTACGTTCCATATTAGAAGTTCTGAATTCATATAAATCTATGTCATAAAGTTGTATTCGCCTTTGAGTTTTCTATATCAATTTATATATTTTCATTGGTCAAAAAAACTTAGACTCTCAAATCTAAAAATCAATGTCAACCCCACAATTCTCCACTGATCTAGTGATCAAGTTTAATACATTTTTATACACAAATTTACGTTTCATATCAAAAAATATTGAGTTCATATGAATTTGATATTATAAAATTATATCCGCTCCTGAATCTCCTATATCCGATTCTATATTTTAATTAGCCAAAAAAATTAGAAATAACTCTATTATTCCCCCCACCCCCATCCAAAAATCAATGTCAACCTCATAGTCATCCAAATATCAATAAACTTTTATATGTAAGTTTACGTTTCATATCGAAAATATTAAATTCATAAAAATTAGATATCGTAAAGTTATATTCGCTCCTATATTGAAAATCTATATTTTCATTGGCCAAAAAACTTAGAACTAGCTATATACCCCGCACCAAATAAGAATCTGCAACGCACTAGAACGCACTTATTGACCCTTCAACCTCCCTTCGCTACCCTACCCCCACTGAAAAATCAGTGTCAACCTCAGAATCCTCCAAAAATCTTCTGACCAATCAATGTATTCCTCTTGGTTGTTTAATAGGAGGCCTATCTTTTTCCAGTCTTTTTTTAGTAATAGTAAATGCATTGAAGTTAACCACACAAATTTTAGCATCAAATCTCCACACAAAATACACGTACTATTCTCACTTGCCATACAAAAGCAAATAAATTCACACATTTTGTGGTCATGACATTATAACTATCACCCCCACCCCCCACGTAGGTTGTGGTTGAATGGTAATAAAATTCCTTCAGCCTAAATAAGAGATTTTGAGTTCGAATCATGGATATAAATTTTTTTTAGTGAAAGCGCCACCTTTAAAAATGAATTCTGCAATGCATGAGAAATAAATTTTGTAATGCATAGATTCAAATTAGTCAATCGAGCTCCAATACAGATATCAAATATCGAATGTAAAATTCAAGAAAACCATCACCCCACCTCCAATTACAAATCTTTGCTCCCCCACACAAAATATTAATTACAAATCTTTGCCCCTTTCCCCCACACAAAATGTTAATACTATTAAATCCCCTCATATAGCATTATTCTCCAACACAAGAATATATACTCTCTTTTACACTATACTTTTGAAGACTAATATAAAACCATCATTTCTCCCTTCCAACAACACTCTCTCTTGAGTCTTGGCTAGCTCCAACACTATAGTTTGGAGACTAGCCCAAAAAAAAAAAAAAAGCTTATTTCTTCCTCCAACAATTTGCTTCAAATTCATTCAAGACGAAAAACAATAACAACAACAAAAAAAAATCAACGGTACGTTTATTATGACGAACAAACGAGAAAATTCATCGATTTTTTCGATACAACCCCATAGGAGCCCCGATCGTAACGGTAACAAGATCGAGTCAACAAGAGCGTGTAATAAGAAAAACAACGTCATGATCAAACGCGATCAAGAAAACCACCACGAATCAAAAAAATTCAACGATGCAGAAGCTATGTCAAACGACATGATGGTGCACGTGGGGCATGCTAGCGTGCGCAACGAGGGCGGGTCAATGAGGACTGAGGAAAATGGACGTGAGAGATTGAAAAGACATAGAATTGAAGTGGCAGGACATGTATGGATACCAGAAAGTTGGGGACAAGAGGAATTACTCAAAGATTGGATTGATTGTAATGCATTTGATGCAACATTGATGAATAATAAAATAATGTCAGCTAGAAGTGCGTTGGTTGAAGAAAGAAGAAGAGCTAATTCTACATGCAGATTGAGAATTGAAAATAGTTGTTGAAATATGCTCCCCCCTCAAAAAAAAAAAGATGAGTTTTTTTTAATTATTATTTTGAAGAAAAAAAAAATTATGATTTCTATTTTTTATGGTTTTCTTCTTCAGTTTGAACTTTTTATTGCCATAATAATTATGTATTTTCATGTTAATACTAGCACTTTTGATCCTTGGACTATAGGTAAATTCTGATTTCGATCTGTGTGATAAAGAGTTCACTGCAATTTATCTTTAATTAATTTTAAAAATGTGTTTTTGATGACTTTATGTAGGAAATATGTTATACTTGATTGAATTATTATTTTATTATTATAATAATTGTGTGCTTCCTTGTTAATACTAGCGCTTTTCGCCGTGGATTATAGGTAAATTCTGATTTCAATCTGTGTGATATATGGTTTAATGCAATTTATCTTTAATTAATTTAAAAATGTGTTTTTGGTGACTTTGTGTAGGAAATATGTTATGCTTGGATTGCTTTTAGAATTCTATTACCATAAAAAAATGGAATAATTGTGTATTTCCATGTAAAAACTAGCACTTTTGGTCCTAGGATTATAGGTAAATTCTGACTTTGATCTGTGTGATATATGGTTCAGTACAATTTATCTTCAATTAATTAAAAGAATGTGTTTTTTGTCACTTTGTATAGGAATATGTTATTGGATTACTTTTAGAACTTTATTACCTTCAAATATGGAATAATTGTGTATTTCAATATAAACTAGCAGTTTTGGTCCTTGGATTATAGGTAATTTCTAACTTTGATCCGTGTGATATATGATTCAGTATAATTTATCTTCAATTAAGTAAAAGAATATGTATTTGTTCACTTTATGAGGAAATATGCTAGACTTGGACTGCTTTAGAAACCTACTACCACTAACTATAAAGTACTAATACAAACTTAACATATGTGTAGTTAAGTGGTGGAACAATAAGAAATTATGGTAAATTTGTGAATATTTACGAGGAAAAGGATAAAAAGTATATATTATGATTAATTGAAGGTTAAATATGCTTTCTTAATAATACTACGAAGAGTAAAATCAAAATTTATCAATAATTTGATTTCTAATTTTTGTTTTTCGCTTTTCTCTTTAATTAAACTAGCATACATGGTAAAATTCACAACTAGCCAATTTTTAGCTCATGTAATTGAAATAGAGCCATTGTTTTGTGAAATTTGATACTCTATATAGTTGTTTTGAAAAATAATGTTGATAGATGATCGAGTGAACTCTATTTCTACATTAATACATGTATCTATCTTACTGTCGGAGAAAATTTACATACAATCCCTTTTCAATTTCTAAAAAAATAATCATTGTCATAGGAACTCCAGGATATTGCTATGGAATTGCACTTATAAAAATTGAAAACTCTAGAATAATGACTATTTTTTCCACTACAAGGTTGAAAAGTGCCTAGCGCACTATTCATACCATATTGTATTGATGACTCAATTGAAATATCATGACTTAATCAATCTCTAATTAAGGGTCACATCTATCCATTAATAGGTTGTGATGAATTTTTAGCTTAAAGCGGCTTTTCATTCTCTTGTTTCATCATGAGGTGTTTCTTTCGCCGACCCACAAGTTGGCAACTTGGGGACCAGAAAATGTCTTTCGTTTTTCACATGTACCCTAATTTTTCCAAGGAAGGAAAATATTTACTTTTATTTTTTTAAAAAGTCAAAATAGGGAAAAAGATATCGAGGTCGGAGAATCTTTTTTATGTAGATATATTAGATGTTGAATCCCTTCAAAGATGTACATTATATGGACCACCCTTGGTGAAAACCTTGGCTCCACCACTCATTGGAAATACTTTACCTCCCAAGTAGGACTTTCCGACATGAATTCAAATCAGTCGGCCAGCCCCAAAATGGTACGGACACCAAGTGGGAAATCAAAGAAGGAAGAAGGAAAGAAGGTAAGAAAAAGCCAAAACAGAATTTCAACATGTAACACAGATCACATAATGTGGCTGCTGGAGAGATGCATCCATGGATGCTAAAATCCAACTTGTCATACAACATGCATAAGAATATCATACAATAATAAAGAACCCACCCAAAAACAAAAAGATGGTCCCAACTTTAAGTTATAGAGAGCATATGTTACGGGCTCGATATAATCCAGTAGCTTTCGCCCAAAACCTGTATACGTGTTAAGAAATCCACTAAATACATAAATATAACCAAATGTGAATCCAATAGCATGTATAAGTAGCAGGCTCGGTGGCAAGCAAGGGATTGTCAGAACTCATAAACTTCAAATCTTGAATAAGTCTCCGCTGTGAACTATATTTCTACATCATTGACAAATATTGTTTGACAGCAGATTTGTCATACAACATGCATAAGATCTGACAGAAATAGAGTTCCAAAAAGATAGTCTCAATTTTAATAAGTTATTGAGAAAATTTGCATTTCCATACTCTTGTTTTTCTAGTATAATATGTAGTAATGATAGCACTAAGGATTGTGGCGGATAGATAGGCTCCCTCTACCGTTAAGCAGAGGTTTCAGGTTTGAGCAAAAAAATGTAGTAATGATATTGCTATATATGATACAGTCTGGGGCTTCAGAACTGTATCAGTTATAAACTATGCGGCCAGCAGGCCAGGGGCAAATAAAGTCCCATATCTTCACTGTCCTGTCATCACTTGCTGACGCCAAAAGCCTTTTATCCTGCAATGTTTTGACAGAAGAAAGTAAACTCAAAATATGCAAACACATAGGCCTAGAGCAATTTGATGAAGAAAAAAACTACTCGAATTAAGGGTCGAATTGAGACAGATAGCAATCAAACTAATGGTAGTAAGCATAATAGAGTGAATTCACCCTTCTAGTTTTTGATATAATATTTGATAATACAACAGAAGAGAGAACACAAACATTTTGCCTCCTTGAAAAACCATACAACAACGATTGCAACGCCTAACATATTTGTTGTCCATAGCACCATTTGTCAAGCTCTGACACACATATCTTATCAGCTATGTGGATCGATAACAGAGGCGGTGTGGAGTATCGGGATCTGCTTCATATGAACCCAGTACTTTCTATGCGGATGTGTAAAAAAGTTCAGGAAAATTGCAACAAAAAGTAGTAGATATGAATTGGCATAATACATAAACGTGCTCTTTTACTTGGCCTCAGCTAGCATCTTTGTCCTCCAACTTTAGGTGTGCACAAGTAGGCACTTAAACTTGTATAAAGTTGAACAAGTAGACACATGTGTTCTACATGGCATAATACAAATCAATTCAAGTGTATCCACGCAAATAGATGCTAGCTGAAGCCAAGTTAAAGGGCAAATTTATGTATTCTGCCATAAGAATTCAAATTTAAAAAATACAATGGATTCAAATGCTAAGAACCTTAAAGGCTGAACCCATAAAACTTAAATCCTGGATCCGTCTTTAATCAGTAACACGCTCACAAGTTCCCTCTCTAATCAGTAACACGCTCACAAGTTCCATCTCTAATCAGTAACATTCTCACAAGTTCTCTCTCTAATCAGTAACATGCTCACAAGTTTCCAGGTGATCTTAACGTCTTCTCAAAATGTAAAGCATCTTTGCAGCATACTAATTGCAGAGTTTAAAGCAATGACAGATGAACACGTAAATGTCAAAATCCTATCACTGCGACTTACCCCAGCATGCCATTTCACAGAATTTACATTCATTTCATGAGCCTTCTCCTTCTTCATGTAAGTCCATCAACCTGCCATCAGACAAAGTAAATTTTTTATACCAAAGAAGGTTTGAAGAGACAATAATAGATGGTCAGCAGTAGCTGTATATGGACAACATCATTCATATGATTTTTGGGCTCTTCACGCGCCTATTTGGTGTGTAAATAATGCAACTTGTCAAGTCAGCAAAAAGTGTGAGAATGGCACAGTCAGACCCAGCGACAGGTGTTTAAACGGTACAAGTCCTAATTGAGATGCCTAAGTGAAATTTCATGCCAACTTTAGGTGTCAAGGCTGTCTAGCATGCAAGCACAGGCAGATAAGATAACCATGCCTGTCAAGGCTGGAGCCTACGAGCCCACACCTAGTGTTGTAGAAGAACACACCAACTTCTTCCAGCTCCCACAAGAAATAGGAGGAGGGTTCTGGAGTACGGAGCTCAAAGTTTAATCGAAAAATCAGTGTTTATTGAAGAAGCCATAGAAGAAATTACTAATAATACTAGTTTGAAATGCTCGTTGGTATTGATCTGCTACGGGATTTAACATTATACGCAACATAAGCACCTGATGTACTAAACAGTATAAGGGATATAGAAGGTTTTCCAATACCTCTTTGTCCTTATTCTCGATGAATACACGTATAGCATCATCAGCTCCTGCACTCGCAATTATATTTGAGTCCTGGTCGTCCTCCTCAGGTACCATACGGAGCAATTCCCTAACATATTAGAATATCAAGTATGTTAGCCTGCAGGAATAGCTATAACGTGCCAGATACAAAGAGATCAAACATGAAATCTAGACATGCGAACAAGTTATGAAACTCTCGATTCAAGGAAAATAAACCGTAAATTTTAAACTCCCCCTCCCCCCCAAATACACACTTAAAAAAAACACGAAAAACTGTCAAAAAAAAAAAGAAGAAGGTAATATTAAGCTGTGCAAACAGAAAAAAACAACAACATATATTCGAAAAACAGAAAAAAAAAAAACATATATTAGCTTGAGCATGACAAGAAATAGATATTGAGTAGCTACCTCAACCAGTCAACTGAGAAAATTGTTCTATCATGATATCCAGATAGGGTGCAGGCATGTGACCTAACAAGCAGAAAACGGAGATGCTCACAAATCAGGAGCTGGTAAACATATTAATTACAACAACATATCCCGTGTAGTCCCACAAAATGTGGTCTGCGAAGGTAGAGTATACACAGACCTTACCCCTACCTCAGAGGTAGAGAGGCTGTTTCCAATAGACCCTCGGCTTGGAAAACATAGTAATTGCTGAGAACAATTACATTAAACATAGTTTACTAAATAAATGAAGACCACTCTTGGCTTGAGGAAGGAAAAAAACAAAGCAATAAATGCGGTCTCTTAGGTGAACAAAATTACTTGTCCACTTGAATGCATCAAAATGATGTTCAAAAGACATACACCCTTTCTTTTGAAAAAATAAGAATATGTGCATTAAGATACAAAGCCTTGCCAATGGTCTATAGAATATATCTGACGGATTTCATCTATTTCACAACTCCATATCGTAATGGTAAGATCATCACTGCAAGTTAAGAGAATTCAATCGAAGATCTGTTTAGTAGCGACTACAACAACTATCCTATTTAAGAAACACACAAAACTTGAGAGCGTATATTATCAGCAGAAAAGAAAGCCATACCTGCAAGATACCATATTTTCACTATAGTTACTGAGAGAGAGACACCGCACAGTAGATGTATGTCCGCTGAAAGTTCAACCATGTAGTGGCATAAGCTCCTGAACGATCTTAAATGACGTCACTGATTGCCTTCTTGGTGGCCAAGCTTTCAAAATGTACCTATTTTGGAAAGTGTTTTTTGAAAAGTTACTTTTGAAGAGTAGAAGTTTTAATTTGAAAAACACTTTTGTCCTATGTTGCTCGGACTCTCTAAAAAGTATTGTTTGCCATACTTGTACCGGATCCTCCAAAAATGCACTATTTTTTAAGGATCTGACACACACTCCAAAAGCTAGCTTAAGAGGTAAGGATTGTGCAAACCATATTAAAGAGACCACACTACAGTATTTTCAAAGAGCTACCTGTAGACACATTCATCAATTGAAGCCTAAAAGAATAAATGAGTTGTTAACATATTTACGACGTAACATTTATAACCTAAATTTAACTAGCCATCTGTTATAGAGTAAGAAAGTCACCTCATTTTCTATAAAATGTGTCTCCATAAATGAAAAGAGCAAAGTGATTATTGGACTAAGAATATGACATTATTCAAGTGTTCGTTTTTTGCTCCTCTAATAAGTAAAATAAACTTAAGGCTTTGTTATGCCCAATAATGATTCTTACCTGTCAAGACTCACCCAAAGTTTGAACACAATGCCAATCACCATTGTCATGAACTCTCTCTTGCCAAACCTAAAGTTTTCAAGCAACAGTAGAGATTAGATATTATCACTGGTGAAGGATCGAATCCCATTCCCCTTCCCCTGCCCCCTCAAAAAAGGAAGAGAAACGAGTGGACTACCAATTCTATGCCTTACACGTAATAGGGGTATGAAAAGCACGCTAGAATCTTTCGAAGCAAATAACACACACAAAATGTGAAGTTAAACCTCAAATATACCTTAATTGTGTTATCACAACTACCCGAGAATAAAATATCATGATGCCATTCAACTATGTTAACATCTCTGTGTGTCCTTGTAACACTGAAACACAATCAAACTCATTTCCGGGCAAAGCTTCCCATATCCAAGGTGATAATATCACCTCCACACATCGCAAGCAGTTGCCCTCTTTCATTCCAGGAAACACTTCTCACTTCATTGTCATGACCCTGGACATTATCCAGCATAAGACAAATAAGAAAGCAAACAAGATTATAGTATCTAAAGTAGGATCATAAATCAACAAAAGGCAAATCAAAACAACTCCATAGTAGCAAATTCCCTTATTCTGCTGACAAATCATCTGAACGTTATGTTGCAAATACTTACAGAGAGTTAATTTCTCATATGGTCAATCAACTAAGGATAGTTCACTCAGAAAGTCACTGTACCTTCAAAGTGTGGATCCGCTCAAAGTCATGAACCCCGGCATTTTTTCAAATGGCAGTGGTGGCATCAGAGCAAGCTGCTGCCAACAATTTGCATTGTGGTGACCAGGCACACGATCTAACCGTAGACCATACCTCCAAAACAGCCTGCAAAATTTCCTTCTAACAGTTATTACAGCTCTTTTTTATGTATAGGTTCAAACAGTCATTGTAGCTAAAGAATGAAGGTCAGTTTATTTTCTTGAGCATGGAAAGAGTGGTAGAGAAGGAAGGAACATGGGGTTTACCAAATGCGCAGAAATGCTAAAAATTGCTTATAAGTCAATTTGCTAACTTATAGGCTTCGCCAAACACCCTCTAAATTTATAACTTTGTTGCAAGAAAATTAAGGGAATTATGGCCATTTTAACAAAAGAGCAACTTATTCACATTTTTTAGCAAACACAGCAAATGCTTATTAACAATTTTAGCATTTCTATTCCAAACACATAACTACTCATTTATAGAAGGCATAATACATAAACAGACACTCAAACTTTACTTCAGTTGGCAAGTACACACTCCAACTTTGACTCTGAACATCTAGACACCTCAACTCATCTCCACTGTATCAGTAAATTCTCCAGCTTACAAAATAATAATCTAGATGCCTCCAAATTTTATGTGTCAAATCAGCATAGGGTTGTCCACGGTACACAGTTGGGACAAATTGGAGCGTCTAGTTGCCAACTGAGACCAAGTTGTGGTGTCTACATATGCACTCTCAGGGCTCGTTTGGCACGAGTGACAAGGGATAACTAATCCTGAAATTAATTTTAGGATGAGTTTATCTCATATTTGATAGTTATCTTGATAGTGTAGTGTTATTTTTATCCCACATTAACGATGGATAACAATCCAGGATAATTAACCCCGAGATAGTTTGTTCCCAAGCAAACGAGCCCTCATACTGTTTACTTGTCAGCTTAGATCAAATTTGAGTGCCCATTTATGTATTATGCCTTTATAAAATCAGCTTTAACACTTAACGCCTTAACGCTTATCAACTATTTACGATCAGCTAATCCAAATAGGCTCCTAATGATAACTCCTAATAAAAGAAATTCATACTTCAATTTCTTTTCTTCTTTTTTTTTTAATAACTGTGGTGTCAAGGCCAGATTTTGCGACCTCGACTAAATTCACGTGATACCTGCCACCTCTCACCGACAACATATACCACGTAACTTATAATAACCTTGCAAATGAACAAAATTGAAATGAAAAATGAAATCAAACCTTACACACGAATGAACCTGAGAAATTCTGTTCCCAGATTCGTGCAGTTTTATCGTCACTCCACGATGCAATTACTGCAGGAAAATCCCAGACAACTGTATCCTTCTTCCAAGTTATACCTAAAACTTTACCAGTGTGTCCTTCCAGCCTTTGAATCTCTCTCAGTTCAAAATCGTCATCGTTAAAATTCTTCATAGCGGTGGAGTTGTCGCGGGGAATTAACAGTTTTGCTCAATAAGTCGAGAAATTTTTTCAGATTTTTGGGAAATTTAGTAGATTTTGGTGTATCTTTGAGTCTTGAGGAACTGTGCATGGGAGTTGTGAAAAGGAGTATTTATAGGTTTAGGTGGGTTAAGTTAGTTACTAACTTTTATAAGTTGACAATTAGACCCCTATAGTTTTTAAAATGACATAATACGTAAATGATGTAATATATAAACAGACACTTAAACGTGGGGCTCGATTGGCAAGTAAGTATTTAAATTTTGAGAGTGTACAGGTAGACACCTCAACCTGATCTCAACCGACAACTGAACACTCTGATTCATACTTATTGTATCTCATGGATACATGACGTTGACATGACACATAAATTTTGGAGTGGTCTAGATGATCATTCTGTAAATTGGAGTGCTCAAGTGACACAGCAGAGATGAGTTGAGGTGTCTACATGTGCTTTCTCGAAGTTTGAGAACTTACTTGTCAGTTGAGGCGAAGTTTGAGTGTTTGTTTATATATTATGCATACTTAAACATACACTCAAACTTGATCTCAGCTGTCAAGTAAAATTCCAACTTTGAATATGCACTTCTAGACACTTCAATTAGTCTTTATTGCGTTAGTTGAATAACCCAACTAACAAATTGATATCTAAACACCTTTAAAATTTATATGTCGCGTTAGCAATTGGTGTCCACGAGACACAATGGAACGAATTGAATTGTCAAGTTGTCAGTTGAGACCAAGTTGAGATATTTAGATGAGCACTTCAAACGATGGAATGTTTACTTATCAGCTGAGATCAAATTTAAGTGTCTATTTAATAACTTTTTATAATTCAAATAGAGAAAAAGATAATTCTTCAAATAGTGTAATGATCTTAGAATAATTATGTTAAAATAGTAAGAGAATTTTGATTAGGTGGACAATGATGTAGGACAAATATCTCTGATTTTTCATTTGTCGTAGAATAAGAAATAAAATCAATTACTCTCCACATTTTATTTTATCACTTTTAGTTACTTTTTAAATTTCTTATATTAAGAGTGTTTTGGGACTTAATTTTGAGTCTTACTATAATTAAGAGTATTATCTAAATTAGAATGTTTACCTTAATAAAGAATCTTACCTAATTTAGGTAATTTTTACTATAATAAAGAGAAATTAATTACTTGACTATTATAGTTGGTTTTGACTTTTGAGGTGATCTATTTGTGTAAATAAGTCCATATATAAATTTTTTTCTCTGTGGTTTATTGGTTGTTACTTTTTTTGGTGACTGAGATTTAATTTCACGATTTTTGAGTTAGCTAACGAATAACATAGATTTTAGCATAAAGAAATACATGTATTGTTTAATATTTTCAAATAAATATTGCATAAAGCCATGCCAGAGATGGATTCGAATTGGCCCTGCTTAATAACTTTTGCCAGGCATTCTAACTTCGATCCATAAGTCAGGTGTTCATGCCATTTCGAAATAATAAATTTATACAATTGATCAGAAGTTCTACTTTATAGTCAACGGATAGAACTTAGATATGTTGTCCATAAGACAGACGTTTTAACTTTTGTCATAAGATGAACGTTCAGGACATTTTAGACAATGAACCAGCTCAATTGACCACAAGTTCTGTTTTATGCGCAAACGTTAGAACTTATTTAGGGTGACAAAATTCGAGATCAGATATTTGGGGGGAAAATTCAAAACCGAACACTTTAGGCTTAATTTCGTGGCTAATACTATTCTAATCCCTCCTACCAATCTCCCTCTTAGTGCATAAAAAATAAAAATTAATATTCTACCTCTAAGGTGCAAATATATCTACTAAAAATTGTTCAATTTCTTCTTCTTTGGCTCTTGTAATTCTTCATCTTCTTCACATCCTTGGAGTTTCTACTCTCTTTTGCTACATATCATTCTTTAAGCTTCAGTGTTAGCGTAACTGATAAAGTTATTACACACGTGATCACGAGGTCAGGTAAACACGTGCATGGTAAAGTTGTGTACAATAGATTTTTATGGTCCCGCCCTTTCCTCGACCCCGCACCCTGCTAGAGTTTAGTGGGTCGAGCTGATTTTTTACAGCCCATATGCACATCAACTGTTTGTTATAATGCCTAGCTGAAACAATTCAAAATAAACTTCAAAGAACTTTCAGTATTTTACATGTCTAGCTTCTTGAAATGTTTCGTAGACGACTCGGGTCAATCTTAAATCTTCGTAAACAGACTCTCTACCTTCACGAGGTAGTGGTAAGGTCTGCGTATACTTTACCCTCCCCAGACCTCATTTGTGGGAGTTCATTGGGTATATCATTGTTAAATCTTCGTAGCAATGCAGCATTATCCACTATAAGTGCATCAGCCGTGGATGCGCTACCGAGAAAGCTGAAAAAGGCGGAAAAAAAGCCGTGGGTGACGAGTGTTAATGAGCTTAAGCGGAGAGCAAGAGTGGACAAGCAAGAGAGAAGAATGGTACGTGAAGTTGCATTGCGGTCTCCGGAAAATGGGCGGCTAGTTGAAAAGCTAATACCAGTTGCTCATCAGGTTTTAGCTTCAAGAAGTCAGTTGTTAGCTTGTGTTTCGAGGATATCTGAGGACATTCCTATTTATTTTTGCAGGTAAAGACTCACTTTGCATACAAATTTTGCATATAAGCTAACTTGATTGCAACTAATCATATGTAAGAAGATCATAAATCCTATGGTAGCGGTTTATTCTAGTAAGAAAAACGTACTCTTTCCCACGCTTGGTGACTTCCCCTCTATGGAGTTAATGGTCAAAAACACACTTAAAAGTCGCACTTTGATAGTGAGTTGGAACTAATCATACGTAAAAAATCTTACATCCTATGGTAGTGGTTCCTTCGAGTAAGAAAAAGGGACTCTTTAGTCTTTCCCACGTTTGGTGACTTTCCTTCTGTGAAGTTAATGGTCAAAAATATACATGAAAGTCGCACTTTGGTGGTGAGTGGAAACTTTCGCACTTTGGTGGTGAGTGGAAACTTACTTTCTGTCTAGTTAGTAGGACTTTCTTGCTCGCTAAGGGATTAGTTCAAGTTAGACCGAGAAGTAAGAGTTTGTAATTGAAGTCTATCACTTTTTCGCGAGTTTAACACCCCAACTATCAATTGGTTCGTTTTCCTACCTGAACTATCACCATGTTCCCTTTTTCTACCTGAACTATCACAATTAATGTATTAAAACACACCTCAAAGCTGACTAGGACAACTATCAGTTGTTCCTTTTTTCTACCTGAACTATCATGATAGTTGGGATGTGAAACTCGCTAAAAATGACAGTTCAGATGTATTTTTTGACCATTAACTCTATGTGAAATGGAACATAGGTTTTAGTAAAACAGAAGCATGGAGAAAATAGTGCAAATTTTGCTGCTAAGGTTATCTTGTGGAGCATAGCCGGTTTGAAGTCCCAATAAAGGAGTATTGAGGATTAACTTAATATTAATTGAATATGATATTCATTTTACTTATTCTTATGCAGACTTAGCTAAGAGCATAGCATGCAGAAGTAAATAATCCTTATTGGTGATATCAACTAGTTCAGATTAAACTAGTTATCAAGGTATGTGAGTTTAAGAATCCTAATTTGCTATAGGAGGCATCATTTGGTTGAAGTTGGCAAAAAAAAGAATATTTGAAGTAGGAATATTTTTGTTTTGACATGAATTTCACTTGGAAAAGGCGAAAAGCTATTGAAATTTTGTGGGTGAAAACCAGTAATTGTTATACTTCTCTAACAAGTTTTTCAACTTCAAATTCTCTATTTCAAGTTGAAGCTTGAATAGTGAATCAAATTGTGAACAAACATTGATTTGCAAATAATATTTCAAGTTGAGTTGAAATAATGAAATAAGTTGTATGGACAAACGGTAAGTATGAAATTCAACTTTTAAAATTGTCAAGCAAGCAGGCCTATGTTTTGATCTCTGTCCTTTTGTGCAGCTTCTGTACCGAAGTTCATGTCGGTCATCCACCACATAAGATCCGAACTTGTGATGTCAGCGGCAGTCAGAAGAACAAAGAGCATACATGGAAAAGAGGAGGGGTAGATCATGTATTACCTGTTGTAGAATCTTTTCATCTCTATGACAGGTTGGGAAGAGCTGTTTCACATAATGAGCGACTTCAAGTAGATCGCATCCCAGCCCTTGTGGAATTGTGCATTCAGGCTGGTGTGGACATACCCGAGTACCCAACCCGAAGAAGGAAGTTCCCCATTTACCGGGTTGCTGGAAAACTCATAGATTTTGAGAAGAGGTTTCCCAAGGATGATTTTTCTGGGAAGGACAGAGAAATTTTTAGATCTAGGGAAACTATTAAGAAGCCCGTTGGAAACGGAAATTATTTGAATTTACCCTATGATGACATAAAAGGTATATCTTTATGTTACTACAATGTTTTCTCTTATAATTGTTGTCATTTCTCAACATGTGTTTTCCTATTGAAATACATCCCAAGTAATTTCCTCTCATGAGCTTCAAGTATGTAAAAGAATTATATCTTATGGTATGATGAACCTCTATCTCCACGAGGTAGGGGTAAGGTCTGTGTCTACTCTACCCACCCCAGACCCCACCTGTTGGAATACACTGAATATGTTGTTGTTGGTATGACGAGCCTTCTAGTTTGATTTTCTTTCTTATTTATCACTTCTCCAGGATTCGCCATACGAGGAGTGGAAGCTTGGGAGATCATGCGTACCGGAGCCATACAACTCATGCAAACGTATGGTGTTCACACATGTGGATATTGTCCTGAGTTGCAAGTTGGGCCAAAGGGTCATAGGGTTAGGCAATGTCAAGCCTTCAAGCACCAGATGAGGGATGGACAACATGCTTGGCAAGAGGCAACAATAGATGATCTTCTCTCCACTGTATATGTCTGGCATGTTCGAAACCCGCATGCTGGTGACCTTTTGGTAGATTCTTTGAAGAGGTATTATGGAAAGTTACCTGCGGTCGTTGAACTGTTTAGTCAAGCTGGAGCAGAGGTTGGAGATGATTACTATCGCATGATGAGGGAAGATGTCGTAGTTCCTGAACCAGATGAAGAAAAGTTAGTTGTATAAAGCTCTGAAATGCTGGCCAACATATTGGCAGAGGAGAAGCAACATTGGACTGAGCATGTCATTTCTTTGGTTTATTGTTGCTGGTGAGGATAACCCAAGACTATATCGTTGCAAGGGTTCATTTGTTGTTAGGGTAATCTACGCAGATTCTGGGAGTCGGAAATTCAACTTCATGCTGAGATACAACCAACCTTTCTTGCCTTTAAAATTAGGACAATGTATAGAAGGTATTATTTTTAGGCAAAGTAAGCAATAGTTTCACATAAACCTTTAGGATGTTGTGAATACGTGTAAAAGAAGTTTGTCGTGCTAAACATAAATCAACTTATTATAATATGGATGACTCTTCCAGGTTTCTTAAATATATACTTTGGAAAAGGGTAAAAGATGCTCTTAAACTATGTGAAATTGAACAAAAATGTCCTCTGTTACAGTTTGATTCAAAAATGTCCTTGTTGTTGGTAGTTTGACCAAAACGTAAAACCCATATGAGGAGACGAGGTTGGAAGAAAAACAAGGCCATAGTTAATTTATTAGTCCTTCATCTCAATTTATGTGGTATAATTTGACTATTCATGGAGTTAAAAAAAAAAAAAAATCATTTGGAATTTGTAGCTTTCTGTCTATAAAAGCATTCATTAAGGGTACGGCAACCCGATGCACTACGCTCCAGAGAAGGATCGAACCGCAGGGGTCTATTGTACGCAGCCTTGCCCTGCATTTCCGCGAGAGGTTGTTTCCACTACTCCAGATCCCGGAGGTCACATGACAACAACTTTACTAGCTACGTCAAGGCTCCCCTTCAAAGTTAAACTATTTCTAAATGTAAAAAGATGTCTTTTTTTAACGGACTAATAAGGAAACAGTGTCGCATAAATTGAATGGGGGAAACAGTACACAAATTATGCATAACCAAAGTGATAAACTCAAGTGTTTTCATTCAATAAGCATAACATAATCAAATAAATACATGCTCATATCCTCTCTATTTTGTTACAGAGATGTCACTCTTTATGTTTAAGGTATGTATATATATAAGCCTTGCAGGGTGATCTTCTGCAACTTAAACTCAGATGAAGAAATATCATATTTAACCAATCAACCAGCCACGAAAGAAATGTTAAACGATTACGACATTGTAAATAACTCAGAAACAGGCTGTGTTTAGAACTTTGAGGCAAAGTCGATACCCTCCTGTGCTAATTGATCCAAGCTAGCAGTGGGTTGAACTTTTGCAACTTTAGCAAGTGCCTTGTTCTCTTCAGGTGTCCCACTTTCGAGGAATGCACCAACGATCTTTCCGTCTTTGATCCAGTATTGTCCAAACTTGTGAGTTGCAGAGTTGGGATCAGCGTCCCCAAAGAGCACTGTTTCACCCACGTTATCACCATAGAATTGCCAAGACAAATCGAAGGCACGGGAGTAGAAGTATGGAAGGTAGTCATATTCATCGATAGACTTCCCTTGCTCGCTGGCAAAAATTGCCTGCACCAACAACAATGTAACATTAACATTTACTTCATCAAAAGATGTAGAGTTTGGGAATTTGAAACTACATTTGACCGAGTTGATTGACGAGTATAAAGACACCAGCAAACTGCAGAAAGACGAACTGTGTGAGTGTAATTTTACGTTGTATTGTCACATATTTGTACTCATGCTGCTATAACAAATATACTGGAGCCAGGACATAAACAACCAGTATGCACGTAGAGTGGAGAGAGTTTTCAGTATTTGAACACCCTAATCTACGCATGTAGAGTGCTTGAGTTATCCAGTTTATGTCATGATTCATGAGAATAAAATGTTATAAGAAGAATGATAATATAGCACTTCCATATTATCATTGAACAGCATTAGGGAGCTGTCACATACCTTGACAGCCTGCTCAGCAGATCTGCGAGAATGATCAACATGTTCTACTCTTCTAATATCATTGTACATTTTCATAGGAAAAGTGGCAACATCACCTACAGCGTACACGTCAGGTACACTTGTTTTGAAGAAAGCATCTGTCTGCAAAATAAAAGTCTCGGCATAAGGATTGAATTCAGTAAGTTCGAATGGAACCTGACATAAAGCGTTGTAATTCTGATAGCAACAAGAAACAGACAGATTATAGCTCTGATGAGAACACACAGCTTTGGTCAGACAAAAAAAATATGTTGTTACGCAACTCAGAACTTATTATAAGGATGAGTGTACTGAACAGTGAGCACACACCTGTATTCCTCTTTTCTCCATTACAACTTGCCCTTCAAATAGACTGGTGAGTGGTATTGCTCCGACTCCTACGATTACTATGTCAGCTTCCAAAACTCTGCCATCTTTAAGTTTGACTGACTTCACCTGCAAATTGGAAACAAGAATGCTGTGAGATAACGCTCTAAAGCTCAACCAGATTTCTCAAAATGGTGCAGTCTTTAGAAAAACCTCTCCATTTGGATGGGTATCAAACCCAACAGCCGTTGTACCCTTGATCATATTGACTCCCTTTTTCTTATAATAACCTTCATAGAATGCAGCTATGCCCTCTGTGAAAAGCCGAGGCACTGCAAAAGCAAAAGGATCACAGTAAGATTGGAATATAATTAAGCAAGACAATATGTTCTAAATAACTGACTACCATGAAACAGTTCAACGTTTCATGTTATGCATACAGTGTGGGAACTAGGAGCAATTTACTTACTGCACCATGGTTCTGGGTAAACCATAGCGACTTCAATGTTGTTCAGTCTCAGTACAGCAGTAAGCTCGAGACCGATGTACCCTCCCCCAACAACTACGGTCTTTCCATTTTTATTAGCTTTTAATGCTTCCGCAATCCTATCAGCATCATTGATTTCTCTCAAGTAGAAGATGTTCTTGGAATCAGCCCCTTGTACACCAAAATCTGACAACTTCAAAACCTGAACAGACACGGAACAAGAAGTTCATGTAATGACAAATGACGAAAAGTAAAAATGTACAACACAACCAAATTTCCAAGAGACTCACAGTGGATCCAGTTGCAATAACAAATTTTTGATATTTAAAAGATTCCCCAGCTGCACTAACAAGAGTTTTTGAAGCAAGATCTGCTTTCACTATGTAGGTACTCAGGATCAACGATATGCCTGCAAGACGAGACCATATGATTCATAAGAGATGTGTCTTCAACCAGATATACCACCATACGTAAAGTTGACAGAAGTCAGGCATGACCATATATCCGCAAATATTGCTTAAACACAGAGAAATTACTACCTTTCTCTGCATACCACTCGGGAAGCTGTCTCTCTCCTCCACTTCCAACACAAACATGAAACCCTGGGAGTCTAGCAGCTCCTGATAGATAAATGGTATATCAAAGCTGTTAGCGAAAAGATTTTTCTGATACCAGGTCCATCACAAAAATTTAAAAAGTCCTGCAGCTTTTGACATAGAAATTTATGCCGAACTACATGAGATGACATTCTGTATGATATATCATGCTCAAATTGTTTTTCTATTTGTCACTTTTTCTTTGCTAGTAGGAGAAGCAATAACCATTCTACCAGAAAAATTGAGTAAAGCACATTTTCAAATGTGTGCTCAAGGACTGTAACTACGAAGAAAGATAATATGCATTTTCTGTAACACAACTTTTATTCAAGTCCACCTCCATACTGACTGAACCTTCCAAACCGAAAGAAGACTTGCCTTCAGGAAAAAGGTATGCCTTGCTAAGCGCGGGACGTTCATAAGGAGCCACCTGAGGTAGAAAAAAACATTTTTAGCAATAGGATCAAATCTAATATTATTTTCCTGAAAGACGGAGAGATTGTTAGATATAAAGTTTAGGCAGGCTGAGCAGGAAAGAATGGGCATAAGAGTAGATAAGTTGCAAAAAATCAACCCAAGCACGCAAGAGGAGAGAGGCATAGCCTAACACACCAGGGATAACAGAGACGTGATTAGAACTCTTTTTGCAAAGAAGGTACAAATTTACAAGCAAATGGTAGAGTACAAGAGGCTTTTCCTTTCCTAGTTAACAAACATATATCAAGGTAAATCAAGACACCAATGATACACGATATTTACAGAAAACAAAATAAATGCTCCCTTCTCCAAAATGAGTCCACACGAGCAACAATGCAACTATGATTTACTACTAAATTAGTGAAGGCAATAAAGCAGTTCAAAATATTTACCGCCTCTTTGGAAATAATAGCCAGTTCTCCAGGCTTAACTCCCTGCTTTGCAAATTCTCTAGCAGCATACCCCTGCAAATGCAACCAAACTTGTTCAATTCATTTACGACCACGAATTCTAAAATCTGAATGCATAACAACAAGATTTGTACCTACAAGAGTTCAGAAACAAAACTATAAAATTTTGAGGAGTTGTTATAATCCTTTATTTCAGCTAGTCCCTAATTAACTTTTTTCCACATCATGGAGGAAAAAGGAATCATCCAAACAAAGAAACGAAATAATTAGTGGGTAGAAGTAGCAATACATATTATATCTGAAAGAATCCTAATCAGACATTATCCCATATAAGAAGCTAACTGGTTAAACGCTTCAAGGGGAATGCCAAATTAGGAAACTTATATGCCAATTCCACTATTCTAATAAAAGATTTCAGAGTTCAGTATCCAACCAATCAAAGATATCTGCTATTTCTAAGCAACAACAACAACAACATACGCAGTGAAATCCCACAAAGTGGGGTCTGCAGAGGGTAGAGAGGTTGTTTCCGAAAGACTACTATTGCTAAGCCAAGGGACAAAATAGAGGAGACCACGATACGCTTTAACTTGTCAAAAGACATTTGATTTTGTTAACTGGTTATAACCATCCAAAGTAAAAAAAAAAGGGCAGCCCGGTGCACTAAAGCTACCGCTATGCGCGGTGTCCGGGGAAGGGCCCCATCACAAAGGTGTATTGTACGCAGCCTTACCTTGCATTTCTGCCAGAGGCTGTTTCCAAGGCTTGAACCCGTGACCATACAAATTACTTGCTCCCAGTATCTCCACAAGGCAACTAGTAGGTTCCACATTTTCAAATTACTTTGTACTCAAAGCCTCCAACTTCATTTCGGAGCAACTCATTTCAACAACAAATCAAAACAATGAAGGAGATAATCTTACCTACAACAACACTCTAGCTCTCACTCTCCATACATAAATAAAAAATGACATGAAAAATAAAAGGAACACAAAACACACACACACACTATGTATATGTATATGAGCATATGTGTGTGTGTCTAATCACTACGTACTCAAAGCCACCAACTCCATCGCGAAGCAAATCAACTATTCCATAGCAGATTAAAACATTGAAAGGAGATAATTCTCGCTTTCAGATTCCATAATCTATAGTTGTTACGTATTGTTTCATATTGTATTGTATGGTACAATATTGTTTTAATGAATATGACATTGGGATAGATTGTATAGTTTCCTGTCGTTACATAATCTCACACATTAATAATTTGAAGGATAAACCTACTCGAAAAGTAGGATACCGAGTAGGGCAACTATAAAAAGGTATGATAAATGATAAAATAGAATTATTAAATAATAAAATGATAAAATAATATAAGGAAACAACGGTATGCCATCAAATCGGTGGTCATATAAAATGAGGCTTTTCATGGTTACCTAACCATAGAATCAAACCATACCATACAATATGTTTAAGTAACAATCAAAACCAATATGGGTAACAACCATTCAAACAAAGTGTAACAACTGACTATCAAAATTGTAAGAAAAAACTGAAATATATGTATTAATGTCCCTCGAGGATTTCTCATTTATCGGAAGAAAAAATGCACATATACATCAAATTGTGTGTATGTGTTGTATACTCCCTTCTGTCTCAATTTATGTGGCACTTTTTGCTTCTCGAGAGCCAAACAGTATACGTTCAACCATGAATGTGTACATGAAATCTTCAAATTTTTTGAAATAAAATTTATATATTTAGAAACTACGTAAAAAGTACGTAATAAATCACAATTATTGACAATTCAAAATATTTAAAAGATATATGAAAAAATTACGATCAAAGATAGACTTGGTTCAATCTCGAAATCCAAAAGGTGCCACATAAATTGCAACGGAGGGAGTATATGTGTGCTAAATCATCACAAAATAATCCACAAAACTCAAAAAAAAAAAATTAAAAAAATTAAGCCTCTTCATCATTTTTTTTAAAAAAAAAAAATCAAACATTGACGATGATCGACGATATACTCACAGCAGCAACACCGCCACCGACGATAATGTACTTGAATGATTTCTCTGCCATTGATGAAAAATTGTTGAGCTTTTTTTTAAAGATGAAAAATTGATGTTGAAAGAAGAAAATGAAATGAGATAAGAGTATTTATAGGTTTGGTTTGTTAAGTTAGTTACTATATTTACAAGTTGACAGGTAGGCCCCTATATAGTTTTAAAATGATATAAGTATATAGGTTCGGTTAAAATAAAAATTGGACCCACTAATTTGGTATCGGTGTGTTCGGGTTTAATTTTAATGGGTTCGATTTTTAATTTTGATTTTAAGTAATATTGGTTGATTTGAATTTGATGACGTGAACCTCTAATAAGAGGTCACGAGACAAAAATGATTTTGGAAAACCACCGTTAAAAAAATGACACGAATGAACCTTTTCTGTGACAGTAATGGCATAGATGAATCAAACTTTTAACGGATGACATAGATGAGTCATTTCTGATAGTTGATGGCATATTTGAGCATTTTCCCTAATTTTAAAATTGACATAATACGCAAATAGACACTCAAATTTGGTTTCTGCTGTCAAGTAAACACTTCAACTTCGAATATGCACATCTAGACACTTTAATTTGTCTCCATTAATTATAAGCTAATAGCTACACCCCTATAGTTTTAAAATGGCATACACATAAACAAACAATAAAACTTGGTCTTAGCTATCAAGTAAACACTCTAACTTTGAATATACATATCTAGATACCTCAACTCGTCTCCACTGTATCAGTTGAACACTTCAATTTACAAATTGATTATTTAGACACCACACCAGTATCAGAAATTCACAAGACACGGTGAAGAGAATTGGAGCTTCGAGTTGTCGTGTTTAAATGAACACTTGTAAAGATTGAATGCTTACTTATCATAGATTAAATTTGAGTGTCTGTTTATTTATTATGCCTCTTAAAATAACACTTTGTAATTTAAATAGAAAAAAGATAATTTTTCAAAAAATTTAATAACACTTAATAAATTTGATAAAAAGAAAATTAAAAAAAATAATAGTATAATGATATATGAATAAATATGTTAAAACAGTAAAAGAATTTTGATTAGGTGAACGATGATGTAGGACAAATGAATCCGATTTTAAGCCTTCAATTAATTAAAAGAGATGAGTGGGTCCCACAATATTATTAAGTCAGAAAAGATAAAGTCGCTCAAACAACTGGAGATAGTTGTTCGGCAACTTCATTAGTTGTTTCAACAACTATTTAGTTGTCGAACAACTTCTATAGTTGTTGGGACAACTTCTATAGTTGTTGAGATAACTTTTACAGTTGTTGGGACGAAATATAAAAATAAAAAGCTGAAAAAAATTGTCACTTTTACTTAATTTTTAAAACTTGAAGGACCCTCACTTAATTGACAAAACTTATTTGTCACTTTTAATCACAAATCCCCCCATCCCCAACTACTTTCAAAATGAATCCGGTTTCTTAACCATAAAAGGTTCAAAAATGCTCTTAAACTATGTGAAATTAAATAAATATGTCCTCCGTTAATAGTTTGATCCAAAAATACTTGTAGTTAATAGCTTGGTTCAAAACCGTCGTTAATAATTCAGCCCAAACGAAAAATTCATATGCGGAAACCTTAAATGAAGTGGGGAACAAAAGGAAGGCCATAGTTTTTTAGTCTTCCGTTTCAATTTATGCGGTATAATTTTACCAGGCATGGAGTTTAATAAAGAAAACATTTGAAATTTGTAGCTTAGTTTCTATATAAGCATGTCACTAAGGGTAAGCCAACCCAATACACTAAGCTTCCGCTATGTGCAAGGTTCAAGAAAGGCCAGACCACAAGAGTCTATTATGTGCAACCTTATCTTGCATTTCTACAGGTGTTTTCACAACTCAAACCCGTGAGCTCCTAATCACATAGCAACAATTTTACCAGTTACGCTAAAACTCCCTTACAAAATGTGAAGTTTAAAGTTAAATTATTTATAAATGTAGAAAGGTGTTCTTTTCTAACAGACTAAAAAGGAAACAGCGTCACATAAATTGAACGGAGGAAGTAGTACTCACTGTCTTTGTACATAACCAAAGTATTAATTGCATGTTTTCATTCAATAAGCTGGGATTTCACTCCTTAAGGTATGTATATATATGCCTTACAGGGTCATCTTCTGCAACTCAAACTCAGATAAAGAAACATCACATTTAACCAATCTAACAGCCACGAAAGAAATGTCAAACGATTACAACAATGTAGAAACAACGCTGTTTTTAATTCAATATAGGTATAAACTTAGATCTTCGAGGCAAATCCGATGCCCTCCTGTGCCAATTGATCCAAGCTAGCAGTGGGTTGAACTTTTGCAACTTTAGCAATTGCCTTGTTCTCTTCAGGTGTCCCGCTCTCGAGGAATGCACCAACGATCTTTCCATCTTTGAGCCAGTATTGTCCAAACTTGTGAGTTGCAGAGCTGGGATCAGAGTCCCCAAAGAGCACTGTTTCACCCACGTTGTCACCATAGAATTGCCAAGACAAATCAAAGGCACGGGAGTAGAAGTATGGAAGGTAGTCATATTCATCAATAGACTTCCCTTGCTCACTGGCAAAAATTGCCTGCACCAGCAACGATGTAACATTAATATTTTTTACTTCATCGATAAATAATGTGAAGTTCAGGAATTGAACTGCATTTCATGAGTTCATCGAAAGAGTAGAGAGACTAGCAAACTGCAGAAGTTCAAAATGAAATATGCCATAACGAACTGTACTTCTGGTAGAGTTAAGAAACAGAAAGCTTTTTAGCTCAGAAAGGAAATGATGTTTGTATCAACAAGTTCAAAGATTTCCGAGATATGATAGAATGCTCATAACAAATATATACAGGATCCAGGACATAACCACCAGTAGGAAGTGAGTAGAGAGTGTTTTTCAGTATTTGAACACCCTAATCTACAGATGTAGTGTGCTTCAAATATCCAGTTTATATCATGCGAGCAGTCATAGTTGACCAGTAAAGAATAACATATTATAAGAAGGATGATAATATAACACTTCCATATTAACTTTGGACAAACATCAGGGAGCTGTCACGTACCTTGACAGCCTGCTCAGCAGATTTGCGAGAATGATCAACATGTTCAACTCTTCTAATGTCATTGTACATTTTCATAGGGAAAGTGGCAACATCACCCACAGCATACACATCAGGTACACTTGTTTTGAAGAAAGCATCTGTCTGCAAATAGAAGCCAAGGCGTAAGTATTGCAATTCAGTAAGAATGGAACATGACACAATGTGTTGTAATTCTGATAGAAACAAGAAACGAACAGCTTATAGCTCGACGAACACACAGCTTTGGCTTGAGAAGAAAAATATTTGTTTCCTTATCAACAAGTTCAAGGATTTCTACTACTTGATACAATTTCTCAATGTATTATTACTTCATTTCTTTGTATTGCCTAAAGTAAAATCCATTGATCTGTTCTTTCAAATCATCTCAGCTGGCTCTCATCTACTTTTGAAGCTTATACTGAACTACTAAATTTTTCCTGGTACATTATACTGGACTATTTTAAGGTTTAACCGTGAAAATGACAAAATTATCAAAAAGCACACAAGTCAAAACTTAGTAGAAGGATGAGTACTGAACAGTGAGCACACACCTTAATTCCTCCCTTGTCCTCTTCAACTTGCCCTTTGAATAGAGTCGTAAGTGGTTTTGCTCCAACTCCTACGACTACTATGTCAGCATCCAGAACTCTGCCATCTTTAAGTTGGACTGACTTCACCTGCAAATTGGAAACAAGAATGCTGTGAGGTAACGCTCTAAAGCTCAACAAGATTTCTCAAAATGATGCAGTCTTGAGAAAAACCTCTCCATTTGGATGGGTATCAAACCCAACAGCCACTGTACCCTTGATGATATTGACTCCCTTGTTCTTATAATAACCTTCATAGAATGCAGCTATGCCCTCTGTGAAAAGCCGAGGCACTGCAAAAGCAAAAGGGTTACAGTATGATTAGAATACAATTAAGCAGGACAATATATTCTCCATAACTGACTACCATGAAACAGCTTAACGTTTCATGTTATGCATGCAGTGTTGGAACTAAAAGCAATATACTTACTGCACCATGGTTCTGGGTAAACCATATTGACTTCAATGTTGTTCAGTCTCAGTACAGCACTAAGCTCGAGACCGATGTACCCTCCCCCAACAACTACAGCCTTCCCATTTTTCTTAGCTTTTAATGCTTCCACAAGCTGATCAGCATCGTCGATTTCTCTCAAGTAGAAGATGTTCTTGGAATCAGCACCTTTTACTCCAAAATCTGACAACTTCAGAACCTGAACAGACACGGAACATGAAATTCATGTAATGACCAATGACAAAAAGTTAAAATATAAAACACAACCAAATTTCCAAGAGACTCACAGTGGATCCAGTTGCAATAACAAGTGTTTCATATTTAAAAGATTCCCCAGCTGCACTAACAAGTGTCTTTGAAGCAAGATCTGCTTTCACTATTTCGGTACTCAGGATCAACGATATGCCTGCAAGGCGAGACCACATGATTCATAAGAGATGTATCTTCAACCGGATATTAAAGTTTACAAAAGTCATGCATGTCTGCAAATAATGCTTAAACACAAAGGAATTATTACCTTTCTCTGCATACCACTCAGGAAGCAATCTCTCTCCACCACTTCCAACGCACACATGAAACCCTGGGAGTCTAGCAGCTCCTGGTAGATAAAGAATATCTAAGATGTTAGGAAAAAGGATTTTCTGATACCAGGTCAATTACATAAGAAAATAAATGTCCAGCAGCTTTTTGACATAGCTTTTAATGACAAATTACATGAGATGACATTCTGTGTAATAAATCATGCATGAATTGTTTTTCTTTTCTTTTGTTTTTTCTTTGATGGTAGGAGAATAGTCATTCTATGAGATAAAGTGAGTGAAACACATTTTCAAATGTTTGTACAAGTACTTTAACTCTTGAGAAAGATAATATGCACTTTCCGTAATCCTATCTAATACAAACTTTTGTTCAAGTCCATACTACCAGACTTAACTCATAATTAACTATCCAAAGAAAGAGAAAACTTGCCTTCAGGAAAAAGGTATGCCTTGCTGAGTGCAGGACGTTCATAAGGAGCCACCTGAGGTAGAAAAACATTTTTTAGAAATCAGATCAAACCAAACGCTATTTTACTGAAAGAAGGAAAGGTTGTTTGATACAAAGTGTAGGAGAAATAGACATAAGAGTAGATAAGTTGCAAAAAAACACCCGTTAGAGAGAGAGAGAGAGAGAGAGAGAGAGAGACATAGCCTCCTTAAGCAAAGAAGGTACAATTTTTTAAGCAAATGGTAGAGGATTGAGAGATTTTGTTTTCCTAGTTGACAAACATATATCAAAGGGACATTTACAATCTTGTATACTAGCTATGAAATCGTGAATGAACGCTTTTTGTCAATTTATAAGCATATAACCTGATGAAAAATTAGTTTATAGCATCAACATGACAGAATTTAGAGATTCTAATAGATAAAAACTAATTAGAGTATTAAGGTAAATCTAGTAACCAACGATACATGATATTAAGAGAAGACAAAATAAATGCTTTCTTTTCCAGAATTAAGTCCACACATGCAGCAATACAACTATGATTTACAATTGAACTAGTGAAGGCAAGAAAGCAATTCAAAATACTTACGGCCTCTTTGGAAATAATAGCCAGTTCCCCAGGCTTAACTCCTTGTTTCGCGAATTCTCTAGCGGCATACCCCTGCAAATACACCAAAAACCTGTTCAATTCATTTACAACCATGCAGTCTAAAATTTTAATAAACAACAACAAGATTTGCTCCAACAAGAGCTCAGAGACAAAAGTTGAAAACTTTGAGGAAGTTGTTATACTCCTTTTTTTATAACTATAGTTATAATCCTTTATTTCAGTTAGATCGTAATAAAAACTTATTTTCCACATCCAGGGAAAGACAGAAGTACAGCCTGTTTGTAAATACCAACAGTGTTATCAAAAGCACAAAAAAATTGTCCGTTGGGGCTTTAAGCACAAAACACAAATAAAGCAAGGGCTTCAATGAAAAAAGATGCAAATGGAGGAAAATTGCAAATATGTATGTGTAGTCCAAGATTAATAATCATAAGCATGACTAACAAATATATGGACAAAGAAATTTTAAAAAAATTATGATAATGTGAAATACCAATTGTTTAATGTTTGAGCCTCGCTTAAGCGCACTTCAAGAGCGTCTTTGACAACACAGAATACCAGAAAAAGAAACATTAAAATTAATGCAAAAAAAAGAATCTCCCTATGCAAAATAATGAAATAATGTGAGGGCAGAAGTAGCAATACATATTATCTTTCAAATCTTTTTCTACTCAATGCCTCCAACTCCATTTCGAAGCAACTCATTTCAACAGCAAACCAAAATAATGAAGGAGATAAGCTTACCTACAACAACATTCTAGCTCTCGCACCCCAAAACCTAACAATTGAGCATTAATAAAATATAGGAACACACACTCGCACACAACATATATGTATATGAACATATGTGTCCATGAGGACCGTGTGTATATATATTTTATCACTTCAGACTCAAAGCCTCTCAACTCCATTTTCGAAGCAAATCAACTATTCAAGAGCAGATCAAAACATTAAAAGAAGATAAACTCACCGAACAACAACTTTCTCACTTTCACACTCCATAATCTAATAATTAACTATCAAAATATTAAGAAAAACATGAAAATATATGAACTTATTATGCATGTGTAGGAGTGCACCCAACGGTGAGGCTTAGCCGCCTAGTGGTCAATAAAATGGGTTGAAAACCATGAGATCTCACGTTCAAATTCCATCACAGACAACAAAAAAATATTAGGTGATTTTTTCCCATCAGTCCTTCCTTACTAGTAGGTAAGGAGTGCTTTGTTTTGTTATCCGTGCTAGTATCTTTTGTGGTATTACTTTTTGATAGTCTTGTTTATGTTATTATCTGTTGTGTTAATACCTATTGTTTGTTGTTCCCTCTTTCTATCAGAAAGAGTCTTTCCATCTCAGTAGTGGTATGGACTGCGTACACTTATCCTCCCCAAATCCCACTTGGTGGGAATATCACGTGGAATTAGTTGAGGTGCACGAAAGTAGTTCTACACAAATGTATGTGTAGAAGTAGAACCGTGCACTACTTTCCCTCGAGGATTTCTCACTTATCAGAAAAAAAAAATATATGTATGTATAGATGCCGAAACCAAAAAGTCATTTCACTATGCTAATTTCCAGATCTACTGCGAACAATATAGGCACATAAAAAATTTCACCGGCTTACGAATCACAAAAAAAAAATAGAATCTGAATTCTGAACTCAAAGATCAACCGAAAATGACAAGAAAACTAAAAATTGAGTCAATTAACGGAGAATCAATCAACAAGATACTCACACCAGCAACACCGCCACCTACGATCACATACTTGAATGATTTCTCCGCCATTGATGAATGAATTTTACAAAGATGAAAAAAAATTTGTGTGGAAAACAAAAATGAAAAGTTTAGTAAAGCAAAATGATGAATGTAGACTGATATATATAGTGGGATTCAATTACAATATCTTGGGGCTAATGGTGATTTGTGATTGGCTGAGATGAGGAAGGTCGTGGAAGTCAATAACGAACGTACACGTGGCGCATTATGTGCCGTTTGTTTTGCTGACTATAGAAGATCAAGTTAAATTAAATTAGGAAATATGACATTATAGTATATGAATATAATGTTTATACATTGACTTTTAAAAAAAATATTTATGGATTGCTTATTAATAATTGGAGATACGTTCACATATCATATTACTTCCTTCGTTTATTTTTACTTGACACATTTAAACTTGACACGCTCAAAATTAAACACATAGACTGAATTATTAACGGAATATGAAAAGAACTAAATTGACTCAATTAACGGAGAATCAATTAACGAGATACTCACACCAGCAACTCCGCCACCGACGATCACATATTTGAATGATTTCTCCGCCATTGATGAATTCGTTGAGCTTTTATTTTTTGTTAAAAGATGAAATTTTTGTGTGGAAAATAAAAATGAAGTTTTGTTAATGAAAATGATGAATGTGGACTGATATTTATAGTGGGAATACAATTACTATATGGTCAATAACGAACGTACACGTGGCATATTATGTGCCGTTGATTTGTTGATTTGTCATTGCCACGATAGTTGGATAGAAGATCATTTTTTTTTTGGGTAAGAAAAAGCAAATGTACATAAAAATAGTAATTACTATATTTATAACGTATAATTAAAGAAAACTTTTAATATAATTCAATACAAGATATTATGAGAAGAATATGAAATGGAAGTGAATGTTTTTTCGAATAAAATGTGATCAATGAATTAACTAGTATAAAGTTAGGTCTTATCTATTTTTAATGCTCAAATTTTAAATCATTGTTGTCCACACTTCGAGAACAAAATGATTTAGAGTCTATCTAAAGGCGTTCTTGTAACAATAACATATTCAATGTATTTCATAAGTGAGATTTGGAAAAAAAATAATATACACGCAGATCTTACTCACATCTTTCTGAGGTGATTATCTGAAAATATTCTTTCTTGAAATTAATAAGTAAACAAGTGGGAATTATTTATTTATTTTGTTCTTTTTTGTTTGTTCTTGAAGTGGAAAATTAATTTATGAGAAGTGCTCCTTTTTTTTTTCTTTTTTATTTTGAGTTAATGACATTTTGATATTTATTTTCAATTCAATGAGGTTTGACACTTGTCTTTTTAAGAATTTTATGGAAAAAGTCATAATCGTTGACGTCATTGCTTAGACAAAAAATTGTACTCTACCATAGAGGAAGTAGTCAAGTGTGAAATATTATTATTATTTTAATTTTGGGAAAGAAAGTGTGAAAGAGATCTTGGTCAAGTATCAACTAATTAGATATGAAAAATAAAGTACTAATAAATTAAACCATTTTTCCTTTAAGAAACTTCGAATCCACTTATGCAAAATTGTTAAAATAAAATTAATAATAGTTTTAGCTGCATTTGATTTACGAGGACAATCGGCTAAAAAGGTTCATCATTTTATTGAATAAAAAAAAATTAACGTGATGATTGCATATGTGGATGAAGTATCTAGCGTATACAGGTAAGAATTCAATCTTTAAAAAAATGAAAATTGTTGTCGGATGAAGCCTTTATAAAATCGGTCAATCGTCACTTGAGGAAACCCCAAATTTGAAGTTTATAGACTCTTATTACGATCTAAATTCAATATACAATAATAATTAGATTTACAGTCAAATATTTATAGACAATTATTAGTACATTTTTATTACATATACAAGATGTAGACAAAAATATTGTTTCACATAATCCACATGTCATATCGTGGATCAGCCCTTGGTCCAGGCAAATGGATTGAGTCTAATCCCATCTAGCATAGACCCGTAATATTCACTCATTCGATAATATTTTTCTTTTAATGAATCTTATACAACGCACTTTTAAATTAGCCGAATCAGTGAATATCAAATAACAACTAAATTTGAAAACAAAGGAAAAAGCTATGATCAAATGTGTGAAAGGTATAAATGACAGGATGACCAACTACCCAATCTTTCTTAGATGGTTGACCTAAGAACTAGAAAGGTCAAAACAAAAGTTTGACCAATAAACTTCCAGAAGAATATGAATATTTTATATTTTTGTATAATATAAGAATAAATATATAATCCTACTCAAGGGGCTTGCTAATTTTGCAGCAGTGTTCATGTTGTGCTAATTAGATAGGTTAAATTATAGGTTTAATTAAAAAAATTATTGCTTAAACCCTTAGGATTTTTTTAAATGATTCTGAGGAAATTCAATTAATTTATGTAAATTATCACTTATCGCATCACCAAGGGTATAAGCTTACTTATGCTCGATGTTTATATTAATAAATGTATAATTTGTGTTTGCATATAGATTCTTAACACTTAAAAATAATTGTTAACATGCATTTTCACCACATTAAATCACTTAACTATAATAAATTTACATGACTTGATATAAAAACTCAATGAAAGTAAGTATTTACATCATGATCACATAGTCATCATATGGTTAAAACTTTTTTATATTGGTGTATATACCAAGTCATTGAATGCAAGTCATATGTCTTGCTATAAAATTTTAATACCTATGGTTAAATAACATATATTTTCACTTCGATTTGTTTATTCTTACGGCTAATTATTTAATTAGGTATAAGAACTTGGTATGTATAAGTATTTACCCCCATCATATTATGTATTTATCAGAGGCAGACAAACAGTAGTATTTACTCATACACTTGCCTTACTAAATTACTCAATCATGATAAATTGATATTGTTTGTGTAAACAATCGGTGCGTTAAAATTTTTACTAAGAGGATCTCATCTTTCAAGAGCACTTCTAAATAAATTGGAAAAATAACATAAATATACACCTTAACTTATCATATTTATACAAATCTCCACTCTTACAAAGTAATTACAAAAATTTTAACTATCAGTTATGTATCTCAATGGAATGTATAGGGAATGAATTATATATCTCTCTGTATATCAATGTGAGTTTTGTTTAAAAGATACATACAATATGTATCTTTGAATGATTACAGTATGGGTAATTATGTATCTCAACGGAATGTATCGGGAACAAATTATGTATCTTGACAGTCCAAAAAATGGGATTTTCTATATATATGCAAAATATCTGGATTTTCTGTAATTAGGCACCAAACTGTCGTGATTTCTGTTGTTTATACTAATAAATTTCATCGAATGGTTTCAAATGTCAGTGCAGACTTGGGCTACTATTTTGGCCCAAAGAGAGGTTGGGCTAGACTTTAGCCCAAGCTACTTTCCGCATAATAAATGGAACTCTTACAAAACTAACCCATGTATGACAATTTAAATAGCTAGTTTACTTAGACTTATAGTATAGATCAAGCATCGTAAGTCATGTTGCTACCGATAAAGGGTTGTGGTGGAATAGTAACTGGTAATATTAATTTATTCATAATAAGAGATATATTGGATTCGAATCTTGATTATAGGATCTGTTGGATATTTGGTTCGTAGCTTGGGTTGTCCGTGGAATGTGAATTGACCCGATCTGACCCATTTAGAAGAGATAACTTGCATTGTAGGAAGTTATCTGGAGAAGTTGTAGCTCCTAAAAACTACGGTACTTTTTATGGAGTAAGTGAAAAGAGCGTGCAATTGAGAAGTAGATTAGTAGTTTTTCTGTCAGCTTCTTTCTTCTACAGAGAGATTCATCTATCAAATCCTCTCAAAACTAACACATTGCATTATAAGTAGGATATCTAGTTTATGAATAGAACTCCGTTTTCAAGAGAGATGAAGTCGGTTTGGGGCAATTTCTTTGGTAGCACTTACAACAATTTTCGTTGCAAGTAAAAGATACACAATCCGTTGTTCTTGCTTTACAGAATCACCTTTGTTAGAGAGTATCTCGATATGAAACTTCCTGATCAAATTTGAATTTAACATAAAATCTCACTAATGACAAATGATAAATACTCGATCAAAATGAAGAAGTACAAATATCAATTAAAGAAAATACAAATTGCCATTAACCAACTTTAACTACAGAGTGCATGAAATTTGGAACTTAAAATATTATTCATACTAATATTAGCGTATAAAACAATTTTTTTTTTTTTTTTTAAAGAAGTAGTTAATTACCATAGTGAGTTCATAAATACCAACATCATTATCTAACGATCAAGGTTGAACCATAGTTCGAGTTTGTTGAAAATTATGACCTCTTGTCCAATCCCAACTCGGGGTGTGCATCGGTCGGTTCGGTTTTATGTATTATCGGTTCGGTTTATCGATTTTCGGTTTTTAAATATGCTAAGCCAATAACCAAACCAATAAGATATTTTTTATCGGTTTTCAATTTTTAGTCCTTAACGGTTCGATTTTTGGTTTAACCGATAAAAAAATACTTATAAACTAGAAATAGTAGCAACTAACATGAAAAGAAATTGAATCTTAGTTGAAGCTAAAATCCTACATGATGTGTTTTAATTTACAAGAATTTTCAAGGTTGAATAGGTTTGTAGAGATTAAAGAGAAATTAAGAGAAATATATAATAAGTAATATGTATATATAATACTAGTTTAGTATAGGTGCGTTGCACGTGTGTATTTCGTTAATACTAAAATATATATATAAAAAGATTTTATTATAACATAGTAGAAATTAATGCTAAATAAATATAATATTTGTTAATAATAAAACAGATTATAGTATATTGCCTAACAAAATTCAATATCGTGTTGACATACAAATGTCAGTATTTCGCCTTGTATATCTTTATGACTGATATTAGTGTATTTTTGTTTATTGCAAAGATTTTAATGAAGTGAAAAAAGTTTAACAAATATTGTTTTAGGGACGAGCAATATTCTCGTCCCAAAAACACTTTTTAAGGACCATATTGTTGGTCCCTAATATTGTGTTTGGTCACCATTTTGTTACAGTATAATTTATTGGCGACCACTTTTTCTGGTTCTAAAATCTCTTATGGACAATAAATCTGGTCCTTATAAGATTATGGACAAGATCTCATAAAGCTTAAATGGATTAAAGTCGAAACTAAATATTCTGACCATAAATTATGGTCCCTAAATAAATAGACGATTGTTTTCAATCCCATTTCACTTTAATAACATACAAGTATAGTAGAGAAAATCAATTAGACTTCAACAAAATATTCAATAATATCATTGTTTTATACATATAATAAGTGATTACACAATGTGTAACTGGTAAAGTTGTTGTCATGTGACCAGGAGGTCACGGGTTCAAGCCTTGGAAACAGCCTCTGGCAGAAATAATGCAAGGTAAGGCTGCGTACAATACACCCTTGTGGTGAGACCCTTCCTTGGACACCGCACATAGCGATAGCTTTAGTGCACCGAGCTGCCCTTTTTATCTAATTAGTGTCACTACAAGACTATGATACAAGTTACTATACACGGTTAGCTAAATTCCATAACAAAAAATACAAAATACTGCCTAGAGAATATCCTAAGTCACATGATGGAACCAAAATATGTACTTGAACCAAGACTAAGCCCAAATGGTAGTATCATCCTTGCTAATTTAGAATGAAAAAACAAATATTAGAGACCAGCAAATAAACTTTTTCTTGTAGTGATTCTTTATTTGGTGCATGGTTTTTTTTCAAGAATTAACAAGTTAACACACACTTTAAACACTCAAAGCTAAATCCAATTCAATGTTTACTTGTACTTGCTTACTACATACTTCCAATATGATTACGCAAAATCAACAACTTATCAAACAAATTTGTTATATATATACATATATTCTGTTCAAGAAAAAACAAAAGTCAATATCTCACTAAATAATCAATTTCAATTTGTCACAAAAGGATCGGAGTACATAAACTTGATACATGTTCATTCCCAAGTAAAAGTGGGAAAAAATGCAAATCAAAATTCTAATAAGGATTTTGTATATATGATCAGCAGGGGCGGAGCCACCTTTGGCTCAGGGGTTCATTCGAGCACCCTTCAGTGGAAAATTATATTATTTTTATATGGTTAAAATTATTTTTTATGTATATATAGTAGACGTTGAACCCCCTTCGGTTGGTTCATATGATTACTTCTGAACCCCCTTAGTGAAAATCCTGGCTCCGCCACTGATGATCAGCATAACCATATGAGACAATGGGAGCTTTACCGTGAGAAAAAAATGATTTTTGGAGCTTTGGTTTTTCACTTGTCAAACTCTTCCCCGTTCGGCGGCAACATGCTTAGCTTGTCTAGTCTAATTTTTCGATCAGAAATTTTCAACTGAAAAAGAAACACGAGAAATTATCAAAAGGGGAGAATAAACTACGTTTTGGTTATAGTAACTAAGAATGCCACCTACTTGGTTCTAGATTGGGATCTAATTGAACTTAAAGAAAGAAGGGAAGAGAAAAGAATGGTGTCTTCAACTTCATTGTTTGCAAACTCAATCTCACCACATGCTGCTTTGTTCTGTCTTTGAAGTCGAACTTTTTTGCACTTTGAAGGATTTTTCTCTCTCTTTATAGAGTCGTAAACCTAAATAAAAACATATCATATTACATAACTCAAATAAGGAAAATATTACAATATATTTAGTTGGTTTCAGAATCTTATATATGCTATTTTTAAATGTTATAAAAAGATAGTGAAAAGACGATTGTGTCTATTACAGAGTGTTTTAATAAAGAGCAAAAAGTTCAAATCACTTTTCTAAGGGACTTCACACTTTTAATATATTGTAGATGTAGATGTAGATAAGTAGGGGTAAAGTAGTAATTTAGTATATTCTTATTGGGTTATTGGTTTACCCAATAACCCAATAAGAAAAAACCAAAACCGAACCAATAATCCAATAAAAAAATTTATAAAACCATTAAAAAACCGTTAACCCAATAAGTCAATAAACCAATAACAATAAATCAATAACATTTTTATTAATTCGATTTATTGATCGGTTCGATTTTTTTACACCACAAACTTCCATCATCACCTCCCGTGCATGGCCAGGACCACATGCAAAAAACCCTTTAGAGCCTTTCTAATTCCTCTTTTTATACACCTTTAATTTGCACATGAATAATTTTCAGTTTCTTGTTCGATGGTGGATACTCGTATTGGAGCCCTCTGATTCAAGTTTGCATTGGGAAGTTTCACATCAGAAGATAAAATACTCTCTAATAATAATAACAACAACAATAATATAATATATTTAGCTAATTACACCAAATGAGATCTAGAGATGATAAAGTATACATAGATCTTATTCCTATCTCGTAAAGGTAAGAAAACTATTTTCAAAAGACTCACGAAAAAAAATATTTATTACTCCGCCACAAAATTTTGTTTGGTGCCCATGAAAGTTACCAGTACAAAAAGATCAGTAAAGTCCTATAAGTACCAACGTACCAAACCAAAACTTAAAACTTCACTGTTGAATTTGCCAGTATATTGCAGGCTTTCACCCACCACCCCCACACAAAATATCAAATTATGCTTCACGTGGCAAAACATCTTCTTCAAAAATAAAAAATAAAAAAGTTACATGTTTTAATACTAATATGGAGAACTCTGAAAAAAAATTAAATAATAATAATAATAATCACAAACCTTAAAAATTATAATACGAACCTCATTCATATTCGCGCGACATAAGACTCATTAAAAGAGAAAATGATTCTTGCTAAAATAATTTTCATTTCCCGAGGTTTAAACCAAGACTATTGGCTAAGGTAGAGGAACATTATTCATCCTACCATACCCTTCTGTAGTGAAAAGAGGTGATAAAATTAGCACATAACAAATTAATTCACCTCAGCGTATTCAATTTGGAACGGGTTAATGATCCATTCATTTATTAACTTAGCTCATTTTAATTCGTCCAATTCAACTCATCTAAAAGTTAGCTGATTTATGCTAAATATGTAGGTTAAAATGATCCATGATAAACCTTGTGAAAGTATTTTAAATTCTAAAAATTTGTTTAATATGTTATATATAATCATACTACAAAAAAAAAAAGTTGTATTAGATCATTATGAAAACAAGTTAAAATTTGGTAAGAGTTGATTGATTGGATTATGACTCGTTATTTTGCTTATTTTAACTTAATTATCTCAATTCAAGTAACTTTTAACCATTTTGTATTTTTTTGCGAGGGGGGACCAAACAAATATATTTTGATTTTGAGGGGGGGCACAACACAAAAATCAACTATCCCTTTCCAAAAGTAAAAATTCCCAAGAAAGTGATAGTTATTTTACATTTTGACAATTGACACATCCAGAATCACAACTACCACTTTTTCTTTTTTTAGTCCCAAAAATTTGGTCCAAGTTTAAAATCTACCTTCTCTACTTTTTCTTCTTCTTATATATTCCACATCCCCCTTTTCTCTTTAAACTTTATAAGAATTAAACCAGGTCCACAAGCTAGGAGATAACTATAGTCTACACGTTACAGATTTGAATTATGAAAGCAGCTATTAATATTCGTATTAGGGTAAACAGTCTATACTATACCCCTTTCGAGTGCAAACCTTTCTCAGTTCATGCATGAACGCAGAATGCTTTTGTACATCAGAACTATCCTTTTTTTTAATAACTAGAAAATTAGTTCAAAAGGCAATAAAATATCCTTGTAAATACTAATTTATGCTTAGAAATTATATTTGAATTGTTATGTGGAAGAACATAATATTAAATAGATTTTTAGCAAAAAAAATAATATTTTTATTATAAAAATTACAATAATTGCATGATCATCAGACAATTATTTTTTTTATGTTAAATGAGACTAATGTTTTGAAGGAATTTGGTGAACTCTAATAAGTGTCTTTGATTTTAATTTCTTTTTTATTTTCTTTCCTAAATTGAAAGTTCCATTCCTCTAATGTTTTGAAGGAATGAGATACATCATATTCATTTAATTTTTTTTGTTTCTTACTCGAGGTATGATACTCAATTTGAGTTCAGCTAATTTAAATTCGCACCAAAAAATCTTACTTTTGAAGATAAAACGCTTTTTATCAAAGGTGATTTGATTCTCAAATTCAAATTTGAGAGTTTTGATTAACGATGAATGACTAATCATCTCATTATCAAAAGTCGAATCCGAAACTTCTAGATTTTTTTTATTTTTATTGATAGTGGGGCAAAGTTAGGATTGATTAGTCACTTCTTTCAGCATGTATATGTCTTTTTTATATTTGGCAAATACAAAAAGTAGGTTCTAATTGGTCACAATCATTTGTTGCTAGGCCTAGCAATTTCGTTATTTCTTTTCACATACCTAACTTTTAAGTCATGCCAAAATAATTAATTAAACTTTTGTTTTTTTATTTTCTATTCCATATATTAGTTATATGTTTTGGGGTATGATTAATTTAGATTTGCATCAGATAAGTAATATGTTATGGAGTAAAATACTCTTCATCAAAGACTTTTTCACTCCCTAAATTTAAACTTGAACCCTCTGATTAACGATAAATATGATAAATAATTGAACCTTACATTTCAAGAATAAAAGTATAATAATTATATTAGTAACTTTCCATCCTTCGATGTTAAATATTCGTTGAGAGTTGCTCTGCGAGATGTCTAGTCTAAGTCTCAGCCCCTTCCCAACTTACTTCGCTCTCAATAGTAAGTTTTTTTTTGTTTTTTTTTGACTTACATATTACTTTTCTCCTATTATAATTACGGAGGAGAAAATAATTTAAAATTAAGAAGTCCCTCTATTATTGGACAAGATACATTTGATATAAAGGGTCACATACACATTTGATATAAAGGGTCACATACCTCTTGATTCTCAACAAACCTACCAACTATGACTACTTCTAAGTTCTAACCTATCTAAATTGACCATATAGACATGCATGCTTACCATTTCCTTCCTCCTACATTTCTTTGAAAATTTTCACCCCATATCTAATACTTGTTTTGAGATTCGATTAATTTTAATTTGTATCGAAAAATCTTACTTTAATTTCAGAGTAAAGAATTCCCTACTAAATACAATTTGCTACACACATGAATCTATTTCTTGATAATTGGTTGGAATAAGTAGAGTGGAGTAGTGTTTTTTTATTTTCTTTTTCTTGAAGAAAATAAAAAATAAAAGAACAAAGTACGATATGCCCTTGTAAGCATTCGGTGTTTTATATTCATTAGTCTGATTAATTCAGCTTCCTATGGCATAGAGTCATAAGGAAGTAAACATACACTTTTATCAAGAGGTTTTTGCATTTTCAAGACTTGAATTCGAGACCTTTTGATTATGAATGAATGTTAAACTCGATATCTTTAAGTAAGAACGATTTAAGAGCGGATGCATACTTCATAGCATTTTGGCCTCTTTAGTATTCAATTAGCAAATAAAATACTATTAGGAACTTATTAAAGTGTATGATGGTTAATGCATTTATACTTTAGTCTACTTTCACTTTTTTTTTTTTTACTAATCATATTAGCCATTTTGTAGGCTCCCCTCCATGGGCACGTGTTCCAATAATATAAGAAAATATATAAAATGTATTCTACTATAATTTTAATGTTCTAGCTTGTATAGAGTTGCTTTTCTTGTACCTCTTTAGTATATTTTTCTTCTTGTCAATAGCTCTTAGAGTGGTCCTAAAATGATTTAATAATAGCCCCAAAATCCTAAACTTTTTAAAGCGAAGAAATTAATAGTTTGTTTGGTCAAATTTTTAAAATCTTCTTGTTTTTTAAAGGAAGTATTCAACACTCATTATGACCCCCACCATTTGGTGTTTGCTCTTAGCTTTTACAAATTTTTTTTTTGCAAATTTAGGTTTTCAATATACTCTTTCATATATATATATTGCAACCCAATTTCTATTTTTTACCTTTATTTTTCTAATAAAATATTTGTTTGACAAGTATTTACCCAAAAAAGAAAACATTTTTCCTTAGTTTTCCTTAATTCTAGTAACTAAAGTTTGTTATTGTTAAATATCATATGAAAATCGAAAGTATTTACTTCTGATTAACTTAAAAGACCAAAGTTACTCAAAATTATATTTAAAGGGTAAATTTGAACTTATCCTCAAACATATGAAACCATTTTTATCATTTTCTCTTCAAATCCTTAAAACTCATAAAATAATTTTAAAAGTTTTTTATATTACCATATACTTTATGAAATACACACCAAAAAAGATGAGTCTCTCATATGTAAAAGTCCAAAAATAGGCAGAACCAACCAAAAATAATTTGTACCTCAAGTCTGACAGGCACCTCATCCCCTAAGGTGCCACTTCTGACTTTGCTTCCTCCTTTTTTTAATAATAATAATAATAATAATAATAATAATTTAAAAATTATAGATATCTATTTTGAGGTCCTGATTAATTGAAGTCACGCCAATATTTAGATCCATTAAAGGAGAAAACGTGCAATCTCTAGAGATCACTACTAGAAAATATGAAATTAACTGCGGAATTTGTTAGTAATTTATCCGGTTAATCCGTCAGTAAAAAGCTCCTAACTAATTGATTTTTCTTATAATCCATTGCTAATTCATCGATAGGTTCTCTGCCTCTATGAGGATGGAGCTACATAAGTTTTTTTTGAGAATTCAAGAGAAGGTCATGGCGAGGCGAGCCGCTTATCATTACGATAGATGTCAAGTGGAAGTGCAGTGATGTATACAGCTGAGACATCCTAACATTGGCGCCCCAACCATCCTTACTTCATCTTCACTTCATCGTTATACACCTATTGGACTATCTATCCTTCATTCCTTTTGATTAGATGGATTATGTCATCCAAAAGCTTAAACTAATCAAATGATAAGCAAAAGACGAAGAAGTAACTTACGATACCTTACCTCCTATACATTAGCATGGGATTTTAGCTGTTTATTACGAACTTTTATCCTTCACTAATTCCTTGTTTGCTAGTAGTGAATATAACAATACTAAAACATGAAGAATTAGCGTTTGACAAATTTGGTAGCAAATCAACAAATTTGCTTTTAGTTTTATTTAACAATAAATTATCAAACAATTCAGTTAGCTACGAGCTATTAAGCAACAAATTTGCAAGAAAGTTTGTAGTTGATTCTATTATTTTATATACAATTTAAGTTTTTGGATGGTATGATCATACATATGCTTCAACATTGATATTAGAGTATACATAGGTCTCGGTTTGAATCTCAATGTCACTCATAATTAAAAAAGAATTTTACATTTCTTGAGATGGAAAAAATGAGGCTCGTATATGAAGGAGCGTGTTGAAAATGTGATTGAATAAATATAAATGTTCTTTCTTTAATAGCTTAAACTATTAAATGAGATAATCACACGAGTATAAAACAAGGGGGACATTTTATAGATGCAAATTTATTTAGGTGGATAGTTAATGTGAGCTAATTACAGAAAGCTACGAGTTTCTAATAAATCTAGCTAGTATATTATTGTGCTCATAAACACCTATATGTATACTTCAAAAATCAAATGAAAAAAGGAAAAAAAAAACAGTGAAATAATTATACAATATGGTTTGTCTTAGGCAAAATGTGTATGTGAGTTACCAACATGGGTTGTGGTATAGTGGTGGGACTACTCGACACTTAACCAGAGGTCTCGGGTTCAAGCCCTGGGTATGAAGAAAATCATGTTGGGAGTGTCACCCCCAAAATAGGCCCTGCAGTGCGCGATTCAGATTAGTCGGGGCTCCAATGCGAGTACCGGACACTGGATGGAAAACCAAAAAAAAAAATATGTATGTGTGTCTTTATTATTATTTTTATTTTTATTTTTTTTGGGAAGATAGAAGAATAATAAATGTTTTATTTCAAATGTAGTAGTATAACAATTTTGCCAAACTTATTGTCTGAATATTGTTCCTTTTTAATTAATGACACTATGACTCTGGCAAATGGCAAAAAGACCTAACTTTGGTTGGTTTGGTACGTATACTCCCCATTCTTATGTGACAAAGTTTGAATAAACATAAAAATTACAAAATAAATAATATTCTTATATTTGTGATACAAACATTTGTGAGAGTTTAAAGTCCTAAAATTGATCAAAAAAGTTGATAGAGAAAGGCATAGAGCAGATTAATCGGGTCCAAAATGGATATCAGATACCGAATAAGAAATACTAACAACTATATATATGAATCCTTGCTTCATCGTTTAAGTTTCTCTCATATCAAACGCCAAGGTAGGAAAATAAAAAAAATTTAAAAAAAATTATGCCAAGAATGTAATATAAAGATTAGTAACACATAAATTGTAATATAGAGATTATAATGACATGAATTATTTATATAATATGCATGGATTGTGATAGTAATAGTGCTAAATTGGTTTTTATTTTTCTATGATAATATTAACAATACTCGTGCATTTATCTTTTCTATGCCCATAAATGTAACGATTAATGATTTCTCTCTACTCTTAATTACAAACTTTGAATTTGAATTCTGATAATGGAATTTTTTTTGATAAATAGTGTTTCCTCCTTAAATGGATCCCAAACCGCGCGAATCAGGTTAATTTTGCTAAACTTCTAAATTTTAATTTGAAAATTCCTAGTTGAAAGTGACAAGTACAGTTAATGAGTACTTATAAGAAAATATGTATTACTAACTCAACACATTTCCAATTTGTAAACTTTTTGAATAATTATTATTGCAAAAATATGGGTGTCTAGAATATGAAGTACAATGGGTAGGTTGTGCTTGTTGTTGTGATAAGATATGCTAGGAATAAAGGGAGAAAAAAAAAATTGAAGTAGAAAAGAAAGAAGATATAATAATTGCTCTAACAACCAAGTTTAGAAGAGTTAAATCTTTTTAAGAAATCAAATCATATAGTATAATTGATATCATTCAGAAAAAGCCTCCACAATCATGAAGCTTCTTGGTGAATGGATTAATTAATAATTGATTAACACTCTTCTTTTGTTCTCTTAAGTACAAATAATTACCATTTATTCTTTCTTTGTGAGAAGGTGGTATACTAATTACTAGTTTGTTCTTTTTGGTTTAACTATTTGGTTTTCGAAACTCAGTCGCCGATTAATTTAGAGTCGCACATCACGTTAAGTTCATTAAAAGGAGAAGCATTCCTTATAATTTTTTTTTTTTTGCTATTTCCCAAGAATCGAAAATGAAACCTCAAATCAAAGAAGAGATGTATCTCACCTGTTGACCACATTCCACAAGACAGGAGTACTGCTAATTAGTTTCACACTCGATAATTATTAAATAAGCTGCAAATAAATAACAAAAATAGGTTGGAGGGTCAATGACAAGCGAGAAATTGTCAGAATATATAAACTTTAAATTTTAAATTAAATTTGTCTCTATTTTATACCGATAAAATTAAAATTACACTAGTATATATAAATATTCAAATAAAACCAAAAAAGTTTAAATATATAAATTAAAATCTCATAATGTTTCATAATTGAGCTTCTTAATATCTCCACCTACCTATAATTGAGATGGCTTTTTTTGTTTTTGGGTAAACTTTTCTCCAATCTTTTAATAGTGTTTGAAAAGACCATTAATTGTCTGCTGTTGTTAGGTCTATTGAGTAAAGTACTAATGGGTGGTTTGGTCGGAAACAAGTTATTTCGGGATTATTAATTCAGGGATTAGCTATTTCGAGATTAGTTATTCCACACTCAAAATGAGATAAAATCTACAATCCCGGAATGAGTTATCCCACGCTTTTTATCCTAACCAAATATGAGATAAGCTAAGCTCAGCCAAAAATTAATCACGGGATTAGTTATCCCTTATTTCTTATATCAAACGACCCCTAATTTGTTGAAAATTATATCATTTATTTGCAGTTATATAAGGAAGTATCCAATTCCCATCAAAACTGAATGAATTCTTTGAACAAAAGATTAAAAATAATTGTTACTTGTGAAAAAAGAATATTGCTAAAGTACTGTCTAACAATCAAAGGTCATGTTAGGTTAAGAAATATAGTAATCTCTTCATTTCAATTTATGTGGTTTCGGTATATATATCGAAATTCTTGATTTCATCTTATCTTATCTTCTCGTCTTCATGTTGCTTGTATGATTAACTTGGATACACAAATCTCCTTTTGTTTTAAGCTTATTCGACATATGATTGAACTTATCTGAACACTAAATTTAAAGAAGAGTGATACTTATGAAATTTGTATTCTAAAACATTTTATAAATATTTGTATGTCTATAAAATATTTTATTAAGAAAAAAAAAAGAAATTTAAAGTAAAATTACTTTTAAATAAAAAAATATAAGTTTTTTTTTAATTCACTGAAAAAAGGGATGCTGCATAAATTGAAACGAAAAACATAAAATTGTTAAAAAAAAAAGAAAGGGGGTTGGGGTTGGGGTTGAGGTCTCTATTTTAATAATAATAGAATTGATCACAAAATTTTAAAATGAAAAACAAGTATTAAATAATTGAAGGAATAAAGCATCCTAAGAAAGAAAAGATTTATTTATTATTATCAAAGGAAAATGTTAGTGATCAAGCACGTTGTGACTACCAAATAATATTTCTAACAACATTTTGATTCTACTTTAATCAAATAATTTATTATACATTGACCTTCTAGGTAAACAAAAAGAAAATTAAATTAATCACTAATTGAAATATTTAATAAAGGGTTAATAACATTTTTGGTTGCTAAATTAGTGATAATTTCTAGTTTTTTAAGTTAATCTGACACTTTTATTTCTATGCTTCTGGTAAATGTTCACAAATTTATCATAGCTGAAATAAAACTTTGGGTTTTTCTTTTATTGACGAATTATAATTTTGGTTTTTGTGAGTTGTGATATATAATTCAATACACTTAACCTTCAATTAATTAGAATGTGTATTTGTCTCTTCATATAGAAAATATCTTAGTATATTTTTAGCCATTTTTTTTTTGTTCCAACGACTTTGAATTTTATTGTGTATCTTGATTAATTGGACCGTTTCTTTATGAATTTCTATACGTAACTATTTGAGATGTACTTTAGCCGGTGCCGTTTTATTCTCTTGCTCTTTAAGTCGGGTGTGTAATCGATTAGAAAACTCATTCTCTTTTTCATCTGAAAGTATGTTAGTTTCAAAGTAAATGAAAGCGGTAGATTTGATGCTCTTGCGAAAGAGCCAAAATAGTCGTGGATGTAGACTTAGCACTATCTTGATTCCATCCTCATATAAATCTCACGTTCTTTTATCACTAACAATTTATCAGTGATAGTTTTCTTTTTTCGGATGGTTGGTTTACCTTCTCATCGATATCATGCTAGACAATTTATTCTTTTTGAATATCTCGATTTAAGGCTAAAAAATTTCTTGCTGCTACTATTTATTATTCATCTTGATTATTTTAAAAAATTATATTTATACAAATATAGAAGTAACAACACAAACTTAACATAACATATTGATAATTAAATGATGAGATAATTGGTAATTATAATAAGCTTGTGAATATTCACAAACAAGAAAATCAGAAAACAGTTATTTCAATTTATTGAAAATTAAAAATACCTAGTCAAATGCCACAAGAACTAAATTACAATCTAATTATTAATCACTTCATTACTTAACTATTATGGTGTTACGTTAAATTTATATCGTTCATCTGTTATTCTATATTCGACGAAAAAATAGTTTCAAAATAATTCCCATTTAACATACTTCCTATGTAAAAGAACAGGGGTGGACCTATATGCATTTTTTTGGGTGCTCCGACATCCATTAAACTCGATGCAGATTAGGTATAATTATATAAAAAAAGTATAAAAATGATATAAGCTTTAAAAAAACACCCAGGAAATCAAGAATATAACTGAGTGTTTTGTTTTTTAGGTGGAACCTTATAGTTTTGAGCGTCAATATGTGTGTTCGAACCTCACGAGCACCCACGACCCCTAAATTCTGAATCCGCCACTATAAAAGAACTAAAAATATATATTTCAATTGCTTAGAAGTTAAGTTTGTTTTACCATATATCACACAGATCAAAATCAGAATTGTTCAATAACCAAAAGTGCTATTATTAACAAAAATTGTAAAAATACCAAAAAAAATTATTTTTTTTTTTAAAAACATTTTTTTTTCGAATCCTAAGATACGTGGGACCTACTTTCTACCTCCAGGGACTGGACCCCATGTTCTGAAGAAAGGACCACATAATGTTAGAAAAAAAATTAACACAGAAAGAAAGAAATTTTTTCAATGTATGAAATGAAATTAGAAAAAAAGATTTAAAAAAAAAGGCAGTCCGACACACCAAAATTTTAACTCCGGCTATACACGAAATTTTAAAAAAAATGGAATCACAAAGAATTGTTATAAACAGACTTACCTTATATTTGTATACGAGATTATTTTGACAGCTTAAACTCCTGACCCCTTGGTTATATTTTAGCAACTTTATCTATTACTCCGAGCTTCCTTGAAAATTAGAAAAAAGATTAGTAAAAGAATAGTGTGTCCCTTTCTCTCTTGTTCTTCTTCACACATCTCTGTCCACCGAAAATAGCATAAACATACAATACCCCTTTTTTCTTTCTCCTTTCACTCTTTCAGAAAATCTATACTCCATTTTTTTCCTGTAATTTATTGAAGTTTTCAACTTTAGATCTTTCATTGTATATCTGTTGCTTTTGCAGGTAATGTCTTATTTTTTTCTTATGATAAATTCTTGATTTGTTTAGTTTTAATGATTTTGTTAGTAGTTTTGGACACCCTTTTGCTTAATATTAGTGGGTATTTTGAGTTAAAAAAAAGGGTATTTTGAGTTAACCTTCTAATTTGCATTGGTTTCTAAGCTACATATTTTCTTGATTTGCTGGTTTTGTCAAGTTTTGAACTTTTTGTTAGTAGTTTTAGACGCCCTTTTGCTTAATCTTAGTGAGGTTTTTGAGTTAACCTTCTAATTTGCATTGATTGCTAAGCTGCATATTTTCTTGATTTGCTTAGTTTTGTTAAATTTTGAACTTTTTTTTAGTAGTTTTGGACACCCTTTTGCTCCATTTTTTTCTGTAATTTTTGAAAGTTTGAGCTTTAGATCTTTCATTGTGTATCAGTTGCTTTTGCAGGTAATGTCTTGTTTTTGCTCTTTTCATACTTTCTTGATTTGCTTAGTTTTGTTGAGGTTTCAACTTCTTGTTAGTAGTTTTGGACACCCTTTTGCTCCATTTTTTTCCTGCAATTTATGAAAGTTTTGAGCTTTAGATCTTTCATTGTGTATCAGTTGCCTTTCCAGGTAATGTCTTGTTTTTGGTCTTTTCATATTTTCTTGATTTGCTTAGTTTTGTTGAGGTTTCAACTTCTTGTTAGTAGTTTTGGACACCCTTTTGCTCCATTTTTTTCTGTAATTTTTGTAAGTTTTGAGCTTTAGATCTTTCATTGTGTATCAGTTGCTTTTGCAGGTAATATCTCGTTTTTGGTCTTTTCATATTTTCTTCATTTGCTTAGTTTTGTTGAGGTTTCAACTTCTTGTTAGTAGTTTTGGACACCCTTTTGCTCCATTTTTTTCTGCAATTTATGAAAGTTTTGAGCTTTAGATCTTTCATTGTGTATCAGTTGCTTTTGCAGGTAATGTCTTGTTTTTGCTCTTTCATATTTTCTTGATTTGCTTAGTTTTGTTGAGGTTTGAACTTTATGTTTGTAGTTTTGGCCACTCTTTTGCTTAATCTTAGTGGGTCTTTTGAGTTTGCATTGATTGTTAAGATACATATTTACTTGATTTGCTTACTTTTGTTGAGCTTTCAACTTTTTGTTAGTAGTTTTGGACACCCTCTTGCTTAATCTTAATGGGTCTTTTGAGTTAACCTTCTAATTTGCATTGATTTCTAAGCTACATATTTTCTTGATTTGCTTGTTTTGTTGAGCTTTGAACTTTTTGTTAGTTCTAGTTTTGTACACCCTTTTGCTTAATCTTAGTTGGTCTTTTGAGTTTGCATTGATTACTAAGCTGCATATTTTCTTGATTTGATGGTTTTGTTGAGGTTTCAACTTTTTGTTAGTAGTTTTGGACACCCTTTTGCTCCATTTATTTCTGTAATTTATGAAAGTTTTGAGCTTTAGATCTTTCATTGTGTATCAGTTGCTTTCGCAGGTAATGGCTTATTTTCTTTTCTTATCATATTTTCTTGATTTGCTTAGTTTAATTGGTTTGTTAGTAGTTTTGGACACCCTTTTGCTTAATCTTAGTGAGTCTTTTGAGTTAACCTTCTAATTTGCAATGATTTGTAAGCTACATATTTTCTTGATTTGCTGTTTTGTTCTTTTTGTTAGTAGTTTTGGATACCCTTTTGCTTAATCTTAGTGGGTATCTTGAGTTTAACTTTATTTGCATTGATTTCTAAGCTATACATATTTCTTGATTTGCTTGTTTTGTTGAGTTTTGAACTTTTTGTTAGTAGTTTTGGATACCCTTTTGCTTAATCTTTGTGGTTCTTTTGAGTTAACTGTCTAATTTTAATTGATTTCTAAGCTATACATATTTTCTTGATTTGCTAGTTTTGTTGAGCTTTGAACTTTTTGTTTGTAGTTTTGGACACCCTTTTGCTCCATTTTTTTCTTCAATTTATGAAAGTTTTGAGCTTTAGATCTTTCATTGTGTATCAGTTGCTTTTGCAGGTAATTTCTTCTTCTTTTCTTATCATATTTTCTTGGTTTGCTTAGTTTTGTTGAGGTTTCAACTTTTTGTTAGTAGTTTAGGACACCCTTTTTCTTAATCGTAGCGGGTTTTTTGAGTTTGCATTGATTGCTAAGCTACATATTTTCTTGATTTGATGGTTTTGTTAAGTTTTGAACTTTTTGTTAGTAGTTTTGGTCTTTTGGACACACTTTTGCTTAATCTTAGTGGGTCTTTTGAGTTAACCTTCTAATTTGCATTGATTTCTAAACATACATAATTTCTTGATTTGCTAGTTTTGTTATGTTTTGAACTTTTTGTAAGTAGTTTTGGACACCCGTTTGCTAAATCTTAATGGCTCTTGCGTTAACCTTATTTGCATTGATTTCTAAGCTACATATTTACTTGGTTTGCTAGTTCTGTTGAGCTTTGAACTTTTTGTTAGTAGTTTTGTACACCTTTTGCTTAATCTTTATGGATCTTTTGAGTTTAACCTTCTTTGCATTGATTTCTAAGCTAAACTTTTCTTTTTCTTGCATTATTTTGTTATTGTGCGACTGTATGTGCTTTTGGATTTGTACTGATACTTGCAAGTTTTTCCCATTCCTTGTCCTTATGGGCAAGTAATGTGTACTTGCAAAAGTTTTTGCATTTAGTTCTTTTGGACTTAAAGTTTGGATAATTTGCTTTTCTTGTTGTTGTCTTCATTTTTTCTATCATTTTACTTCTTTTTTCCAGGATGGGGGTCAGCTAGTTGGGTGGTTTGGATATGTGGGTTTGAAGTTGTTTTTGTTTCCATTTCTCTTGCAGAAATGGTGGAAGTTGAAAATTAAATCCCATAGTGAACCCTTTTTTCTTGAAAGTTGTAATCTTGCTCTTATTATGAGCTTTTTGGTATATCTGGTTTGGTATTGAACATTTTATGTGACGATGATTCTGATGTTTTAAGGAATACAGTAGCTGGTACTTTACTTATTCCATAATAGCATTTAATTGTCATTTACAGGTTGAATGGTAGATAGCAGCATGATTGGGTTGTACACATGGAAGGATTGAAATTAGAAATTTGGATTACGTGTGATGTATGAAGCTCATGTATGGTTGTAAAGATGGTTCTATTTAGACTTTCAAATTAATCCTTTTACCTTCTGATTGCTGAGTGCCCCGGTGATTTGTCCGACCAGTTCTAAGTGATGGGTTCATATTCTGGTAGTTGTGAAATTATTGAGGCGAAAGATGAGCTGGAGTTGTTTCACCGTTCTGAAAGGTCTCGTCAAGTACGAGAACAAGGCAGAAAACAGAAGCCTCCTTTGGTTAGAAAAGGACCTAATAAGTTCTTAGAAGAGGATATAAATCATCTTTTTGCATCCATCGATCTAAGATCGTCAAAAAGTCTGGATTTGTCGGATCATGTGAGAAGAGATGCCTCGAAAAGGCCAATGAGGGGCTGTGGATCTCATTCTCCTGGAATCGGGTTTTCAGAGCCAGTCTCTTTAAAGCAGGCCTTACGGGGTTTATGTATTTCACAGGCCGCAGAAACGGCTGCAATGAAGCGGTTATCCAAGCCACCGGGTTCTCCAAGCGTTACTGAAGCTGGAAGGATTACAAGCTCTTACAGATTTGTGGATACAAATGAATCTGGTTTCCCTCACGCAGAAAGACTAGTACAAGATGAAAGCACTTCAGGAATATTCGACAAAGTGCCCCATTACCGCCAAGAACTGTATGTTAAGTCAGCAAACCATAGTCCCCATTCTTCTCCACGACTTGTTAAGCCATCCATCTCAATGCGCCAAAATAACAGAATAGTGCCAGCAGAAAGCACGTCTAACTCTTTTCAGAGGACGCCTCAGTACATTGGAGATCCAAAACTACAGTCACCAGGTCAAAGTGCCCTTTGTTCTCCTAAATATGTTAGTAAACAGACTATGAAGAGTGCAGAGTCCATTGCGAAGCAAAATGAGAGAATATTTCCGGAGGAAAATGTCCCAAACTCCGGTAAAAAGGTTTCTCAACAGCTTACGCAAGCAAAAGTGAGGTTACCAAACCAAAACACTTCACTTTCGCCTAGACTTGTTGATAAATCAGTCATTGTGTCTGCTGAGTCAACTTCACGGCACAAAGAGAGGACGATGCCAGCAGAAAGCACGTCAAGCACTTCGCAAAAGATGCCTCGATACCCCGAAGAATCCAAGATGAAGTTACCAGGCCAAAGTTTCCTGTCTTCTCCTAGATCAGTTGAATCACCAATTATTCAGAGTCTTAACTCCCCTCGCCAGAAAAAGGAAATTGCATCTGTGTCGAATCATCATGAGATTAAATCACCACGAACTGTGTCAATTGAGGAAGAAGTCCAAACTGCATCCTCATCGTCATTTACCTCTAATAATGATGTTTTGAGGTCTGGACCAAAAAGTTTGCAGCATAATTCCAATAGAAGTGTGGTTACATCATTTAGAATAGCAAACAAAAAAGCTCCTAAGCTGAGACGGAAAGCCATGTTGCAAAATGTCTCTTCATCTAATGCCACCAGAAGCAACAAGGAGAGCAAATCAAACAAAAGCATCACCCATACTGCTAAGCCAGCAGTCAAGAACAAGACCCTTGTCAAGAAGAAAGCAAAACCGGAAGCAACAGTAACATCCGGCACTTCTAATCTGACCTCTGAAGTAAAATGTCCAATGGAATCACCTAAGCTACTTATTTGTCAGCAATGTCAGTGTGCTCTCAAGAATGTAGGAAACGAGTCTGGTAAGGGACCTGCAATTCAAGGTTCTGGATGTGCAGCCACTGAATCAAGTGAAAATAGCAATAACTGTCATGCTACTAAACCAGGCTTCGCCAATAATGGCCATGATGACAGGGTTACCCCTGTCTTGAAACTCAACAAGGCATCAAAATCTAGAGAGCAAGGGGACATTTCACAGAGCTCAAAGAGTAGTATTGGTGATTACAGTTGTAGCACAACCATCAGTGACGAGAGCAATCTAAGTGGGTCTAGTACTGGGAATAGGCCACACATGTCTAAAGACGGCAGGTGGGAGGCTATCAATCAAGTGAGGAAACGTCACGGATTCTTAGGATTAAGTCATTTCAATTTATTGAAGAAGCTTGGTTGTGGAGACATTGGCACAGTGTATCTTGCTGAGCTGCTGGAAACTAACTGCTTGTTTGCAATAAAAGTTATGGATAATGAATTTTTGGCAAGAAGGAAAAAGTTGCCAAGGGCCCAAACTGAAAGAGAGATTTTGAGAATGCTAGATCACCCTTTTCTACCAACGCTCTATGCACAGTTTACATCAGATAACTTATCATGCTTAGTTATGGAGTTTTGTCCAGGTGGTGATTTGCATGTACTCAGGCAGAAGCAGCCGGGCAGAAATTTTCCCGAAGCAGCAGCACGGTATAATATGCTCCAATTTAATAAATTAATACTCAAAACTACTAAAATGAAGCTTTGGTAGGAAAAATGTGTATTTTCAGCATAAACATAATGTGTATCTTTTCTCTTCTGATTTGCGCTCCGGGTGGTAGAATGTATAAATTAGTCTGAAATTTTTACAGGAATAAATGGATTCGACTATACATGGGCGATAAAAAGTTGATAATGTCTTGGTTTTTCTATTTCTTAAATGATTTGCTAAGTCCTAGTCTGACTCATTACCACTTGATTGATCAAATGTTTAGACCCATTAAAACTTTTCCGTTTGTTCAGTTCTTGTGTGGGGAAACACATACAGTCTCTGAAGTATTATATGTTTCGATGGTCATGCAAAGATACTTTGTTTTGCATTATTAAAACTTTAGGCACGAAATAACAGATTCATCGTATTATTTATCTAACTTCCACATTCCTGTATTTAGTGATTAGTGAGTACTTTCTAACTCATGGTAATTGCAGGTTTTATGTGGCTGAAGTCCTCCTTGCTCTGGAGTATCTGCATATGCTTGGAGTTGTATACCGGGATTTGAAACCCGAAAACATACTGGTCCGGGAAGATGGTCACATCATGGTTACTGATTTTGACCTCTCACTCAGATGTTCAGTTAATCCCACTCTTCTAAAATCACCTTCACTTGGCGTTGAGGCTCCGAGGATTTCTGGTCCATGCACAGGCTCTAACTGCATTGATCCATTTTGTTCTGGACCGTCATGTCAAGTTTCTTGCTTTAGCCCCAGAATTTTACCTGCCACCGCGCGAGCAAGAAAGCTGAAAGCAGAAGCTGCAGCCTTTAACAGATCATTGCCTCAGCTTGTTGTAGAGCCAACAGAAGCGCGGTCCAACTCATTTGTTGGTACGCATGAATATTTAGCTCCTGAGATCATTAAAGGCGAGGGCCATGGGAGTGCTGTTGATTGGTGGACACTAGGTGTTTTTCTTTACGAACTTCTATATGGGAAGACACCATTTAAAGGTGCTGAAAATGAAGAAACTTTGGCCAATGTGGTCATGCAGAATCTCAGGTTTCCCGATAGCCCGCTTGTCAGTTCTCAGGCAAGGGATCTAATCAGAGGTCTTCTTGTGAAGGAGCCTGAGAATCGACTGGGAATGGAAACAGGAGCTGCTGAGATTAAACGACACCCCTTCTTCGATGGCCTGAACTGGGCATTGATAAGATGTGCCATTCCACCAGAAGTACCTGATCTTTATGACTTTGGAGTAGCAAAACTAGCTTATCAGGAGAAGAGCAAAATGTTTTTAGAGTATAGTTCCAAAGAGCATTTAGAATTTGAGTTGTTCTAGTAAATTTCTATACCACCTTGTGGTTAGGATGTATTCTCTGCATCCACTCCTTGTAATTATATGTCATATAAATGGCTGAGAACATGGGAATTTTCTTCTACTTCACAAGAATGAAAGTTGCATAGCATCCCATCTATATAGTTACTATACTTGATTTTCCCATAAAAAAAGGATTTATTTATCTGATAAATCTTGGAGGATATCTTGTTATGAGGGTTGGAAAGATCTATGCTTTTTATATTTTCTAAGTCGATCCGATCCATTTGTTCGTAGAGCTATTTACTCGATCACAGACATTTCTGGAACACCTCTAACAGAGGGGCAAATGCCTTTGAAGATAACTTACCCAGCTCTGGAAGGACATGAGTGGAGGGTTGTCATTGGATTTGATCCAAAAATCAGTATATGAAGTTACTTTTTTGGTGAGTCTTGGCCTGGTGTTTAAGGAAGAAATCTTATTGTAGTTTATTTTTTATTCAAATAGTGCCATATTCAGAAAATAAAAGAAAATTTAAATATTTTCACTTGGTGTTCTATTGCAACAAAAGTTTATGCCTTCTCAATTTTGACCAAGTGAAGTAAGGATTGCAGCCAAGACAATAATGTCATGAGTGGTGTTAGCTGGCCTGCACACCACAGTTATCAAAAAAAATATCATGAATGGTGTATAGCAATATGAATTGTTGAAAATAGAGTAATTATATCCTTTGTTTTCTTGCACAAAAATGCCCTTAGCCAAGTAGGAGTTAGAAATTGAGCAATTACATGCTTGTTTGATTTTATCTATATCGGTAAATTGTTCACAAATTTCGCCGAATTGACAAGATTTTGTGCTTCTTGTATTGTTCATAAAATTCAGTTAGATTGGCATGAATTTGTGTTATATCCATTCTACCTATCGTGTTAAATTGCTCATAAATCTGGCCTAATGATATAATTGTGTTTGTTCAATTGTTCACAAGATCCCACTAGATTGACATGACTTCATTATTTTCCTTCTATCTATTTTGTTAAATTGTTCATAAATTCTGTTGGAATCCATGATTCTTGTGTTGTTAGACAAGGTATTCTTTGAATTTGCAATATAAATCAAACCACCCAAAATTTGCTCGAAATGACCTCAATCACCAACATAAACGATCCTCAATCACCAATTTAGTTGAATAACATAGTTTGGCTAGTTTTATAAATAAAAAAATATTTTTGCACAAATAATGCTGTGTTTGCTGCAGTATTATGCCTATATTTGCATGGATTGCCAACATGTGGATAAAACTATTTAAAGATAACTGGTAAAGTTACTGCCATGCGATGAGGAGGTCACAGATTCAAGTCGTGTAAACAACCCCTTGCAGAAATGTAAGTTGGGGTTGCATACAATAGACCCTTGTGGTCCAGCCCTTCCCCAGACTCCGCGCATAGTGAGAACTTGAGTGCATCGGGCTGCCTCTCTTTTTTTTTTTTTTTTTTTAATTAAAAAAAGTAGGTAACTCTACACAGCATTCCTCTCATGTACTCCATCGGTTTCAATTTATTTGTCTTACTTTTCTTATTAGTCCGTTTAAAAAATAATGCCTCTTTCTTTTTTTGCAACTCTTTAATTCCAACTTACCACATGACATGTTTAAGACCACAAGATTTCAAAACATTTTGGTACATTCTACATATCTTTAATTTAAGACCACAAAATTCAAGAGTGTTACTTTCTTACACTCCATGCTAAATCAAAATCAGACAAATAAACTAAAACAGAGGGAGTCTTATTGGATGGCAGTGCATTTCTCCAGCCAAAACTATTCCAGAAGAATGAAGAAGGGAGTAGCTGGTGTAAAACAATACATTTGTAAAGGGACAACACGAACATAACAAATCCAACTTGAATTGAAATTCACTAACTGCTGAGAAATTGGTCAACAACATCAAGGGAATTGCTACAAAAACTTCCCTCTGAGAATTTCAGTCGACTCAATACGTACACTACGTATATCTAAGGAAATATTCGGATTAATGGAGGCATACAAGATAAATCAAAAGCTATACAGATTCTAAGCGAGCATGGTGAAGCTTAGTTGCATAGGGTTTTTTTGCGCTTATGGGATTTCAGGCCACCACCTACTTATAGTATAGGTATAGGTTTAAAAGGGACGAGAAAAGCTGTACAAGTTTCCGGGGGGTATTATCTTGGTCCTAAAACTTCTAGCACACCTACTGACACGCTGATACACGGATATATCATATATACATGCATTTCTACACTTTGAAGATGAGAAGTGACTAGTTCTGGTTATTGCCACTCTTGTACCTTGTGAGGGTTCTGCTATTTTGCTACCATCATTGTTTATTCCTTCACTGCTCACTGCTTCCAAAAGTCGAAGCAGGCATCTGTTGAGGAGACCAGGTGCAAATTCCTTCACCAGTGACCACATCAGCGAAAGGAGAATATGGTCTAGTCGCTTTTGCTTTAACCAATGCCTGAACATCAGGGGGAAACAATTACACAAACATATATACATGAATAGACAAATAGTAGCAGCAATAATCACATTGTTCTGCATCTTCCAAGTATTCAGTAGCTTATTTGTAACTCTAGTTACCTTAGTCCTCGATCACAAAGTGCACTTACTTTCTTAAGCAAATTCGTACACAAATCATAAGCATATACCTTTGATTGAGTTGGTCCATAAACACTCCTCGCTTGCTCGATAGAAGAATAAATTTCAAATGCTTGATTCGAGTCACGATGACACTTTATGACACGAACTTGGTCCTTTGTCTCCAGAGATCGACTTTGCAGATACATTATAAGCCGTGAAGGGGGACCATTTGGAAGATCTTTCTTTCCATGAGTCAATTCCATTGTCATCAGGTCATCCAAGAGGACATCCCATAAAACCGAACATGGATCTCTAGCCGGATTGAACTTCTTCTGTGCAATAAGATTGGAAGGTTGCTGGCAACAAAAAGGTAGAAACTATTTTCAGTTTTGAGGACAAGTGCACGAAATAGTGCAGAACTGGGGTTTATGTAAGAAGGTTCATATGCTAAAGAATGCTGGGATGGCAAAAGAGTTCTAATCCCCTTTCAATTATTCAAGTGAATTGACTTATTCACTTACTTGCAACAGAATGACCCTCCGGTGAGTAACAAGAATTATTCTTCCTTTAGGAAGCATGAAATGGTCTTCATACGCATCGGTCAAGGCAAACTTCGCACGTACTCTGAAAAGGTCAACCTGGCCAAAAAATGATCCAGATTCTGCAAGTTGCAAGATTGCCTTCACAGAAGGAAGAGAATAACTATTAGTTTATACTTGACTGTAAATCTCAACCCACAAATAAGGTCATAAAAAGTAATAACCAAACAGGAGGAACAAGGAAACATGTACTACAAGTGCTAGAAATACTTCATTCTTGTAGCCCACATAGAAGAAAGTTCGGATCTGGTAGCAATAGCTATATACATCAATCGAGTAGCACTGTCTCAGTTTCAACTTTGGCATTACCACACTTTTTGCTGGTACTGTTGAGAATTAGGAAATCATTTATACGGCAAGAGCCTATTTCTTGTCAATATATATCAATTAGGATTACTTGTACGCATTATATAAACCCCAAAACGCTTGAGGGAATAAACAAGCAATTCATTCTCAAATCTATTCTTTCTTTACAGGAATGCCCACATTTTTTGCAAGCTACTCACCAAATCTTAGCTCGTCACTATACCCATTTATTTTTCCTTTTAATTGGAAGATAATTTGGTCCAGACCCAACAATCAATTTGATGTTTCTTATAGACAATGCTGAAGCCTATATTGCAAAACATAACTTGTCCTAATAAATATAAGATCATGGTGCTGTTAAAGGCAAAGTGAAGAAAAGCACCAAATTCTGCTAGGGTTTAAAACAAGGCGCAACTGAAGAGCACATTTTAGTGAAGAAAGGCTCAAATAATGGAAAAAAATACAGATGTAATGCAAGAAAAAGTAATGGGAAAATACATAGTTTTTAACCTCAAACTTGCCCCAAAAAGTGAGCTATGCACTTAAAACTTTACAGCTACTAGCATGGTCCCTACTAAACATCTAGAGATTCTTCTATTACTTGTTCCCTGTTGAGAAATGATGCTGACTTTAGGACTGTCATACCATGGCTTTAGAAAAATCTCAGCAACATGTCTTAGATTATTGCTTACTTTTTTCTGTGGCAAAATTGGTACAACATGAAACTTCAGATTGCTCTATATTCAACTAGTTAGAGAGAAAACACTCTCGACTAACAATAAGATTCATGCTCAATTCTCTCTCATGAATCTTATTGTGCACATGTAAAATGCCATACTTTCTCTGCTCTACAATGGTTTGACCATGGGAAGACCTATCATCTACCAATATTTCCAAGTGCAGGGAGCTTATAATTCTCACGAACTCAATTAGGACTTACATCACTGGTACTATTACTATTTCTACGCCTCAAATATTTCGTACTTCCCCTATTCGATCTTGCGATCAAATATTGGTATGTCAAATAGAAGGAAAGAAAGGAAGCAAGGGTTCGTAGTAGCTTGTCCTAATTAATGTCTGGCATATTGCTGTTTTTCCTTATTAAATCTCATGTTCAAGCATATTGGAATGTCACAAAGTAGGAAAGAAGAGGAAAGCAAGAGACACCCAGCAAAGCAACAACCAAGTTCTCTACCTGTCCTTGTGATTTATACTCATCATAGGGTCGAACAAGATTATCACCACCTATCACTCGAGGCAGCCTCCTTCGCAGGAGTTGATCTTCAGAAGCAATAGCAGATGCTATTTTCATTCTCATAGCATTGGCACCTTCAGTTGTTTTAGACAAAAGATCCAAAACACCACTAACAGGCTGAGCAGCAGCACCAATTAACCCTTTTCCCACACCCTGTACAAAACCCTCAACTCCTGAGGCTTTGGCACCTTCCAAAGGTTTTGTTAAAATTCCAGTGACACCTCGGAAGAGACCCTTTGCAAATGCTCCTCCACCTTCTCTAATAACATCACCAAAGTCCTCCACACCTTTGCTTTCCTGAAACAAAAGAATGGACCAGAAGAATGAGTACCAAACAGAATTTAAATTTCCGCAACATAGATATAAATCAATGATGTAATCACATTAATTCCTCTTCAGTAACTGGAGTGGAAAGAGAATTAAGAAATTTGACAGAGGAAAATCATATAAAAAGAACCCCGCTAAATTGCATGTTAAGTTGTGGTGCACCATTGATCAAAGTTCAATTGCAGCATTTTCTTGTTCCTACAGCTTCCTGTTTTTCTACGTTCAACATGCACATTTCAGATTTCTGAATATTAGCAATTTCACATGACCTGTATATCCATGATCAAATCACGTAGTAATTGTTATTCAATAACTGGGCAGCGAAAAGATTAAAGAAGTTTTTGAAAAGAAAGTCATATAAAAAGATCGCTGCTAACTAACATGTTAAGTTGTCATGCACCATCTCATTGATCATAGTTCAATTGCAGCATTCTCTTATTCCTACACCTTTTCTTGAACAATATTTCCAAGAGCTAGAATGTCTTTTCGTACTGTATTGCCATTCGAGATATAAAGTTCCATGCATCTTTTCCAAATTCACAAAGAAAAGACAGACAAGAAAATAGAAAGAGTTGAGAAAAAAGTTTGACATTATGAACCTGTTTCTGTCGACTTTGAATAAATTTCTTATCCATTGACAATGCAGCAACACCTTTACTCATGTGTCCAAGTGCGCTACTGGCATTGCCTAATATATCAAGGCCAGAAAGTAGTTGGAGAGGCTGGCTAAGAAGATCCTTCTTGATGTTCGCAATAGCACTACCAATCATAACACTATGCCTCATGCATATATTTTCCACAAATCTTTGGTTTATCCGCACCTGATATAACATAAGAAAATCACATAAAACAAATTCAACTTAAACAGCTATGGTTACAATAGGGGATTGACATGACCACTAAGTTAAGAAACATTCTTACATAACGGTCCTAGTATTGGCAAAAAAAGAAATGATGATCATGCTAGCTGAACATTGAAGTGATTGGTGAGCAAGAATAATTGTTATCAAGTGATTCTTCTGAGCAAAGTAAATACATGAGCACAAAACTTTTCTTAACGACAGAATGCATATATAAAAAGGGTGCAGGTTTTTCTAATAAGAGAATTACCGAAGGTCCTAGGACTTAGAGATGTCTATCTCTTTTACTCCCTCCGTCCCATTTTATGTGGCACCGTTTGACTTGGCACGATGTTTAAGAAAAAAAGGAAGACTTTCAAAACTTGTGATCTAAAACAATCCTTAGATATTTGTGTGGCTCTGAATCATTTCACTAAGGGTAAAAGGGGAATTTTAAAGTTAAGTTATTTCTAATTATAGTAAGGTCACATTCTTCTTGGGACAGACTAAAAAGGAAAGAGTGCCACATAAAATGGGACGAAGGGAGTAGTAGTTTATTTTTTTAATAAGTTAGAGAGGTCTATCTTTACAAGTAGTTTTAAGCTAGCTCAATAAGAACATTTAGCAGTCCTGATTGTTGATCTAGGATTCCAAACTGAACCCCAGATTATAACCCCTAAACACAGAAACCAAAAAATTCAAATCTTTGAATTGAAGCACCAGAAAATGCTTACAGTCATATTTTCAGTGTTTCCAAGAGCAGTCATCAGACTAGCCCAAAACCCAAGAACACCCACTGGCCGTTGTGTTGGTGACATGATCATAGAAACCTTCAAGCGAACTTCGGATATGTTGAGAACACTGTAAATAAGAAGAGGTTTGCTATAAGAAAAGCTTAGGACACCTCAGAAACTAAAATAGTAGCATAATGAACTGAACTTTTACCCAATTTGTATTATGGGATCAACAGACACTGAAGTAGTTTCTGTATCGTACAATCGACTAAGATTGGTTTGCTGAATCATCCCATGAAGTCGCCAAATTATTGGTTCATGAATTTTAATTAGGAAGGCAGAATTTTCAGGTCCCTGAAGAAATGTGCCCCATGATATTAGCAATACTAAGCATAGAAAAAATGAATATAAGGGAACAGACTATTCAGAAAAGAGCAATGGGTTCATCTACTAACTTGGAAACCTATGTATGGATATACACATAGATCTAGCGATCCATTAGATTGCTGCGTCAATGAAAATTTCAAAACATAATCGTTCTCTTGTCCAACTCTCTGTGGCCGGAAGAGAACTGGGGTTGGAGTTAAAGGCAATTGATTGTCCACTTGAATACCGCTCATTCGTACTTTTAACCTGAATCATATAATTTGAGATCTGTTAAATAAGTAACTTCGTAGGTAATTATTGTAGGGATAATTTCCAATATATACAATAAAGTAATTAGTTTACAACAAATATAGCCATGTTTTTATTTACAAAAAAATAGCCGAAAAGTGTATTGAAGGTATGTAATATATATATAATGTATATTTAATGTTCGATATTGTATAAATAATTATGTAGTGTATATGTAATGTATCGTTATTGTATATATGTGTATATATCGATATTGTATAAATAATTATGTAGTGTATATGTAATGTATCGTTATTGTATAAATGTGTATATATTGATATTGTATAAATAGTTACGAAATGTATCGATATTGTATAAATGATGTGTAAACGTGCATATATATTGTATAAATGGTGTATAGACGTGTATCGATATTGTATAAATAGTGTATAAACATGTATCAATATTGTACAAATAGTTATGTAAGGTATATGTAATGAATAAACATTTAATACAAAGCTAATGATACACGAAGGTTTTAAATTAGTCCAGCCAATAAATTTTTGAATAAGATTTTTTTTTTTTAACGGAGGAGCTTGTTATGAATCTTGAATTAGAGCAGAAATCGGAAAATATCCAGCAGTTGGATAACCTTATACTGGCACGTTGCTTCTAGCTAGGAAAACCAATCTATTTCCCGTATAGAATAACACCAAATTGTCTCACGTGGCTAGCTAGCACCACCGACCAAAACTCATCATCATCGTCATCACCACCCCCCATGTACTCCCCCATCCCCACCCCAACCCCACCACCCCATTCTTCAACCCAGCCACTTCTTTCTTCTCCACAATCTAACACCCCCAACCCCCCACCCACCCCAACAAAGATTCTTGATTTTTCCGCCGTGGAAACAAGTGAAGACCCAAACAAGCTTTCTTCTGCTCTCGCTGACCCAACCACCCAACCCCTTCTCTCCAAATCCTACCCTGTTGATGATTCCATAACACCCCATCACTACCCTGACCATTCTTCTTTGGACCCTAGAATAAAATGGTCGGATGGCCATTTGTCGTAGGTCTTAGCTCACCCCAAGTAGAGAAAGGACATTTTTTTAAATATAAAATGGCCGCGCGGCCATTTCAAGTGGTAAAGTCAGTCGAGCGGCCATTTCAAGTAATAAATAAAAAGTGGGCTATTTTTTGTGAAAAAAATTTAACTCAATGGACATTTTGTCTAATTTTCCCATTATTGTATGTCTTAAAAGAAGTAAAATAGTATAGCATCCATCACATAAATAGAAGGCACAAATATATTATTACCGGCTGACTCCAGATCCCAATCCTGTTGAATATGAGAGCACAAGACTCTGCACCGACAGATATAGTATCTCTTCTGGCGTATGATCAATAACTGATAATCCAAGCTCCGCGACCTCAACAGTGACATGGAATTCACTCTCTGAGTTAGAAAGAGTTTGCTCTGACACAGAACTAGTTCCAGAAGGGGGTAACAAAGAAGGATTTCTATTCAAAATAGTGTAGGTTGCATTTTCAGGCATCCAATCACTGATTTTGACTACATTTACTTTCTCTTCTTTTTGGATAATGACATGTAAAGCTTTCTTAGGTCCTCCAGAGACATGGATGGGCTGATGCTCAGATATCTCATCAATATTATATGTCAGTGATGCCGCAGGATCAGATCCATCAATCATGACTTCCAACAATCGTCGTCGACCAAGATCTTCCCAAGAAAAGGATGCTGAAGCATTGGGAGGAAGAAATTTCCATGAATCGTTAGCACCATCGACTTGCCGGAAGCGTATAGGAAAAAACAATGAGCGGTTTTCGACCCTGTGACGCATTTGATCAGTAATTTGTCAGAAAAAGGTCTGATAATTTTTAACGATATTGGAAGTAAAGAAAGATAAAACATTAGAAGAAGTCCATGGAAACATGTGATCTGAAACAAGGAGGAGAAATAGCAAGATCGAAAAGAATGAATGTCTCCTTGTCACAATGAATATTCAACTTTATGAAAGTATAGAGCATAATAAATAAAGCAGCATTCTCCAGTTCTAAAGTTAAAGCACTTGATCCATATCTTTACTCGAGTCCAGATGACTAGTTCAACAAGTTTAGTTATCGCGTATTAACCAACGAACTTAATAAACATGACGGTTTAATCAGGAGAATTAAATGGACCCAAACGGAGTATCAAAATTTATTGTTTGCTGTTAAAAAGAAAAAAAGGAAAAGAAAAAGAGAAAGGGAAAGAGAAGATAAGTACATCTATTGAGATGAATCTGATCATCCAGCCATACTGAAATACAGTATATCCAAGTTTCCCTAGGATGGGAAGAAAAAGAGACAAGCTTTACAAGCCTTGGCATCTCTATCACTGGTGACATTCTATCTCAAGCTTAGAAAACGTAAGGATGTCCTAGCTCATCCAATAATATTGAAGACAACACCAAACATGGTGGTGCTAATTCTCACTAGAATGAAGAACAACATGCACACCTCAAACAGACGAAATTCATGACACAACTCAAAGATTAAATGTCAAACCCAAGGGGAAGAAGCATCACAACTGAAGAATGTGATGACAGTCAAACCTGTAAGGACTGGTGAAGGAATTGGGTCGAAGTATAACTTCATAGCGTGAACTTTTAGTTCCACTTCTCACTACAACTTTGAGATGCATTAGGTTACTAGTGGTCTGATTTTTCAAGCAAATACACATAACACCTTCAGTATCAACACTAAATGGTGGACTCCAATCATATCCATCAAGCCGCAACTGAGAAAGAAAAATAAGAATAGATCATAAGAATGAAATGATGGACTAACTTCTCCATTGAAGTAGACTGTGAATAACAGCAAGGAGAATGTTGATTATATACAGACCTTTAAAAGTTCCACTTTACCAGACTGCCATGAAAAATGTTTTGGAGGATCTGTAGGATGAATCCACTCCAATGACTGAGAATCACACTGACGCAGGCACACACTACATCCAACCCTATTGATGAATAAGCTATGTGGTTGAAAATGCACAACCTGCAGATGAATCCAATAACTCATTCAGTATCACATTGACATCTCAGTCATTCCTTTTCATTTGACCTCTTCAAGGATCAGCTATTTCAGAATACATGAATATTACATGTTTCGGATCAGTCGGTTAGGATGTGGTAGGATATAAAATTAATTCCTATGCATATCTGTCAAAGACTAATCATTTTCTACACAATAACTTATTTTCTCACTTGATGCCACAACTCCTAACAACTTGGTACAGAGAGTAAGTTTTGTATCATTCTGATGCTTTGATCCCAAGCTTGCTACTCTGTAAGTTGGGAGCAATGAATTTTCTAATATGGTGCCTAATGTTGAGAAACCGTTACTGAAAGAAAATTTCCAACTCATATGTTGGCTTTTTTAAACCTGTTGCTAAAGCCAAGTCCTACTTTAAGTTCTTCTGTTGAGAACAGTAACAGTGTATTTATCAGCATTCCTTAATGATGAGCATCATAGCTTTTCTTTGACCTTTTCATGACTTTAACTTAGTGCCCGAACAAACGAAGAGGCCAAACATATCTTTTATTTACATAACTACATAATTACATTAATATACACAGACCTTGTGTTTGGCGGAGGGGCCAGACATGTCATAGTAGTATGAGGTCAGAGCTAAAATGATTGAACTTTTTGACATCATGCCAAAACCTTAAAAACTCTAGAAAGATGGCCTTTTCTAATTTTAAATAAAGCACATTTACCTTTTCGTCCTAAGTGGGTTCTGACACTCAATTCTCAAGCCAGGTATTCCCTCTATATCTGTGTGGGGAATTCTTTTTTCCTTTCTCTTAACAAGATTATTTTCTTCTTATAAACGTGAAGCACATACAATTTGAATGAATAGGAATACCATATTCCTCAGAGCCATACAAAGGGGATGGTCCACTTTTGGAGGCTTTTGAGGGTGGTCCACTTTTGGAATCATAATAATACAAGTACATGCACTATCTTCCTCAATTGAAAAAGGAGACGACAGCTTTATGGAGATCTTGCGCAGTAACATTCCAGATTTTTTGGTAGATACATCCATTCAGTCCATCAGGTCCTGGTGCACTATCTTCTTCAATTGAGAACAGTCTCTTTGACCTCTTGAAGGGTAGGAGTGGCTAAAAGGTTTTCACTGTCCTCATTGTAAGGAAAAAGGTAAAACGATGGATATGGGGTGCCGAGAAAATTCATGATTTTGTTTTGGGAAGGGTATTTTAGGAATTAAAAATAAGTACTCCATGCTGTTCAATAAGTATTTTAGGAACGTGAAAAATCAGCCAGAATTAACGTTTTTTAAGAAAATCAGCGCAAGATCTCCATGGAATTAAAAAACCTCCAAAAGTGGAATTAAAACAATTGAAACGGTATGACTTTCCGCTGATTTTGGCTTATAAGCACTTTGGGTATTCGTCGAACGCGTAGATAAGCCAAAAAGTGTTTATAAGCCAATTTGACTAGCTTATAAGCTTAACCAAATACCCTTTATGACAAAATGATTATGAAGCATATGTTGCAACTTCCGAGACTTTAGACTTTGCCTATTATTTTTTGAATCAAAGTATTCCATGAGGATAAAACCACATAGAAGCCCTTGTATACCAGAAAAATTCATGAAGAAGTTTGACCTTCGTGTAAACTTTCTAGACTGATTTCCTTATATGGTTGGCTAGCTGAAATACATTGTGACAAAGTTGGTTAAATGACATGCTTTTTGGAAACAATTTGGAAGGACCGATAACCTGCAGCCTATTCACTACTTAGCACCAGTTAACATGACAAGGAGTTAAAACAATTGAGGATACCTTCGTTCTGTCTGAAGTCATGCGCAGCACCACCGAAAGCTTGTAATAAAATCCATCCACACCAAAGGCCTTGACATCAACATGTTGCTACAGGAAAGCCAAAAGTTCATTGAGTGCCATAATTTTATGTATTGTGAATAACCCAAACTTTATCCATGTTACCTTCTTTTCCAGCTCAAGAAGAGATATCCCAGAACTGAAGTTATCAGAATTTTGAAGAGCGACAGCGATGCCCACCCGTGATGAAAGATATGCATCATTACGCGATGAGAACAGCATGACACCACCACGACCAACATAGTGTTGTGGAGAAAGCATGCTGGGAGTTGGACTCGAATCTTCAATAACTTCAAGTACCTGAATGTTTTTCCTTGCACCAATCGGTCTACTCACTGAAGTAGGGGGATTTTTCAGTGCTAGTTTAGCTGATTTGACGGCTCTGGAAAGAGAAAGTGAATCTACATCTGAGCTTTCCAATGGCTCAATTTCCACAACTTGATAAGCCAAAAACAAGAATGAGTCGTTGCTAATCCAATATGGAACAAAGAACCGAATGGTTTTAGGAGCAGCAGTAGTTCCTCCCATGTCACGTTCAACGCTAACGCGCAACCTCCTGTACAAGGCACCACTCCATACAAAATTAGTATCACACAAAGTCTCCCGTAAACAGATAACTTCTGAAGAAATCATGGTGTGTTTGTACATATGCACAAAGAGACCGATTTCTCACTTGGCACAGTAACATAGCTTTTTCCTTATAATTAACTTATGTAAGAAATGCAGTTTCTACATAATGGAAAGACTGAGGTCTAGCTTTATCACTCCTGAAACCAGATTAAAAAACTACTGAATGAAACCAGCTTCTGCCAATGGGTTCACCCATGTCACACTCACTGATTCAAAAGAAGGGAGGAAAAGGAAAGGGACAAAGTATTTATTCGTTTTTTTCTTCCAAATATTTTCCCAAGTTCTATATTGACGGCCATTTTTTCTGCTGACCCACTTTGAACAGAAAAAGAGGGTGCAGTGAGAAAGTTGGAGCCATTTCTTGGTGCATATACTTCTAGCAACACATAAAGCAATACAAACCTTTTCCTTTGTTGGTGAACCATAGAAAATGATGAAGCATGATTGTTACTCGTAAGATCCAAGATCAGTACAGGGTCCTGTTTGAATGGAGGAAAAAAGTAGATCAGAGCAGGTCTACAAACAAAAGCCTTTTCTTAAAATGTACAAATGCTATGTGCATGCGTGTCTGAACGAGGACACAAGTATTATATCCAGAAGCACAAATATGCACATATTTACTTCAAGAATATCTACCTTTTCCATAACCCAACCACCTTGAACAAATAACATCAGATATATAGGATTCCGCATATCAGCAGAATATATGTGCAGAGTCTCCCGTGATGCCATAAAACCCCGATGTCGCTCTACAGTGTTGCCATCTTTCAATTTTTCCCAGATCGTAAAGTCAGCTCCACAAGGAAGCCGATTCTCCAACTTCAAGGGAGAACTAATAGATAGCTTCCAATCATAAACCGGGGCATTTAGCTCTGTATGAAGAACTGATGCATCTGTACCAACACAGAGCCAAAGCTGCTTACCACTGCCACCAGGACAACACAAAAGTAGATCCATTTTCTCAAGCTGGTTTAGCTTCAGTGCAGAAATAGGTATCTTGTTTCCATGCCTTCCAGTATTTTGTCGAGAAAGTGTACTGCTCTCAATAGGTGTTTGGTCCTTACCCAAGGTAAAGGCAGATCCCACAGCAATAGGACGACCCCATGAATAAGGAGTCTGAGAATATCCAAGGGATGGACGGACTTGTAAACAGTGGTTAGAACCCTTGGAGATGCATGTCCAAGGTATAATAGCCGAAGAACCAGGACTAGTAACAATATTGTCTGTATTATTTGCAACCCTCTCCTTAACTTGTTGTCTTGTACGAGTCCAACGTCTTCGACGGACAGTATTGTGGGCTGACTTTGTGCTACACTTAGGAGAATTTGGTGGCCACCTCAAGGTTTGAAAATCAGGTCCATAGGCCCATCCATCAACGTCAACAAACTGAGATTTGTCAACAGTCCAAGACGATATCCATTTCCATCCAGGAGGTAGGGTAGGTTCAAAAAAGTCCTTCACGATAGAAGAGGAAAAGGTCAACAAAATCTAATCAACATTAACTAAAAGACAGAAGTCAGGAAATACTCACATTTGAGGAATAGGCGAAATCCCTAGTGCTCCACCGCCCTGGGTCTTTTCCACCAGAAACTGGATGATTCCGTTGATTCTCAAAAATCTCTTCAACAAATATGCTATAATTTCGACCTTCTGAAGACAGATCTTGAGTATGAATCATGGACTCATGACATGATGAAATATCCAATGTGATATCTGAATCATTGCTAACTGTAGCAAGAGCCCGGAAAATTACATGCTTTTTTCCATTTTTGGTGACAACCTCCAAAGCCACATAATCATCGCCCAGTGTTTTGGTGGTCACTGACAGGGGTAGGAAGGAGCGGATGCTCTCCCATGGACCTTTAGGTGTAAGTCCTACCCAAAACCCTATATCACTAGCACCAGTCTTTTCTCCCTCATCATTTTCATAGTTTAATGCCATTTTCTTGTCAAAGTAAGATGTTGAGACAAAAAGGCTGCCGCAAGAATTTGTGTCATTACTGTTAAGTTGGCCCTAGAAATGATCTTAATATGAGCACACAAGGAGGTAATATTGACCACAATAAAATTTCCAAAATTACAGGATAAAAAAAGAACCAAGACAAAAGAGCCAGCAGTGCAACTAACCCTTTTTCTTAAAGGATAGCATCCAAAGTTTTCAACGTCAGACACTTGATGCAGCATTCTGAGTGAAGCAACCTTCTTTAAAATACTTGGACCATGTCCAACGGAAAATGACGATGCGCCAACAACCTCACCTGTGTTGACCATATTCAAACTACAAATTTTAGAATCAACTAATCAAGCAATTATAATTTAATAAAAACCAAAATCCACCCTTGCTGATCTGATTATTGAAGAAGTCAACCTACTATTTAGTTTTCTGAGACCAAGAAAAAAATATTGTTAGGGAGATGGAGTAGAATGAGGAAGGCTAAGGTGCACTGAAGTGATAAAACTAGCTAATAAAATAAAAGAAACACTCCAAATCCAAGAGACTATCTGCAGCAAGGAATTTTAAGTCCCGCAAACTACTGCATTTATCTGATGAATACTCCACCAGAAATGAAGATCCTTCATTTTCAGTTAAGCTATAGCAAAACTAAGCAAAATTGAAAAACAAACCTTTCTCCCCTCCAATTGCGATTTGTGTGAATCTGAACGCACATTTGAATATTAAGATGTGCATTAAGATTTAAATTTTTGAATCTGAATGCACATCTAATGTTTGTTTTCATAAAAATTGTCTTTATTAAAAATATGTTAAATTTAAAATTTAAATAAAATATTAAATTGATCTAACATTATACCAATAAATTTTTTTAAATAATCGATGATGGTGGTTGTTGGTAGTAGCTAGTTGTGATGGTGCCTGACAATAATGATTTAACAATGATTGTTGTTCGTGGAAACTAATAATTGGGGTAGACGATAGTGATGGCTAAAGGTGGTGGTGAATGATTATGGTGATTAGCGATATATAGTGGTGGTTGTTTGTAGTGAAGGTCGTTGGTGATTGGTGGTTGAAATGGTGGTTGGTGGTGATGCTTGTAAATGGTCGCTAATGGTGGTGACAACTGACTTACATGATTGGTGGTAGTGGTGGCGGCAGCTGATAATGGTGGTTGTAGGTGGTGGGTTGTGGAAGTTTATAATGGTGGCTGGCCGCGATGGCAGCGGGTATTGGTGAAAATGGATGCAGTAGTAATGAATTGCATGCCATCTTTGTAAAAAACTTTGAATAGGCATCTTAATGAGCTAGACCTACAACAGCAACAACAACAAACCCAGTGAATTCCCACAAAGTGGGGTCTGGGGAGGATAAAGTGTATGCAGTCCATACCACTACCTCAGATGAAGTAGAGAGGTTGTTTCCGATAGACCCCCAGCTCAGGACTAATGAGCTAGACCTATTAAGTGATTTTAAATTATAACAACAAACGCACTTAACGACTAGGATCTGAATGATTAAGATTCAGACCTAAAAAACAAACAGATTCAGTGATTGAGATCTGAATGATTAAGATTAAGACCTTCATTATGTGCAAACAAGCAAGGCCCAAAATCATAACATCAATATGCGAAGGGAGTTCCAAATTCTAAATTTTCAGTTACCTTGACAAGTCAAGCAGAATAGGAGTTTATATGGAAGAATTATATGCTTCAAAGCACCAATATACCTTTTCCGGCCTTTGCAGAAAGGTTTGTCACCTCCACTTCCAGCTTTGCCATCCCCTATAAGAAAATGCAAGGTTGATTACAAGAATGACAAATGCTTATCGGAAGTGCCAAAAGGAACATAATGCTCCCAGTACAGCTGGAGGATTTGGACTGAAACAAAATTGAGAATGTTTCCATGTAGGAGCATGTCTCAGGTTATTCATGGGATAGAGCAGGTTTTTGAGCATTCTGTTTAAGACTACCTCATGGTGTTCAAGAATAGCCTTGAAAGATCTCCAAAGATATGGGAGGGCTCTACTAGAACTGTTATACATATCCTCCATCTTTTTTAAGGATACCTTGTTCTCACCTTTCTACTCTTTTTTCCATTTCATATGAAAGTTGACTCAGCAAATGGGGAAAGAAAGTTCGTAAAAGCATACATCTCTCTTTATTCCGAACCGACAATTACCTTCAAAGGAACTTCAAATATGAAGAGTTCACTCCATTTAGCGGTGGCGTCATCTATGTTATTTTTTCTAGTAATTAGTGGCTTCACACATTTGGTCCTTGCACTCTGAGGAAAAAGCTTTTGTTGATTTGAATCCTGATTCTCCACAACCAAGCGCAAAGCGCAGAAAAAGTTATGGCTATTGCCGTCGTCATTGACAGGCAGACCCTGTTAGAGAGAGAAACAAAATGAGAACCTCATAAGTAAATAAAGTTCATTGACAGCAACCCCCAGAAATCAGTATGTCGACAACCTTGGCTTCAACTATCTGAACAGCAGCATAACGTCGAGGTTCCCTTGATTCATTGGCAACATTTAATCTATCAGAATACCTTGTTGGTGGAATCCATACAGAAACAGAATTATCAGGAGGCAGTAACTCAAATGCATCTGTGTTTTGCTCAACTCTTTTTAGATACATATCACATCCAAGTTTATTTTCAACCACCACCATCCGAAAATCATCGTCATCAAGTGCCACAAAACTAGTATTATCTTGTTGTGCATCCCCACGACGAGCTTCCTGCAGAAGCAAGAAATAATCAGAAACTGAAAAATATCAACAATAACTAGAGAATATCTTGAGCATCCCACATTGTCACCTTAATCTTAATTGCTTTCTTCTCGAGTTCTCTCTGCTTACTCCATGACTCAACAGCTTGCCCCAATACATCAAGATTTGCTGTACTCAGATTTATGTTTAAAATACTGGTTGCAGCGACTCTTACCCTTGTACCAACTCTGGAAGGAGGATGTAAATTGGTCTCATAAGTCTCAAACCTGCAAATGAAGAATAACAGTTGTGGTAAAGCAGCAACAACAGAAGAAAAATGAGTCAACATAGTAACAAAATGACAAAGGGTGGATGGTGAAAGATATTACTTAAATATTCCATCAAAAGGCTCAACAAGTGGCTCCCACGCTTCTAATTGTGTGTTGAAGGTGGACGCAGCCATTGAAGAAATGAGAACAGCATTCATCGCCTCTAGTCGCCCATGTGTTGCAAGCTTAATATTAGTAATTGTTGCATCAAAAAGAGGTGTTACCTGTAATACATAAATGCACTGATAAACAGACAAAAAAGGAGAAAAAATCATATGCGTAAAGAGAGTTTCTGAGGGCTGCCGACCATTCCGCACAAGCTGTCCAATAGAGTCACAGAAAAGCATCTGATTTTCATGTCAGCTGTTATGTTGTCTCTTGTCTTTGGCTTCACTGAATCACCAAGAGTAAATGCCAATCTACTAGAAGGTTTTTTCAGATCAGAGCGTGCAAGGAAAGTGCAAGCCTGCAATGCAGTACAAAATGATTGTGTGATCAAGGAAAGTAAGCAGGAGAATATATAGCAATAATGCAACAGATACTAAAATTGAGGATGATTAAGATGCTATAACAAAAGTGGTCATCCAGAAGACAGTATCTCTGACCTGATTGTCAACTTTCCAAATGCTCCAGTACTGAGAAGTCCTGGATCCTGAAGATCTTGAAATGGGCATCTCAAGAACATTAGCTTGACTAACAAGATCCATCCTTGGGCAGCAAAAGTTATTCAAATTGGGCGCTTCATTGCTACGTGTCACTACACATCCCAAAGCAGCGTAACCAGGAGGAGCAACAGGGTACCAGAAGAAAGCTTCCTCCAGTCCTTTGCCCGCAATATGAGCAACTTTTGTAAATTGCACAGCCTTTGCAGAAAGTTCAGGGTTGTCAGCCTTGAATATTATACCCAGGGGAGGAGGTTCTAAGCTGAAGCAAATGATCCCACATGTCAAAAAACGTTGTACTGGTGTAGAGTGGGCAAAAATAATGAACTGAAAGGAAAGCAAAATAAACATTTACCCTTCAGTAATACAGTCACTCAGTACTGCATAACCAGGACGTCTTATAGGTCTCCATATAGAGACTGCAGGGCGGAGATCGCTACCCCTGTCCCACCAGATTCGCTCAAAGTTTGGGGTTGAAATAAAACAAGAGGTCGCGTTAGAAATCGATCTGATAATGTCCCATCCTGATGAAGTTGCACTCTGTTTACTTGTCTGGTGATGCAGGTGCTCGCTCTCACTAGTTAAATCAACAACAGGTACTTTTAATGAAGAAGTGTGCCAGCTTGAGCTCCAAAGAAGAAGGTTATTCAGATCAAAACAACAGCTTTTCTGAGGATGACTACTAGATGGATGGGCATAGAATGACGCAAGAACATTATCCAAACGCCAAATACTGTAACCTGATGTGAACACAGTATTAGCAGCAACACTGAAGATGCATTCCGAAAGTTTCGTTGATGTTACTAGATCAGAACGCATGCAATGAACTACGTGATTAGAAGGTGGTTGTGTTCCTATGTGAGCAACACAACCCATTGCCACATATCCAGGTGGCGCAATAGGCAACCAAAGAGAACAATCACCAACATCTTGCGCCTTCTCAGATCCTTGAATGTCAGAAAATACACCTATGAGCCTGAACTCAAGTGGCTTCCTGACACGCCCATACATATTGCTCACAGCGACAACTGCTTGTGAAGGAGGATTGGGTCTGAGAATGAGTAAAATGATATGCGTTAGGCAAGACATTAAAATTCTTCCAGCAAAAAGCAAACACCATTATAGCTTCCCTGTCCATTAGCATGCTCTTCGCAAAGGCAACAGTAGCAGCAGTCAAATGGCACAAGAATACCAAGAAAAACTATGTCAACCAAAAAAGCTACTATGTTTCATAAAGATGTTTAAGTCCACATGACAGATGAAATGAAATTGAACTTGTAATGACTGAAAAGATAATTCAGTGCATATGGATGGAGGAAACATCTAATCAAAAAAGTTCATAGTTTACAAGCATACATCATCCTGAAGGTTCATGGTTTAATCTTAGACTACAAGCTAAAGAAAAACACAAGCAAAATTAAGCACACCAGAGAAGAATCCAATGCTTTAATCTCCAAAAAAGGGCCTTGTCAACAATTTTTTTGTGCATTTCAGTACTCAACCAACAAAGTAACGTTACATTTTTTACTTTTGACTGTTTATGTTTTATGCATGGTAATTATTCTTTTGGTGCAGAAAGAACAATAAAATCCTTACAGTGCTTAATAGGATCATTTAACTGATCAATCTTCTGAAGGAACAATAGATACAAGGCTGTTCACTTGCCCATAGTTACCCAGTCATCTTGGATGCTATTATGCAGTACCACCAGCATGATATTTAAAAAGAATAGAATAAACTACTACAGAACTTTCTTATTCCAGCTAAAACTCTAATAGAATTATATCAGAGCACTTCTTTTTTTGAAAAAGGTAACATATGTACTCATCAGCACCAAGTTGGTGGTATCAATATTTATATCAGATCACTTTGGAGAAGGAGAAAATCATTATCCCTGAAATTGTAGCATTATTAATCCTATTTCAACTTAGCCAGATGAAATGAGAGCATCAAGTTGACGTTTTCCAGTAAAAAATTAACCAAGAATCAGGTATGAATACTATGAAAATATTGCATTCGAATTCACAAAAAAACTCAGAAAGCTGTAGATAAATCAGAGCGCTTGCATGTTTTATGGATCTTCTAACCTTGATGTGACACAATCTCCCAGTATAACATAGTTAGACGGTGCTCTGGGCCTCCAGAATGTAAGGTTGTTGAGACGCCCATGTTCTGCAGAAGTGCAATAGAATCAAACATCAAGAGCTATGACAAATAGATTAGTGAAAACCAACTTAAAAAAAATGGAAAAAAGAAACACCTCTGGGACAAACCCAAATCCTATCAAACTGAGTACAAGGCAACAGGGGATCAGCACTCCCAAAATGTAACGCAGAGGTTGCCTGATTCTGCAGATTGAGTAGAAGGGAGACAACGCCAAGAGAAAGGTGGGCACATATATCCGTTGACAATAAAGAAATATTTGTTTTATCCTTAACAGAAGTATATCCGCCAGATATATCAACTGGGTCAAGAATAATAAGACCAGAACCAGCCTCAACCGTTAAATCCTTTACAAGTCCCCGGATCCATGTATCATTTTCTTTTGCTGCATACCTGTTGCATCAAATCGATAAGTATCTAGAAAATGAAGGAGGTAGATAACTATGTTGCTCAATATGCTATTCGCCTGTAGCTACATTTAATATGCTCCTCAGCATTCAGCCAATAATGATAAGAGTTAAGACCATAGTGAAACAAACAGTATGACACTAAAAGTGCCTGACAGCATGCAGAAATGGAGAGAGAAGAAAAAAACCACCCGAGTCTTAGTATCAAAATCAGCTGTTGTCTGGATATAAATGCAAGCAAATAACTGGATCTCTACACTGATGATTTACTTCCTCATTGTACTTACTACATTAGAGCAAACATCAAACTACCAATTAAATTATGCCATGTGTAACTTAACCATTACACCTCAGTATGGCCAAAATAGATCATCCTCCAGTGATAACATGCTCATACTTAAATTTATATTTTTTTTTAAAAAAAGGAAAAATGGAAAATAAAGATAGCTTCCATTGACAAGGATCTTACATGAAGTTAAGGTCCATTTTCGCCCGGAGGAGTTTTTCACCATGAGCGAAGTCATCCAAAGATGATTTACTACTATCATAAAATGTGAACTCCGGAGAGACAACCTGAGAGAGGCAATATAAAAATCAATCAACTATGCCTCAATCTAGAAAAAGTAAGAAGCAGAATGATATTGAAGAGTATATTACTCTGCAAACGAAATGAATGGAATACCTATGTAATAAGTTGAACAAGAAAACTAAGTTCTACTAATAAACTATCCAGCATGAATAGCAATTAGTAGGGAATTAACTGAAATCAGATTACAAATATCCATCCCCAGCAATGTACTGTTGATGAGGTGAGGACAGAAAGATGGAAAAACTTTTTATGTTGCTAAATTCCAGTAACTCAAACTCAAGTCGCTTTGCCATCTTGAGTTTGAGGGGGCATGTTAGATATTTAGTCCCTCCTCTAAACATGCCCAGTCACTGATCCAGAAAATCGTCTTCTTGATGCTATTTGACCATTGAATTTCCTGTCACTGTTCCCAGGGAACAAAAATTCTCATCATGAATTCACCATAGCGCCATTATGCCATAGTTTGCATGCACCTCAACTGATCCACTAGGTAGCCTATAGCCCACAAGCACAGGTCTGGGTTGAACTTGTAAGATGGAGCAGATGGGCTCAGACTGAATGTTCAAGCTGGAGTTTAAACCTGGAATCTCCAGGACATTATTCCTATCCTTCAATTACTCAACCATTCCATAGGCGACGAGAATAAATAATATTTTGTGTCTAGACCATTGAACTTAAATAGCTGAATATTGGAGAACATTACACATTCTCGCCGATACTGCTGAGTATTATGCATTTATAGTAGAATCTTTAACTTGCTAGAATTCCTGTACTTGTTATTCAAGGAAGTCATTAAGAAGTCTTTTTTCTCTTCTGCCCTGTCACAGTACTGTATAAACGAAAAATAATTATAGGTCTTCTCACTCCATATGACCAAAATAACCCACAAAAGAATGTTCGAGTTTAGGAACCTCATTCTTCTCTTTACAGCAGCTAGATGGATAGCTGTGGCTTGTGTGAGCCAACCTTGTACTTGATGCATAAAGAAAAAGTTAACCTTGACAACACAGACTGACAGCCCTCTAAACAAAATTAGCCAACAGATTGGTAAACCTATGAAATCTGTTGAGGATGCATTTTATCATTTTCAATATTCAATATCACTAGTAAGGCACACCGCTTCCTATCTTGTAAAAAGGTACACTAGCATTCTCATGTAAACGAACTCCATCACACTTCCAATCATTCAGACACATCTACCCCTAGCCGCACAGAAACAGGAAAATAGTAATTTTAATATCAAGGCAATACCTGTTATCAAAAAGATCACTGGGATATTCTTCTACCTCCATTTTTCCAGAAATGAGGTTGATTATAACCATGAAATAACACTCTAGAGAGTCGGAGTTCACATTTAATTATTTTTGGACTTTTTTTTGTTGTTAGGCACCCAATTGTATTCTGTATGTGCAAATGATGCTAATGATGAGAATTATATCCCAAAGTATAACTGGTCTGGAAATATATAAACAAAGGCTAACACCTTAATGTCATTACCACAATTTACACATGAAGAAACATAAACATATATAATAGATAACAGATTGAATATTAAAATAATTGATTTACCTGGGCCTCGAAACTGTAACTTTGTATTTTACTTGATCCATTCGGGTCAAAGTCGGAAGCATCTGAATTATACAACAATTCTTCCGTGGACTTCATACTCTCATCATTGTCAGAATTACTGTCAGAAATCATTACATCAACACCATCTTCCTGGCAGACTGAATAGCTGCTTTCGTTGCTTAGGTAAGTATATCTCCTTAAAAGCAAGCCATTCTGCATAAAAAACATATCAAAGGCACGAGGTAATTATCACAGGACAGAGAGCTTTTCCATGACTAAGAAAGATGATCATCCACCTTCAGTATTCACAAAGCCAACACGTCAACAAATAAAACAATAATTAAGTACTGCATAATGGGTGCTCTCCATATTGACATTATTCAAGCCAGTACTGAGGTAGAGTTGTTGGTACCTCAATTTTCACATTTACAAATCTCAGTCTCTTGCCACGACCAATAATGATAATATGTTGAATTCCCGATGAATGGAGCCCCTTCACTTCCACCTTATCAGTCAGGCGTATTGTTTTTCCACAACCATCATAGGTGTATTCATCAATCCCTACAGCATCCGCAACTAGTTGTCTATTGGGAGATAATAATACTAAATCCTCTTTCTGCTCATAAAGAGGAGCGGAGAGGATTATGCTGTTATTTTTACTAATTGGATCATTCTTGGGATCCATGATCTCCTCTCTACCAGTCATCGCTCCCAAAGATGGCACAAAAAACTCACAAACAGATAGTAAGAAGTCTGGTACGACAAGAATACGAGGCTGCTGTATTCGTAGAACAAATGATTGGGATGCCAGTCTCCATCTGCAGTCCATCACAACCATTGTTGAAGTTGGAAAGTCAACATCAGTTTCGGGAGAGTTCTGTGGATTAGCATCCATGCATGACCCAAGCATCAGCATCATTTCAGGCTTTGTATCTGGGCGAATATCTAAAATAGTGAATTTTGGGATAGTAATGTAAAGGTCAGCCTCAGATAATGATGTCATTCGGTACGATACCCAAAGATCTTCAAGCTGCAAAAGACATTGGCTACAGTAAGGTAAAATGTGACATGGACACAAATTACAATGATACAATAACCAAACAACAACTTGCTACTGAAAGAAAAACCAGAGGAGAAAGGGAGAGAATAAAGAAGCTGATTATTAGACTAAGCTCAAATATAAACCTTCATGTTGAGACTGTACAGATCATAATTTAGTGTCACATACAAAATGACTCACCGCAACATGAGCCAAGCATGATCCCTCATGAGAGTCATTCCACAACTCCAACAGGGCATATCCCACTTCCACAGCCATTATGGTAACCGTTCGTGATAGGAGGATTTGACTGTTTACATTCACTTTATCAGCTAGCATTTTTATTGTATCTTTTGAAGCAGCGCTGTTGCGGAAACTAGGTGGGAGTGTCGGATTCTCTGAGAAATTCATGTAGAAACAATCGAGAATGACATTATATTCTTTATCTGACATCATGCCATGTAACAATCCAACCTGTTCGTAAAGTTCAAAATAAACATTAAGACTTGTAACATAAGGAATCAACCATCATATTCAAAACCCTACTTTTGGGCTCTTATGGAAATGAGAAAGATAGAAAATGCTGAACCAAGAAAGCTCAGCCCAGCAACAGCCAAATAATGGTAACTGACTTATATATAAAATACCTAGAAAATATGAGCCACAAAAAAACATGTATCACAAAAAATAATATCAGTATACAATCTTAAGAAATTAATATTACAAAGAAGGTACTATGAAACCATTTATAGAAAGGTTACTGACAGAACACAACCTTTACTTCCAGAACAAATGTTGGGACCTTCCTGAAAACATCTCGCAAACTGCGCCGAACATAAACATGAATATCTTTGGCTTCACGTATCATTGGTTTGCCTATGCATCCATTAATTCCCACGGCCATGTTAATCCCCAGAATCTGAAATGTTACAAAAGATTTTAGAAAGCGCTATGTTTTATTCCAGATTGTTGACCATTAAAAGCAGAAATCAAATACCTCTGCGTCAAGAATATCGAGATGGACAGCCGAAGGATCTTTTTCGGGAAACCCAAACCAACAACATTCATTTTGGACACGCAGATGGCCAAGATCAAGTTGCATGAAACTGCACACAAAGGAAACATATTTGTCGTTGCAAATTAACCGGGAGACAAATCAAGAGAACGAGTAAACCAAAGCCTTGCAAATTAACCGGGAGACAAATCAAGAGAACGAGTAAACCAAGGCCACAAGTGCTAAATCGAAGAGAAGTGAAAACCTTTGTACTTCATTCAAGCATACAAAGAATTTGCTAAAATTCTTTGGCAAACAGAGAGCCAAAATATATGTTAAAAAAAAAAAAAAAAGACTGGCTAAAAGACGAGGAAAAGAGCAAGCACCACGTTGTAGAACATAGTGACAATGGTCAACTGAGGAAGCCTCCTCTTTTTTTGAAAGGGGGGAAAAAAAAAAGAAGCTTCATCAGTTGAGGTCCTTGAGGAAGCTTCAATTCCTCTTAGCATCAAAATATGTATGCAAATATTTTGCATGAACCTTATTCTTGCTTTAGTTAAAGAATACGCACACAAAATTAGCCAATCGATTGGATGACAGAGAGCAACATCTCAGATCAGTCAGGACTCACGGAGATGGGAAGAGATGGTTTGTTTCAGTAAAGTCATTTTATCATAAGCTAGGAAGGAGTCGCGTTTCCACGCTTATCAGTTTGGATTCCTAGGACACCAAGAAAGGTGTGTATTCACTTTGTTGGCAGCATAGGTCAACTGGTGCTTCATGCGCAAATGTTCGGTTGAAGATGTGGACCGCTTCCTAATGTGGCACCTGTGGAAGGAAAGAAATGGAGAGCTTTTGATGGAACTTAGAATGACTGTGTACAATTGAGAAATACTCTCATTACTAGTTTCTTTTTAGTGCAACCATGAGGTTGCAGTGTATATTGCAGAGTGAGTGTCATTTGTAGAGAATCATACTATATTCTAGATTCTCTACTTTTTGGTATGCTGCTCGTTCGTATACAGGTTTATGTAACACTATTTGTGAAATTAAATTAATAAAAAAATTCGCCCAGGAAATATATCATCGACCTTCAGTCCAATCAATTGAGAGAGAATCAACAGGTTCAATTTAGGGACTTCCTCTTATTTATAAAAAGAAATTACTTACGAGAAATGATACAGTCAGCATAAGGCAACCAAAAGCAGTGAAGAATTAAGAACACAGAAAAACTGGTCAAACCAACAGGAGTCATCTTAAGAAAAACAATGATGTGTAAGTAAGGCTGATAAAGGAGCAAGAGGTAAAAAGATGTGCCTAAGCCTGTGAGATTTTAACATGGAGAGAAGCTACAAATAGAATTAACTTAGTTCCAAGGACTCAGTATAGAGAAATAGAACTCGATTGGCTGAATAGTGTCAGAATTATAAATTCAGAGAAAGTAAGAGTTGGGATTGTCAACACTAAACCGTGAAGATGACCTTTTAAATGGCATTCTAATATTGTTACCAGTGAGCCACAGATGCCACAACATTCCAACTTGAAATTGTTAAAGGAACAAATCAATAATTTTATGTTGCATATCCATCAAAGAAATACATAAAGAATGGAATAGCACAATTTCCTGAGCATAACAAGGTATTCCCAACTGAAAGTCAGAACCTTCTGTCATAACTTCCTCACTTTTTTTGGGTTTTGGTAGCGCCAGATTCTGGACACCACCAAGACTTTCTGTAACTTTTTTAGAAGGAGCTCTAGCCCGATAAACCCAAAAATAATGAAAGAGAAAACGACAAAACACTGCAAGATCATCATCCACAATTGCCCTATTATCATCTTTGTAGCTCATAATCATTGAGTTACGCATGGTTCAGTTAGCTTAAGTACTCCAGGAATTAGTGATACAGATACTTGTAAGCAAAAGGTCAAAAATCAAATAACATGTTGATATCAATGTACAGAGAAAATAGCATCGCATCAGGCAATGAAGTCATTGTAACAGTCATAATTATCAAAGGCCCCCAGGGCTTTGGTTCAGTTGTAAGAGCGCAACGAGTGATGTGGGTTAGACGCACATCATGATTCGCAGGCTAAAAACCTGGTATGTAAGTGGGAATGCGCAGAGGAACAAACCCATTTCAAGCAATTATCGAGCCGTGCACCGTCTGACACTCGGGGATTTCTTGATCATCAGTAAAAAAGAAAAAGCTATTGCACCAAATCATTTCCTATTCTAATGTGAGGCATCTCACTTTCAAGGAAAAAATCCTGATAATTCAAAAATGCAAAATGCAGACAAACCAGAGTTAGAATAACTAAGTAGCTGGAAGATGACGTTCAATGTTAGGCATCCTAGTCTCCAGGAAAGACAAAACTCTAAACTGGAAAATGCATAATATAGACAAGCTAGCGTTTAAATAATTAAAGATAGCTGGATAATGACTAACTCTTCACTTCTGGAATTCCTTGGGACAATTATTAGGGGGGTGTCGAGTGAAAGGTCCAGCTTTATTGCAGAGGAGCCATCGACCTCATATTTCTGAATCAACCATTCAATCCCCCCGACCTTATCAACGAGTTTAATGGCTTCCTCAGTATGGGGAGTGGCAAGCTCCATGAAATATGCAGTAATCTGTAGGTTAAAAAAAGCACGAATCTGTCAATTCCTTTAACAATCCAAAATTTTCTTTAAGACATACACACCACAAAAGTATCCCCCTCATTGATTTAAAAAATCCTAGCACATATACACAGGAAAGACCTAACAACTCTTATCTTCTAACAGACATCCACTTGGAAAATTCCACTAATGCATGATTTTAATCCTGCTTATGTTCATAACTTTCTGCTTTAAAAAACTTCAGGAAAGCTAAAGGAAAGAAAAATTGATCTAGCTCTTTCCAGTTCCTTGTGCAGTGCATGTTCACATCTCAAACAAAGAAGAATGATTGTTTTCTTTTGAGCCTGTACTGAAAGAAAGCATCCCATATAGTTTACAGGTACTCAATAGCAAAATACAAGTTTAATGAGATTGACAGTGAGAATATCCACAAGTTATAACTAGACCAAAGCCCTCATTAAGAAATGCTAGGTCACAAAGAAGCAAAAAGGAAAGAGAAGGTGTAATATGTTAAAAGAAATAAAATGCTTACCTCTTGAACAAATCTATAAAGGAAAACTATACGAACTGCTGAAAGCCGACCACGCAGGCTGTAGTCATATCCTTCATAATCGTCATCTTCTGTACTATGAGACTTGAATACAAACTGAACCAGGGGAGAAACCATTTTATTACAGATTAATAAATATATATGTTAAAAGAGATGTAACAAAAGGGTAGCTTATCAAGTAAATATATTTTCATTAATGAAATGTTAAAATTGGTTGTGCAAAGAAATGGATCTTGGGCTTGACTCAACCCCAAAATCAAGCTCAAGAGGTGAGGATTGCCCAAGCCATATAAAGAGACACCCACCCCATAATTGACCGATGTGGGACTTCTTCAACAACCAACCCCCCACCCCACCCACCCACATCGTGCCTAGGGTTAGACGTCTGGAGCGTGGACAATTTGAAAATGGGAGCCCAACATCGTGAATGAAAATTGGGATGGGTCCTACTCTGATATCATATAAACAAATGGACCTAACTCAACCCCAAAAGCTAGCTCAAGAGGTGAGGATTGCCCAAGCCATATGCACAGACCACCCATCCCATGATTGACCGATGTAGGACTTCTTCAACAGGCTGCATAAAAGAGGTACACCCAAAATAGTCAAAAACCTACAGAAGATATGATTTTCTACAAATGATAGTCAATCTTCAATACAACAAGGAACTACCTACATGGTGCACCAAAAGAAAATAAGAGATCGGAGAAAACTCCTCAACTGAGTAAATCTCATCTCTACCCCTTCAAAGCTCTCCTGTTTCTCTCTCTTCAATATGTATAGACACACACACACATACCAGTCATAATTGCAAGAAATAACGTGAGAAATTGGACAACTGACTTTCATCGATAAAAAAGTGGTGCTCTGAAATTTCTGTTCAGAGAATAACTGAATACCTGAATGAGTGATTCAGCTCCTTGATTGCGAATATCACATAGCCAACCCCATCGCTGGTCTGAACCAAGCGTGAGATCACATAGCCTGAAGTTCCCAAGGGTTCCTTCTATGGAAGTAGAACTTGGATGAACCTTGATAAATATAAAAGTAAAATATCAAGACAAAATAAAAAGGCACAAATTCTAAAGCTGGGATCACATGGGTGGGAATCCAACAGGAATGTCTCTGAATGACCAATCAAAATTCAATAGAGATGAAAAGCAATATGAATTTAATATCATGCAATGGGCACACCTTAATATCCAGCAGAAAACTTTCTTGCACAAACATAGCAAGCTGAGAACCATCCTCCTTATTGAGGAACACAGTAACACTGTCAACATTCATGTTTAGGAGAAACACAACCCGGTTCTTTCCATGACCAAGCAACCCTTTGACATGTGTATGGCCCAGTTCTTCTGTTTTCTCTTTGATCACTGAAGATTCATCGGGATCTTTCGGGAGATCTTTACTAGTTACCATGTCATTTACTGAACTCAGATCAAAGCCAAAATCGATCAAAGCAACAAGAGTAGGTCTGTTGCAAAAGAATTCCAGCTTGGACATACTAATACTCATCTGAAAAATTTTAAAGGGTAAAGCAGCAGTTAATTGAAGTTCGATATAAGGAATCTCTCCAGCTTTTACTCCTCTTCAAGAAAGCAATGTTTAAGACAAGTATGCTACCTGCGTATCTATGCCATCATAGTCAGGAGAATCAGGATGCCGCGTTGTAAATGTTAGAGAGACAAAATCAGAGTCATCAGACCCCAATGCCTCATAGAAAATATCACTAGCAAGAATTCTTCCCCTTGATAGCTCCTTCTCAGGGGTGGTAGCTTCAATGGAATCTGTAAAGGACAAAAAATCTGGCAAGGCATCTTTGAACATATCATCCTCTTCAATTACCGTCAAAGGTGGCTCTTTGCCATGAGGTTCTAAGGGGTCAGGGCAACTGGCAGCACCATGATCCATTAAAACAGAGCAAGCCAGATATTGGGGACCCGGACATAAAGAACCTTGAAGTTCATCCTTAATTTTCAAAGAGTGAAGTTTCATCTTAACTGCCACGTCACCTTCAGAATGCAATACACGCACCTGGTAAAGAATATAACTTCATTTAATGTTCAATTTCTAACACAAAAATGCACACAGTAGCAAATGATTTTCAGTTTAAATGGTCAAAGCTAAATTGTGAAGGGAGTTTCACAAGACAGCATGTAAAACTAAAATGTCAACAGGGTTGTTGATTCCACATACACTTTAAATTACCTACATAATAACAATCTGTACATAGGAAAGGGTTATCGTCCAACATGAACCTGAGTGAAGTACACTACACTAGAGTCTCTACTGAGTGCATAACATGCAGAGCAGTGGTCTCTCAGACATGCACAAACAAAGAGCTATAGCAGTTAATAGAATAGAGTTACGAATCTTAATAATATTTTCCCGTGCCTTTTATTTCACAAACCCCATATGTTCCAGCTGGGAATTTTGATTTTCATCTGGAAAAGGAATGGTATTTCCTTCTCCTAGTCTTCTTTTCTCCCCAACACAATCCACCATGCATATAAGCTTTTTAGCCTCAGTTTCGCACATTACTTTTTAGTTTTTATATCCCCTCCTCATAGCTTGTTATTATTCGATTGAAGTTGTCTCCTGTGCTACATCCTCAGGATCATGTCAAGAATTTTATGTTCAAACCTACTATAACTCGGAAGTCTAGCATGCTTTAACCAACTTGGTCCACTTGGATGTCTCAGTTACTGTCAAATTATATATCCTCTGAACACCGAAAGTGGACTACCATAATCATATCAGGGAAGAGAAACAAAGTCCCCGAAGGAATGCGATGAGTACACAGAGTTTGAGTCACTCACCATTGTTTGGTCCAGCCAGGTTTTTCTTCCCCTTCTCATTTCAAAAATCACCACCTCCTTTAGCTTACCTAGTGGCAAGGTAACAAAGACAAAAGAGGCATCCACCTTGTCAAATGGAAACCCCGACACTCAGCAAACAACAAGGGGGGCTTGGTGTAAAGAATCTAAGGAAGCAAAATCAAAGTTTGCTCATGAAGTGGCTACGGAGACATTCAAATGAAGACCAATCTCTCTGGAAGAAGGTGATTAAAGAGAAGTATGGAGAAGAAGATGCATGGAAGCCCAAAACAGTTAACACTGTATATGGGGTCAGTGTCCGGAAGACTATTAGAAATCTATGGCAGATTTTCAGTATCAATATTAGACTAAAAGATGGGAATGATCACAAAATCTCTTTTTGGGAAGATAACTGGTTAGGATCTGGCCCCCTCAGAATTCAACACCCAGATGTTTTCTTAGTAAATCAACAACAAAGAGCTAATATTAGTGAAGTTTGGAATAATCACGGATGGGACCTCAGTTTCAGGAGGCTTTTAAATGATTGGGAGATGGACAGACTCATAGGATTCCTCAACACTCTCAATCTCTTCAACAGAGTCTCACTAGAGCAAGATAGATTATGATGGCTGAGAGACATTTCAGGAGCTTTTTCAGTCAAAACAGCATATCATACGAGGAACCATAACAACAATCTTAGTGTGCAGTGGCCTTGGAAAGTGGCCTGTTTTGTTTGGTTGATAGTTAAGAGGGCTTGCTTGAAACAAGATAGACTGCAGAGAAGAAGAATACACCTTTGCTCTATCTGCCATCTATGTGGAAGAAATGCAGAAACAAATAGTCATCTTTTTTTGCATTGTAAGGTGACTTCTCAACTGTGGGATATATTTCTAGCAATGATTGGTTTGAGTTGGACAATGCCAATGAATACACTAGATATGCTATCTAGCTGGAGTAGAAAAGGAGGAACAAAAGCTCAAAAAATCAGTTGGAGTATGATCCCAGGCTGCATATGGTGGACTAGCTGGAAGGAAAGAAATTCAAGATGTTTTGAGAACAAAAGCAACCCTATCCAGAAGATAAAGCTTAATTGTATTCTGCTTTTGCATTTTTGGTGTAAACAAGAGTATATAAGTGACACAGAGACTCTCACACAGATCTTAGAGTCCTATAGCTATCTAATAGATTTTTCTAAAGCTTTTACTTAGATTTCATTCCTTGTAACTTTGGCCACAACAGGCCCTGTTGACTTAAATACAAAAATGTTACCATTTCAAAAAAAAAAAAAAAAACAATCTGAGGCAAGCTCAACATCAAGCATATGCTAGAACCAGGCGTACTTTACCACTTCCCAAATGTCGAAAGATATACTTCAACAAAATGACACACACTGAGCTTTTAGAATAATTACATGCTTCACGGTAGAAAATTCCTAGAACTATCCTTCTTTTTTTTTCCTTATAACACTGACTTAGCAAAAAATATTTTGTTACCCAGCTATTCCATGCAAACACAATATCCACTTCCACAGTAAAATGTATGGCAAAACAAAACACAGGGAGCAGGATGTAAGTATCTGTGCTGCGGTAAGTGCATTGATTCATTCAGACAGAAAGACAAGATAACTTAATAAAAGTATATGGCCGTATATGGCCTCGTGACACAATCCACATTCAACTATATGAGGAGTGCTTAAATAAAGTAGCATTGTTTTGGTTGTTCATTTCCTTTGATGTAGATTTGCATCTTCTTGATGCCTTTTATAAAATTCCTCGCTTCATTCAAAAAAAAATAGCATTTTCCAGTTTCAGATTTCACTACTTTTTTTGTTGTTTTTAATCAGGTAAAAGATTTTATAGAATTTTTTTTTGATCAAGTAAAAGATTGTATAGATAAAGGGGGGGAAGCCCATATACAAGCCGTATACCAAAAGTAGATCACCTACAACAAATTAAGGTTCTCTATGAATGAAACCCCGTCATCTATACACATCGGGGTCTCATGGGAACCAGAACTAGAAATTGTACTAATGTATAGGAAGTCAGAAAAACCTTTCCACCAGCAGCAAGAACGTCAAGTAGTAGTGTCTCATCAAGTCTCTCTGCCAGATCATCTACAGCCTGCAAATTTGATGGGAAACGAAATAGCAGAAGCATGAGTCTTTGTAGATACAACTACTTAAATCATCATGAGGGAGGACAAAGAATCAAGTAAAGCAAAATGCTTCTACAAAATCTGGACAAAAGAAAGATTAGCAGGGAGGATAATCCTGACAACCAACCTTTACATATAATGATAACTTCATCTCAATCAGTGTTCCATTAACAATAAGATCTGCTGTCCTAGCATTTCCAGCTCGAGATTCAGCAATTTCCATTGCGCCATCGCCTAGTTCTCCAAGTATGTCCATAGGAGGAGGAGCCTAAAACCAAAGACATGTAAAGAAAGTATTGAGTTTCAGGTGGCTATAGGAAGCAAGACAGGGAAGAATGAGAAAAGAATAGACATTATTTGCATAATCATACAGAAGCTCGATAAGTGGCTTTGGTAAGTTCTCTCAGCCAAGTAGCTTTCGTCTCCTCATCATGGAACTCTATTATCATGGTGTTAGAGGACTCCAGAACCTAATAAGAAAAGTAGAACACATAAAAGGAAGAGCAGTTGCACATGGACTCAGAACCTAATGAAGAAAGTAAAATACATAGCAGAAAGAACAAAAGAAACGCATTGGTGGTACCACCATATTTAGAACAAATTTAAAATAATTGGGAAAGAGCGTGATAATCCTGTCCATGCAGGAAAAATTTAGGGTTAAAGAGCACCCAAGAGTGTGGCCTAGTGGTTCAATGAAGTTGGGTTGAGCACCATGAGGTCTCAGGTTCAATTCCCAACAGAGACAAACACTAGGTGATTTCTTCCCATCTATTCTAGCCTTGGTGAACAGAGTTACCAGGTACCTGCTGCTGGTGGGAGGTGGCAGGTATCCCGTGGAATTAGTCGAGGTGCGCGCAAGCTGGCCCGGACACACGGTTATCAAAAAAAAAAAAAAATTAGGGTTAAAGAATTAATTTAGCCACATCTACTAGGTAAGCCTATAGCTAAAGCACTAAGATTTGGTTGCAATCATGGAAAGAACTTGCTACAGAAATGGACCTTGGGCCTAACTCAACCTCAAAAAAGCTAGTTCATAAAGTGAGGATCGCCCAAAACCATTTAAAGAGAGCAATTTTTTATTCAACCCACAGATGTGACACTCAACACCCCCACATGCCCAAACTGGACATTTGAAGCGTGGACAAATAAGATGGGGGCCGAACATTGGATGTACAATGAACTGGGATCGGCCTGACATTGATGCAATGTTAAAGAAATGGACCTTGAGCCTAATCAACCTCAAAAGCTAGCCCATGAGGGGAGGATTGCCCAAACCATTTAAAGAGACCAATTTTTTACTCATCTCACCAATGTGGGACTTTTTTGAAACTGGTAATGTTCTATTCCTCAAGCATTAAGGACATGTTGGAGACCTCCAAAAAGCTTGTTACAATCAACCTAGATTACTTACAATGTACCTAAAAGATCAACTAACTGTTCAGCTTCTTCTATACAATGCTCTTTACACCAAAAATAAAAAGTCGCAATACAATTCTCCTAGACTTTCTGAATGGAGTTGATTCTGTTTTCAAAACATCTTCCATTCCTTTCCTTCCAAATCGTCCACCAAATGCAAAATGGAATTACTCTCCACCATCTCTTCCGACTCTTACTACCCCCATCAATGTGGGACTTAAGAGAACCCTTTTCCTAACAAGCCAAAACCATCAAATATTCAACTCGGTTCCTAACAAAAATGTATTCAAAGTAGGTATTTTTATGATTATAATCCACCTAAGTAGCTTGTGTGTTAGTCTTTGACCCTAGTGTTCACTTGAAAGATAGTATATCAATAAGTTACAAGAAGAAACAAGACATTTGCCTACGCAAATGCAAGCCCACTCCTCTACATTTTGAGCCTATGTAAAAGATCTAAGCCCATTAATTTTCTAAAACTAAACCATGTAGAAAAGCCCCTTTATATCAAAAAACCATTACTCGGTTACAAAATGGAGATGAAATTTGTAATGAAGATTTGTATCCTTTGAGAATTCCAAGCAACTCTATCTAGTCAATCAAATTTATCAAAAGATAAAGTTGTGTGGAATTGTGTCTTTCCTTTGACAAAGGATGAGCAAATTCTAGTTCCCTGTTCCCTTTTTGATGGGTAGTTCCAGCTCCACTATCTAAATCTTGAATTTCTTCTTGGAGATAAGTGGCCGTCATGGCCGCAGTGGCTCATTGCACCCAATCTAACTATTTTCTTCTAGCATTCATAATGATATAGGCCCAAAGGTGGTGATAAGAATCCTTTTCTTCATCTTATTGCTTTGTTTACCATTTCACTTATTCATCATTTTCTTAGAAATTAAAGAACCTAGATTATGGTGCAGTGAGTTTTTTCTTCTATAACCATGTATCAACTAGCGCTCCCTTCATTTCTTATCCCATTTTCATTTTTCTTTTCTTTTTGATGTATAGGGGTTTCGGAACAACACAACAATTGCCCAAACTTTTTGTCGGCCATCCAAATTGCATTGAACCAATTTCCATTGAATTATAGGATTTTTTTCAAATATGTTTTTCATCACACAAGAGCTCTTTTTAATGTTACTTGACTGTTTAATAGTAAGATGTTCCTTTATCTGAAAACTTCCATAGAGCAATAGGTTATGTGCTGTCTTTCTCTATCTGCTTTTAAGTCTTTATTAAATAGTTGCTACACACTTTTTGCCTCCACACTTTCTCTTGATTCTCGATTTCTCACACTTTCCACAACCTTTCTTCCTCCTATACAGCATTTTTGCAAGTTTGTGCATGCTCATCTATGTGTTGGGGAAGGAATTCAACGAGAGACTTGCATACCTTCTGCAGATCCATGCCTCTGGCACCGATGCTGATACAGGAAAAGGTACCTCCAATGTTTGCTGGAGGAATTTCATGTACTTGCTTACCAGCCATACTATAGGATTCAAAATGACCAAAAAAAAAAAAAAAGTTGGACAACTTCCAAGTAAGGAGGTGAAAGAAACAAGGCAGATGATAAAAGTATAGAAGATGAATATCAAAAATCTAAAATATGCACCTTGAGCATTTAAGATAACTGTGGGAGAGCTCAGAGTCCAAGGCATAAAGATATAAACCAGATAACACAAGATAACATGGTTGCCATGAAGCAACTGAGTAACCAATCCCCTAAATAAAAAAACGAAGTAAAGTTAATGATATTAAGCCATTGATTGATCTAGTAACTGCAATTCATACAACACCTACATACCTTCCAAACAAGGATCCGAGCCTCAGTTGCAAGATCAGGGGGATACCATGGGGCATATTCTGGTGGGAGATTTTCAATAGCAGGCTGCTCGGCTTCTGGCATTGTTTGGTATAGAATGTCTAACAACTCCATCAGCCTGCGATATCTTGCTGGTGAAAAGTGAAGGCCAAAATTAGGAACTTGAACAGAAACACGCATTGATGGAAGGCCGGGATGAGGCACCTTAATCTTCACAAAAAGATAAAACAGTAACAAAATTAAGCAACCACAAGAAGAGAACATCAGATCCAACTGCTAATTACACACCATTGATCGTGAAGTTAAAACAGAATAAACTACTTTAGCATTTTGTACCTGATCCACAACAACAGCCATTCCACACCTATCAACAAGAGAGCATAAATTCTTGGCATCTTCCAGGTCATTGCATGCCGAAGGCTGACATGACAAACTGCACTCCCAATTATCAGAACCACAGTCTGTGAAAGAAGCTGCTATGTCCCTTCCGGAGATATAAAAACGAGAATACAAACTTTGGTTCTGATCACCCAGTAGGCCATCACCCTATATCCAAGACACATATGCTAATTGGTTGTGTATAGTATAAAAACAACTTAGCTTCTTGAACATGACATACCTTCGTATTTAAAGTAAAATGACCCAAATCCAAAAGAAGATGGCTATCACATTGGAAGGAGCCATGTGGTCTAATAGGAACTCTGACTTTTGGAGCATCAAGATCAATATCAAGGGCAAATCTGAGAAACAAAGTTATCAGTACCAAAGAAAAACCCACCCAAGAAGCAAGAACTAAATCATAAGAATCGAATTATCAATCATATGTGAAGTTAGTAAAAGCCAGACCCCACTTTGTAATACACTGGGTATGTTGTTGTATGTGAAGTTAGTAAAAGGCATCGCTTCATCGCTTAAACCCCACGTGCGGGACTATACTAAGTATGTTGTTGCTGTTGTTGTCGTTGTAAGTATGTAGTTGCTGTTGTAGTAATCCTCGCATGATATTCCTTGTGTCAATATTCAGCAAATAACCATCCCTACAATACTATTCACCTCATAACAATCCTGCATCATTATTCAACCAATATAAAGTATACAACCACTGAACTGTAATCTTCACAACTAGTATATGAACCTAATACTCCCAAAATAATTTGCCTTTTAAAACAAATTAGAGATCCTCCAAAATAGGAATTCTCTAAATTCCAGTTATCCCTATGCGGATATATAAAACTCTTCAAACTAAAAATGTTCCCTAATAAGAAATGGCCTAATGGAAGAGTGGCAACTGGCCACAATAACAGCAACGCCTAGTTGATGTTGGAATCCTTTGCTCTTCCATTCTGTCCCTTTCTTAGCTAAGTTTCGCATTAATATCGAGATATTTTAAGTCATCAGAGACAACTTCCCACCATGTGATTTTAGGTCTTCTCATCAATTATCACCATCTTCAATTATCATTTTGTCACACCTATGGACCAAAGCATGTGAAGGTCTAGTAAGACATGTTTAAACAATCCGAGGCATTTCATTTTCTCCTTTATGTGTGTTACAATGTGAACATTAGATTTGTCAATGTTGTACAACAGCAGAACAATCAAAATTCCTGGTTTCACCTACTGGATTTGTTGAGCCTTAGAAACCGAACATTCACTCTCATATACTATTGTAAGTTGTTCTAAACTTTGCGATTACTCGAGGCAAGTAATAAAAGATAAACTGCAATAATAAAGTAACTCAAACTTCTCGAATTCATGCACAAGGCTTGTTCCAAGGCACACACAATGATTCAGACCACAGACATTGTAGGAAGGCATATGCTGCCAACTACTTTTGCCAGGAAACGTATATGATCTAGGATATGCTTTTACCTCTATCATATTAGTATGTTAAACGCAGCAAAAGAATAATATCCATCCCTTGTGCATGGGGCACTACACTTTCTACGTTAGAACAAGGAACAACAACAACAACAACATACCCAGCTTATTCCCACCAGGTGGGGTCTGGGGAGGGTAAAGTGTACGCAGTCCATACCACTACCTCAGATGAAGTAGAGAGGCTACGTTAGAACAAGGAAAAAGTGGGAAAATCATAGAGCAAACTAAGCAACCTGCTTTGCTTCTTGAGTACCATCTGAAATTGCTCCTGTGCTCTGCGAGTCATCTTTTCAATATTTTTCTGCATTAGCCATAAATATAAAAGATTAGCTTTATTTACAAAATGCTACATTTACATGGCAGTAGAACATAATATACTGGATATTAAGAAAAGATCACCTGTAACACAGTTGCAGTTTCTAATGCTACAGTAGGGCTAACAGCGTTGCTCCTTTTCATAAATTCTAAAAACCGGTCATAGGTTTCTCGAAAAACCTGTCAAGTAATTTTGAAAGATAAGTGATTTAGATTTGCTTGATATTCACAGACAATGACTAGAGGCAGCCCAGTGCACAAAGCATCCCGTATTTGCAGGGTCCGGAGAAGGGCCGCACCCCAAGGGGTGTGATGTAGACAGCCTACCCTAATGCAAGCATTAGTGGTTGCTTCCACAGCTCGAACCCATGACCTATAGGTCACACAGAGACAACTTGCTCCAAGGCTCCCCTTCCCATGCAATGACAACAAAACAACACAAGATAAAATAACAATAACCTTGACATGAGAACTAATACAATGCCTGTGCAAAATTGTCAAATGGACATGGAATCCAACAATAATTATTATTATTATTATGCATGTTATTTTTCTTGGAACATGTATGTCTCAATCTGACAGAGATGACCGGGAAAATCAGTTTAACGAAGGGGACAAAAAGATACATCAATTACTGTTTGTTCACACTATCTGCTCTACTGTCCATACAAATACTCTTGCAAAACTAAAATTCCCTTTTCCTCCTCAATCAGTTCTTAATGATGAATAGAAGAAAATCCAAAAGAAAAGGCATTCATGGGATACTACACATATACAAAGAATAGACAACATCCTAGTTAATTTACGAGAATCATATATCATAATTTCCATAGTCATCTGACTATATGTTTTACTATGTTAAGATTGCTTCCTCATTTGCATGACGACTTAAGAAGCGTCCTTCACTAGGTTAAAAGTCTAGACAAATAATATAAATTCCGAAAGAGGTTCCATATAAGATGAGAAACTAGTCAAATGTAATGCCGAGGTGGTTCAAATTCAGTAGTTGAGATATGTAATACTATAGTTTATGAAGGTAAATTTAAAGAAGTATGAGATTATACAATGGAGAAGATGAAGAACATAGAACAGATAACTGGTGTTGTCAGGTATAATGAGGATTGCTTCCTACAACTTAAGATTACTTACAGCTGGGTGCAACCCTCAAAGATTCTGCAGTACAGAACCCAGCAATAGAGTAGAGAAAAACCTAGCAGAAAAACCAAAGAGATTTATAGGAAGGGGGAAATGAAATATGTTTTAAGAGCACATTATCTAACCTCTTTACAAACTTCTTATGCTATTTATCACTAAATCAGCTAATGTGGCGGAAAAAATGGAGAACTTCTATGGGGTGAAAGAAGAGGTGAAGAACTATCATCTCATAAACTGGAATGTAGTAAAATCGGTCATAAAGGGCCTGGGGTTCATTTTTTATTTTTTTTATTTTTGATAAGGGCCTGGGGTTCATAGAATAAAGGTTTGCAATAGTGCCTTAGTGAACAAATGAATTTGGAGATTTTGCTTGGAGGACTAACGAGGCTTTATGGAGAATGTCACCATTGACATGATTGGGGCACAACAAAGAAGCAGGAGGAAACTAGATACCCGGACCATGTGGAGTAGCCTTTTGTGGAGACGCATCATGAAGATGTGGGATAATTGTTACAGACATGTCTAGTTTAGAGGGAGATGACACTAGAGTCAGCCCTTGGAAACAAAGGTTCTGCGGAGATATCTTCTTATGCAATGCATTACCTGCCATACTTGGCATTTCTTGCCAGAAGAGAAAGCAATGGTCCGCATATGCAGGGAGAAGGAAGGACGAGTTCTGTGGAACCACAAAATTCAGAAGAAATTTACAGATTTGAGAGATGGAAGAACTTCACAACTTACTTGGGTTCCTCTACAAATAAAATATCTTGATTATGAACAACTATATTTCAAAATGGCAAGCACAAAGATTGATCTGAATGATCAATCATCCGACATTACTAAGAAGGAATGTGACAGACTTCTCTTAGCTCTCAGTGTGGATTCCAAAAACACCAAGCACATTAGCTTCTTTGCAGGGCCAACAGCATGCTAAGCTATCGTAATAGGCAGAAACTTGAGAAAAAGAAAAATGCACTAGTTGGAATTTCATGAGTATGGGATAGCAGTCTATCGGAAACAACCTCTCTACCTCCTAAGGTAAGGGGTAAGGCTAAGGTCTGCATACACCCTACCCTCCACAGACCCCACTTGTGGGATTACACTGGGCATGTTGTTGTTGTTGTCGGGGGTAGCACAGGTTGTTAATCATCTACTACAATTCCAGATTGAGTGTATAGTGTGGTACATCTCGCATACAGGAATTTTACTACTATATTGATAAAACTAAGTTTATCAAAACGAAAAGATGGAGAAAATCGCATTGAGGGAGGCTGATACAGTCAATAGTGGACTGTATCCTTATCCATTCTTCTTTTTCTAGAGAGAGAATTCATTAACAGGAAAACTTTCACGCATCAGAATAATATAGTATGTTACAGAAAAACAACCCAAGCAGGGATCCTACAAGATCCATGCTGTTTAAACTCGCATCCAATCAAATGAAATCTTGATCACATGTCAGTTATCACAACAAAAGAAAATTCCATTTAAAATCACATGACCTTTACCATCAGTAGTATCCAGCAATTCTAGGGTAACATCTATAATAAGGAACCTTAAAGTCTGAAGCCACGACCATTAATTAAAATCTGAGAATGAAATCTCACAAGTTTAAATAGATTGGATTGAATAATAAATACCAAAATTACATGGAACTAAGTTACCTATATGCCAACATTTCAAGATCTTCCAACTTGCAAAGTTTTTAACACAAAGACAAGACAAAATCAGCAGAAACTTTCACATGCATCTGAACAAACAGGCAGGAAACATAAGCATAACCCCATACCGTGACATCACAAGAAGAAATTCTTGCAGATAGACGCCAGTCAACATTTTCCCCAGAAGGTGATTGTATGAAACTAGCTTCTAGAGCATTCACCTTCTGCTCACTAACGACACTCTGCAAAGAAATACTTTCGCAAATCAGTCAACTTCTCATATGTATAGCAAAAAACAAATATATCAACAACTACACATTAATTCCAAATTAGCTGGTTTCAGCTATATAATAGTCCATATTAATATTATATAGCTGGTGCATTCCTGTTATGCCATATACCAAATTATGAGGATTTATTTGCTTCCGCTTTCTTGTCTTTTTTGTGCTGTTCCCCAGAATTAAATCATACAATTTCAGATCATTTCGATAATGGAACTAACACAAGGTTACTTCAATGGAGTTGCCTCTGTTTGGGAGCAAATCACTGACAGCATTCTGTCTGCAGTACAATCACTAATGATAACTGAGTTTACAGCGCAAAACATGTTAAAGAAAACTCTTCTCAGGTTCACGGGTTAAGGAAGTGATGAAATTCATTTCAATTGAAGTGTATCTATTTCTCCTTTTCCAATATGCCCAGCTGAATATCAAAAAAAAGAAAATGCATAACCAAAAACAAGAATATATTTCTATGCTAACTTTCTACATCAGAGAACTAACCCTAAACCATTTTAAATCAAACATGCAAGCTCTAAAACACACACCATAAGAAAATGTACATGCGCAATTTCATGCTCAAGTCAAGCCATGATTCTAGCACCGGAGTATGTGGCCAGATAATGGTTTGAATCCCAAAAGTGATAAAAAAACAATAGGTAATTTTGTTTCCAACTCTGTATCAAGCCTTGGTGGATAGTGTGACCCATGCATGTATTGATCAAAGATAGCAGGTAATTAATGGATTAGTTGAGGAGCACGCAAGTTAGCCATACACCACCATTGGAAAAAAATAACAAGGACTATATATGCAAAAGGTTAACTTCTTTTTACAAAACTTTACAACAACAATTATAGGATCTCTGACATTAATAAACATAATAAAGAGAAAAATTCACAGTAGAGGATTGGGAAAGGAACCTAAATAAAAAGTGAACTACAGGATAGAGGATTGAAAAGGAACTTGAGTACCAAATATCACCAGTTTTTATCAGAGGTAGCATCAGCCACAGGATCTAATGAAACGTAACTCGAACAGGAGAGGCAACTAAAAGGTTATAGAGACACCTTATGCTGTACTTTAGTTTCACATATACAGTTAACTAAGACCATTCAAAAAGATGACATTTAAAAAGGCAGACCTGGGCAAGAGAACCCTCAGGAGCAGACAATCCATAAAATTTCAGCGTCAGATCGCAATGAGAGTTTCGATGCTTTATCTTTGTGGACACACAGAGATTTTCAAATCTACCGCCAACAATCTCTATCTCATCTATATCAATTATCCTTGCAGCTGCCCTACTGATAGAAAGATTTAACAAATACTGGATCATATTTTCCTTTCCATGCTGCAGCGCCAATTCCTCATCTGGCTGGTAACTTAGTAATTTATTGATTGCTTGCCATTCCTCCCGAGTCAATTGGTCCTCCAGTGTATTAGCTTCTTCAGAAGTGTCCCCTGCAGACACATCTGTAGTATCTGTACTCCTAAAGTAACAAGCAAAAAAATTATCTATATGTGTCAAAGATAACTAGAGACAAACATTGGGAAAAGATCAGTCACAAAGAGAAAGAAATAAGGAATTTCAGAACAGTTTTAAGCTAAAAAACAAAATTGTTTGGGTTATAAAAAAAAAGACAAAATTGTTTGAGAAAAAGATCAATGGATATAGTTTATGACCAACCATCCAAAAGAAAACCAGCTTCTCTTTCTAAGCATTCTTTGTTCAGCTGCCTCCTTCGATTTCAAAGATTCAACCTTTGCATGAGCAAGAAACCTAGAAGCCAATCCACCAAATTACAAAATGTTATAGCTAATTGAAGTTAATACTGTGAGAAATATAAGAAAAAAATACTATTAAATTGTGTATCTACATTATTACACTGGGACCCTATTTATAGACATTACATTCCAATCCTTTTCCAAGTAGGATTCTATATACTATTCCTTCTCCTACTCATATTCTAACACCCCCCCTCAAGCTGGTGCATACAAGTCATATGTACCAAGCTTGTTATGGATGTAATTAATACGAGGATCAGTGAGGGACTTGGTGAAGATATCTGCAAGAAAACTACTAAGGATTGGTCGGGACGTCTGGGCGATCACAGTTGAAAAGGAACAAACTGAAAAGTGGTCGGAAAAGTAGTAAACGTCGCCGAGAAGTCGATCTGTCGCTAGAAAATTGCCGAAACTGGTATAAAATATATGGGTCATCTCGAAATCAAGAGATGAGTAGATCTTGAACAAGAAAGTCACCGAAAAACTGGCCGGAACATGCTCACCGCCGGATTATTAGATTTCACGGCTGCAAACTGGTCACAATCTGAGAAAAAGTTATATGGGTAGAGTCGGAATGATGGCACGACCCTACTGGAAAAGAGAAATTATATGGGTATGGTCAGAATGATGGCACGACCCTACAGGAAAAAAGAAATTATATGGGTAGGGTCGGAATGACTCATGACCCTACTGAACAGAAAAATTATATAGGTAGGGTACGAATGATGGCACGACCCTACGCAAATCAGATCTGAGGAGTCACTGGAAAGACGCACGAAACTACGCAATCAGATCTGAGGAGTCACCGGAAAGAGGCATGGTGCTATGCAACTCAACTATGAGAAAGTAGTTAGGAAAGATGCACGGTACTATGCAAATTAATTATGAGAAGTAGTTCGGATACATGCACGGTGCTACGCAGATCAGCTATGAGAAAGTAGTCACCGAAAAGATGCACGGTGCTACGCAAATAAGATATGAGAAAGTAGTCAATGGAAAGATGCACGGTGCTACACAAATTAAATATGAGAAGCCACCGGAAAAAAGCACGATGGCCCAACTTTTGCTAACATGATTTGGCCAGACGTGCGGCATATATAGGTTATAACCGCCCGTCGACAGCGGAAGCTCTTTGATTCTCTACCAAGATCTTAGAGGCTCTGATACCATGTGAGAAATATAAGAAAAAAATATTATTGAATTGTGTATCTACATTATTATACTGAGACCTTATTTATAGATACTACATTCCAATCTTTTTCCAAGTAGGATTCTGTATACTATTCATTCTCCTACTCATATTCTAACAAATACAATCTAGAAATTATATGAAGTTTCAGGGCATTCAAGGATATAACAATAATGGTGAATATAAGAGGTTTGAAAGAAGACAAAGGATTCAGGAGGCTGAGAACTAATTCTAGGGTTGTACATCAAAAGGCAATGATTTGCAAAGGGAGGGATATCACCATTGACACCAACATTTCATTTTAAGAATTCCTCTAGTATAAAAATAAGCAAGCTTCTTTTATGTTGGTAGCAATTTAACAATATGAAGGGGAGCCTTGGAGTAACTGGTAAAGTTGTTGCCATGTGACAAGCCTTGAAAACAGCCTCTGGCAGAAATGCAAGGTAAGGCTGCGTACAATACACCCTTATGGTGGGGCCCTTCCCCAGACCCTGCGCATAGCGGGAGCTTTAGTGCATCGGGCTGCCCTTAGCAATTTAACAATATATCTTATAAAAAAATTGAGGTCCCGATATACAACTCTAGGATAAGAAAAGAGATCTGTCTTTTTCTTCTCATGAATGCTGCCAAACATTATACTCCATAATGTTCAGAAAAGAACTCCAAAACATATATCCAACTATATATACAACAAGTAAGACTTTCTTCATACAAAAGGACAAGGATTTGTCACGCCAGCTTTTCAACTCCTTCAATCACTCTTCTATTCCCATCTTCAAATCATCCAAATACATGCACAAAGGTGCTAGTCTCTGAACTTTTTTTTCCTTCCCTTTTTTTTGTCCAACCTCCAAGCTGCTACAGTCTGTCACGGTTCCAGGAAGTCCTCAAATGTTAAGCAAGAAGCATAACATTCCTTCATTCCAACATGAACTCACAGTAAAGGAACAAATGGTATGTGTCCTCCGCGCCCTTATTTTACGTGCAAAACCGCACATTTTCTCCTTATATTGCGCATTACGAGAATAGCATCCCATGCAACACACCTAGCAAATAAAGCTACTTTTGGAGAGCGCCATCTCCCAAGATCTTTCTACATGAGTTTGGCATCTTACTTTTTAATCAAGCAAATAATAATAGGACTTCACAGTCAAAGCACTATGCCCCTTGTAATGGAGAGGGCTTACTGACCCTCTCCATTACAAGGGGCATAGTGCTTTGACATTTTGATGTAGTTAGATGCTTCAAGAGGTTGGATGCTCACGGCTAAGCTTTATTTGAACCCCCTCCTCTACCACCCCCACCCCCAAATATGGAAAAAGAGAAAACAAAACAAAGAAACATTGTGGTATACTACAAGCTAAGAGACACCTATCAGAATTTGACAGAGAGAGAATGGGGACCACAAATAAAAGTCTAAATCAATACATGAAAATGTTTAAAACGTGCAGGTAATGGGAAGAAAAATTGTGTAACCCACCTCCATAGTAAAATAACCTTAGGATCAAGATCTTTCTCAATGTTTCTGATCCCTGAGCTATCAACATTTGGCAGCTGTTGCAATGAATCAGAATATAATTGTACATAACGCCGACGAAGATGACATAGGGCCTGAATTTGGTCCCAAGAGAACCTATAGCTGCAAAAGTGCACAACCAAACAAATACTTTGATCAAAAAAATATAAAAAATATATACAACAGATTGACATAAGTCATTTAAGACAGGAGAATCTAAGCAAAGATAAAGTGCCTTTAAAATCTTTGAAAAGCTTTCACGAATATGGATTGAGGAATCACGATTCTGTCTCAATAATGATTAGATAAAATCAGTGTAGTGTCAAAGGTACTTAGTATATAGATGTATATAGGGTCCTTGGCCAAAAGTATTTGAAAAAAAACTCCTCAGTCCCAAACAAGTTGGGGTCAGCTATATGAAATCTTCATTTCAGATTATATCATCGTCATACTAAATAAAATAAAAGTGAAAAATACGTTAAATATATATTATTATAATAATAATAATAATGCAGTTTCAAAAAAATAATAATAAAAGAAAAAGTTCCATAACGATTCTACAACTTATCCTCAATTAGTAGCAATCACCTATATGGATCCTTTTCTTCCACTGTGTCAAAAGTATAATTCAAACAAACCTACAAAAGAGATCTCTTCATAATTCCCCATACCCCTTTATATTGACAAGACCTTTTTTAACTTCGTTTCCTACTCCAAACTGTGCAAAGAAAAGGCAGAATGGTGTTGTGTTCCTATCTGCTCTCATTTTCCTCCCATTCTCTGGATCATCCAATTAGCGTCTGTCTATGCAACAAATCTAAATAGCAGCCAAACTGGTCCAACTATCACCCGCAGGGCCACAGAAATCTGTATAACCGTCATCTATTTATCTTGTCATGCTTCTTCTCTTAGAAAATGTCAACAGTTCAAGTGACAGCCCGTGTTATCACCTCCGATGGAACTCAATTCCTCTGATCAATTTCACGATTCCTTAATTTTTCCCATCTTGGTAAAGAAAGAGACTTCAACTATTGTAAAAAGACTGATGTTTTTGAAGTTCCAACAAGCACTAACCGATCCTTACGAAATAGTAGTCTACCCTCTGATTTCACCTTCTCGGCCACATCAATTCCTTTACTTAAGTCCATTACTCTGTTCCCATTCTCGAAAGTCCGCTGACATAAGCCGCAACCTTTGAGCACTAGCTGCCAGCAACTACGGCTGTGAAGTTTTTTTTGTTTTTTTTTTGAGCTGTGAAGTATTAAATCCGTCATCTCCGGTCACACTGTCTCTCTTACTCTCATAGGTGTTTTATTTGGGCCTAGGTGAAAAAGGTTTATTTGGACTATCGGTTGGACTATGTTAGCTATGTTTCTGGATCTAGGCAATTGACAATTTTCTTGCTTGGTGTCATTTGGCTTAATTTTGATTTGTGGGTTTGGATTTGCTATGGGCTTATAATTAGAGTTGGATTGTTGGTTAGTTTCATTTGTAAGGATTGGAACACCAATACTTTAGTGGGCTCGAGCTAGTCTGTTGACATAAACTTATGATGTGGGCTTAACTTTATTGGATTTTTCATTGTAAGGTTGTGTTTGGATCAATTTGTGACTCAAGATAAGCTGAAAGAATCTGGGGCTTGTTCAATTGTTGTTTTGGTTGTCTTCCTTTCGTTTTGGCCCCTTTTAGTGGGATTCTTTCTTGCTTGACACCTATCAAATGAATGTATGAGATTGCACTTTAGTTCCAAGATCCACCATTTTAGCTTAGGAGACATAGCATACTTTTCTTTTTAGGACTCCTCGTCTTCCCTTTCGATCTTAACTACCATGATATTTGTTAAAAGGGATTTTTGGATAAAAGTCGGATCCCTTCCTAAAACTAAAAATTGACTCGCCTTCAGCAGGTATCACCAGGAACGCCACATGGCATATGCGAAAGATCTATTTGGTTATCATGACCAAGTAAAGAACCAAAATACAGATTTGAATAAAGGTTGCTCAAGCAGGCATTGGGGACATAAATGATATGAGTGGAGGAAAGGAAGACATGGTAAAAAATCTGTAGAGCTGTCAATTTTATTTTTTTGTATTAAGACACAGAATACTAGAGGCCTACCAGTTGAGGCCTGAGGGTCAATAACTATAACCATCTCACCAGATTGTTTACTTTACAAGGTGAAACCCCACCCACACCTCTTCACAAACCCAAAATCCACAGACCCACTTGCCAAAACAACAAAAGAAAAGCTTCTTAAATCATTTATGAACACCAGCCACACAACTCTGGATCTTTTTCTGTTAACCCTTAATACAAGTTTTAGCTGCTGATGCAACGAATACTAACTCATGGCCTTCGGAGAACATAGGGAGATCACAGTCACCAATTGAACTTATTTTTTGTGGCTAGTTATAAAAAAAATGCTCGGCGAAAAGAGATTTTCAACCCTGTAAGCCATCTTTGTGGGACAAATCCAGAAACCATTTACCACTAGTTCTTGGACTTCCCTATTATTTCACAATTATGAAAATTATTTCTCAATATGCTGGGAATTAAATGGACAATGCCTGAAGATACAACTGATTTGGAAAAAAAATGGCGTAGAAAGGACAAGCCAAAACAAGAATACCCTCTGTAATCCCACAAGTGGGGTCTGGAGAAAGGACAAGCCAAAATAACAACAGAAATGGTGGAGAAATATCCCAGCCATAATGTTATGGACTATCTGGAAAGAGAGAAATGCAAGATGCTTTGAAGGTGCAGCTAGCTCTATGCAGAAGATAAAAAACAACTATATACTTTTGCTTTCTTTTTGGTGTAAAGAGGAAATGATTAGTGACACAGAATCTCAAAGTTGAAACACTTGAGCAGATGCTGATTTGATGTGAAGCTAGATCATTCTGTAATTATTTCAAGCACAACTCGTGCAACAATTTTAATACTAACCATTTTCTCAAAAAGATCATTTATGATCATCAAACACTTACCACATTTTCCTCTGCTGCAATCCTGCACGAGCAGCATACCTCCACCAAGCACCGACATCCTCCGAAACAGGCACCATTGGTCTCAAATGAGAGACTTCAATATATGTCTTATATCTTGTAATGACCTCCACAAGTCTTATCCAATCATGATATTGAACCTGCAATGGTTAACATTATTTGCACTCTATCATTGTTAGCAGACAACAAGAGAAGTTTCTTTCTATTTGTTTTTCCTTCCATTTGATGTTGGGAAGGTAGTGGAGATTCCTTATTTCACCAAGCAAACCAAAGAAAGTGAACAAAAAGGAAAGAAAGAACTCTAAAGTCAGAACACAAATAAGAAGTTTCTTGAGTGCAAAGCAAAAGTAAAGGGATGAATTTGATGGGATCAAGTCACAAAGTTTTCAGTAGAAATTTGAAATTCGTCAGAGGTAGAAAACCCCAGGCCTTTCTTCATAGAAACAGTAGGCCTTAAAAACAAGAGAGTTAAAGAAAAGTAGAAAAAAAATTAAGGGTAATCCCTCCATGCCAATTTGAACAATTACATTAGAGAAGTTAGGCTCCAATTTCCTTGGATACCTTATTTATTCTTCTCTATGAAATATAAACAACTTTCCCATTTTGTTGTTTATTTTTATGTTTTCCGTTTGTTATGCTGTTATTTGTCCTGAGCCGGGGGTCTATCGAAAACAACCTCTCTATTTCATCTGAGGTAGTGGTATGGACTGCGTACACTTTACCCTCCTCAGACCCCACTTTGTGGGAATACACTGGGTATGTTGTTGTTGTTGAAATATAAACAACTACTCGAGATTCAGAAAAAGAATCTTATGTCAGCTTTAGGATAAAGGTTTAAGAGATTGATATAAATCGATGATAAAAGATAAGGATTGAAGAGGACACAGAATAAGAACATGAACACAAAAGACTGAAGAGCACTGCGGTTTATGGTACAAACAAAATGAATAGTGTGCCTCGAAACACAGTAAAGGAGCTAGGGCAGTGTATGATGCAAAAGCGTATTCAAATGCATTATATTTTTTGACGGATTGCATTTTAAAGGTCATTTCTTAAAATGGAACAATTATCACAAAATTATTTAGAAAGATTTGGCAACAAAACAAGGTGAGGGACTAGCACCTCATTAACTGTCAGAGATACGTCACTGACGATCAGAGAAGCCATCTCAAAGGGAACATTAGGATCATTTCTTTCTTGATTTCCCAGACGATGATACTTGAGGACTCCATTAATTGGTGACACCAAGTAGTTGCGATCTTCAGCCCATTCAGATAAGTTTCTACTGCTATCTGAAGGCTCGTTAATACCATCTTCAAATATCTGAGCAACAAAAATAGGATTAGAAAGGAATTAAGAGAGAATACCATGGAAGTGGAAATGAATCCTATCCAATGGCTAACATGCACATGTATGTCACAAGTGTTAGTGCAAACTTCCTAACCACGGTCATGGGACACCAAAAAGTAAAAGACGAAATAAGAATGTACCTCAACCCATTCTTTCGGAGTAAGATCCTCCCATTTCTTATCCAACTTCCATGGCTTGCTGTTTGAATCATGGTACATGGCAAGCCTTTCAAGTTGCACCAGCTATAAGAGGAAAAAATGCACTTAGTTGAGCAATCATGACGATCATTCTTTGCAAGCCTAAAAACACATTTACAATTTATTTTTTTTTGAACTTGGTAACTTTAAAAACACATTTACAATTGAAAACCAGGAAATTCAACTGTTTATGCAGCATGCTCCAAGAAAAGCAACCACGAAATATAGCCACTAAGTAGGGAAATCTAGGGTTTGTTCGGCTATGAAGGAAAATGTTTTCCAATTTTCCCTTGTTCGGTTGGTCAAAATTTTTGGAAAATATTTTCTCTAGAAAACAAGTTCCTTAAAAATGATAAAATGACTTCCCTAGTGGAAGTAGGGAACACTAGTTCCCCAAGTGGCATTCCACATTATTTTGTCCTCCCCAAGCTCCAACACACCTCATCTTCAACCTCACCCCCGTACCTCACCCCCACCCTCCATAGTGTTTGTCTAGATTATATACAAATGCAACAACAACAACATACCCAGTGTATTCCCACAATGTGGGGTCTGGGGAGATTATATACAAATGCATTTAACATAATAATTCTTTGCTTACATACCGAACAAAAGAAAATATGTAAGAAACCCACTTATTTTCCTAGAAAATATTTTCCATGAATAACAATTTCAGTCTTACCGAACACTCCCCTAATGTCTGCTTAACCAACTACAAGGAAAAATACTATGTTCTCAAATAATAGATAGAGCACAAAACAAGATAAATTTTATGTGAGAAAATATATTTTGTTCGACCCTAGTTAAAAATATCACTCTTTTTTCTTACTTTTAAGAGAAATGAAGCTTTAATGAATAAGCAAGAATTTAGCGAACCTTATTTTAAAAAAAGCATGAATTTCGAGATAGAAACAAGTAAGACATTTGTGAGGGGGGATTTCCTAATCTCACTCAAGGTCAGCCAATAGAATATCATGGAGGGAGCTCAATTCCTAAAGTTACCCAAAGCACTTCAGCAAACACGCTATACAAGACCAATTGACGTACCTTTAGGCACGCTATCGAAGACTAAAAACAGATTAAGAGATGCTAATCTGTCATAGGAACATTACGGAAGACTACAATACTAATAGACATCAACACCTAGTACCTAATTCACCCACCCTTATCAATGTCAATTTAAGAACCACAGGTTTTTAGATGCCGTGTGTCCAGAGAACATAAAATGGCTTCTCATTGGTAGAAAGTAGAAGAATTGTATCATGGTGATAGAGCACATTTTCGCATTTATGAATTTCTAAGTTGTCTCTCAAGTGAATTGCTTAAAGGGAGACGAGAGACTGAAATGGATAGAAACCAGTCTCTTAACTCAAAGTCACTGAATGAGAAAGATATATATCTACACTATTATAAAAGCACGAAGCCCCTATGCTAAATGTTGATATACTTTCTTTACCCTTTAAAAATCAATCTTATATTGGACAACATTGTCATTTTATTATCTTCCTGATCATCTGCTTCTGCATTGTAAGGTGGCTAGTTGGTTATGGAGGGTGGCCTTAAATTTGTTTAGGATGCAATGGGTCATGTCGGGTACAGTGGAAGAGGCTTTGCAAAGTTGGACTCATAAAAGGGGGAAGGAAAGCCCGAGAGCATGGAGTGTTGTCCCTTTAGCAATCATGTGGGTCATTTGGAAAGAAAGGAATAGGAGGGTTTTTGAAGGGGTGGAACTTGCTTTTGCAAAAATAAAGAGTAGTGTTTTGTACCTAGTTTACTTTTGGTGTACTTGCGAGGTCCCAATTTGCATAGAGGATTGGACCTCTTTTGTTGAGAACCATATTTTGGTGTAGGTTCTCTTCATTTGGTATATGTATACGTGGTTTCCCCCAAATGTCAATAAAATTATTTACCTTATCAAAAAAAAGTAATCTTCCTGATATCTAAAACTTTGAAATCAATTAAGAATTTGCATATTAAAGCTTCCCTTACTAATACAGTAAAGACTCCCTACTAATATTTTACATTCACATCTTCGCATATTTTTATAGAGATTCCACATCAAATTAGAACTTTAGTAGAGGAAGACAACACGAAAGTAACGTGTCCAAAAAACAATTTGTTTGCTAATACAAATCTCTCTTGAGAATCACCTGGGACTATCGACTTCTATAGTCTTGTATGGGGAACACAATCTTATGAAATCTACCTTTTATGATGGTGTAGTCTATGTCGGATTGCACACACATTCATTGATCCACCGGGCAGCTTGCTACGATCGACAAGTATATAGGACAATCATTCTGGAGACCAAAGCCAAAGTAAATGGGCTCATATTGTCATACCTAGAGGACCTCTAGGTACATATTCCGATGGCTCAACCACACAGTTATCTTGCAGGAGAATTTTATAAAATCTAGCTTTACTTTGACCACTCAAATAAATTTCGAATTACATAGAAAGTTGGTTAGATTTACAGAATCGTTGCAATACAAGTATTTAAGTACCCAAGGAACACTTTTTCATTGCCGGATAGGTTTCGCTTGTGGTGGCAATTTTGTGTTTAGTATGGTCTACAATGGATGATGCCAAGCATAGTCAGATAAGTATCGCATAGCTGGCTTTTTACTAGACGCAAGAGAAGATGCAGGGTGTGGAAATTTGCTCCATTGGCCCTTATGTGGGACGTAAGGAGAAAGAGAAACAACAAAGCTTTTGATGAATAGAGAAAGATTTTGTTCATTTGAGGAATAGCCTCTTATCACTTGTTTCCTTTTGGTGTAACCATGAGGTTCTGGTAGGTATAAAAGATTGGGTGTCGTTCGCAGATAACCATATCATTTTGCAAAGTTTTCTTTTTTTGGTATACTCTTGTATGAGGGTGCTTTTTGTGCCCCGTTGTTAATAAAAATCTTATTTACTTTATAAAAAGGAAAGGTATCCAAAATACACCCAACTTTGACACCTTAGGCTCATGTGTCACTCTCCCGAAGTTTGCAGCTCACTCCGCAATTCAAATACTGAACTGACTCACCAGTCACCAGATAAGTCTCCCCAAAATCAGATCTTAGATCCACGTCTTTCCTAAACACTTTCAAAAGTATTCTCTCCTACTTATTGATACCAAGTGATGGCAACATTTACACTTCTCTGAAAATTCTCTTCTTCAACAAAAAAATGCAAAGATAATTGAAATAACTATAATCCTGTATTTTGAAAAAATAACTGCGCCAATCTATGAAAAATTCTCGATACTCTCCTTATGGCAGTATGAAATCTACCTCACTGTAAAAAGGAAAGGAATAACTATAACCCACACCAGACACAAAACTAGGACGCTCATGGACAACAACGCAATTAAAACAGACAAATATTTATTTCCCTCTGACCTTCAAGAAAAACTATCACCATTTGATAGACCTGAAAGTCAATTTTCTTGAACAACCTTTCGCAACAAAAAGAGAAACAACTTACCTTACGCAATTTATCCAAAGCACCACTAGTATCGAAGGTTTCATTCCCTTGTTCATCCATCGTAACTGCTGCAAGCTTTGCAAGAGTAACCCCACAAGAAAATGGATGCCCAGGATTGCTAAATTTGTGGCCACCCATTATATGCAAAAGAAGAAAAGCAGACCAAGCTAAGAGTGGAAGCATTAAATCAAAATACCACAGTAGAAAATAAAATAATGGAGATATAATGCAATCAAGAAATGGTGAAACTAAACTCAGATTAGAAAGACATCAATAACTGACACAAACAAACCTGACAGAATCCTCATATCTGAAATGGACATTGGTAATTGAAATCTTGAGATTTCCAATTATAGTACCAATTAATGACCCAAGCCAAGAATTTCCAGCAGGGGGCTGTTAATGAAAAGAGTACTGTTAAATTTCCAGGCAACTCAACACCTGATTCGCAAGCAGCGAATATCAAACAAAGGTAAAGAGGTTGCCGATGTAAGTAAATATTACAAAGAAATTAATCAGATACTGCAGTTGGATACACATTCAAAGAATCAATCCGAAGGAGAGAATAAAAATGTTAGTTTAGTATAGATGCTCTTTATTCCTGTCACATTCATTTGAAGCTGCTAACTATCATAGTGAAAAAGGCAACCAGGTTGGTGCTCAAAGAATCATTATGACACACAAGGTAAAAGGCAAAAGCCCTTTGATTTCCCTCGCTCCAACTGTTTGAGGATATCATGGCTTGCTAATCATTCTCCTTCATTTTTTTTCAGTCAAGTAAACCTATTTTCATTCATAATCATGGCCAGAAATATTGCCGTGTACACAAGGGGATATACCAAAAGGTAGAGAATTTACAAACGGAAATAATTCTCTACAAACTCCACCCAAGCTTCTATACAACTGGGGACTCAGGGTGCATCAAAAGAAAACAAGTGAACGGAAACTCCTCTATTGAGAAAAACTCGACTCTACCCCCTCAAAAGCTCTCATGTCTTTGGAGAGAACCATTTTTTGTAGGTTTCTTTCTCTTTTTGCTATACCACTTATAAATTGCCAAGTTGGCCTTGTTATTATCAATGAAACTCGATCTACCCCCTGCGTCTTCTCCTCCTTCTCCCGCTCTTCCAACTGAAAATCAACTCTTTCACAGTTCTTGGCATTGTCCATGAAGTACCAAACCACCTAAACATATCCCACCATATGTTGTTTAATGGTCAAGGGACATTAAGAAGGAAATACCAAACCTACTGAGCCTTAGATACCAAAGATTATTGACAACTTTGCAAGGCATAATCAGATGATTTGCATCTTCGTGAGGGAAAGTTCATTGGGATCTGAGGTTCAGGAGGAATTTACAGGATTGGGAGTGGAAGAATTTCATAGTTTGGTTGAGTTACTGTATGGGCCGAATATGCTAATCGATAGATCGGATGTATGGAGATGGCGAGACAGCAAAGTTGGTTTATTCACCGTTAAATCTAATTACAAGAAGTTATTAAGGAGATATAATTGTACTTTCCCTCATTGGGCTATATGGGTACTCAGGGCTCCAAAGGAGGTGCGTTTCTTAGTGTGGTTGGCAGCATGGGTGTGATATTGATAGAGGGTGTTTCATGTGCAAAAGTTCGGGTGAAGATATAGATCTCCTATTGTATTGTCAAGTGGCTAACCAATTGTAGAGGGTGGTTCTTAATTGGTTTGGGGTGCAATGGGTGTTGCCGAGCACAGTGAATGAGGCTTTGCATAATTGAGGTTTCAGGAAGGGGAAGAAAAGTCCTAGGCATGGAATTTTACCCCATTAGCAATTATGTATGTGGGTTATTTGGAAAGAGAGAAATAGTAGGGTGTTTGAAGGGGTAGAATAAAAAAGTTTTATAGTTGCAAAATAGGCTTTTGTTGCTAGTTTCCTTTTGGTGTTTATATAGACGATTGGCGTCTCTTTTGTAGAGAATCGCATTATGATGTAGGTTCTCTCTTTTGGTATATGGCTTGTATACGGGGTTTTGTTACCCTAATTATTAATAAAATTATTTACCTCATCAAAGAATGATTTGCATCCTCACTCATATATTTACTATCAAAACATGTAACAACTTAAGGTATGCCGTTATTTACACAGATTATCTGCTGTAAGAATACCTTAAATCCCTATTTTCTCGTTCATTCTTTTTTGGGAGGGGGAGGGGCGAAAATAATGGTGTCCGATCAAGTGGGGAAAGAACTCCAAAAAGGCTAAATATTACATCCCACAATACAAACAAAAAGTTAAAAGAAAAATCAGATGACAAAGAACGAGCACAAATGTTATGATGGTCACTTGACATCCATTCATAAAATGAAAAGCATATGCCTAGACATTTAACGTCGAACAGATTTTATCTAGGAAGATGTTATTACAATGTCTTTGATGAGGGGAGAAATTATCCACTGTAAATTGAAAAAAGTGAAATGGGTGGAGTCAGTGAAACGTGAGTGCCAACCATCAAAAATCATTTCAAGTTGTAAATAATAGGCAGAGTTTAAGAACATACACTTCCCAACTTCGATCTTGATAATGCCTCAAGGGTGGCTGATTCTGCTTCCTGCATGATGTGCATTAAGCATCAATATAAAAAGAGACTACTCAGGAGTTAGTGTTCTAAAAAGGTGTCATTCAGATATAAACTTAGCAAGTTAAAGTAGAGCTTAATCACACTGAAGACACTACAACGCAACCTTTTTTTAATTTGGGTTGACAGTTTCTCTATTGTTCAAGCAAAGATAGCATCTGTTGGCCAGCTGAAATTCTCTCTTTTTAAGGTTATCCTGAGTATGTTCTACTGTCAACCACTTGTTTCTACACTGCCCAGTTGCCACTGATCTATGGAGTATGTTCTACAGTATTTTTGGTTTGAAGCGAGTCATGCCACAGATTATAAAAAAATGCACAGATGAGTTGGAGCTTGTGGAGAGTTAATAGAACCATCATAAAAATCTGGCTGATGATCCCAGCAGTCATCTTTTGGAGCATATGGAATGAGAGGAATAGGAGATGCTTTGGTGGAACCTCAACTCCAAATCACTCTCCCAAAGCCAAATGTTTACACAATCTTTTTTGCTGGACTAAGTTAGCTACTGTAATTAGCACTGATCAATTTTTGGACTTCGTTAGCTCCCTTGTCTTAGATTGACACTGTTAAAGGGACTAACAGCTCTTTATTTTGTATTATAGTCCTGTAACTATGCATCTTCTTGATGCTCTTTTGTGAATGAAATACCTTACTTCATCAAAAAAAAAAGTATACTTATTGCCAAGTATTCTGCGAAACACAAGAGCGTCTAAGGAGTTGCACTGAACCACTCTGATTATCATCATACAACAGTCAAACATGGAGTGCAACATTCTTCTCTCTGTTCAATCAATTGTGCTTATTTTAAGAACGCCTAGTCACATAGTTAACCTCGCACCCAACTACTCAGTTCTCACTGTTGTTTTCCAATAATCTCCTAGATATCTGTTTGGTCTTGTCACAATAATCTGTGAACATGCAGCAATGATTTTCTCATCTGTTTTCTTCCGTTCTCATGATTTTATTTTTTTGATAAGGTAAATAATTTTCTAAACAATTGTGGGAACCTCATATACAAGTCATATACTAAAAGAAGAGAACCTACATCAAAATATGGTTCTCAATAAAAGAGGTCCAGTCCTCTACACAAATAGGGACCTCGAAAGTACACCAAAAGAAACTAGACCCAAAAAACTACTTTGCAATTTTACAAAAACTTGCTCCAGCCCTTCAAACACCCTCCTATTTCTCTCTTTCTAAAAAAAACACACGATTGGGGGCCACACTCCACGCCCTTGAGTTTCTATTCCACCTCAATAGAGTCCAGCTTTGCAAAGCCTCCTTCATTGAGCCCGGCATCACCCATTGCAACCCGAACAAATTAAGGGCCACCCTCCATAACCAATTAGCCACTTTACAATGCAACAAGAGATGATCTACATGCTCACCCGCACTCTTGCACATATAGCACCAACTAACATAGGTGATCATTCTCTTTCTCAGGTTTTCCACAGTTAGGTTCACTCCCCTTGCCGCCAACCATACAAATGGAGTCATGAGGGGAAGTACATTCCTCTCTCACGAGAAAACTCTTATACAAGAACTAACAATAAATAATCCATGTACGCTCTCCCGCCATCTCTATGCATCCGGTAAGTTGTTCGGTGTGTCCAGCCCATACAACAACTCCACCAACTGGTGAAACTCTTTCATCTCCCAATCATGAAAGTTTCTCTTCTGTATTCATGATATCCCTTACAATTCTCAGAACTTTTACACAGTGTTAACAAATAATGCTAGTCTGCTTTCTAAAGAATTGAATATACAACTGCAAGTGGTACGATCCAGCACCAAATGAATGCAGCAACATTGATTCAAATCAATGTTAGATTCATCATTCCACATAGTTCTTCAATCACCATTACATCACAATTCTATGATTGTATCATCCTTGGCAGATGTTCTTGTATCATCCTTGGCAGATGTTCTTACTAAATCCCTTAGAGGACCTCAGATTGAATACGTTTGGAGCTTATATATGTATGCCCTAGCTAGAGAGGAAGTGTTAAGATATTTTATGATTGGCAATTAACTCAGGATGATTTGATCTGGATTTAGGGATTTGACAAACAACAACATACCCAGTGAAGGGATTTGACTAAGAGATTTGATTAAGAATTTATTCTGTAATTTACTTACCAACTATGTGTACATTGTAATTCCTATAAATTCCCAAGCAAGTTTGAGGGAATGATCGAGCTTCTCTATTCTCTCATCACCCCTTTTTCTTTCTCTTAAAGTTAACACTGAGAAGAGGGTCAACATGCATTCAAAAAAAATTTGAACAACTGCATCCCATTGCTACAACAGTAGTGACACCTTAATCCATCCCATTGCTTCAGTAATCAAACTGAAGGTTAATTTGACTAGTATTATCAGAATCAGAAATAAAAATGCAGAAGTATTAGGTCAACTAAATAAATTAGGAGAAGAAGTCCACTAAATACGAGCCTTTGACAATAATCAAAAGCATTTGATGAACGAAATTTGCATAAGACGAGTGTTCACCTCTATTTGTTGAAGTTTTGCCTCGAAAAGTTTTTGCCGGTCTTCTTCCTGATGAGAACAAAAATGTAAACATAAACTAATTTTCTGCACTACTTAAAATTTTATGCTTTCTGAACATCAAAGATTTCTAATAATAAAGGCTGCAATACATCATCGCAATCAAATCAACCAACGCTGTGTGTTTCCTACCTTAAGAGACCTTCCATCAACAACAGGATGAGCTAAAATGAAGACTCTATCAATAAGAACAATGACAGGCTCCTTGCCAAGACTTTTCCAAGGAACCTGTATTCAAACAGAGAAGAGATATAAGCAAAACACATAACATACAACTGTCGAGGAAAAAGTGAGAGTTAAAAAGAAAAATGATCCACGCACCTAATTTCTAAATGCTTTGGTACCAAGTTGGTGTACATAAATGGTATATCATTAACTTATCAAAAAGGTAAAACAACATAAGGCAAAAAGTTATACCAACTTTTGATATATCATGTTAAGGTTCCCACATTGGTTGGGAAAGTGGATTGTTATTATCTTATTTATCTAGTTTTGGGCAATCCTCACCCATGACCTAGCTTTTGCGTTGAGTTAGGCCCAAGGTTCATTTACTTAACATGATATCCGAGTCACACCCGTACAAATTCTTGGTTAACAATGTTGGGCATCTCTCCTTTGAAGGCGAAGCCCGCTTGAAGGCAAGTCATGGTATTCGGGATCGGACATCGGAAGTGAAGGTGAGGTTTCAAAGTCTATTATGGAAGCGGATATAGCACATCCCCCTTTTTATTACTATATGAAATCCAAATTTTGACACCTGCCATGCTCCAAATGTCCAACCGTGAGCATGTCAGAGGAGTGTTAAGCGTCCCACACCCATTGAGGGAATAGTTTGTTATGTCCTTATATGGTCTTGGCCTTGGGTAATCCTCACCCCATGAGCTAGCCTTTTTTCAGTGTGGTAACATTAACATTATTATTTTAAAAATCCCAGTAACCCATGAGCTAACTTTTAAGGTTAAATTAGAGCCAAGGTCCATTTATTTTAACAAATCAAAATGGTATAAGGTGATTCGTAGTCCTGATACCTGATATGCTAATAAACTCCCAAAGAATTTTGTATTGACAGAAAAGATCGATAACCACTCAAAGCAAGCACAAAATAAGGACCTCAGTGAGCACATCATCATTGTAATTACAAAGAATTAGTACCACCACAATCAAAGTAAAATTTTGACAAGTTTATACTTGATTAACTACAACAGGCATAACAAGTAAAGCAGAAACAAATTATCTCAAACTACAAAAAAAAAAAAAAAAAAATTAAAGCAGAAACAAACAGAACCTATAAGAAGCATGCATGAGAACTATAAACCATGAAAATCACAATGACATATTTATTAAGTAAATAATTTTAAGCAAGGATCCAGACCCCACCTAGTGGGAATACACTGGGTATGTTGTTGTTGTTGTAATTTTAAGCAAGGATAATTGAGTGTGACCAAAAAGTTTCTGAAAAGAAATAAATTATCAAAATACCTTAAGAGTTATGGTTCCAACAAAACCAGCTGTGACAGTAACAGGTAGTTTCAGCGAATTCAAAGCCTCCGCCTTCAGTTTCAAGTCCTTGAGAACCACATCGCCTGTAAAAGAATGAAAGGTTGTAACGGGGGGTACCAGCACAAACTTAGGACGTGAAACCCCTTTTTGTTTTGACAGATGAAGGTGGTTTATTAATTATTAGCAAGCAACCATACATTTCGAAAAAGCGCAATAAGGATCCCAAAATCACAAAATATAAAATGTACTTCTCGTGGAAGACTCAAAAAATGTTTTATAAGTCGCTATCTCCACTTGCAGTTTTTTTTTCAGTTGCAAAAATGAAATTTATGTGCATCAAGAAGAAGGGCACGAGGCAAAAACTAGATACTCCTAAAGTAGACAGCATACAACAATAAACGCAAAAGACATTTTTTTTATTCTAAAAAAAAAAAAAAAACTAAAGATCAGTCAAATGGATATTCTGAGAGGGCCTATAACATTTAACAGCAAAGAGGACAGGATCACACTCTATCCCATATATGGTATTCTTTTTTTTTAATTGCACCAGGGATCAGCCCTAGCTCGTTTTTATTTGCCTTGATAATGGATACTTTGATGAGACAAATTCAAGGTGAGGTGACATGGTGTATGTTATTAGCGGATGACATAGTTATGGTAGACGAGACTCGTGGGGCGTTAACGCTAAGCTGGAGGTTTGGCGACAGACCCTGAAGTCTAAAGGGTTCAAGTTGAGCAAGGCCAAGACAGAAATAAAGTGGAAGTAGCTTCAGTGGAGGACAAGATGCGGGAAGCGAGGTTGAGATGATTTGGGAATATGAAGAGGAGAGGCACAGATTCCCCTGTGCAGGGGTGTGAGAGGTTGGCCATGGATGATTTTAGGAGAGGTACACCGAAAAAGTATTGGTGGAAAGTGATTAGACAACACATGGCGCAATTTTAGCTAACCAAGGACAATACCTTACACAGGAGGATATGGAGGACGTCCATTAGGGTAGAAGGGAAGTAGGTGACCGTGTGTTGTCTTGTTGTCCATTCATATTAGTAGTATAATAGTATTGCTCCTGAAGTTTCTTAGTCCTTCGAAATTTGTTACTATCTTGTTTCCTGTCCCTCGATTATTATATTGTTTTGTCGTGGTTTCTGTTCTGTTACTAGCTGCTATTGTTGTTAGTGTTTGTTGTTTCTTGTACTTCCACTACTTTCTTTATTGGGACTACTTTGGTAGAGGTAAAGTCTGTGCATACTCTAACCCTCCCCAAACTCCACATTGTGGAACTACACTGGGATGTTGTTGTTGTTCTTGTAAATAATAAATAATTTTAATAATAAATAGGGAAACAACCCTATATACAAGCCGTATACCAAAAGAAGAGAACTTACATCAAAATATGGTTCTCAACAAAAGAGATTCAATTATCTATGCAAATAGGGACCTAGTGAGCACACCAAAAAGAAACTAGACATAACACTGCTCTGCAATTTTACAAAATCTTGCTCCACCCCTTCAAATACCCTCCTGTTTCTCTCTTTCCAATTTCCAAATGACTCACATGATTGCTAAAGGAGAACACTTCATGCCCATGAGCTTCTCTTTCCCTTCCTATAAGTCCAAACTTTGTAAAGCCTCTTCACTATGTTCGGCATCACCCATTGCATCCTAAACAAGTTGAGGGCCACCATCCATAACCGATTAGCCACATTGCGATGCAATAGGATATGATCTACATTTTCATCTGCACTCTTATACATAAAGCACTTACTAACGTGGGTGATCCTCCTCTTCTCAGATTTTTTGTGGTTAAGATTGCATCCGTTACCACCAACCATACAAATAAACACACCTTCCTCGGAGCTCTAGGGATCCAAATAGAGTCATGAGAAAAGTACTTTCCCCTCTTACTAGTAATCTTTTATAATAAGAGCTAACAGTGAACATTCCACCTCCGCTCTGTTGCCAACTCCATGCATTCGATAAATCACTAGGAGTAGCTAACCTATACAAATCCTCAATCAGATTGTGAAATTCATTTATCTCTCGATCCTATAGGTTCCTTCTAAATCTTGGCCTAGTGAATAACCTCCTTGTGAGACCCACGAATTTGTTGGATTGTCTTTTCTCTTTGGCAAGATACGCGATATAAATTAGGGAAGACTTCCTTGTACTCGTTCTCCGCACCACTTATGTGCCCAGAAACTAATCTTGTTTCCCTCCCCAGCCTTAAAGGAAATATGTACGCAAAAATTTGCACACCCCTTCATAATACTCCTCCACAAACCACACCCAAACGGAGTTATAATGTTTCTAGTCCTCCACCCCCTTCCATAGTACCATGTTTTACTGCTACCACCCCCTCCAAAAAGCATTACCATGTTTTACTGCTACCACCCCCTCCAAAAAGCATTCTCCTCCAACCCAAATCTCCATATCCACTTTCCTAACCGAGTTTGATTGAACACCTAGAGGTCTTTCACACCGAGCTACTTGGAAGTGGTTGTGGAGATTTGGGGGAGAGTAGAATTTTTTTTGGAGGGAGGTGACTGCTTAGAAATATGCGATCTTGGAAGGGGATGGAGGACTAAACATATAACTATTCCTTATGGATGTGGGCTTTGGCGGAAAATTTTGAAAAAATGAAAAGAGTTCAATGGAATGTGTCATTTAGGGTAGGTAATAGAAGTAGGATAAGTTTTTGGGACATAGGAGATGCAGGGAAACATCACTTTGAGCATCAGTTTTCCTAATATGTACAGAATCTCATGTCAAAAAAGATGCCAGTCCAACGGGTACGAAGACTACAAGGTGGAGAAGTTCATTGGGACTAAAGGTTTAGGAGGTCACACATTTCTTAAGTTTGATTGAGTTGGTTCATAAACAAGAAACTACACAAGCAAGTCATGATGCATGCAGATAGAAGAGGGGAGTAATGGCATTTTTTTTGCCAAGTCTTTTTATGAGAAACTTCTACATTTATAGGTATGGATCCCTAGGGTGCTGAAAAAGGTCTATTCTTTCGCTTGGTTAGCTATGAGAAGGTGATTTTGATGGCTGAGAATTTGAGGAAGCGGAGAATTACATGTCACTTGGTGCTTCATGTGCTAATAATCAGGAGAAGCAGTGAATCATCTCCCTCTACATTGCCAATTGGAGTATAGCTTGTGGTGGGAAACGCTGGGATGTTTTCATCTTCAGTGGGTGAAGCCATGCATTGTTAAAGAAGTTATGTTCAGTTAGACAGGCTGCAGTAAAGCTCAAGGATAAATCGGTGACCAGGGTGAAAGTGGAGTCAACCACAGCGGATAAATGGTACACTTGTGACAATGGAAATTAGAAATACTTGCCTTTTAGACTGAATGTTTCTCATCAAATCAATACACTACTACTCATTAGAGAAGAAAAAATCACCAGTTCTTCAGCTACAATCTAGTATAATGTGCATGAATAAATTGAATTGGAAATGAAAATACCAAACAAGAAACAGAAAATATCAATATACCTTTCCATACGCTGATTCTCAAAGCCTCTGCCGATAATCCATGGACATATTCACCAAGATATCTTCGAAGCAAATGCAGAACCTACACCATGTACATAATATTGCTCAAAAACTAATACAAAAGAAAAAGAGGAAAAGAAGTAACGTCTAATTAAACATGACATTATACATAACGTCTAATTAAACATGACATTATACATACTTTCTCCCTTCATTCTGTCAAATAAAACTTACTAAAAAGCATAATTTTTTTAATAAAGTACAACAACAACAACATACCCATATTCCCACCAAGTGGGGTCTGGGGAGGGTAAAGTGTACGCAGTCCATATCACTACCTCAGATGAAGTAGAGAGGCTATTTCCGATAGACCCCCGGCTCAGAACAGATAACAATAACAAACAAAAATCATAAAAACAAACAACAAAAAGGGATAACACATCGATAGAGAATAAAAGAAGCAAGACACCCACAGAGTAATACTATAGACTATTTATTCGAAATCACAAACATCACCAAAACAACACGAACAAGAATCTGCCAAAAAACAACAGGCACAGATACAAACAAACACTCCTTCCTACTAAAACGGATGCCTTCCTACCCACTAACCCTCTACCCTAATCCGCATCCTCCACACCTTCATATCAAGGGTCATGTCCTCCGTAAGCTGTAACTGCTCCATGTCATGCCTAATCACCTCCCTCCAATATTTCTTCGGCCTACCTCTACCCCGCCTAAGACCATCCAAAGCCAGCCTTTCACACCTCCGTACTGGAGCATCCATGCACCTCCTCATCACATGTCCAAACCATCGCAACCTCACGTCCCGCATTTTGTCTTCCACCAAAGCCACTTCCAACTTCTCTCAAATAATCTCATTTCTAACCCTATCACTCCTGGTAAGTCCACACATCCATCGCAACATCCTCATCTCCGCTACCTTCAACTTTTGGATGTGAGAGTTTTTAACTGGCTCCGCTTCATATAACATAGCCGGACGGACGGCCACTCTGTAGAACTTACATTTAAGCTTCGGAGGCACCTTTTTATCACACAAACTCCCGAAGCGAGCCTTCATTTCAACCACCCTGCATCAATAGTGTGCGTGACATCCTCGTCAATCTCGTCATTCCCCTGAATCATAGACCCCCAGATACTTGAAACTACCCCTCTTCTGGATGGCCTGAGAATCCAGCTTCACTACCACATCAGCCTCATGCGTCAAATCACTAAACTTACATTCCAAGTACTCCGTCTTAGTCCTGCTCAACCTAAACCCTTTAGACTCAAGGGTTTGTCTCCAAACCTCCAACTTATCATTAACTCCTCCCCGGGTCTCGTCAATACCACATCATCAGCAAATAACATACACCAAGGCACCTCCCCTTGAATACGCCGCATCAAAAAATCATCACCAAGGCAAATAAAAACGGACTAAGAGTCGATCCCTGGTGCAACCCTGTCAAAACAGGAAAGTGCTCTGAATCCCCTCCTACCGTCCTCACACGCGTCTTTGCACCGTCGTACATGTCCTGAATCGACCTAGTGTACGCCACGGGCACACCTTTAGCCTCCAAGCACCTCCACAGAATCTCCCTGGGGACTTTGTCGTACGCCTTCTCAAGATCAATTAACACCATGTGCAAGTCCTTCTTCCTCTCCCTAAACTGCTCCACTAATCTCCTCACTAGGTGAATGGCCTCAGTAGTCGAGCGACCTGGTATGAAACCGAACTGATTCTCGAAAATAGTCACGATCCTCCTCAGCCTCAACTCTACCACCCTTTTCCAAACCTTCATAGTATGACTCAACAACTTGATACCCCTATAGTTGTTGCAACTCTGAATGTCTCTCTTGTTCTTATATAATGGAATCATCGTACCCCATCTCCAAGCTTCGGGCATTTTCGCCGCCCCAAAAATAATGTTAAACAACCTTGTCAGCCACTCCATACCTGCCCTGCCAGAGTACTTCCAAAAATTCATCGGAATCTCGTCGGACGCAGTCGCCCTACCCCTACACATCCAACGAATAGCACCCTTGACCTCTTCAACCTTGATACGCCGACAATAACCATAATCGCGATCCCTCTCTGAGTGCTCCAAGTCCCCTAACACGAAACTTTTGTCCCCCTCGTCATTCAAAAGTCTATGAAAACAGAACTGCCACCTCCTCCTAATGAGGGCATCCTCCACCAACACTGTGACATCCTCCCCCTTGATGCACTTCACTTGGTCAAGGTCACGGGCCCTCCGCTCCCTAGCCTTGGCCAGCCTATACAACTTCTTATCCCCGCCTTTCTACTCTAAAGCCACATACAAGCTCTCGAAAGTTGTTGTCTTAGCCGCCGTAACCGCTAACTTAGCCTCTTTCCTAGCTAACTTATACTCTTCCCTACTCGTCCGCTTCTCCTCGTCATCCTTGCTCTCAACCAACTTGGCATAGGCCACCTTCTTAGTCTCCACCTTCCTTTTCACTTCTGCGTTCCACCACCAGTCCCTCCGGTGCTTGCCAGATCGACCTCTCGAGACACCCAACACCTCTCTAGCGATCTCCTTAATACAACTGGCAGTCGTCTCCCACATACTATCCACATCCCCTCTACTCTCCCAAGCCCCCATATTCGTCAGCTTTTTCCCTATTTTCAAAGCACTGGTCAAAGTCAAGCTACCCCACTTAATCCTGGGCCGATCCTCCACACCCCTCTTCTTTCTGCCTTTTTTTTATTTCCAAGTCCATCACCAGAAGCTTATGTTAGGTCGAAAGATTTTCGCTAGGTATGACTTTACAGTTTCACCCTTCCTAAGGAGCAAAAAGTCTATCTGAGTCTTGGCCACCGAACTACGAAAAATAATAAGGTGCTCTTCCTTCTTTGGAAAGCTCGAATTTGCTACCCACAATCCAAAAAATTCAAAAGTGTGGTTCCTCATTCATTCATTCCCCGAAACCAAAACCTCCATGAAGTAAGTGATTTCGTTAAAGGCTTCGAGTAGATGCAAATAGTTCAGAAGATAGTAAGTACAAAAGAGAGTTTGCTAGTTTCATTACAATGTGCCCTATACTAAAGATAAGGAACTTACAAAGTCCAAAAAGGTGCCAGGAGTGTTTACATGGAAAGATTACGGCTGCTACATAAACATAAAAGACATTTAGCCTTGAGAGTGTGTTCGGAGTTGATATCTCACAAATTGTTTGGTTTTCAACCCATTATGCACTTTATGGTTCTTCCTGTTTAATGATCAATTGCCCTTCTTGCCAATAAATGAAGGTCTATCACTCTCAAGTTGTGAGTAGTCCACTGACTGGCTTAAGAAAAATCCACTACTTCGAATGCATACTCGGAAAATAGGCTACAACTAATTCACCTCCAAATTTAACCAAAGAAAATCTAGAACTTTAAAAACAATTCAAATAGCGATGAATAAATACAGTACAAACTTCGAACAATTTAAACAACACACAAAATAAAAATAGGGAGGTGTAAATAGAAGCATGAAACACAATAGCTACATAGAAATAGTAGTCCAGAGACACACCCAAGGGTGTGGCCTAGTAGTCAATGAGTGGTTGAGTATCATCAGGTTTCAGGCTCAAATTCCAACAGAACAAAATCACTAGGTGATTTCTTCCCAACTGTTCTACCCCTAGTACATGTTGCTGGTGGAAGGTGGAAGGTATCCCGTGGAATTAGTCGACGTGTACAAAAGCTAGCGCGGACACCACGGTTATCGAAAAAAAATAGTTGACTACTAACTGCCCACTAATTCGAATACATACTCAGAAAATAGGCTAGAACTCATTCAGCTCATGATCTCCAAATTTTAATCAATGAAAAACTAGAACTGTTACAAACTTTGAACAATTCATAACAAACAAAAAAAAACTATAGTGAGAATGAGAGAAAATCCACTACTTTGAATGCATACTCAGTAATAAGCTGGAATTAATTTCACCTCGTGATTTCAAAATTTTAATCAATGAAAAACTAGAACTTTGGACAATTCAGAACACACGCACACACCAAAAATCCACTACTTCAAATGCATACTCAGTAAATAAGTTGGAACCAATTCACCTCGTGATTTCCAATTCACCTCGTGATTTCCAATTCACCTCGTGATTTCCAGATTTTAATCAATGAAAAACTAGAACTTCAATTAACACGGAAATAAATGCAGTATAAACCTAACAATTCATTACACACACACACACACTAAAAAAAGTGAAAATGAGAAGAAATACAGTACTTCGAATGCATATACTCAATATATAAGCTGGAACTAATTCACCTCATGATTTCCAAATTTTAATCAATGAAAAAACTAGAACTTCATAAACAATTCAAATAACCAGCAATAAATACAGTACAAACTTTGAACAATTAATTAAAAAAAAAAACACTAAAAACTAAAGTGAGAATGAGAGAAAATCCACTACTATGAATGCACATAATCCGAGGCTGGAACTAATTCAGCTCATTATTTCCAAAATTTAATAAATGAAAAACTACAATTTCAATTAACATTAATAAATACAGTACAAACTTTGAACAATTCACAACACACACACACACACCAAAAAAAAAAAAATGAGAATGAGAGAATTCACTACTTGGAATGCATACTCGGAAAATAGGCATGTTGCTCGTGTGAGGTGGCAGGTATATGTGAAATTAGTTGAAGTGCCAAAAGTTGGCCCGAACACTATGGAACTAATTCAGCTCATGATTTCCAAATTTTAATAAATGAAAAACTACAACTCCAATTAACGATGAACAATACAGTACAAACTTTGAACAATTCACAACACAAAAAAATACTAAAAACTAAAGTGAGAATGAGAGAAAATCCACTTCTTCGAATGCACATACTCCGAGGCTGCAACTAATTCAGCTCATGATTTCCAAATTTCAATCCATAAAAAACTAAAACTATACAGTACAAACTTTGAACAATTCATAACACAACACACACACACACAAAAAAAAAAAAAAAAAAAAAAAACAGAAGTGAGAAATGAGAGTTTACTTACATGTGCTTCGAACATGATGATGATGAATCAACGGCGATCTTTGAGTAATCGAATAATAACAATTAGCGGCGGCGATCACCGCTCAATGTAAGAAGACGTTCATTTACGAAGTTGATGAGGAAACCCTAGCAACTTTCTCCAATGCAGAAAGAGAGAGAGATAGAAATGGGGAAAGGATCGAAACTTTGGAAGGTATAAACAAGGAGTTTTTTTGTGTACTTGGAAATTGTTGCAGAGGGAGACAAGTGAGAATTAGAAAAATGGTTTGAGGAAAGTAAAACGCATAAATTGCAGGCCGTGAGATTTCTCTGTTAAACGGGTCGGGTTTTGTCGGGTCGGGTGATGAGGTGGGTCGGGTCGGATTATGATTTGGGTTTTGGGTGCTTTTGTAATTACTAAATCTTTGAGGCTTGCTTTTGTAACATTTGAAAATATTTATCATTTGACTCTTTTTAGATAGCGTATTGTATAGACTTTCGACTTCTGTAACACAGGTCGTGTCGAGTTGAGTTATAATCTTTTCATGGTAGGATTAGGAGGAGTCGAACGAATACTGATAATAATAATTAGCGGCGGCGATCACTGCTCAATGTAAGAAGATGTTCATTTGAAGAAGAAACCTTAGAAACTTTCTCCAATGCAGAGAGAAATGGGGAAAGGATCGAAGCTTTGGAATGTAAAAACAAGGAGTTTTTTGTGTACTTGAAAATTGTTGAAGGAAGACAAGTGAGAATTATAAAAATGGTGAAATGATAAGGGGTTGATGAAAGTAAAACACATAATTGCAAGGCGTGAGATTATTTTTTTTAGAAAGCGGGTCGGGTTGGGTTGAATGATTTGATGGGTCGGTTCAGGTTGTGATTTGGGTGCTTTTTGTAATTAGTGAATCTTGAAGGTTTGATTTGTAACACTTGAAAATATTGAGGATTTTTTTATCTTTCTTGGGTAGCATATTACAACATACTCCTGACTTTTGTAAAATCGGTGGAGTTAAATGGTGTGTCGGGGGTTAAGTTCGAATTGTAATTTAGATTTTTGTTGCTTTGTAATTACTAAATCTTGAAGGTTTGATTTGTAAAACTTAAAAAATGTTGAGGATTTAACCTTTCTTGAGTATGTTACAACAAACCCTTGATTTTTCTAAAATCAATGGTGTCAAACGACGTGTCGGGTTAAGTCGGGTTACGATTTGATTTTTTGGTGCTTTTGTAATTACTAAATGTTGAAGGTTTGATTTGTAAAACTTACAAACTTTCGACTTTTGTTAAAAGGGTGTGGTCAAGTTGAGTTATTAGTTGGGTGCTTTTGTAGTTGCTAAGTTTTGAAGGTTTGCTTTGTAACACTTCAAAACATTGAGTATTTGACCTTTCGTGAGTAGCATATTGCAACAAACCCTCTACTTTTGTAAAATTGGTCGGGTCAAGTCAAATTATAATTTGAGTTTTAAATGCTTTCGCAATTACTAAATATTTTTTAAGGTAGCATATTGTACAAGCTCCTGACTTGGGTAAGACTGTTGGGATCAAGTCGAGTTATAATTGGGTTTGGGTGCTTTTGTAATTGCTAAATTTTGAAGGTTTGATTTGTAACACTTGAAAATATTGAAAATTTGACCCTTTTGGGTAGTACATTACAACTAATCTTGACTATTGTGAAGTTTTTTTTTTAACGAGTTGAGTCAAATAAGGTGTCGGGTCAAGTCGGGTTATAATATGGGTTTTGTGTTCATTCGTAATTATTAAATTTTTGAGGTTTGATTTGTAACACTTGATAATCTTGCAGATTTGACCTTTACTGGTAACATATTGTACAAATTCTTGAATTTTGTAAATTGGGTTGGGTCAAGTCGAGTTATAATTTGGGTTTTGGATGCTTTTGTAATTGCTAAATTTTGAAGGTTTGCTTTGTAACACTTGAAAATTTTGAGGATTTGAAATTTTTGGCAATCCTGGACTTTTATGAGATAATGTTTGCATACGAGTAAGACTATGTTTGTTATCAGTTTTAACAATTCTATTAGTAAGACGTATAAAATAACTGTTAATTTATAAAACTCAGGTTTATCACTTGATGTTTGTTAACTAATTTTTAATCGATTAGTCCAAAGTTCCAAACGAGTTTTGAGTACCTTTATTTTTTTTTTACGATAATTTATTTGTTTTGAATAAATACGATTTGTTCATAATTCTCATTTTAACCCCCAATCACAACATCAACCACAAATTCCAACTACTTCTAGTAGTAGATATCACTACGCAATCAATACTATCAAATGTCAAACTAAAATATCATTTCAGGTTAGTTGTTTCTAGAAATGAAGTGTTTGATAAATTAGATGACGATTTGATCATAAATATTGTTTTACTTTTTTCCATTGTTAATTTTAAAAAATTATATTTGATCATCAAATTTCAATTTGAATTTCAAAATTTTTAAAATACCCAAAATGGTATTCATCTCTTTTCTATCTAAATCATTCAAAGAAAAAAAAAGAAGGAAAGCTCGGTGTTGTAAAACTTCCGCTATGCACTAAATTCGGAGAAAACCCAAACCGCAAGAGCTTATTATACGCAACCTTATCCTATATTTCTGCAAGTGGTTGTTTCCACAACTTGAACTCGTCACCTCTTGATCACATGACAACAACTTTATCAGTTACTCAAAGAACTCACAAATTCTTGAATTTTATAAATTGGGTCGGGTCAAGTCGAGTTATAATTTGGGTTTTGGATGCTTTTGTAATTGCTAAGTTTTGAAGGTTTGCTTTGTAACACTTGAAAATCTTGAGGATTTGAACTTTTTGGCAATCCTGGACTTTTGTGAGATAATGTTTGCATACGAGTAAGACTATGTTTGTTATCAGTTTTAGCAATTCAATTAGTAAGACGTATAAAATAACTGTTAATTTATAAAACTCAAGTTTATCACTTGATGTTTGTTAACTAATTTTTAATTGATTAGTCCAAAGTTCCAAACGGGTTTTGAGTACCTTTATTTTTTTTTACGATAATTTATTTGTTTTGAATAAATACGATTTGTTCATAATTCTCATTTTAACCCCCCAATCGCAACATCAACCACAAATTCCAACTACTTATAGTGTAGTAATAGATATCACTATGCAATAAATACTATCAAATGTCAAACTAAAATATCATTTCAGATTAGTTGTTTCTAGAAATGAAGTGTTTGATAAATTAGATGACAGTTTGATCATAAATATTGTTTTACTTTTTTTCAGAGTTAATTTTAAAAAATTATATTTGATCATAAAATTTTGATTTGAATTCCAAAATTTAAAAAATACCCAAAATGGTATTCATCTCTTTTCTATCTAAATCATTCAAAGAAAAAAAAAGAGAAAAACTCGGTGTAGTAAAACTTCTGCTATGCACGAAATTTGGAGAAAAACCAAACCACAAGAGCTTATTATACGCAACCTTATCCTATATTTCTACAAGTGGTTGTTTCCACGACTTGAACTCATCACCTCTTGATCACACGATAACAACTTTACCAGTTACTCAAATAACTCACAAAAACTCAAATTTGTATTGATGAACAAAATAATTTCAATTCTTAAATAAGTACTGTATCATTTTCCATTTTAAAAATACAAATTTCACAATTTTCATGTATTATACTGCTATTTAATTTTGTGGAAAGTTTTTGTTTTAAATTCCCCGCCAGGCTGTGTCAGTCCCTGAGAGTTGCAGCCATAGCTCCGGTACCTCGGAACTTTAGCTTCCTTCAAATTCATTGATAAATAGCTGAATTTTCAAATCTCAATTATCTAAAATTGTCTTTCGAAAATAGTCTCTCTACCTCACCGAGTTAGTGGTAAGTTCTGCGTACACTCTGTCCTCCCTAGACCTCACTTGCGGGATTTCACTGGCTACGTCGTTGTTGTAGTTATTGCAACTTTTTGAAATTTAATTCTCAATTGAAGACATCGAAGTAAAATTTCTGATACTTGTTTTACATTTCCTTTTACGTAGCTAGGGTTTTTAAATTTTGAACTATTGTATTCATGTTTCTTTCTTATATAATATTCAATTGATTTTTGGGTTGTTTTACGTCTGCTGTTGCTGCAGGTTAAGAGTTGAACTTCGATCGAATGGACGATTCTTCAAGGTAACCAAAAATAAAATAAAATATTAAGCTAATTAACAACATTATTATGGAATCTTAGTAGCTGAGTTGATTGACTGCTTGAACTTTAAACTTTCACCTTGTTGGTGAGAATTCAATTTCCACCTTGTAAATTGAAGGTATAAAAAAAGCAAAAAAAAAAAAGAAGGAAAAATAGTATAATGCATGTTGAGTAGTTTATAGTAATGTTATTTGTTCTTGCGTTGGTGGACAAAGTTACCTTGTACCTGTTGCTGGTGGGAGGTGGCAGGTATCCCGTGGAATTAGTCGAGGTGCGCGCAAACTGATCTGAACACCACGGTTATTAAAAAAAATAAAAAAACAAATTGAAATGGACGGAGTAGTGTGCAGTGATGTTATTTGTTCTAGCCTTGATGGACAGAGTTACTTGATATCTGTTGTTGCTGGTGGGAGGTGACAAGGAAAAATAATATAATGCGTGTTAAGTACTCCCTCTATTTTAATTTGTTTGGCCTATTTTGATTTGACACAGAGCTTAAGAAAGTAAACAAGCAATACTTTTGAATCTTTTGGTACAGTTGCTAAAAAAAGGAAAGAGTCATTCTTTTTGAAATGGACTAAAATTGAAAGTAGGCCAAACAAATTGAAATGGATGGAGTGGTTTATAGTAATGCTATTTGTTCTAGTCTTGGTGGATAGAGTTACTTGACATCTGTCGTTGCTAGTGGGAGGTGACAAGGGAAAAAATAGTATAATGTGTGTTAAGTTCTCCTTATGTTTCAATTTGCTTGACTTATTTTGACTTAACACGGAGCTTAAAAAAGTAAATAATACTTTTAAATCTTCTGGTAGAGTTGCTAAAAAAGGAAAGAGTCATTCTTTTTGAAACGGACTAAAAAGGAAAGTAGGCCAAACCAATTGAAATGGATGGAGTAGTTTATAGTAATGTTATTTGTTCTAAGCCTTGGTGGACATAGCTACCTGATGCATGACACTTGTGGGAGGTGACAAGCAAATATAATATAATGCATGTTAAGTACTCCCTCTGTTTCAATTTATGCGTTTATGAGATATTTTAAATTTTATTTCCCTTTGAATAAGTAGAAATTTTCTTGTGTTTTTCAGTATAATGTGTGTTAAGTAGTTTATAGCAATGTTTAGTATGTTTTGTTAATTGCAATGTATGAAATTAAGCATTTTCTGAAAGTAATTTCATATTGTATTGATCAGTTTGTTTTACGAGTGCCTGGTTTTAGTATATGCAATGTGAATTTTAAGGAAAAAAATTGGAAGGAGAACTAATATATGTGTGTTAAGTAGTTCATAGCAATGCTTGGTATGTTCTGTTAGTTGCAATATACTGTGTGAAATTAAGCATTTTATGAAAGTAATTTCGAGTGGAATTGATCAATTTGTTTTACGGGTGCCTGGTTTCTGAGTTTATGATATTTTAGATTTTGTTTCCCTTTGAATTTGTAGAAATTTACTTGAGTTTTTTACTAGATTTAATGTGAATTTGTAACAAAATGGAAAATTTCTCCAGAGAGGAGGAGAGCAACACTGTTAGGGTCCTGGTTGCTACAGACTGTCACTTGGGCTATATGGAGAAAGATGAAGTACGTAGGCATGATTCATTTCAGGCATTTGAAGAGATATGTTCAATCGCGGAGAAAAAGCAGGCAAACATGATATCTCTTCTCCACTTGGTTTGGCAAATTGCTTGTATCTATTGGTGGAATTAACATCCCACTCCTCGGTCATTTGTTTTGATACTTTATGACAATTATCTATGGTCCGTTTACCAAAAATGGGTGAATACCAAAAATGGGTGAAAACTAAGTATAAATTTTTTGTTGGAATCTAGTAAATACTTGAGAGAATCCGTTTCTTCCCATGAGTTGCTGTTGCAGAGAAACATAAAAGTATGCAAGTGAGAACAGTAGGGTAACTTGAAATGGCAGGTGCTTTCACCATTTTGTCTCTTCATCTTTCCCATACTCGAGAAATGAAACTTATTGATCAAACAGATAAAGGGAAATTTTGAATCACTAATTTTTTCAATTCCACATTATATTGTTCCCCTTGTTATGTTCAAAGTATTTTGGTGGCCATGAGTGAAGCCGACTTTGTGCTTTTTCAAGGGCAGGTGAGGTCATGCTGGTTATTTTGTGATTGCAATGATAGGTGGTGGTGATAAGCTGGTGGCACGCTGTAATAAGTGATTGGTTGTAGAGGTGGAAGCATTGGATGTTGGCTAAAATTGGCCGCGGTTAGGTGACAATTGTGAGCAACAAGTGACTGTGATCTGTCGCTGAGGATAGTTTCCAGGAGCAGTATGAGGCAAGCGATGGTGGTTGGAGGAAGTAGGAGAGAATGACTTGTCCTTTGAAAGACCTAAATGCTATTGCATGTTCTGGTGTATTGTCTTTTCTAATTGGAGAATGTTTTCCTTAATTTTAAAGGCATGCATTTTTGGAGAACGATTTTCTAAGAAATAGCCTGTGTCTTGCCAGTAGATTATGTTCTATTGTACATAGATTAGTGTTAATGTCTACATCGAAAAATAGTTTGGAAGATCTCTATAGCAAATTTCATTTGTCAGTTATTCTGTACCCATGTATTCGTATCACTTATGTTGACTTTACTTTGGCTCCAGGTGGACTTTGTGCTTCTCGGTGGTGATCTGTTTCACGAGAATAAGCCATCCAGGGCAACACTGGTGAAAGCCATTGAGATTCTTCGCCGCTATTGTCTCAATGATCGACCGGTGCAATTCCAAGTTGTTAGTGATCAGACAGTGAACTTTGCTAACCTGTAATAACCATTTATCTGAACTCTGCTAACTTGTAATCGCTATTCTTCCTGTTTACCTCTTTTTCTTCATTTTTTTTTTTCCTTGATAAGTAGGAAAACTTCTTATATGCTTTCTTGTGGAAAAGTAATTAAAGCTCTTGAAACGATAATCTTATGCTCGATTTGCTCCTCTTTTCTATGTTCTATCAGAGGATTTCCCTGCAAAGTTAGTTTATCTGAAATTCTCCTTCCACTAGTACGTAATAGAATCAAAATCAATGCAAATTTCCCTGTGAACAATGTGGATATCATTTGAAAATGAGTTTATCTGAAATTCTCCTTGGTCTTCTTCTTTTTCCTTTGTTCCCCTTTTTCTATACTCTATCTGAGGATTTTCCTGCAAAGTTTATCTGAAGTTATGATTACATTTAATGCTTCCCTTTAAGTTCCTGTACTTTTACTTCTTTGTTAGCATAATGTTTCTCTTCTTCTCTTTTCATCTTTTGTATGTCTTATTCAGATTTGGTCATGTAAATTATGAAGATCCTCACTTTAATGTGGGGTTGCCTGTTTTCAGCATTCATGGCAATCACGATGATCCAGCTGGTGTGGTATGAATCCATGAAAGTTTCTTTACCTTTTCTTTTCATTGCCCAGCAGGATGGACTATTCGTGATCATACCTTTGCCCGTTGGTGTGCAATGTGATCTTTTTTAAAATTAATATGAGATAGCAAATCAACTTTGCTACGAAGATGGTTTGTAGTAATTCATCCTCCTTTGCAGGGGAATTAATGGATAGCTACACTTTAGTTCCAAACAAGTTGGGGATTGCTTTATGAATCCTTACTGACCATGTTTCTCCATTTTTCTAATTCTTAATCGATTGTCATTATGAAAATTGTTAAGGCTTAAAAGACAAAGTTTAATTGGATATGGTGAAGTGATAATAAGTGCAAGGAAGTGTCAAAATGCGCCTGCATGACTTTGTCTTATAAAATATTCACTGAAGACCTTGTTTAGGAAGCTTAAAATTGTTTTGGGATGGAGTAAAAAGGGAAGATGGATATCCGATTTTTTCAGGGAAGGTTTACTATTGATTATTTTAAGATTCAAGTTGTTGTATCTTTGTGCTAATGCCCAAACAACTCTTACTTTGTTGTTTCAAGATAAAGCTAATGTTTATGTGGACACCAGCATTATTTTTGGACCAGCATTTAAAAATTTCTCTTATGGATCAATTAACCAGAAAACTTATCGGAGAAGTTTAGTTACCATCTTCTTTCTTACGTGCTGATCTGAAGTTATTGTTGTCCACTTATGTTACAGGACAACCTATCTGCCGTTGATATCCTTTCTGCATGCAATCTTGTTAACTATTTTGGTAAAATGGATCTTGGTGGTTCCGGTGTTGGGCAGATTGCTCTGCGCCCTATTCTTATCAGGAAGGTCTGCTTGTGGATATCTTCAATAAGAGACTGCTGAATTTGAAGCATGAATTTATTTCTAACTACATTCTTTGCAGGGTTTAACATCAGTAGCTCTTTATGGTCTTGGGAATATCAGAGATGAACGCTTGAATAGAATGTTTCAGGTATTGTTTCTAGTTCCTTTTTAGATCTGTCTGGCTGCTTGATAAGAACAGATTTTAATTGTGTTTCTTTTGGTACTTGAAGACACCACATGCCGTGCAATGGATGCGACCTGAGGCTCAGGAAGGGTGTCAAGTGTCCGACTGGTTCAACATTTTGGTACTTCACCAAAACAGGTTGGTTGAGATTCTGATGACAGTAATTGAAATTCTCTTTACTTAACCTATTTAAGATCTGTGCTAAGTTTTAGTAGAATGATTGGCAATTTTGTTCAAGCAATAATGAGCAATAATGTTCTTCTATTTTCTCGCCACATTTTACAGGGTAAAGACAAATCCAAAAAATGCAATAAATGAGCATTTCCTGCCTCGGTTTCTGGATTTCATTGTGTGGGGTCATGAACATGAATGTTTAGTGGATCCTCAGGTGCTAGTAATTCTGAAGCTTCTTGATTTCTGTACTCGCTCTTTAAAGTACTTCCCTTCCTGTGTAATAGGGGTTTCAGTTGAAACTTATCTTTATTACAGGAGGTTCCAGGTATGGGTTTTCACATTACTCAGCCAGGTTCTTCTGTTGCGACATCACTGATTGAGGGTGAATCAAAACAAAAACATGTGCTATTATTAGAAATTAAGGTTGTACTTCATGAATTCCATCCTTAACTTCTTTTCTTACTGTGTTGTTCATGCTCTTCTATATTTGAGTAATAGTTTCTACTTTACTTAGGGAAATCAATATCGTCCAACAAAGATACCTCTGAACTCAGTGCGCCCTTTCGAATATACTGAGGTAGCTTCTTTTATCCACGGGATCCTCTATACTGAGGTATTTGTAACTACATCCATACACAAAGAATTTATTTCAAATTTCTTTTTGTTACGGTGCATGGTACAGGTTGTCCTGAAGGATGAACCTGATATTGATCCTAATGATCACAGTTCGATTCTTGAACATCTGGATAAAGTAGTATGTATATTCCTCATTTTTCAATCCTTTGTATTTGTTCAGGATATTATATGATAAACCTATTGCATGCTTGTTATCTTCTGTTCTTTTAATTGAGAAGTTTATGACCGTGATTGCATTTCAACCACTTCTGATTGCAATAGGTCAGAAAGTTGATAGAAAGATCTAATCAAAAGGCAAATAATGGATCTGTTGTAAAGCTCCCTTTAGTTCGAGTAAAGGTGGGTCTCTTATGCGACGTGTGTCACTTTTTATTTGTTGCCCCTCTCCCTTTTTTATTTTAGTGTCAAATTCATGTTCCTTTGTGGATGACTAATCTGACAGGTAGACTACTCTGGGTTTATGACTATAAATCCTCAAAGGTTTGGACAAAAGTATGTGGGGAAGGTACTTTCTTACACTTATTCCTAGATCACAGTTCGAATCGCTTTTTACAAATCCTGGCGTCCGTCTAGAGAGATGCATGCAAGACTTTTCATGACATTTTCAATTTATAGGTTGCCAATCCACAGGATATTCTCATATTCTCAAAATCTTCAAAAAGGGTTGGCAAGGAAGGTAATTTACTGTTTTATTGGGAGTGAAGAATCTATTTATATTTGTTCGAGATGCAAGTTTAGGCCACCACTCTCTGCCTTTCTTTGGCTTTTCATAGATGACTGTATTTTTGTGTTTCACAATTTAATGGTTTAGTTCTGCCTAAGTGACCATATGATCATTTTGTCGGCGTAATCTAATTGTTGCCCATAACTTGAACAAATCTAATTTATTCAAATCATGGAGACTACACAACTTGGGTTTGATACTTTATTAACATTAGCTCTACTGAAACTGGATCTCTAGTTATCCATCTTAGACTGTCATAAGTTAAATCTCCAATTTGTCATGAAAGGAACTTGTTTCATCTAATACTGTTGAATCATAGAATGTCCCACTTGGGTGGGTTTGTAAGGGCATCAAATGGGGTTTAAAAGGGTCTTGGACTGCTCCATCAATTACATTAAGGTTTTGGGTTGGATGTTGAAGTTCTTCACATGCAACCAAAAAGATTATATGGCTTCTACATTCACCTTTTTTCCCTCGGTTTTCAGAGAACAAACAGTATCTTGCGGCTTAAAATTCCCACATGCTCAATATTAAACAATAGACATTTCAACTTTCGTATCAGTATTTATTCCAACTTGAACAGGAATAGTTACACTTCCAAGTTTTGTATCAGTGCTTATTCCAAGTTGATTACAATTCATCTAGGAGACTAGTATATAATATCTATACCATCCGGGCTTTCTAAAAGTTTCGACCATCTGTATACATGGTACTTGCAATGCTAAAAGATAATTCATCCATCGTTTTGCATACCTTGATTCTCCTTGTCCAAGCTTCAAATTTTTGAGTCTTTTGTGTTTAATGATATCATAAAACTATGGTATTTTTCATTACCCCGCCATTATGAACATTTCTTTATTTCTTGTAGCTAAATTTGATGATTCTGAGCGGCTTCGCCCTGAAGAATTGAATCAGCAAAACATTGAAGCTTTAGTTGCTGAGAGCAATTTGGTGGGTATCAAGTCAAATTTGAAAACTTCTCATTCCAATGTCCCTAATCACCTGTTAAATAGTTCAGCGTTTGGGGTTTTCATTATCTTATGTCAAAAATAGAAGCATTCAATGTTCTTATTTTCAAGTTCACAAGAGCTTTCTTTGGAAAACCAAGTTTCCCAAAAGTAAAAGAGAATGTGCTCTTGGCAGCATCCTGGTGTATGAACAGAAGATTTGATAGGGCAAGTGCAAAGCATTTTGATGCTGAGAACAGCACATCAAAGTCCTCATTTGTTTTCAATATTTTGGAGCTATCTAATTATGACTTCATGCTACAGAAAATGGAGGTACTTCCAGTCGGCGATCTGGATGTTGCCCTGCACAATTTTGTTAACAAGGATGACAAAATGGCTTTTTATTCTTGTGTACAATACAACCTTGAGGAAACTCGAGTGAGTATGTCATTTTGTTATGTGGTAGTTACTATAGTCAGGGATGTTGCTACATTCCATTTTTCTTCTTTTCCTACGTATTGTTACTTTAATTGTGTGATACTAAGCCTGAAAGATTTCTTAACAGAACAAAATAGCTCGTGATTCAGATACGGTGAAATTCGAAGAAGATGATATAATTTTAAAAGTTGGAGAGTGCTTAGAGGTAAGAATTTTTAACTTTCATCGTGAGACCATATGTGCTACTTTTGTAGTGATGGGGACATATACTTCTTTTTCTTAACGGTGGTGTTTAAGCTAGCTTGCGTGCACCTCGACTATTCCCCTGATACCTGCTATCTTCCACCAGTACAAATAAGGGTAACTCTGCCCATAAGGCTGAGACAGATAAGAAAACATCACCTAGTTTTTGGTCTTTGTTGGGATGTGAACCCTGGTCTCCAAGGCTTGTACCCACACACTTCATGGAGCACTAGGACAAACCCTGGTTCAAACCCATCGACTGGGAAGTGTTCCGAGCCACCTCCCACTGTTCTCGCTTGGGCCTTGACTCAATCGTACATGTTCTTAAACACTCTAATGTATGCCATAGGTACACCTCTAGAGTCCAAGCATCTCCATGAAAACTTCACTTGGGACTGTTGTATGCCTTTTCTAACCATATGTGAGTCTCTTTTTGTATCCCTATTATATAGTCCATACATCAAGATTCCCCCTTAAAGAAGTTCTTGTACCTTCTCTATTCTCTTCCCTTTTATTCCTGGTTAGCCTTTTCAATTGGGAAAGATAGGTTGGGCACCCATTCACAATCTTAAAAAGGGAGATAGTGCAGTCCAGGTTAATACACAGTAAAGATGACCTTCAAGTTTGGCCCTTAAGGTCCATTCATGATTGTTCTTTACACAGTTCAGAGTGACACGAACAAGTTGCACATGCTTGGTCACTTTCAGTCATCTTAAATGTTACATGTGTTGCTTGTTAAAATTTAGCCGAAGATGGTATGCATCGGTCTTGGAATGATGATTAGAGCTGTACTGGTTTTTGCTTGGAATTGAACAGCTGGAGAAGTTCTTCCAAACATTCTATGATTGCTTTTCGCTATTTTGCATAATTTTACATATTGATATCTATTTTTCTTCACTTTACTTATCATTGTGAGCTTCTCTTGGGCTTGTAAATTGCATAATATCATTACTGGTATGTAATGTTCTGAAGCATTATGTCGTTACATGGCTTGTGTAGGAACGTGTCAAACAAAGATCTGCACGAAATAGAGATGATCAACCTTTCTCCTTTAGTGGACAGTCTTTGGAGGTATTCTTTTGTATTTTTTAAGCTAAGGCTGATCTTATAGAGTCAATGATCATTTTTATTTTGTCCAAAACACGTATAATCCAAGGGCATCGGATCCATAATGTTTAAGGACATTATATTGATTTTCAGGACATTAGAGGCAAAAGTACTGGAGTAGGATCTGCAGTTTCATTCAGTGATGATGAGGATGCCACTATGCTCTCCGCCTCAAAGTCTATTGCCGGAAAAGGAAGGAAAGAGTCATCTCAATCTTTTAGATCCTCTCGTGATGCTTCTGAAGTCAGCAAGACCTCTTCAAGGGGAAGGGGTAGGGGTAGAGGCAGAGGAAGGGCTTCCAATAACTTGAAGCAGACAACCCTTGATGCATCTCTGGGATTCCGTCAGTCACAGAGGTTTGTATCCTAGCAGTGATGTTCCAGTGTAATGTATTTTTGTCCTGCTTCAAGTCTTCTTTACAAATATTCCAATTTACATATAGTTTATTCACATACAGAGGTTTTTGCTTTGAGTTGTGCTCGTCTCTTGCTTTCTTTGGCATCAAAATGTTTCCTATGTGACTTGTTACTGTTGTAAGCATCAAGTATTAATAGAAATTCCATTATATTTCTGATCTAAAAACTACACGTACCTTGATCAGAATACACTCGCCTTGAGCAAATAGGGGTGCCATTGGAAATCTGCCTGGTAGTACGACAAAAGAATACCCATGATAAAGATGCTTCACGCTCTTTGAGTTGCAGAAGCAGATAAAATTCTCTGCGGCTTTTCTTAAATAAGCAAATAGATAACAATATCTTTGCTTTGGTCAATGCAAATAAGCAATTATGGTTACGACTTCTGAAGGTTTTGATGTTTAGCATTTCAGTGTTTTATTGTCTTTTTTTAATAAAAAATTCCTATATGAACTTAAACTTTTATTAACAATATACGGATAACAATTTTGTTTTTCCGATTTTGCTTCGTTAGAAACTTTTTATTACTTAGAAGTTTGATTTGCTATTTCTATTTCTTACTCCTATTAGTTAATTGTTGTGGAGTTTTAACACTTCCCAAAGGGAGGAGTTATTTACTGAAAATGAAACGACAACAAGAGATAAGGAAATATTCTAAACTCATTTGTATACGTATATATCCCATCAGAGAATCTATGTGGATTTCCCTAAAATTTTAAATTTGTGGAGAAGGATCTCGGCACTACTTAAAATTAGTCTTGAAATGGCCTTGATTACAAAGCAACTAATTCTTGGAAGTCAAATGCAAGGAATGAATTAGGGGACAAATGAAGTTATTTTAATTGTATATTAGGATAAGAATGCATGGAATTTAAATTGGTGAGTCGATGATAATTCATTGAAATCATTTTTATTTTATGCAGACATTATACATAGAACTGATAACATGCCCAGCATTTGTCAAAACAGAAGAATTAAGCTGTTAAGAATGACAAGAAGTTAATTGAAATAGTTTTTCATTGATTGCTCATATTGTGAGAAGGAGAAGATAGCTGCTTAAAGCACAACACGAATTAATGTGACACCCAAATTTTCTAAAAGACTGATTAAGTTATCTCCTTCAAAAGTTTGCATAAACTAAAGTTCTTCATATGAAAGAAAAGAAGCATTGTCTTCAACATTTTGTAGGGTCGACGTTTACAAATAAAATTTTACCAGTCAAAATAGCTGATAGCAGTTTGCTTGTGCTTTAGAATTTTGCTATAATTTTAGGTAATGTAAGCACCATTTGCAACTACTCAGTGTCACGTAAGTCCTTTTCATAAACTTTTTTGCTGCAGATCTGCATCAATTGCTGCATCTGCATCAGTGCGAAGTATCGCCGAAGATGATGCGAATGTGGAATCTCCTTCAAGTGATGAGGATGCCAAACAGGATACAAAGGCTATTGATGAAAGCTCAGTATGTCCTATCTTTCTTATGATTACATTAAACAACAACACTTTAGTTTGAATCTGTTCTTCCCTGTGAATTTTTCTTGGATAGTGTGCATGAGAATTGCAAATACTGGATAGTGAAGAGTGTTTCTTAGAAATATATAATTTTTGTCTCACTTTCTCCAGCTGTATGCTACATAAGCGCCTTTATATGTTGTCTCCCGTTGCTAGGATGATGATAAGACAGTTCAGGGCAAAGGACGCAAAAGGGCTGCTCCAAGGGGAAGGGGTAGAGCTTCAGCAACAGTGGCTAAAAGGGGACGAAAATCAGATAGCTCCTCATCTTCACTTCAAAGAATGCTCATGGATGCAGATGAAGATGATGATGATGATGATGACATGGCAAAGAAAGAAACTAGACCTCGACCTCGGGTAAGTGATGTATCAGAAAGTATATTTGGATTAAATCATATAGCTGTTTTAAAGGCAATGCTTATACTATGCAAAATATTTCTTCTCCATGAAATATGTATCCCGTTTAAGTTGAATTTGGCTCTTTGCTTCTTCTTGAGTGTGCTTATAACTATGCTGCCTGCTTTGCGTTTATGTCTTTATAATAATCTTAGTGAGAAACTCGTTCAGCAATCTGGTACAGGGGTTTGAGTTTATCTCATCATTAGGCATGATTACCTGAATACGTTCAGACACTTCGAATGAAATTTCTAATCAAATTTTAGTTGCGCACTTTTGAAGAAATAAAATCTAATTTGTGTCATATGGAGTATAAATGAGAGATCAAAGTAAATTAAGATTTCATAAACTCTTGCAGTTTTCTTCCTTTTGAGGCCAATGTAGGTATTAATAAATATTCAAGAATTCTGATGTTGAGGAGAGGTGCAAAGTAATTAGGGAAATTGAACATGACGAATTATAAGGAACATACTTAAATATCTCTGCTTCACCGAGCAATCGAAAAGTTGTATTTTTCCTCACCTTACAAAGCAACGTTTTCTAGTTTGGACATGGCGTGCATGACTAATGTTCTTTGCTGCAGGTAACTAGGAATTATGGTGCTCTAAGGAGGTGACTAGCTGGAACTTCTGATACCATTTGTTATATTCAGGGATGTTGATTATGATCACTGAATTTGTGTAGCTAGTTGTATATACACTAGCAAGTTGCAGAGTGTTTTCGGTTTTAATTCCCGCGGTTTTGTATTGTCATAGTTGATACGTTAGGAGTATGTCTTGTTTGTCTACAGTTTGCAGGTACAGTTGGTTTCAAAATCTAATCCAATTTTGGACGTGCATTTGTTCTAGTGAACTAACCAACATGGTTATCTTTCTTCCGCTCCAGTATATATAAGGAGTATTATTATCCAAAGTACAGGATGTATAGCCTGAAGTTTGAAACGTGGTGTTCAAATTTCAGGATGTATAGCTGAGATTATGATAGACTTTTCTACAATAACAGTAAATAAAGGAACAAATAATACCAAATACTGATATTTAAGACAATATACACATATTTATAACTAGACTAGAAATCTGAACACCTTAAATTACATCCTAAGACATCACTGAAATTTAGTTATACAATACATAACACTAAGGCTAACAGATCACAACATTTCTAGACATTCGAGAGGCTAGAACTCTCCTAGAAGATTCCTTTTTTCTTTTTCTGAATACCCTGCCTTGCCCCCTTTTCTACAGAAAAAATCACCCCCTAACTGTCTCATGACAGTTACCAAGTCTTTTAATTGTTTATTTTAGGCTTCTAGAATAAGTTTTTCTAACTTGAGGCACATCATTACCCTCCCCTATAAGAGTCACTCTGTCCTCAAGGTGAAAGTCTGAAAATTGCTGATTGATACATATTCTACACCATCGTGGGCCTCGTAGTTTCCCCTTCAACTACATCTTTCTCTTCGATAGAATCAAAGAATTATTCTATACCATCTTTATCTGTAATGGGTGCCTCTGAAATAATTAATAGGTTAAGCTGCCTATTTTTACAACGATGATTGGGGTCAAATTTTTCATCACATCTGAAACATAACCCTTGTAGTCTTTTTCGAGCAAATTCTGAACCAGACAACCTTCTGAATTGTCCCTCTGATTTTGCTACCGAAGTAGACGACTTTGCGGCAGTATGCATTGGCGAATTTGTGTTACGACCTGCAGATCTAGTTATTGAGTCACGTGTTTCAAGTATGGTTGCGGCTCGAGGATAATTGGGTCTGAACCTAACTGGTTTATTGCATGAATTTTCTGTATTTGGTTCAAATTTAAAACCCTGAACTTGTAGCAAAATAGAATTTTGATCTTCCACCTTTTGAGCCATCTCCATTATCTCTCTCAATGTTTGAGCCCGTAAAAGCATCACTGCTGATCGAATTTCCTCTTTCAGACCATTCAAAAACACTCTAGATAACATTCCATCAGATGCCTCCTTCATAGGATTTAGTCTCAACAGTATACCCAATAATATTTCTCTGGGATTTTTGCTGCTTAACTTATTTTTCCTGAACTATTTCCTTAGGAGATCAAAAGAGAGATTGGAGTCCTCGTAATTGAGTCAGGCTCTCATTTATGTTTTTTTAAGGTACTTGTGTCATGCTTCTGTCATTTTTCACAATTTCTATTATTTATCTCCGTTTTTTGGTACTCTTATCGGGTGATATATGTTCACTCTTTGTATTCATCTCATGTTGGAATCAGTATACTTAAAATTCAGTAGCATGATATGGAAGATGGACTAAGTATCCATTTTATTTTCAGACATTAGGGTCCTAATGCAGACCGCATAAAGGAAGAAACAGATGGAATATCAGCTGATATTAAACAAAGCTAAACTAGAGGAAATTACTTAACTTGCAAACGAAGTCCAACACTGTTTCATCAACAGATATCGAAAACTCTACCCAAAGCAGTCACATATGCATACAAAAGTGACATCTGCCTATCACTTTATCTAAGCTTCAGTTAACCCAATGAAAGACAGAGGGATACGTCAGAATCATGTGCAGGGCAGAGGTGAACTTCAATTAGGTTTAGCATAGCATTTAAAAATGAAGTGCAAGATAAAATTATGCAAAACAATATACCAAAACATCAATTCTTTATTTGATGAGAAGTAGAGGGGAAGTAGTCTAAAACATCTCGGGTAAGGAGGCTTAGTAACAAAACAAAATGCTTAATAGCATTTAGTAACAAAGTCAACAAAATCACTTATCGAACATGTCTTTAATATGCACTAAAAATTAGTCAAAACCACCCAGACAACAATCCCTTCAGCTGCCCTAGCTTCACTGGCGGCTCTCTCGGTTGCCTTATCTTGCCTCTTCTGTTTCAAAAAATATATATTTTAGTTTAGAAACAATATACAATGAAACTTGTGCAAATACACTGATTTTGTCATTCACGAATGTCAGTTGTGCTAAGGAGGAGGTTTGCTAAAGCTGTTATAGTACAACACATTCTTAACCCCACGTCAAAGCACAAACAGAAACAATATACTTCCAACCCCACGTCGCCTTACATTGCTCCCAAAAAAAAAAGTTAAAGGGGAAAAACACTCTGAACTACTTAATTATTTCTCTTATTTGTCTAATAAGATCATGTCAGAGTATCATAGATGATTCTTAAATTGTACTGAACAGAAAATGAATCTATATTTGACTTGAAATAGATTTACCCTTTGCTATGCATTTACCATTTCATTTTATGTTCATTTGGGTAGGGGGACTAAATGTAGTAATTACGCTATCAGTTAGATTAAAAAAAGAGCATCATAGATTTATTTTTGGATCTGCAATTTCATTTGAATGTTACTTTTATAAAGGTTGCTTGGGCTGCCTGGCATCTTGATCAACCTTGATTTCTATTTCATTTATTGAAATACAATACATTAGATTTAATAGTTAAAAAACTTATTGATAGATATGAAGATTTAAGTAGTATAATTCAAAATTCTAAAATATTACACAAAATTCATCATATGACTATATAAGAAAATAATGAACTTTTGTAATTATGAATTGTAATTTTGTGATACGTATAGTAGTAATTTTCTCAATGTTCTTATAAGAAAACTCTTGAAATATTGAAATAAAAACTTCTTTATTGTTTAAGAGGTTAATATTTTTACATAGAACTAGGTAGTTAAAAATGTGGTAGATAGTACATTATTTCTACTTGGGTTAGTGACTATAGCAAGGTTACTAAAACCGGCTAATTTATTACTTGTCCTTGTCATTCCTAAGCTGTTTTTACTTGATCAGGGTAAATTTTGACCCTACATTAGGCAAGCCCCATGTGATGAGCTCGACTCGACAAGGATTTTCGAACCTGAGACCTCCATTATGAAAGGGTCCTACATGCCAAACCATATGAGTCATCCCGAAGAGTTCATATGACTCAATAAATTTAATTTTCACTTGATTAAAATATGCAATTTTGATCCCTTTATGTAGAAAATTTCACTTGAGGAATTACACTAGGAATGTTGTTGTTGTTGTTATGTTGAAAGTATGTTATATTTAAACTAGTTTTAAAGGCATATTATTATCTTCAACACGTATTACAATAGTAGCCCATTATGATCTCACAAGTGCGGTCTGATGGTGGTGGGGTGTACATAAATTTTATCCTTTTACCTTTGTTGTTATAAATATATAAATTTAACATCAAACACCAACAATTAAACAGCAAAACAGTAAATAGTTTTGAAAATTATTTGTGAATATTCATAAGTGTTTGTATAATCCAGCTAGTCGTAAGTTCTTGCAACATGATATTTTAGAAAATATTGAGTATTGCTTTGAATAATTCGTGCTTACTTTATTTCATTTACCAATAACTTAGAAATTAAAAATGCTATTAACACTTTAATAAAACTGAAATGAAATTAAATTACAGTTAAATAATCCTCCATTTAGGCATTTTTTGAAGACGAATCTAAATGTGCAAATTTAATATAAATGAAATGAAACTAAAATACAGTTAGATAGTTGCAAATCTATATATATTCTATATATATATAAAAGAGGGACATAGCCCCGGTGACGTGGCACTCTCCTAGGCTAGGATTCCTACTTGTCTTTTTTATTAGTTTATTTGCCTTTTAACCTAATTCAATTAATCAATTAAATAAAATTCAAAATTTCTCCCAGATTTTTAGTTAAAGAAAATGAAACAAACAGTGTGTTCATTCATGAATCGGTGTTACTCTTCGTCTCTTTCTGTTCAATTACTAAGGTCATTGTGATATATATATCTTCATATGACTGTATATCCTTTTACACTGTTTCTTCTCCCATCAATTTTTGTGCCAAAACTTCATTTTTAATCTAACAAATCATCTTCTTTAATTTTCTTTATATCCTTTTTATTTCCCAGAATGTTATAGAAGAACTAATACGACAAGAGGAAGAATTGAGCAGAAAGTACTACATTCCTTCAAGTGTAAAACTTCTTTGTTTTATCCATTCTCTTTACAGGTGATTGATCATGTAAGAATTTTTTGATACTAATACATTTGACTTGATGTCAACTTCCATATAAATATATTTCCTTTAGCAATAATATTTTCTTTTTGTTTGATGTGTGGTGAAGAGACTACGATGGCATGAAACGCTTTTATGATACGGTATGTGTTTTATCCATTAATCGCCTCTCACTAGAATACACAACTTAGATGAAAAAAACAAACAGAGTAAGAAATGTAACCTCCGATTTATATATGTCTTTTTTAAAAATATTTGCCAACAGACCATATGAGGCTCTTACTAATTGACTGCTATCGGCCATTCTACTATTCTTATTCTATATAGTCTAATCCTGAAATGAGATTACTAACAAAGTTATTGTTTTGAAAATTTAACTTTTATTGAAGATATAAACAAGTATATTCAGATTATTTTTTAAAAAGAAAAGAAAGATAATTTTTGCTTATACAAAAAATTATTTCTTAGTATGTAATCTCCCATTCTTCCTCTTCTTAAACACGTAGTTCTTAAAAAAATACGTAATAATATTGTCATTGCTAATAGCAGTGACACATATACGACACAGATTTTATGAACCGTTAAAGGCAAGTTTTCATTAGATGTTGTGTTTTAGGACTTCTATACTGTTCTGTGCATTTTGTCTTCCATAATGATGGGATAAATATTAAAGATCAATGTGATAAAATACAAGACGTTTTCTTTGAATCTCTCCCTATGAGTTCTCTCTGAAAGTGGCTATTTACAATATGTGTGTATTAATAATTTTTATCATATTGGTTTGTGTTACTTTTCTATAACTTAAAGTTCTGTTCATTTTAGTGTCATGAAGCAATCATAGTTTTCAATTTCTATTTCTATACTACAAATGTAGGTCCCTAATTGTTTCTCCAGAGCAAGTTAAACAATGAAAAACCTACAGTCTTTTTTTTATTTCTTTTTTCTTCACTTACAATTACTTATCAACATATACAATACTAATGTCGAGATTTTAAACCTATGATGTGCTTCGAACGAATACCTTTGTGACTTGCGAGGTAGGATGAACCAACATTGACTCATATTCACTACCTGAGCCATATATTTCTATTATTATGGGATGTAAACTCCTACAGTCCTATTACCTATAGGGAAAGAATGTATTACTCTGAGCAAAACCCTTTTTCTGCTGAAGAAATTGAAACTAATATTTTGTGGTTTCTATCTTTGTCAACAGTCTTTAACTTCTTTCCGGTACCTTTTAATCTTGAAAAGTTTGTTTAAAAAAAATTTAGTGAAATCATAATCGATTGTCAGATACAAATATTTTTCTATTCTTAGGCTTCAACATAAATCAGTTTTGGACTAATAAATTTGTATATAAATTAACTATTTTTACAGCCGCGCGAAGCGCAGGTAGTTTAACTAGTATATATATAAAGGAGGGTTAGAGGAATGCTGATGTGACACATCCATAGGCCAGCATTAATATTTATCTTTTTTGTCAATTTTTTGGGGTTTTATTTTATTTTCCTGAATAAAAATTAATTAAACTCATAGGAGAAAACTGAATTCAATGCAACATAAATATATTACTTATTTATATTAATAATAATTAATACTATTAGTAGCGTTTCTAAGACCCTTCTTTTTCCTATTACGTTATATACCATTTTCTTCTCCCCGTAATTTAATCATTATTTCTGTTTTTAAGTTTCCTTAAATCTCTCCTTTTCTCTTTCTTTGTTCATATCAAGTTCTTATTTACCTTAATTTTTTCTTCCTTTTTTTTTTTTTAATAAAAAAAGAAGAATAAGAAGAGGAGTGATGTGATACCTCTCTTTAGCCAAAGAACATATTTATCATTTTTAACATTTTTTCTATTTTCTAATGTTTTAATTGTACAAAAATAAATATATCAATTACTACTCCATTCTTTCCATTCTTTAATGTAATTTACTACTCCACTCATTCTTATTCTTTATTGTAATTGTAATCAAGAAAAATTAAAATTCTCAATATTTATTATTCTAACCTTTCATTTCCCATTAAGAATCGATATCTAAATAAAGGTAGAAATTGGCAAGCATTGGAGAAATTATGTTGTTTCACGAGTTTAAAAATATTCTTCATTTCTCTGCTAGATGCCAAGGGGCTATGATATATAGAGTCTTTTCTAATTTTCATAAATCACTTCATATTTTCTATATTTTTTTTTTTGTTACTTAGAAAAGAAAATGTACGAGTATGGTGGAATTTTTGAAGAGGTTGAAATTAACCTTTTCATGAACGTGGCCTTTTAGCTACTTAATTGATGATAACTGATGAGCATGATATATTTTCATGTTCTAACAAATTTCTCTTACTTTTAATAACAATATACTCGTGATGTATTTTTTTTTTTTTTTTAGTTTATTTATGAAATGTCATGATGCCTATAGGAAGTTGATGTGAAGTTTATAAAATAGATGTTCCTAATGTATATATGTAGGGTGCCTTTTTAAAATATTGTCATCTTGATGTTCCTTGTGATAGTTCTTTATTCTTATAATATCAACTTTTTAATAGTCATCATTTGATATTTATAATGCTAATTAAAAATAATATGTTTCAATACTCGATAAATATATTAACATTGTGGAAATTGAGGCATTTAAATATTGACACTTTTGGTTACTATAAGAACTAAAGCACATTTTTTTCGCTGTATAACTATTTTCCTTTCTATGGCATAACTTTCTTCTCTTATTATTCATTGTTTACATTTCACTCCTTTTCATTTGAAACTTTTTGTATTCTTTTTTTTTTTGTCCTTTCCATGATATTTTTGACCTGATTATTAATTTTATATACAATTTTTGATGCATAATTTTCATAGATTTGTAAGTGGAAGAGCATGTCATATGACCTTATTTGTGAGGAATATTCGTCGGATTCAAGCTTTATAAATACATTATTGTTAGATACATATACAATTTTTTTCTCTCTTTTAGTTTATTGCAAATTTGTAAATATATATAGAGTGGATTCGAATGTAATAGATTTACCTTTTGGAGAGTTAAAAATGTCCTATTTTGAAGAGGTGACTTCTATAATATCTTTAAATCATATATTCTTCTTTCTATGATTATAGATGTTGTATCTCTCAAACTTTGTGTTTTCTGGACTATATTGAAAGATTAAGCTTTATTAATATATTCTTATTAGACACATATAGGACATTTTCCTTCTTTAGTTTTTTGCAATTAGTTGTGTCTCTCAAACTTTGTTTTTTCTTAACTTCTGCATCAAATTAAAGAGAAAGTGATGGTGCATTGTAATGATATGAAAAAACTACTTAAGGGACACTAAACTTAAAATTTTCATAAAATTAGTTGAAGAAGAAAGAGTAATTGACTTGATTATTCAGGATGGACAACAACTTCTAAGAATTTGTAAAGGTATATATATGAGAAGAAAAAATAAGAAAGGATGGAAAAAAAATTAATTGATAAAAGAGGGGAAAGGGCAAATTTTTAAGGAAAAAAAAGTTTTTTTTTAAAGTAATGAAAATATCATCAACTGAAAAAACTTTTCTTTTTTGCTTTTTGCTCTGTTAAATTTCTAAAAATTTGAAAACAAAGTTCTTATTTTACTACAGAATTATTAAAAATAATTGATATAAGAGCATCAAAATTTAATGCTTACAACTACTTTTTCTTAATTACAAATGCGTATAATTTTAAAGCAAAGAAGTTGTTAGATTACAAATATTTTTACCTTTAACCATTTACTAGATAAAAAATGATTTTTGAACTAACATAATATATCACTTGCATTTTTTTTTGATATCCGGGTGTTAGAAAAAAGAATCTCATTGTAAATTTAACTACACTAATAAGTAAACTAAGCAACAAATTAACACTCTCGACGTTTAGTTATGAGCAAAAAACAAGAAAAGGAATTGTAGGGTCTAAGTTGTTTAATTTCTTTACAAGAAAAGAAACATTGTAAGCATTAAACTAATTATTAATATCATTTTATCTTGGTATCAAATTGAAGCAAACTCTGAATAGTAGAAATAACCTCGACATAACAGGGGTCAAGGTCGGCTAGTGACAGGATGGGGGATAAGCTTCATCGTCGAGGTACTAGCAGTTGTTTTTAGTTGTTGTTCCCCTCCCAAGAGCAGATTCTTATGCGTATATCATAAATTGGTTTGATATTCTACCTTCCCGAGGTAGGGATAAGCCCATAGCACACTCTACCCTCTCTAGACTCCACTTGTGGAATTAAATTGAATATGTCATTTGTTTTATAGTTCGAGCAAAGGCCTAAATTCCAATTGAGATCGTCCATACAGTTTGATATGTCATACGAGTTTTGAAGATGTGTTGAACGTAATGTTTATCCAAACTTTTCTGGTTCACCCCAACATTCCCCACTTGTCCTACTGTTGTTGAGTAGTTTTTGGATATCAAACGGACCTCTCCCCTATTGCATATTGGTACTTATCGAGTATATCCGGGATGTGATATGATTCCAAAGGATGAACCGGATATGGAGTATTAGGTCCATGCAGTAATTGTTGAGACATAAAACGGCTGCATTTTGAACACATTAGAAACAGTGGCTGAAGCTTCAGCACTGGCACTACAATAACATAATCAGCACAATTTTATGGGTGGAGTCTAAGGAGGGTAGAGAGTACGCAGACTTTATCCTTACCTCACGAAGATAAAGGTTGTTTTCAAAAGTTTTCCGGCTTAAGTAACTCATATCAAAACAATTTTAAAAAAAATAAATACAAAAGTAAAGAAGATATACCAAACAGTAGGGAAAACATTACGTAACATTCATAACAAGGATCAATAATAATAGCTGCAAATAATGCGATAACCTTGCACAAGAAATAACGGGTAGTAATAGAAATTATAAGACAAGAAATTACGAAAAAAGTTCAACTACTATTACTCCCTCCGTTCCTAAATACTTGTCACTTTTTTAAGCTGCACATCCCTTAAGAAAAACATTAACTAAAAGTTGATTTGATTAAATTACCCTTATTTATTACTTATCTTAATACTTCTCTATTTTACACTATATTAATATTTCTCCATATTTTTGATGAAGATTTATGGGTAAAGATGGAAACAAACAACTAATTGTGCCTTGATTTTGTGAAATGACAAGTATTAAGGAATATCTATTTTTAGCAAGGACGACAAGTAATAATTAGTAATGGAGGGAGTATTATAACTAACGAAGAAATAGATACGGTGCATTAAACTACTACTAAATCTATCTCACGGAAAAATAAGATAACACTCAACTATCAACTAACGTTGAACCCTCCTGATATGCTTCTTCATATCCTCCTATTGCAAGAAGAGTCTAACATATCCCACATCAGTTGTCCAAGTAATAACAAGGGAAAAGGGTCCAAAATATATCTAAACTTTAACGAAAATTGGTGTAACACGTCTGAACTTTGCAAGGGTCCTATAACCCCCATGTACTATTTATTAGTATATTTTAGTGACATTTATTTGCATAGCTGGACCTAAACGTGAATACACACGCACTGAGCGCGTGACTGAGTTAGTGGTCCAGCTAAGCAAATAAAGGTCACAAAAATACACTACTAACTAGTCCAGGGGGAGTCATAGAACCTCCACAAAGTTTAGACGTGTCATAGCAAATTTCACCAAAGTTTGGATATATTTCGGACCCTTTTCCCCAATAACAAAGTCCTTTAAGTTAGCAAAAGAGGATTGTGATGTTGCCGAGCTCAGTCACGTGAGCTTGTGACCCAAGTGGGGGCAAAAATGTAATTGTCCAAATTCTGTACAAGGTGTGGTTTAGTCAAGCATTATACATGAGTTGTTCGATATGAGTACACAACGTGTACGGTGATAACCTTTGCATAGGAAATAACAAGTTGTCATAGAAATGATAAGACAAGAAACTGTGAGATTAATAATGCTCTAAGCCCTTTGTTTACGACCTCCTAACAAGATAACATCGATACGATCTCCCGCTGTGAAGTAGGATGTTTTCACTGACAGAGCGCAATTAGACCACAAATGAAAGAGAAGGACTTTGTAATGATAAAGAAATAGGTACGGTGCACCAAACTACCGCTAAGTCTATTATGTAGCAAGCAACCTCTCTATCTTCACGAGATAGGAATTAATAACCCCGTAGGTGGTAGTACACTCTATCCTCCCGAGACTCCACTAGTGAGATTATATTGGATATGCATATGTCATATTTGTTGTATACGTCGAGCAATGGCCTAAATTTCAATTGAGTGTCCATACAGTTGGATATGTCATATGAGTTTTGTAGATGTGTTGAACGTATCTGTTAGAATTGTTGATACATAAAACGGCAGCATTTTGAGCACATTAGAAACAGTGGCTGAAGCTTTAACGCTGGCACTACAACAACATAATCATCAATGCAATCCTATGAGTGGAGTCTGAGGAGGGTAGAGTACGTAGACTTTACCCCTACCTCGCGAAGATAGAGGTTGTTTTCAGAAGATTTCCGAATTAACGCATATCAAAGCAATTTAAAAAAGAAAAATTCAGAAGTAAAAAGGATATACCAGATAATGGGAAAGACATTACACAATATTCATAACAAGGAACAGTGAAAATAGCCAAATAATGTGGTAACCTTGCACAGGAACATAACAAAAATTATTTGACAAGAAATTACAAAAATGCTGCTACTACTAGTATGAACAAAGAAATGCATTGAACTACCGCTAAGTCTATCTCGCAGAAAAATAAGATAACAAATAACACTCAACTATCTACTAACGTTCTATCTAATCTGCGACCTCTGTATCCTCCTATCTAAGGTCCTTACTAAGTTAAAGATATGACACTAAATAGTAGCTATTTATGCACTTCACCCGACGACAAATATATTTTATTCAACACTATTCTTATATACTCTACTTAAAAATCCTTAATAGTGGCCATTCATGTCAGCCAACTGCAAGAAGCACCGAACTGTCCCAAGTGGAGGCAAAATGAGATTCTCCGATCAATCATGAACATTCGACTCAACGGAGCAATTCATGTGGATACATACTTGTTTGATCGAGCTACAGACCTTGTTGTGAACACGGATAGCCCACAGGCAAGCCAAGTTGTTGGGCCTGGGGCTAAACCACGAAGAGGCCCAATAGTCAGACAGTCCAATATTAGATTTGTTTGGGATCCAGGTAGAGTAGAGATAAAAAGGTTGTTGCTGCGGTTTTGGAGGGTTATGCAAATTAGGTTGAGGATTTGGCTTGTCTGATATTCTCTCGTCTTCCTACTATGGTCTAGTGTCTCATCCCTTTCTAGTTACCTTCTTCCTCTATTTTGCTGAGATTTCCCTTTAGTACTATTAATCAATGTTATTTTGTTGCTCGAATTATCAGTTGTAATTTGGATTCCGTAAGTATAATATAATTAGTACAGCGTTGATAAATTCGAGTTGTTATAGACCTTGTCTTAATTTGGACGATGAACCAAAGCTTATAAATGATGATAGGTCATAAACACAAGAAACAATTGGAAATTATAGAACAAACAAGTAATGAAAAGAACCCGTATCAGAAATTTAACAGTTGCAAAGCATAGCTTTAGCTCTATGTTAGAATTGACTTGGTTACGTATGTGGATTGTGGAGTATCATTTTGTCATTAGAATGGACTAAAATAGGTAGAGAGAATTGTTAAAGTTGCATGAGCTAAAATGAAAATATGGTAGGTCTGAAGACAGGGGCGGCTCAAGCACATTCATGGTCTAAGGCTAAAATTAAACGGAGGCCTTATGTTTTTAAGAAATATAATTTTTTTTATAAAGTCTATTTTTAAAATTATATAATCGACTTCTTCTAATAATTATTTTTTAATTAATAATGTAATGAATGCATTATTTAATCTTTCTTGAGATATAGTAATCTAGATATATCAAACTTCTTCTAATAAAAAGTTTATTTTTCTATAATATTTGTTGAGCGTTAGTTTTTACACCAACTTCTGCAATCATTATACTCATTCCGTACAAATATAATATATAAGAAACTACTTATAAGTCTTGAACGGAATATAGATATTTTATATTGATTTTATACAGTTTTCATACAATATTTCATATTGTTAAACCACAATATTTTTCCTCTTGTTGTTCATCTTTTTTTGAGGAATAGCAGATTTCTTAGACAAACTATCATTTTGCATGTTCAAAATAGGTTGCTTCAATGGTGATGGTTGTTTCGTATCAACAAATATATCTGAAAGCAACACACTTTGATTGGGCAATATACCGTCAATCTCAACTTCCTTCTTATTATTATTCTTGATTGGAGAAGCGGTGAAACACCCCAAATCGAACGAAGGTTTAGAAAGTACAATGGGGCTACTCTCTTCGGCTAATCTAGGACTTTTTCGAGTTGGAGTAGAATCAAACTTAGGAATGAAAGACATAATTCATACCAAAATTAAATCGAATCTCCAAAAAACAAGCGATATAATCGGGAAATAATGATAAAAGATGATACCTTTGAAAATTCAAACCACAGATTTCTTTGATAATTTTAAAAATAAAAGATAATTAAGGAAGACATTATTAAAGAGGAAGAAATCTTAAACCAATAAAGTAGATAGAGTTGAAAAAGGTGAATAGTTGGAAATATATATAAATGCAACTTTTTCTAAAAGGAAAGAAAGGTGTAGTAATAAATGATTAAGAATCAGTAGAAAATGTGTAGGAGTAATTAATTTATTTAGTCAATTTTTAATCACTACAAAAAGGGTAAATGATGTGAGAGAAAAAGATAACACACAAATTTAGAAGATATTTTAATTGATATAAATCTAATAACTATTTTTAAAAGAATATTTTTATATACTTTTTTTAAAAGTTGCTACAACTTGCAATTAAATATACAATTCAATAATTACTAAAAAGTAATGCTACAACTTGCAATAAATAATTTAAAAAGTATATAAAAGATAATTTCCTCTATTTTATATATAAAAAGTCAGTTTCATTGAAAGAGAGTTGTCTATTTTTTGGTTTGTTACAGAATGGCATAAAACCCAAAAGTCGTAAAATGATTAAAAATGCAAGTTATAGCACTCATGTGGGTTAGTCCAGTAAATTTTCTTGGCCCATAATTTGGGGGCCCTGTTGAAAAACATTATGCACATCATAAGCATTTCAGAATCATACTGCTTACATGAATAATAGATAACACATAGTTTATGCTAGAACACATACAATATGCTAGATCATATAAACTCACTGAAATTTATTTCGATAAATATCTCTTGAAGCGTAAACACGTATCATCAAGCAAGTCTTTGTGAACGCGGATCATCAAGCAAGTCCAACTCCGATTCTGCAGTCTTCTGCAGTGATCCCAAATTAACAGCCGGACTCTCTCAATACTTAGGTGGGCAAGTATGGAATAGTAGAAAACTTATTCATCTTTCTAGGTTAGGAGAATCCCTACTTATAGAGATTTTTTTCCTAGTTAAAAAAGGAGAACAAAAACCCATTTGTTTTCTAATAAAAATACAAATGCCTGTTTTTTTCCTTTTTTTTTTTTTTTAGAAAATAGGATTCTGAGTTCTAGTTAAATATGGGCACTGCAGGGACCACGAAATTAATTACCGAGGCTCCCTATTATGGAAATAATTCAAAATTCTAATTCTGATTTGAATTATTCTTACCATAATAAATTATAAATCATTCCACTAGAAATTCGTAATTACACTCCTCTATTTATATTGTGAAATTCCCAATTAAACACTTATGTAATTCCCCATGTTAAGATTACAGATACTAATCAATAAATTAAATTACTGACGAATTCAATCTAATGATTAATTTCCTTTAGAGCACTGCTTAACTTATTTCATGCGCCGGATTCATAAAATCCACTTGCAAGATTTGACACAATGAAAACTTATAAGCTTCTCAAAAAGGCATATCATCAATCTCTATACCGAGACATGGATTCTGTCAACTAACTTATTATTTCACCAATATATATTATTATCAACCAATCTACCAGACATATTGACCCATCTCGGGATCTCACCTTTTAATAAATCAAAATGACAATTAATATATACAGCTCATAATAGTTATATCAAGATTGAGACTATAAGTACATTTAATAGTTTAGAGAATATGTTTTGTCAGTCAGTCTAAAACATCTATCTCTGCTCGGTCCCGTTCAATACATACAAAATGCACTAGCACAAGAAGTCGGAACTACACCGTTTCCATAATCAAGATAAATTACATGTAATCTTGTGCTACAATCATACCGATGGTTTGTCCAATTTCCATCCTAGATTATGAACAAAAATCTCTATACTTATAAGAGCTGATGATTTAATCCTCTGTGTATAAGCTAAAACTCTATACACTAAATCATCTACTATATAAGTAAACAGACACATAAACGAATACATGATCTATTAAATCTTATTAAAATTGATTTAACAATTGTTCTATAATAAATACTATATCTAAACACATGGTCAATAGTATATATATAGGAAAAATTACACAGCATAACAAACTTAAGTCCTTAATTATGACTTATAGCAACACTTTAAAATAATTATCAAACATAATAAAAATAGCAATGTTTTAGTGGGTCTTTATCCTCCCTTATTTTTCTCTCTTTCTTTCTCTCTTCTCTCTTTAGCCTTTATTTTTTTTTCTTTTACGTTTTTTTCTTCTTTTTGGATTTTTTTTCCAATTTTTTTTTTCATTTTTTTCCCTCTTTTTTTCTCTCTCTCTTCTATCTTTAGCCTTTATTTCTCTTCTTTTTTTTCTTTTTAGTTTTTTATCTATTTTTTTTCTTTCCTTTTCTTTCTTTTCGCTTTTCTTTTTCTCTCTTCTATCTCTACCTTCTATTTCTCTCTTCTTTTTTATTTTTATTTTTTTTCTTAGTTAATTTTTTTCTTTTTTTTTTTGTATTTTTTTATTTCTCTTTTATTTTTTTCCTTTTGGTTCTATTTTATTTTTGTATTTTTGAAAACGTAGCTATGTTGAGCACAAGCCATGGATAATAACGAAAATATCAAATCACTTTTTGTATTTGTATTTGCATCATTATTTATTTTTTTGTATTCGTTGATACAATTGTATTTGTTGATACAATGGAATCATCCAAATACAAATGATATGTTTTTATACAATTCTATTTTCGTTGATGCACTTGTATTTTAAAGAACTGTTTTGTATTTGTATTTTATAGTTAACTGCATATTGTATTTGTATTTTGTGGTTTTATTTTGTTTGTATTTGTATTTGTATTCTATTTTAATCGATGCACTTGTATTTTTAAATAGCTATTTTGTATTTGTATTTGTATTTGTAACTGACCACATATTGTATCTGTATTTGTAATTTCATTTGTTTGTATTTGAATTTGTAGTTGACTGCATCATTTGTATTTTTAAATAATTGCAAAAGAATTTTTTTTTTATGAACACTTGTATATATATATTCATTGATACGAATTGTATTTTATTTATACAATTGAACAATACAAATGATAAACCATACAAATACAAATGTTACATTTGTATTAAATGATCATGTTTATACAACTTGAACCATACACAAACAAATGATACTTGTTAATAGACAAATACAAATGATAAATTTAATATACAAATACTAACGGTATATTTGTATTAAATGATATATTGCATATTTATATATTTTAGACTAAAGCAAATACAATTAATCTATATACTTGCTTGTATACAAATAATAAATTGTACACATTCACGGCTAAACTATCCAAATACAAATAAATATAAAACATTAAAAATATATAAAATATAAAATACAACAACAAAAAAGAAAAAATATAAAAAAATGATAAAGAAAAAAAGGAAAATGAAAAAGAAAAAAATGAAAAAAATAGAAGAAAAAAAACGACAACAAAATAAAAAAAAGAAAGAAAAAGATACAAAAGAAAAAACGAAAAAAGAAAATACAAAAGAAAAAAAAACTACAAAGGAAAAAAGAAAAAAGTGAAAAAAGAAAAAAAAGGATGAATTTTTTTTTTAAAAAAAGAGAAAGCAAAAAAAAAAAATATAAAAAAAGGAGAAAAGAATGAAAAAGAAAAAAAAAGGAAAAAATAAAAAGAAGAAAGAAAATAGATGATAGAAATAGAAGATAGAGAAAGAGAGAAAATTAAAGGAGAAAATAAAGGAGAGAGTTGCTATGAAATGTAATTATGTAAATGTTGCTATTTTTTTTTTTTAGTTAAATTTATTTGTTGTTATTTCTGAAATTTTCCCTATATATATATATATATCATGGTTAATAGTATATATCCCAACAGGCCCATGCTACTACAACGTACTTACAGAGACTTAATTTTACATGATTACTCAAAGGTGAAGTGAAAACAAATTATTCGTCTATACCAAGGATCTTAGATAGGAGGATATAGAGATCGCAGATTAAGTAGAACGTTAGTAGATAGTTGAGTGTTCAATGCATTTCTTTGTTCATACTAATAGTAGTAACATTTTTGTAATTTTCTTATCTTATAATTTCTGTTATTACCCGTTGGTTCATGTGCAAGGTTATCACATTAGTTGGCTATTGTTTCCTTTGCACCGAATGATGTCTGGCTATTGTTTCCTTTGCACCGAATGATGTTTGAGGAACAAGTCGGTTTGAGAAAAACAATGGTCTTTTAGTTTTTGTGCTTTCGTTAGTTTGATGTATTTTTTGGTTTCTCGATAATAAGATTTCGTCGGACCGAGCTCATGTTGTTTTGAGCTATGCAGCTTAGACTCTTCAAAATTATTGCCGCAATCGTGTGGATCCTCTAAGAATGCACTACTTCTGAAGGATCCAATATACACCCATTGATATTTTTGAAGAGTCCGAGCAACATAGATTTTGAGTGTCGACTGATATCCGACAGATTTGATTTGGTTGATAATAAGTCAATTGGTTGTTTTGAAAGAGCTCAAGAGAGTTGAGCGAAACTTGATAAATAAGTAACCCTTCTCGATTTGAGAAAAACAATGGTCTTTTAGTTTTTCTGCTTTAGTTAATTTGATGGATTTTCTTACTTTGGAGCAAATTTAGGTTAGCAAATTCAAAAAGTATACTCACAAAAAACTGCTTCAGATAAAAATAAAATTAAATAAAATAAAACATAAAAAAGCAAAACAATGAATTCCTCTCTTATCACATGTGGCTATATCCTCACAATTAAATCCAAATGCAGGATCTTGGTTGGAACAAGTTGAAAATATTTGGACTTGAATAAGCTTTGATGATAGAGTAATCGAAAGAGTAATATTTGCGATTGACCAAACAATAGAAAACACCCTTGTTGTTGTCATGAAACATTGGAAAATATATCTTGTTTTCTAGCCCTTGTCCGACACATGATTTCAAGTAGGCCCCTCCATAGCTCACATACAATGTTTTATTATCCAAACTTGTAATTTTTTCCCTTCCATTTATTGTGTATCTCCAAACCTCTACTTCCGCTTCTTCGTGACATAAAAATACCGCTAACATTCCTTCATTGTCAGCATCTTCTGTCGTGTAAACCTGTCGAATTGAACTTTGTTTTCGACGCCGAAAGTGCTTCCCATAGAATTTCCAAATAGGTAGCTTTGTAGCTGAGTTTTCCTTGATGCTCAATGTTCCCAAATTCCCTTTATCTCCCACTACGTAGATAATATTATTTTTGAAAAATATCGGATTATTGCATCCGAGTAATTGAAAATTTCTTTCGTTATATCCATATTCTTCATCATCGCTGTGATGATACGTCCATGTGGTCTCTCCAACTTTGATGATGTATACATTTGGGGGAAAACCAAGGGTGTCAAAACCAACGACAAAACAATCCGATGATGAGGAGTCGGGAGGGCACGAAAATGTCCAAGCAGAGCAAGTGTTTTCATACTCCTCTAGTAGATGAGGAAGTTCAATTATGACATTGCTAATAGGATTGAAAAAGAACATGCCGCGGTTTCCATGACTCATGAGCAACCAACCAGCTTTTGAACTCCTAATTCGTGAACCCCTTAATTTCGGGATACCTGGGTTGTGAGTAGTCACCACATTGTACAAGGGATGAAAGAATTCAACAATTCCGGTTTCTCCATGCAAAGTCATCAAACAAGGCGATGGTGAATCATCATATACTCGATGAGGTGGGCGTGGAGGAGGCATCAGAGGCGCTAAACGCCATTGTTTACAAACGGCACGGAAAGCAAAGTATTCACCAACAACGAGACGTGATGCTATTGATCCGAGTATGTCTGATGGAATACGATCTGACCACAATTGATCATAATTTGCACTCTCCATTATTGTGAGAAATTTTTTGCTTAGACTGCTGAGATTAATTACTATGAAAATTACTCGTATTAATATATTCGGAAAAGGACGTGTTACGTACCCTATTTAAACTAGAACTATAGAACTAGAACTAGTATTAATTGTTCCTTATTTAAAAGTTGCTAATTATTTAGGAAGCAAAACAAATTTCCTTTTCCTTAACGTATTTGAACTCATTATTATATTTATGTAAATATTTTTACATTATTTATTTATGGAAATCCCAATTATTTTATTTATTTATGGAAATTCCAAATTATTTACGATAAATGAAAGGAAAACAAATTTCCTTTTCCTTAACGTATATGAACTCATTATTATTATATTTATGTAAATATTTTTACGTTATTTATTTATGAAAATCCCAATTATTTTCTAACTCCTTTTCCTTGTCGTCTTTGAACTAATTATTACGTATTATATTCTTATAACCACACATTACATTATTGTTTTCATAATTCATAATAAGGAGGTTGTGTAGAAAGCAAAACATATTTTCTGCTTCTCTTTATAACAGATGATGAAGTTGGAAGAGTACAAGAACCCTCCTTTTTCTGCACAACAACACCCTTGCCTTTTTATTCGTCATGGATATGACAAGCAAGATCATACTTTTTACAGCGTATCGGAGAAGCGATGTGATGAGAAAAGTATACCCGAGCTTCAAAACAAAAGTATATGTGCTTATGCTCATGAGTGGTTTGTTTTAATAGACGTTGATTCTAATGATTGTTACCTTTGGAATCCTATTTCCAACGTCAAAATTCACCTCCCACCGCTCCCTGATTATTGCCGCATAGTAGAGTGCCTCTTGTCTGCACCACCCCATGATCCCGAATGTCTCGTTCTCTTCCTAATTGAAGAGACTATCTCTGATGATGACACCAAGGATGTGAATCCTCCTACACTTTACTTCTGCAAGCCAGGTTATAATCAAGAATTTCATAAACAAGATCTGCAATTAATTGCTGGAGATGACACTTTTCATCTCTGGACAGTTTTCAAGAGAAAATTTTACGTATTAACATTGCAGTCACGTATTCTACTCCGTTTGGATCCAGATAATGATTCAGGAACAATAACAGTTACACCAATAACTGACCAACCTCCAAATGTTAGAATAAACTTTGAACTGTCATACTCTCAGAGTTACCTCATTCCATCCTCATGCGACGATAATGACATGTTGTTATACGTTCACAAGTTTTTAAATGGAAAGCGAAATGCATTATTGCCATACGATTTTCTAGTATCCCGGTTTGATTTTGTCAAAAAAGTGTGGGTAAAGATGGAAAGCATGTGGGAAATTGCAATCTTTTTAAATGATCGTTCTTCGGCAACTTGTTCCACAAGAGGCACTAATGTTAACAGAGAATCCATCTACTTCACTCAGGACCGTTATCTCTATACCTTCAACATGGAAACACCTGGCATATCAGTATCCCTCCCTTGTCAACATGTTAGCAAGAAAAACAATCTCTTGTACTGGTTAACACTTCCTTTCTAATGCAGTAGGAGCTTTTGGTAATAGTAGCTTTTTGTTGATTTACATTTTGCACACTCAGGCTTCATATGTTAGTTTTCTTATAATAACAAATTCTGGCACAGTTTTCTTGTAGTTATATATTATTGTTTTTTTAGTTAGTTAGTTGAGTTGAAATGGATTTAATGTAGGGGTGTCTTTGGTTCGATCAATTATTTTTAAAAAATTGTATCATATCTATTTTTCCTAGAGTAGAAACACATGTATTCGAGATCGAGAGTATTAGGACTTGTTCCCGAAACCAGCAAAAAGAATGTATACATCACATATACACTAGATCGATACAGAGAAGTAGAGGGACGAGAGAGAGGAGAGAGGCGATATACATGGGATACATGTATCTAGAAGCAAATACAATATATTGGCAAAATATCTATTTATTAAAACTATTAATATGTTGAGTTAATTAGCACCTATACTATGTGCTTCATGAAAGTTGGTCAAAACTTCCAAATGGGATTGTTGTATATCCGATCAAATTTAAAAATTTATGCATTGATTTATAAGTATAAATTATGTATATAGAAATTATATATATTCCTTGGATATATATAATTTTCTTTTTTTAACCGCTTTATTATTCCTTGGATAGCCGATGTGGGATGAGTTCAACGATTCTTGCAATTGGGTAAAGTGCATGAATAACCAATATTAGAAATCGTTTAGCAGGTTGTATAAGAATAGTATTGAATAAGATGTACTTGTAATCAGGTAAATATTATCTTATTTTCCTACATAATAGACTTGGTGGTAGCTTGGTGCACCAAAACATGTAATTCGCAATAAAAAAAAAAACACGCAAAGCTAGATAAGAAGTGACCACGGGCAAAGCCATATGCATTCAAAAACTTTAACCCAAGAAATAGAAAATGCATCAAAAATTAAGAAGTTGAGATGTGGGTCCATATGTGTAAAAGGCAAGACATGAACTGGATTTTTGTCCCAAAAAAAAAGAGAAAAAGAGTACACATGCAAAATAGTAAAGTACAACAGTGGTAAAGCACAAAAATAATATAATATCAAAATTGACCCTAAGCAGGCAGAAGGCATGAGTCCAGAGGCGAATTGAGGATTCGAAGATAGGAGGTGCACCATTCAAGTCAATTATCAACTATAAAATTTAATTTGTTTATTGACATACGACTCTTTTAAACTTAAAAATTGAGAAAAATTATGAGCAAAGTATAAACTTCAAAATGAGCAAATGTCGTTAATTTAGCACTAATATAACAAAAGTAGACCATCCTTTCATCCTTTTAAATGCTAACATTTGTTTTTAATTTAAATAAATGAAAGAAAGCATTTTAAAATTTGTTTTAAGTTATGGTGGGGCCGGATAATAAACATACACGACTTCCAATCATGTTTATTATCGACCGATCAAAGTCACTATATGGTACACATCACGTATGTATCTATTATGGCACGTCAAGTCAAATTCTTTATACGTGGCCACGCGTATTCCAACCGTGTACTCATATCGCACAATTCAATCTGAGAATTTTACATTGACCTGATCATGTATAATGTTTGACTACACCACACCTTGTACAGAATTTGGACACAGAATTTGGACAATTATACTCGCGCTACTATTCAGTTTTTTTCTAATTGCTGCCCACGTTCATATCATTACTTTCTGTAAATCTTTTTCAGTTTTTCCTAAATACAGTCACTTGCAATTCGTCTGCCGTTCTTGGATTCTCAGTTCCACAATAATCCTTTCGGCTAAGCAGTAAGTATTATTTATCAAGCTTATTTTCTCCTTTTTTGTTTGCTTTGGTCAGTCAATTGTAAATTCTCCTGATATGCTTTATTTGCTTGGTCAATATATAATATTTAAATAGTTTCTACACTGCTGTATCTTGAGCCGGGGTCTTTCGGAAACAACCTCTCTATCTCACATCTGAGGTAGTGGTATGGTCTGCGTACACTTACCCTCCCCAGACCCCACGTGGTGGGAATATACTGGGTATGTTGTTGTTGTGATTGATCAGTTAGACTAAAGAAAATCGAATTTATAGATTTCTATTTTTGTATCCCCTTGATTAGGCGATTTCTCTAAGATTGCTGTGAAATGGGCTCAAGAGTTCCTTCAGGTATTTTCGAGCCCATATTGCATAAAACTTATTTTTGTGTTTATATTCTTCCCAGTTCCTTATTTTTAAAAATAAAACTCTTTTCGAAACATCATACTATTTTTGCGTTCCTTTTTGTCCTTCATTACTGCTAATGAAAAAAGTTTAAATGACGGAAGATGTAAATGTTCAGAATACTTGTTATTGCCTTCATACGTTGATTGAGTTACATATTTTATGAAGTTCTGATGAAACATGTTGTTGTTGATCGAGAGTGGGACCATTATGCATTATCCTTCTGTTGATCCCTGGTAGAGTGGTAGCTGAGGACCCCATAAGCGACTTGTAATTTCCTGTGTGATAAATCACTCTAAATCCTTAATCAAATATTGTCTTACCTTTCTTAGAATATTCTTTATTAATTCTAGCTGATATTATGGATCTTGTTCCCCCTCCAGAGTTGTATATATACATGTAATAAGTCAAGACTTAATACACACAATTTTCCTACTTCATTTGAATCTTATTATGGTACTACAGCCTCTCCAAAACTCAAACGAGAAAACTCCATCCGATCCATTTTTTCCCCCTTTTCTACCTGATTTTTCTCATTGTTGATTCATGGAAGAAATACAAACTTCAGCCACGAATACATCATCCTCTACCCCTTCAATGGTGGTCAACCCAACCACACAAATTATCAACTTCAATCCCTCTTCCCAGCTGCCTATCAAACTCTCTGGCAGCACCAACTTTGCGACATGGAAGGCTCAACTCCTCACTCTGTTATGTGGCTATGACATTCTAGGCCATCTTGATGGTTCCACTCCTTGTCCATCTGAAACTATCACACAGGGAAATCAACAAGTTGCTAACCCACTGTTTAGAACTTGGTTTTGTCAGAATAATCTTATTCGGAATGCTTTACTTGCATCCGTAGATCCAACTATCGCACCATCAATAGCTAATGCCGCAACTTCCAAGCAAGCTTGGGATGAATTGCACACTGCCTTTGCAAATAAGTCACAGACTCGCATCTATAGTCTCTGTGATTCCCTTGCCAAAGTCACTCGAGACTCCAAGTCCATCTCCGAATATCTTCATGAGATCCGCTCAATCTCTAATGAACTCGCAATAGCAGGATCTCCAATCAGTAATCCAGAGCTCGTGGTTACTATAGTAAGCGGTTTGGGACCTGAATATCGCGCCATCAGTGCAGCCATTCGTGCTCGTGATACGCGGATTTCCTATGAAGAACTCTATGAGAAACTTATGGACCATGAGTTATTTCTCAAACATGAAGATCAGAAGAAAATCTCCCCGGCCATCACTGCTCAAGCGGCCCAACACACCAATTTTACTGCCAACCCAAACTGGTACAAACAGTCGCAGACAAGGACAACAAAACTGGCGTCCCAACCAAGTTACCAATAGATCTTATCCACAACAATTGCGTCCTCAACAAACTCAACAGATGCAAGTTCAATGCCAACTTTGTGATAAATTTGGCCATCTAGCATGGGTTTGTAGATCCCGATCTCACAACCACTTTGAAGCAAAAGCTTACTTTACAGCCACTAGAACATCTCAAGGCTCCACTGCTCCATGGATCCTTGATACAGGGGCATCGAATCATATTACAGATGACCCTCAAAATCTGATGCCCCTACATGAGTACAATGGCCAGTCCGAAATCACAATGGGTGATGGTAATGCCATTCCAATAACTCATACAAGCTCAACTAATCTTGTTACTCCCTTTCATCGGTTTTCTTTACATAATATTGTATGTACCCCATCTATCAAAAAAATAATCCTATATCTGTTTCACGATTTTGCAAACAAAATCAAACATCTATTGAATTTTTCCCCTCTACTTTTGTTGTGAAGCCATTTAGAACGGGGGCACCACTGCTACACGGCCGGAGTAAGGACGACTTGTATGAGTGGCCAAGTCAACAGAACCAGCACCCATCATCCTTATCATTAGTAAACTAGGCCATCTGCTCCAAACCAGCTTTCTCTCTGTGGCATCGTCGGCTAGGACATCCTAATCTTCGTCTTCTACAATATATTTTGACTTCTTATCATTTGCCTTATTAAAATAAAGATAATTTCCAGTTCTGTGATTCCTGTTGCAACAATAAAAACCATAGATTTCCTTTTTCCGCGAACACTTTACAAAGCACACAACCATTTGAAGTTCTTTATACTGATATTTGGGGTCCCTCTCCAATTTTATCTCTTGATAATAAGACATACTACGTCATTTTTGTTGATCAATTTTCCAAATATACTTGGTTATACACCATGAAAAATAAAAATGACGTTGCCAAGATATTTGCTGAATTTAAGCCCTTAGTTGAAAATTACTTCAACACCAAAATTCGAACCATTTATTCTGATGGTGGTGGATAGCACCAAGGCTTAAAATCTTACTTAAAAACCATGGCATACAACATCTTGTGTCACTGCCATATACCCCACAATGTGTAGCCTTTGCAGAACGGCGTCATCGACACATCATTGAAACAACTCGTACTCTATTACACCAAGCTTCTCTCCCACAAAATCTATGGGCATTTGCTTGTCAATGTGCAGTATATCTCATAAATCGATTCCCAGTATCTGCCCTTCAAAATAAATCCCCTTATCAAACACTTTTTGGTAACATCCCAAATTTTGACTCCATACGCACATTTGGTTGTTTGTTTTACCCATGGTTAAAACCATATACCAAAATTAAGCTTGATCCCAGATGTACAGCTTGTGTCAATCTTGACTTCTCTGTCAAATATCATTGTCATCAATGCTATGATCCCATTACTTCAAAAATATATCTTTCCACAGATGTTAAATTTTTGGAAAATATATTTCTTTTTCAAACCATATTCTCAAAACTCTCCTCTCTGTCACATACACTATCTTGGCATGATTTACTCTCTTCTACATCTTCATTCATTGATTCTTCCGCTATTATTGATACTACACCTCTGCCAATGCCACCTCATCCGTCCATCACTCCATTGACCACCCAACCTTCTGACTTGGCAACACATACAACACCTGCCACGGCTGTGTCATCTTTGGAAGCTTTGGTACAATCAGTCACACAACAAGTAAGTCCAACATCTAGCTCTACTTCCAACTCACCTTCTTCTCAAACAAATACATCTACTTTCCCTGCCCATAATATGCCTCGCATGGTCACCCGTTCCCAAAACAACAATTTTAAACCCAAACAAATATTCAATTACACAACCACTCTTGGCGAAACTCTTCCACCCTCAGGTGTGAAAAAAGCTCTCAAGGATCCAACATGGCGCCTTGCTATGCAAGAGGAGTTTGATGCATTGCTCAAAAATAAAACTTGGGAACTTGTACCATCCAAACCAACTCATAACATTGTAGGCAATAAATGGATTTTTCGTGTCAAACGGAAAGCTGATGGCACCATAGACAAATATAAAGCACGTCTTGTTGCAAAAGGATTTACTCAACGGCCAGGTATTGACTTTAATTCTACATTCAGTCCTGTTGTAAAACCAAAAACTGTTCGTATTGTTTTGACTCTAGCACTGCAACATGGATGGCCTCTTCATCAATTCGACATTAACAATGCCTTTTTGCAAGGCAATCTTGATGATGAAGTTTACATGAACCAACCTCAAGGCTTTGTGAATTCTGATTTTCCAAATCATGTGTGTCGTCTCCGCAAAGCCATCTATGTTCTCAAGCAGGCACCTCGTGCCTGGTATCAAGAGCTCAAAACCTTTCTTGTGGCCTTTGGTTTCAAGCGCTCTCACTCAGATAGTTCCTTATTCATTTATCGATCTATGGGTAATATCATCTTTCTTCTAGTATATGTGGATGACATTGTTATTACTGGCAGTAGCCTCCAGGCCATTCATCAGATAAAAGCTGCCCTCTCCGGTTGCTTTTCTCTCAAAGATCTTGGTCCCCTACATTTCTTTCTTGGCATTGAAGTTGTACCATGTGCTACTAGACGCATTCTCTCACAATCAAAATATATTTCTGAACTATTACTTGAGCATTCTATGCAAGATAGTAAAGGTGTTATCAATCCATTAAGCTCATCAATCACTCTGCAACTTGATGATGGTGCTGCCCCAACTGATCCTAAACAATACCATGCAGTCATCGGAAAGCTTTAGTATCTCTCCTTTACACGTCCAGATATTAGTTTTGCTGTCAACAAACTCTCACAGTTTATGCACAAGCCTTCCACCATCCACTGGCAAGCAGTGAAGCGTGTCCTCAGATATCTCAAACATACAATGCTTCACGGTCTGCTTTTTCGTCGTAATTCCACTAATGCACTTCATGTATACTCGGATGCAGTTTGGGCAGGTGATGTTACAAATCGATCCTCTACCTCAGCTCATGTGATCTATCTTGGTCTTAATCCTATTAGCTGGTCATCAAAGAAGCAACAGACTGTTGCGAGATCTTCCACTGAGGCTGAATATCGCGTTGTTGCTAGCGCGGTAGCAGAAACCAATTGGATTCAGAACCTCTTGTATGAGCTTAATGTGACCCTTGCAGCACCTCCTAAAGTCTACTGTGACAACATAAGTACCACTTACATATGTCAAAATCCTCTCTTCCACAGCCGCATGAAGCATAGTGCTATTGATTTCCATTTTGTACGCGAACAAGTGCAACAAAATCGCCTTCATGTCACACATGTCCACACCACGGACCAGCTCGCTGATATACTAACCAAAACTTTGCCCAAGACTCGTCACCAACAGCAACTTACCAAGTTAGGTGTTGTTGAAACACCCCCTAACTTGCAGGGGCATAACAGAGCAAATTAAGGGATAGTATATCACTGTGATTAAGGGATACAAATCACTGTAAATCCTCAGTCAATATTGTCTTACCTTTCTTAGAATATTCTTTATTAATTCTAGTTGATATTATGGATCTTGTTCCCCCTCCAGAGTTGTATATATACATGTAATAAGTCAACACTTAATACACACAATTTTCCTACTTCATTTGAATCTTATTACATCTAAGGCAGTGAGAGTTGAAATCTGCTTTTTATATGCCCTTTCCTTCATGATGGTTGAGAAATATTTTGTATTGGCATCTCCTAACTTGATCCAGTTTGCCCTTGCCTTTTGCTGCAACACACTCTCTTCTATCAATGACCACTTCTCCAAGTTTTGTAACATGCCTTTCTCTAGCTTCAACAAATTATCAGAGTAAGATATTGCTATCCTTCTCTGCACATCTATCAGCTTAGCTCTGGCCTGTATAATTCTTTGAGTTATGCCTTGAAATTCTTTGGTAGTGATTGTCATCCCACCTTAGCCATATTCTCCCGTTGGTAGCATGTTGATAGTTGTCCTCGAATTCCTAGCCATTAGCAATGCTTCTGGCTATTCCATAAGCCTTGTGAGCTTGGATTGGACCCTAGTCTCCACAATACCGGCTACAGTAATGCGGTTATTATTTATGATGTTGCGTAACTCTTTTTGCTTGTAGCACTTATTGACTCCCCTAACGTTCCAAAATAACCAAGACATTATAGAGAATGAGAACCTCCCCCTATCTCATCAGGGGGGGTGCTGCTTAATTTCGTGCTCCTCACTCAGTGCCTCGAATGTATTCCTGACTGGTGTAGTCCCAAGTGCAGGAAAGTTTGTGAAGTTCATGACCAAATTATGTTGAACACCTTTGCCTCTTGTCGAATTGCTCTCTCTATCCAGAGGTTGGCTCACTCTGCTTACATCTCTACTGTGTTGACCATCGATCTTCTGGAAACTCTTACTTGGATTAGGTTGGTTACCGTCATCAGGGGACAGGTCCTCCTGACTTTTGTCTTGTGGTATCACCTTCGCTGGAGAGGTTATTTTTCCAGGCAGGTCGATTGCATTTTTGTACTTTTATTCCTGGACAACTTTCTTAGGTTCAGGCCTTCTTCTTTGAGGTTGCTGCTGCACTTCAGTAGTCTTAGGATCACACTTGTGACCAATGACCAAATATACATCACAAAAAATAGGCTTCCGGTCCTTTACCTTGTCCTCTTACCATGGCTATTCTCGCCGGCGTAAGTTTAGACGTTAAGCTCATACTATTCGAATAATTTAAGCAGAATTTATTTTAGCCATTTGGTTAGAGCGGAACAGCAGAATTTTTGAAGGAAAGGAGAAATCAGGGGAGCAAATAGCCAAAGAAGTTGCTTGAACCTGCACTATGAGAGCACTTCTAGTCGTTAAGCTACATCTGCTGCAATGCAGATTTTAAACATCCTTTTTGTGTCAATGTAGTCTAGCTGATGGTAGTTTAGAGAGGTTTGGGCTTACTACCGAATTAAGCAAGCTGTGTTAGCTTTGCTGCTTTGTAAATATTCTGTGGTAATTAATAAAATTCCTAGTTACCAAAAATAAAAAAAAAGAAACTAACCTACTAAAAAGAAAGCGAAAAGAAGCACAATACTACTGCAACTAAAATAGAGTGGAACCGTTTACAGTTGTGTTCCCCTCACAAGAGCAGATTCTTATGCATATATCATAAATTAGCTTGATATTCTACCTTTCCGAGGTAGGGATAAGCCCATAGTACACTCTACCCTCTCCAAACTTCACTTGTGGAATTACATTAAATATGTCATGTGTTGTATGGTTCGAGCAAAGGCCTAAATTCCAATTGAGAGTCCATACAGTTTGATATGTCATACGAGTTAGATGTGTTGAACGTAATGTTTATCCAAACTTTCTGGTTCACCTCAACATTTCCCACTTGTCCGACTATTGCTGAACTGTTTTTGGATATCAAACGGACCTCTCCCCCATTGCGTATTGGTACTTATCAAGTATATCCGGGATGTGATATGGTTCCGAAGGATGAACCGGATATGGAGTATTAGGTCCATACAGTAATTGTTGAGACATAAAACGGCTGCATTTTGAACACATTAAAAATAGTGGCTGAAACTTCAACGCTGGCACTACAACAACATAATCAACACAATCCTATGGGTGGAGTCTAAGGAGTATAGAGAATACGTAGACTTTACATCTACCTCACAAATGTAAAGGTTGTTTTCAAAAGATTTCCGGCTTAAGTAATGCATATCAAAACAATTTGAAAAAGAAAAATACAGAAGTAAAGAGATATACCAAATAGTAGGGAAAACATTACATAATGCGATAACCTTGCACAAGAAACAAAGAAACAACGGGCAATAATAGAAATTATAAGACAAGAACTTATGAAAATAGTGTGACTAAGTATTATTATGAACGAAGAAACAGATACGGTGCATGCATTGAACTACCACTAAGTCTATCTCGCGAAAAAAATAAGATAGCACTCAATCAAGGGTGGCAAAATCAAATTCAACCCGTCCAACCCATTCAAGTACGGGTTGGTTAGTGACCCGCCCATTTGTTAGCTCAACCCATTTTAATTTTTAACCCAACCTGTTTCAACTCATTAAAGATTGGATTGATATATAACCCGAATTGATTTTTGAGAAATTTTGTTAAAATATTTTAAAAAGACTTTATTTGTTTTTTTTATTAGATATTAAAAATTTATAAAAGAACAAATAAAACAATTTAAACTTAGTAGAAATAGGATGGGTTGGGTTATAACCTGTTACTTAACCCATTTTGACCCAAATAAATTTGAGTTAGATTGGGTCAAATGTGATTATTGCCAAAACGTTTCTAAAGAATCCAATTTGATAAAATGAAATGCTTTTATGGCCAATAGTCTTTAATGACTTTTACTACTCTTAAATATTTGTACGTTGGCAGATGATCAACAGGAAAAACCTTATGTCTCGTACCAATATATATTCTAGTCCATTATTTTTCTTTGGAGTGATAAGTTTTTGAAGAGTCATATATTCTTTCTACAATATATTCTTTTGTGTTGAGTTTTCTTTTTGTTAGATTCTGGCTCTTAATTTATACTAGAAGAGCAACTTGTTGAATTCTGGGGGATACACCATACTAGGTGAAATATCTTAAGGACAGTGACAAAAGCACGCCGCAAGCTTTGGTGAATTCTCAACAAGTGTTCATGGTGGAGTATTTTCCGTAACATTTACAACGATCTCTAGGATACTTCGTTCTTACGAAAAATACTATTTACCCTCTTCTAGAAATAATATATTTTCCAAGTAAAACTTGTATTCAAGTTTGAATGGAGAATCGGTTGAGTCTTCTGGGAATTTTTATACTTAAGAGGCATATTATATTTTATTTACTTCTCTATAACGCCATTCAACCTATAACAACAATGACATATAGTTGTACACTCTTTGTAAAATTACCTCTCTATAACAACCTTGAATTTTCCAGAAAAACACTACCACTATAGAGGAATTAAACTGTGTATATTTAACTTCCGTGATCATCTGATTGTCAATAATATCACTCGACTGGCTACTACCTATCCTTTCTGTTACTTACTTTTTTTTTGGGGGGAGAGAGATGCAAGAAACAAGATATAAATATGAATTGCCTCATATAAGTGTATTAATTATAGACTTTTATATAGACACGTAAACAAAGTAGTCCGAATAGACGACTCCTACATCTCTAAAGTATTAGACTCCTTTTTCACAAAAAAATAAAAAATAAAAAAAATCATAAAGCTAGGGACCAAAACTAAAATGTTTTTTTTTTTCGGTCAACAAAGTGGGGTTTGGGGAGGGTAAGTTGATACAAGCAGGATAGCTCAATTTGTGCTAGACCTATATCCCAAGCTACACAAAACATGATGATATAAAAAGGGGCTCGGAAGGTACTTCAAAGAGCCTCAAGTGCACATCTTCAAGCTATACAATCTTTGAATGAGAAGATGGAGTCCTTAGATGTCATGGAAGGCATGCATGTGGGAACACTCAAGCTATGAAAGATAGCTTGGATGGAAGAGACCGAAGACCCACATGTGGATCGGATCAAGCTATGGGAGATAGCTCGGAAGAAAGGTGGTTTAGTTTGGCGACCATCTTTGATAAATAGCCACTTTTGGACAATATTTTAAATGACCACTTTTTGACCTTGTATGTAATAGGCAATACTATAAATAGGTACCTTAGTTTATTTTGAAGGAGACTTTGATGAATTGATATTACTCTTGAATAGTGTTTTAGGGTGGAATCCCTTTAGTCTAGTTTAGTGTAGCTAAATCTAGGTTAGTGATGGATGGATTCCTATTATTGGTTTAGAACTCTCTTACTTGATTTTCATATTGATTCACTCATTTGTGGATTCCAAAACTATGCAATCCATGTTACATATATCTTTGTTAATTGTTTGATTTGATTTGTTTGTAAAAACACAAGTACATGAGTTTGACTTTGTTGGATGTTTAGGTGTAATGGAGAACCTAATTCTGCAAGGAGCTTTGCCAGTGGTTTTGAACCTTTTGAAGATGCACCTGATGGAGACAATTTTGAGCAATCCATGCCTAATCATATCGATGATTCTGTTTTCATTTCTCCGGAGTTGTATGATTTTTTCCAGTCTTCCCTTCCTAATATAGTGAAAGGCTGTCAATGGACCTTGTTGTACAGGTAACTTCAACTTTGAACTATAGCCTGTTTGGCCAAACTTTCAAGAAGCCAACAATGCTTATTTTACACAATTGAGGTGTTTGGCCAAGCTTTTAGAAACAAAATAAGTGTTTTTGAATAGTAGCAGAAGCTAAAAGAAGTAGCTTTTCGTTAGACGCACTTTTAGACTTGATCAAGCACAAATTACCACCCTACTATCGACAAAATTAAGACTACATATCTTGTAGAGGATAGTATAATATTGTAGATTCTCTACTTTTCGGTATATAACTTGTATACTGAGAGATTTTCCTAACATCGACATACCCAGTGTAATCCCACAAGTGGGTACGGGAGACTTTTCCATTGTTAATAGAATATTTTACCTTATAAACAAAAATATTTCTTCGTAGTCTGTTAAAATGTTTGAAAAGTAGTAGATGATTTGTGCTTTTTCATCGCCACTGATCTCATTTTTATTTCCGTTGCTAAGATACTTTCATTCTATTATCCTGACAGGGAACAATTCAATCATTTGTATTCACAACTATATATGGTGAACCAAGGTTGTTCAGACCTACGGCTGAGGATCGTATAATGTTGTAGATTCTCTACTTATCGATGCCCCAGACTTATCTAGTGAGTTAGTACACCACACAACTTGGCTTCTGTTTCTTAGTTAGTCTGTATTCCTTTTTTGTGGGGAAGGAGAGGAGGGTAGGTAAGGAGAAATACAAGTTGAGGAATACAAGCAGAAATATCTTCAATTAGTCAGCAATTTTAAAAGAGTAGGAACAGGAAGCATTGGGTGAAGAGTAGGGGTTACTCAGACTTCACCCCTACCACACCCAACTCTAAATCATGTGTCTTCTTTGCCTGTTGGCTTGGTGCATTGCTCTTGCCTCTGAAGCAGCTGCGGCTTCCCTAGCTTCACAGGTTGCCCTTGCTGCGACCTTGTCTTCCTTTTTCTGAGTAAAGGAACACAATTTCAGTTTTCTGCAGCTTGTTGCTTACACAAAAGGTCCTACTATGCTGCTTACAAAATATCATTTATACATAAATCAAACAGCTAAAAAACATCAAGAGAGAGCATATCACAAAGTAAAAATTTGATATGACTTGAAAAAAAGACTTAAGTTGACCAAAATAGCGGACAGAAAAGTTGATATGACTTGATTTCTGTTTCATTTGTTGAAATACAATACATTAGATTTAATAGTTAAAAAACTTATTGATAGATATGAAGGTTTAAATAGAATAATTCAAAATTCTAAAATACTAGACAAAATTCATTATATGACTATATAAGAAAATAATAAACTTTTGTAATTATGAATTGTAATTTTGTGATACATATACTAGAAATTTTCTCAGTGTTCTTATAAGAAAACTTTTGTTAAAATATTAAAATTAGTTGTAACTTGAAATATTGAAATAAAAACTTCTTTATTGTTTAAGAGGTTAATATATTTATATAGAACTAGGTAGTTAAAAACGAGGTAGATAGTACATTATTCCTACTTGGGTTAGTGACTATAACAAGGTTACTAAAACGGGATATTAGTTGTCCTTGTCATTCCTAAGTTGTTTTTACTTGATCAGGGTAAATTTTGATCCTGCATTAGGTAAGCCTCAAGCGACGAGCTCGACTAAGAAGGACAACCTCTTGCTATCATAGACAAGGATTTTCGAACTTGAGACCTTCATTATAAAAGAGTCCTATATGCCAAACCATAGGAGTCACCCCGAAGAGTTTATATGACTCAATAAATTTAATTTTCACTTGATTAAAATATGCAGTTTTGATCCCTTTATGTAGAAAATATCACTTGAGGAATTACACTAGGAATGTTATTGTTGTTGTTATGTTGAAAGTATGTTATATTTAAACTAGTTTTAAAGGTATATTATCTTCAACACGTATTACAATTATAGCCCATTTTGATCTCGCAAGTGCGGTCTGATGGAGATGGGGTGTACACAAATTTTATCCTTACCTTTATTGGTATAAATATATAAATTTAACATCAAACACCAACAACTAAACAGTAAAACAGTAAATAGTTTTGAGAATTTGAGAATATTCATCAGTGTTTGTATAATCCAGCTAGTCGTAAGTTCATGCAACATGATATTTTAGAAAATATAGAGTGTTGCTTTGAATAATTGATGCGTACTTTATTTCATTTACCAATAACTGAGAAATTAAAAATGCTATTAACACTTTAACAGAAATGAAATTAAATTAAATTACAGTTAGATAATCCTCCATTTAGGAAATTTTTGAAGACGAATCTAAATGTGCAAATTTAATATAAATGAAATGAAATTAAAATACAGTTAGATAGTTGCAAATAAGTAAACTAAGGAACAAACTAACACTCTCGACGTTTAGTTATGAGCAAAAAACAAGAAAAGGAATTGTAGGGTCCAAGTTGTTTAATTTCTTTACCAAAAAGAAACATTGTAAGCATTAAACGAATTATTGATATCATTTTATTTTGGTATCAAATCGAAGCAAGCTCTGAATACTAGAAATGACTTTGAAATAACAGGGGTCAAGGTCGGCTAGTGACACGATGGGGGATAAGCTTCATCGTGGTACCAAATCGAGGCAAACCCTGAATACTCATCAAAATTTGCGCATGTTCCTTAGTACTCATACTTGAGCTTTTGCCGGTGATTTTCGGAAAGTTGTTGCTTTCAAAGGGATTTGACTTGAGAGGATATCCAATGAAGAGGATGGGGAGTCCAAATCAATAAATAAAAATCAAGGATTAGTAATGTAACTAGTCATCATGTAACAAATTAAGAAACGGAGTCCAAGCACACAATCTCTAACTAAATGACTGATTCTTTAAGCAAACAAATGTTAATTTATCGAAGTTTAAACAAAAATCGAGCATATATAATCAAAAGACTATAGTTAGCGATTAAACTGGCATTTCAAAGACACTAATATATCAGGGAGAGAAGTAGGATTAATATTTAAAAATTACTTAGTGACCATACTAAATCTTATTTACTGGAAAATGCCTTTTAAAACTCAAAATTTCAAGAATAAGTGCACATAATATGCTCAAAATGAAGCACTCATATATCAGATAACATATATGAAAGAGACTCTTGGAAAATTAGAAATAGATTCATGACTTAGTCTCCTTTTTACTAGCAAAATCGAGGAAGAGAAGGACAAGTTATGCGGTAGCATCTCAACAATTTGAAAGTAATACTTTAGATTTATACTACAAACTGATCAGTCCACAAATCTCAAAAGAAAACCATACTTTAGATAAAGAAAATAACTCTGAAAGGATCATGCTAAACTATCATTGATTCTACAACTGTTACATACCTTCATGCAAGCTGGAAAATTACATACCTTTGGAAACAAAATGACTTTAAAACTAATGTCCAACATACATGATTTATATTATAGCACATTCTAGCTAGCAACCAAATGAAAATACAGACCTAGAGTGCAAACTGGATTTTCAAATGATTCGAACACTTCACATTGCAGCCCAAATTTAAACCAGAGAACCAAACATGACTAACCCTTTGGACTTTAACTTATCAAAATTCGAAAGTATGACTGATGAACATGTATGAAATGAGTGTATCACACGACATAAAGGAGTTGCATCAGGCTACCCAACAACATCGAAATGATTTTACTTGCTATTCTCAATAACTTAGGCACGAAATGAAACAAACACAAAACTCACAATAACAATTCGACCATAACATCAGGTAAGGAAATGAAACTAGATTTTCTCGACAGTGAAAGAGAAAAGCGGAATCAGATAAAGAGTAAAGACTGCTCCTAAATCATACAAATAACAAAAATAGGCTTGTACAGATTTTAACACAAAATACTTTAACAAAGAGAACATGACCTTGACACTCTCGTCTTAAACTCGACACCTTATAATTACACAAAGCAACACAAACTAAATAGAAAGCTAAAAACGACATTTATCCTATGATCTTAAAGAGATGGAATGGTAGAGTTTAAGAAATATCCCACACAAAGAAATTTAAGACCAAATTAGTTAAAAATTGGCCAATTCATATTTTGGACCAAATTAATCCTCAAAGTATTTCCTTAGCCAAAATCATCCAATTTCATATAATTAAATATGAACATATATTAGAATTGACAAAATTAGGCCTGAAATCAATTTAAAACGCTTTAATTTCACAAAAAAATTAATTCAAAAATTGTTTAAAAATCGAAGAAGCTCAAAAAATTAATTCAAATCATAGAGGGCAAAAATTAGGCGTCAACATTCTCTGTCACAATTGGTCTTTGGTCATGAACCAAATATTGCTCATCTAAGAATTTTTGGTTGTGTTGTATACGTGCCAATAGCACCACCACAGCGCACTAAGATTGCCCCCCAGAGAAGGTTGGGAATATATGTTGGGTTTGAGTCACCTTCCATAATTCGCTACCTTGAGCCATTGACAGGAGATTTATTTACTGCTCGATTTGCAGATTGTCGATTTGATGAAACAAATTTTCCGCAATTAGGGGGAGAGAAACAGGAACTCAAAAGAGAAATTGAGTGAAAATTTCATCACTATCTCATTTTGACCCACGTACCCCCATATATGAACATGAGGTCCAGAAGATCATTCACTTACTGAAAATAGCAAATTAAATGCCAGACGCATTTACTGATTTGAAAAGGATAACCAAGTCATATATCACTGCAGTGAATGTGCCAGTCCGAATTGATGTTCTAAAATGACCATCTACTAGTGTCATAGCTTTTGAATCCCAGACAGGCCTGAAGCGTGGTAGACCACTGGATAAGTCCTAGAAAAAAGAAGCACGGAAAATGATAAAAGTGACACAATAAAAGAATATCAAGAAGAGACTCAAGATCTAATTAATCCTGATATTCCTGAAGAAATCAGTGAACCCGAGATTCAAGTGAATGAAGAACTTTCAATGAGTTCTACCGGTAATGAGATAAATTTAGATCGATCAAAAATTACGGTGGATAATGTTTTTGCATATAATGTCGCACTAAATATTATGCAAGATAGTGAGGACCTTGAACCTCTATCTGTAGAAGAATGTCAATGTAGAAATAATTGGCCAAAATGGCCAGAGGCAATTTAATCAGAATTAAACTCACTTGCTAAACGTGAGGTTTTTGGACCTGTAGTCCGAACCCCGGATGGTGTAAAATTAGTTGGCCATAAATGGGTCTTCGTGCGTAAAAAAATGAGAGAAATGAAATTGTAAGATACAAGGCATGCCTTGTTGCACAAGGATTCTCTCAAAGACCCGGTGTTGACTATGAAGAAACATATTCATCCGTTATGAATGCAATAACGTTTCGATACCTCATCGGTCTAGCTATACGTGAAAATCTTGAAATACATCTAATGAATGTGGTTAAGGCTTATCTTTATGGTTCTCTTGATAATGAAATTTATATGAAAATTCCAAAAGGTTTAAATATACCTGAAGCATACAGTTTAAAGCCTCGAAAAATGTATTCAATCATATTACAAAGATCGTTATACGGTCTAAAACAATCAGGACGTATGTGGTATAACCGCCTTAGTGAGTACTTGATAAATGAAGGTTATATGAATGATGTCCATTGTCCTTGTGTTTTTATTAAGAAAACAACATCAGAGTTTGTTATACTCGCTGTTTATGTTGATTACATAAATCTCATTGGAATTCCAGAAGAGGTCTAAAAGGCAATTGAATATCTAAAGAGAGAATTTGAGATGAAAAACCTTGGAAAGACAAAATTTTGTCTTGATCTGCAAATTGAACGTTTAGCAGACGGGGTCTTCATCCACCAATCTGTCTATACTGAGAAGATTTTAAAATGATTTTACATGGACAAAGCACGTCCATTAAGTACTCCAATGATTGTTCGATCACTTGAAATGAGTAAAAGATCCATTCCGACCTCCAAAAGAGAATGAAGAGATTCTTGATCCCGAAGTACCATATCTTAGTGTCATTGGTGCACTTATGTATCTTGTTAATGCTACAACGCCTGGTATAGCATTTTTTGTTAATTTACTATCAAGGTATATGTAACACCCTGTACCTTCCCGATCCTACTTGACAACCTTGAACCATGTTTACCCTAGGTTCGAGAGCAATAAGTACGTATTTTGCATTGTTATTGATGGAACATTTGAAATTGTGCTAGTAAATGTGATTAGACCTTTGTAGTAGGTGGTGTTTGTGACTTTGTGGGGTGAAAATTGAGGTTTAAGGGAAATCCAAGCAAAGGATCGTAAAGATAAGAGGCAAGCAAAAGGTTGGGACTTGAAAGATCCAACCAAATCCGCAAAGAAAAATCGAAATCAAAAATTTAGCATGGGACACTGCAGGTGGCGTGCCAGGCCGCTTCTAGCTGAATTTTGTTTGGCACAGGCAGCAAGGGGCGCGCCCAGGGGTGTACCAGAACGCTCTTGACCACCTTTCCAGAGCTGAATTTTTTTTAAGTCTCTAGGGCGCCCGGGAGTGTGCCGGGGTGCTTTTTGCCCGATTTCTTCTACGATTATTAGTCTATCAAGAGGACTCTTGGATTATAGTATCATTATCCCATCATAGTAGGACTACTCTTGAGCAAGTTTGGCATCCGAGTTGGGATTAATTCTTCGTCACAAGTGTTTTATCAAATTATGTTCAACTAAGCCATGAGTGGCTAGAATTTCTCATTTTTGAGATTGAGGCTACGAACATGAATCTCGTGAGTTGAATATTGTTGTGAAATTGATGGAATTATTTAAACATGAGATAATTGGAGTATTACACATTGAAATTGGTGGGCTAAGTTAATATGTGTAAATGGGTTCAATTTGAGGCCCAAAATGGAATAAAATGCATGGCCCAAAGAGCAAATGACCCATTCTTCCAATTTGACTAAGTAAAACATGGCATTTAATGCCAAGAAGTGGCTAAGGATGACTTGAGGGGTTATATAAAGGCAAAAATCAGATTTTTATTTCAACAATCACACATGCCATTTTCTAGATATTTCCAAAACATTTCTCTATTTTCAAAACATTTCTCTATTTTCTAAATCCTAAGGCAACCATTTTTCTTTGGACATTTTGGAAAAGATCATCACCTTGCAAGCTTGGGTAAGTGTTTATTCTTATGATTTAATATATTATATACATGAGAGATGGTGTAGATCATGATGGTTATGTTGGCAAGGTTGAATAGGGCACTTTTGCTTTTTGCTAAAAGATGTGCTAACTTTGTGATTTAAACTTGAAAGGAGACTTGAGATTTTGATGAAAGTGAATGGTGTGAATGAAATATCGACATGTATGGTGTGGTTATGTTCCTTGACTTGTTATTTTTCTATGAGTATAAATTGTGGGATTGTTGTTGATATGTTGTTATGAAGTGTATTGAGGTGACTTGATGGAGTAATTGTGATGTTGTGTTGATGGAGAAGTGTAAAGTATGAACTTGGTGTGACATACTAGTGGTTTATGATGTATTGGTCAATGTATGGAATGCTGTGGTATTGTTGGTATGATAATTTGATAAATGGCATTGTCAAGGGGGAAATGACATTTTAAGGCAATCATGTAACTCATTGTCGTCATATGCATTTGTAAGGTGGTTGGTGGTTAATGTAAACTCCATTATGTACTTGTGTTGTAGAGTGAAACGTAAGGAAGGAGCTGGACTATTGTATTCACATTTAGGATTGTATATTCATAATGAAAAGATAAGGTATATAAAGTTACTCTTTCCGTATCCTTCTGCGGCACATAGTGTTCACATTGACATTGTACTTATTGTCTTTCCAAAATGTTCTAAGGTATCTTATTCCCAGTTATTAATTATTGTTAATCACATGTTCCTTACTCATTGCTCAATTGTGATTCACATGTCTCATGTTCATTGACTAATGTTCCAAAGTTCCAATAAAGCTATATTTCAAAGTTCTAATGTATCAATCAATTACCAATGTATCAAGCTCATAGAAGTAAAGATATGAAGTAATGTATAATTGTTTGGTTGAGTAACATCCCAGGGGCGATATAAAAGCCTAGCATGGGTTATCACAGCGACATCCCAGGGGCGACAGATATGCCTAGCATGGGTTATTACAGTAACATCCCAGGGGCGACAGAAAATCCTAGCATGGGTTAATTACATCCCAGGGGTTAAAATACCTAGCATGGGTTAAATAACATCCCAGGGGCGACAGAAAAGCCTAGCATGGGTTAATTACATCCCAGGGGTTAAAATACCTAGCATGGGTTAAATCTCATCCCAGGGGCGATAAAAAAGCCTAGCATGGGTAGAACGATAAAGATGAATAAATGTAAAGGCAAATGAAGTAAAGGATGTAACGTACATGGTTCCACATGTGTAGATCGGTGGTTTATCTGTACTGCGTATTCTCTTATATTTGATTTCATGGAAGTACTTATATATCATACAGTTTCTTATGAGCCTTACATACTCAGTACATTCTTCGTATTGAAGTCCCTTGGGGGACTTACCTTACTTGCTGCAGGTACAGGTGCTAGTAGACCTCCACAGTAGGTTGCGGATCTTTTGCCGATCTTTGGTGAGCTCCAGTTGGTTCGGGGCTTTTTGGGTCTCATATGTACATTTGTTTTGGTACTGTAATGTTGTGTAAAGCGGGGACTTGTCCCGACTTTAGGATAGTTATGTATATGCATCTGTTAGAGGCTTTGTAGACGAACGTGGTGAGATGCATGAAAGAATGTATGTCCATTTTGAATTGATGGCCCTAACGGCCAAGTTTCTTATATGTATATATCACATGTTTCCATGACTTCCGCTATTGACATCTTATATCTCTATGTGATGGTGCTGCTTATTGAGTGACATGCATATGAATGGACATGAGAAAAGATTGGTTCTCTCGGGCCTTATCGGCTTCGGGTGCTAGTCCGCCCCATTGGAATTCGGGACGTGACAGTATAGTTCTTCCCCTACATGCAGACCTTGGAACGGAGTTAAGCATATATTGCTATATCTAAAAGGGACTATTGATATGAGTTTGTTTTATACTAACAAGGATAGTGTAGATCTTGATGGTCATGTAGATGCAGCTTATTTATCTGATCCACATAAAGCTAGATCGCAAACAGGCTACGTGTTTACATACGGAGGTACTGCTACATTATGGCGATCTATAAAGCAGTCTATTCTTGCTACTTCTTCAAATCATGTAGAGATAATAACTATTTTTGAAGCAAGTAGAGAATGTGTATGGTTTAGATCAATGATACATTTCATCAAAGAAAGATGTGGCCTGAAGTGTGGTGTCAAGGTACCTCTGTCCTATTTGAAGACAATGCAACATTCATAACCCAATTAAAGGGAGGCTTTATAAAGGAAGATAGAACGAAGCACATCTCACCAAAGTTATTCTTCACACATGATCTTCAGAAGAATGGTGATATTGATGTACAATAAATCAGTTCAATTGACAATCCAACAAATTTGTTCACTAAATCTTTGCCAACTTCAACTCTTGAGAAGATGGTATACAAGCTTGGAATGCGAAGACTGAATCATTTGAATCAGGGTCTTCATCAGGGGGAGTAAGAATACGCGATGTACTCTTTTTTCCTTAACCAAGGTTTTATCCCACTGAATTTTTCTGGTAAGATTTTTAATGAGGCACCAAGCAAATGCGTATTCAGTAAATTTCTTTTGCATGGATATCCAAGGGGGAGTGTTATGAATATTAGTGGATGCCATGTGTCATTAGTTGATGTTATGTGTCTTGCATTTGGTTAGGCTTGAAGCCAAGTAATCTCCCACCCCTTGTGAATAGCTTGTTGGCTAAGTACAAATTTGGCTATAAATAGCCACCCTTTCTACATTGTGATGGTGATATACAAAAATAGTGAATGAAATAATATTGCTCCATTCTCTCCCTTGTTATACTTTACTTGTTTTCATTAGCTTTTAAGTTTAATATTTGTCCTATTTTATAACAAGGTTACGTTTTTAAGTGGATCTAAGTACTTTACTTGTTTTTTATGTTGTCATCTCTTGTTAAAGTATGTAGTCTAATCAAGCCCCCTCCTATCACAATGGTGTGGAGCGTTAGTGGTTGTTACGTGCTCAGTGTCCCTCGAGGAAACTAAAGTTTGAGCCAAAACTTCTTAATTGTTAAGTTATAACAAAACTAAGCAACATCCAACAACTCCAATTCTTCGAAAATTGTAAGCCTCAACTATATAAATGTTGTACAAAAACCTTTTAGTATATAAACAAATAATGTGTCATAAATCATTCACTAGAGCAACTTTCGGAAGGAAAATAACACACAAAATTAATTCATAAGCATTATAAGAAGGGTATAATTGAGAACAAATTACAAAAAAGTAACCCAAAAAAAGTGAAACTTATAGTATTAATGTGTATCTTTCATCTCGACTAATTAATTCTTCAATAAAATGATCCACTTTACCTTAGTTTTTTGGGGAAAATTTCCTTCTCATTACAGCAATTTGCTTAAGGCTCAATCCAAAAGCTTTTTCCAAAAGTTCATCATTTATTCCGGAACCAAAAATTGTTGCTGGAATTTTCATATTACTTAAATTTTAACTGTTGAAACACCCAAAAATCGTCGGTGGAGTTTTTTCAACGTTCATCATAAATTGTACTAGTTCCTTAGGAAAAATCATGACTTCCCCTTGTTCAATTACCTTAGAAAAAACTCCATTATTCGAGTCAACGAAACCTGAATAAACTTTCTCACGGACAATGTAGGCGATTTCGGTTGTTCCAGGGTGAAAATGAGGGGGATTTATTCTACCAATCTTCAATTCAGCATGTACAAATGACATACCTAATGTGTTGAGCCCCGGAAATATTGACGGGTTCACTGACACGGACGCAAGGCCTGTGTTGGAGAAGTTTCCTGGCGATTTTACGCCGAAAAATACGAAATCATTAGGTGTTACTAATTTGGAATTTTTACGTAATGATGCAAAATTGTACCTTGATATTGATCTAGTGTTAGGTATGCAAAAATCTTGGATAGGATCAGGGTCAGATGCCAATGCTAGTAAGAGGAAAAAAATAGAAGTGAGTGAGTACCATAACAAATAGTTTTGGATACATTTTTCTTGAGTTTAGGTACTTTGAATTATTTTTTTATTTTTTTGGGAAGTGTGGTTTTTATAGAGGTAACATTCTATGAAATTACTTCAATGTCCCTTCTTTTGGCAAGCAATTTAACATTGATGTTGTGTTTTACGTAATGGATACCGTAGGATGGATGAGATCCTCTCACTCTTGCCATCTTCAACCATACTCTATTTACCTTCTATTTTTTTCTCCAACTATAGAGATCTCTATATTTGGAGAACATCACTCCAACCCAACACTCTATTTTATCCTCTATCTTTTCAATCTTCTTCTCTCTCTTTAATATTATATTATTATTTTTATTTCATTTACATTTTCTTATTTCATAAAATAAATCCCTTCTTATTTTATACATAATCGCCATATATAATTCATATTCTTTTCAGATTTTTCATGTAATATAAAATTAGTTTTTATCCCAAATTTTCAAATAACATAAATTGCAAGCAAATTTTATATATTATACGTATTATGTTATGTCTTATATTTTTAACAATTTCATCTTGTATCAGGTATTTTGTGTACTAATTTAATTATTTATTTTATACGTGCACTTTTAATTTTTGTGATGGTCATATTTATTGTACAACTACAAAATACGAAATCATCAGGTGTTACTAATTTGGAATTTTTGCATGGTGATGCAAAATTGTACCTTGATATTGATCTAGTGTTAGGTATGCAAAAATCTTGGATAGGATCAGGGTCAGATGCCAATGCTAGTAAGAGGAAAAAAATAGAAGTGAGTGAGTACCATAACAAGTAGTTTTGGATACATTTTTCTTAAGTTTAGGTACTTTGAATTATTTTTTTATTTTTTTGGGAAGTGTGGTTTTTATAGAGGTAACATTCTATGAAATTATTTCAATGTCCCTTCTTTTGGCAAGCAATTTAACATTGATGTTGTGTTTTACGTAATGGGTACCGTAGGATGGATGAGATCCTCTCACTCTTGCCATCTTCAACCATACTCTATTTACCTTTTATTTTTTTCTCCAATTATAGAGATCTCTATATTTGGAGAACATCACTCCAACCCAACACTCTATTTTATCCTCTATCTTTTCAATCTTCTTCTCTCTCTTTAATATTATATTATTATTTTTATTTCATTTACATTTTCTTATTTCATAAAATAAATCCCTTCTTATTTTATACATAATCGCCATATATAATTCATACTTTTCAGATTTTTCATGTAATATAAAATTAGTTTTTATCCCAAATTTTCAAATAACATAAATTGCAAGCAAATTTTATATATTATACGTATTATGTTATGTCTTATATTTTTAACAATTTCATCTTGTATCAGGTATTTTGTGTACTAATTTAATTATTTGTTTTATACGTGCACTTTTAATTTTTGTGATGGTCATATTTATTGTACAACTACAAATTATAATAGAACTAACTTATATCTTAAATAAAAATATTATATATGAAAATTAAATTAATAAAAAATTTAACTTAACATAATAAAGATATTACATTAGAAAATAATTACGAATATTAGGGACTTAATTAATTATCGAATATAATCTATAATATGTTAAATTACAAATTTTATATAATATAAATATTAATATTATAATCAAAAAGTAAAATAGAGGGGATGAATAGTAACTCTCTGTATTTGGAGAGTTACTATTCACCCCCTCCATATATAAAGTTTAGAGGGAAATTTGGAGGGTGATTGGAGTTGCACCCTCTATTTCCCCCCTCCAAATTTGGAGTTTAGAGAGGAAAATAGAGGGTGATTGGAGATGCCCTTAGTTAAAGGTCTCTAATATGAGCTTTATGAATGGAGAAATCTCTATATGGAGAGCGCTTGCCTTTAACTGTCATACGCGGTGCGAATCTAAATTAATTAGACCAGTAAATTCTGAATACCAGATGATTGTATCCAAGAAAAGTTTTGTGTGCTTTACTACCAAGGATATGGTGGGATGGATGGAACCTTGAATTAGCTGAACAATAGATTTCGGATACCGAATGATTATATAAGAAAAATAAATTGTCTATTTTTTATCGTTCACCCCAGACTCCATTTTGTGAAAATATATTGGGGTATATTGTTGTTGTTGCTTTTTTTTTTTTTTTTTTGAATCTTTCATTATTGCTTCTGTTGGGGTTGGGTACAACTCATATGATGCAATAATTTTTAAAAAATCAAATAGTGGAAAAATTGATGAATACTACTTTTAAACTTTAGGCAAGAGAGCATGAGACACTTGGAAAAATTAGTCACTAAACAGACAAAAATAATTATAGCTAATGATTCATTTTTTTCCCCACTTTATTAGGTAAGCGGTGCATATGTTGTTGAGTGATTACACATAAATTGGTCCTATTCTTCTAAACCAAAAAATAATTATATTTATATTTTAAAATAAAAAAGATCTTTTCATTTTCCCCCCTAAAATAATTCATAAATACAATCAACAACAATAACATATTCAGTGTAATTTTATAAATGAAAATGATAGAATACGTGGAGATCTTAATTATCCTATCTTTGTGAAGTAGAGATGTTGTCTGCAATATCAAAAGAAATATTTATGAACCAGGATTGTAAGAATAATATATATGAAGGCAAAATAACAAGATACAAAGCAAATGAAGCAACATGTAGCAATACACATTGAAGAATAAGAAACTATGCGATTACTAAATAACCCCCTACCTAACTATTCTATATAAAGTGCAACAAATCTCAACTACTAACTAGCTTTCTACCTTATTTTCGACCTACAAACCTTTCTATCTAAGATTATGTCCTAGCTGAAGTAAAATAACAATATATCCATTATTGAACTATTTTTAAATTAAATCCAGAAACAATTATTACCATAGGCACTTCTTATTTTTGTATGTATATCTTTATTTTATCATTTTTCATGAATATATTGATACACTTTTTGGCTAAAAGATCTCAAATCTGATTATTTAAGCAAAACTTCTCAACGTGGAGAAGAATTTATATATAAGGATAGTTGGTGCCAAATAACATTATTCCAAAGCAGTGCTTTTGGGAATGCATAAAGAATAAAAAAATTAAATAAATTAACAGATGTACATGCATGTATAGATTTAATGTACGTTTGAATGGGAGTCTTAGAGTAACTGGTAAAACTGTTGTCATCGTGGTCATGGTTCAAGCTGTGCAAAACTGCAAAGTAAAACTGCGTACAATAGACCCTTTCGGTCCCCTCCCCCAGATCCCACAGATAGTGAGAATTTTAGTACATCGGATCTTTATTTTACGTGTGTAAATAATATACTTTTTAAAAATTTAATATCTCTATATGTGTCGACATCTCTTAAAAATGATAAGTACTAAATAACATTGGCTTGATGAGCTTAGTTATTTGGATAAAATTGTATAGTTGCTATCAATCATAGCTTTTGACATGATGGTAAACACTTGATCCTAACACAAAATGAATGCGCATGGTTTAATATCACTATAATTGATTACAAGGGAAAAAAAGACAGTCCGGTGCACTAAACTCCCGCTATGTATGGGGTTCGAGGAAGGACTGAACTACAAGGGGTCTATTCTACGCATAGCTTTTGACATGATGGTAAACACTTGATCCTAACACAAAATGAATGCGGATGGTTTAATATCACTATAATTGATTACAAGGGAAAAAAAGACAGTCCGGTGCACTAAACTCCCGCTATGAATGGGTTCCGAGGAAGGACTGGACCACAAAGGGTTTATTTTACACAGTCTTACTTTGCATTTTCGCAAAACATTGTTTTCACCGAGCAATAATGATTGATTACAGAAGGAGCAAAAGAATTTGTAATACAACATATTTCTATAAGTCAAAACTTTGACATCAATATATATATATATATATATATATATATATATATATATATATATATATATATGTGAAGCTGAACGAATGATAAAACCCGAGATATGTAGGCAAATCAAATGCGTAAAAGACGTGCAAGATGAAACCTTACATGCATCTATAAAAAATGAAACTCAAGATATGTAGGAACGGGTTCTCAAGATCCGTTGGATCAGATTCCCATGAAACATACATGGGCTATTCCCAACCCAAATGAATGAAGCCCATTAGAGTATAGAGCATAATCCTCATGACACAATGGGGTTGATTGGTAGGAAGTATTAAAAAAAATAATATATGTATTAGGAGTGACATTATTTAATTCTTCGTTTGGTAGAATTTTTAATCCTATTTGATAGTATACGGTATATAATTAATACATTACTATCCATGGTATTAGTAATACTTTGGTTAAAGACAAAAACACCCTCCCTCCAAACCTTTTCCAAATACTTTCCAATTTTATTTTATTTTTTAGAGAAATTGTAGAAACGATTTGGTGCAAATTATTTCATTAGCTGCCATTTTAGCTAGCGTTTGGTCATAGATTCTCAAAAAGTGTACAAAGTTAGAAAATGTGGAGCGTATTTTTATAAACAAATACTTCTCTTTAGAAATATAGCAATGCATGTTGTATTTTAATACATCAAACCAAACACTAGATAAGAAATAATCCTAGCATTACTAATACACTCTATTCAGTACTATTCTTATATACTCTACCAAACGACCCCATAATCCAAGAAATTACGCCTAGTACGTTGGAATTTGATTTTGTTTCTAGCTTCTTGTTTATAGGTTAATTAGACAGGTTAAACTTTTGATCAGTCAGGTTAAGTTCGATTTGGTACTTCCTTCTTTTTGCTACTTGGGAGGAGATTAATTTTAACTTATCTTGATTATGCTTACAAGTTTGCTTGCTATGAATTGTTTGTCTTTTTGCTAAGGAGTCGTTTGGTACGTGGACTAAATTATTCCAGGATTATAATTCTGGGATTATAATCCCTGGACTATTTTATACTCCACCATATAGGAGGTGGTATAAAATAGTCTCATCGTTGATGGGATAAGATGAATTATACCAAGACTAAATTTGGTATTAGTTTTATATCATGTTTGATTGATGGTATAAATTAGTTCTGGGATAAATTTTATACCATCAACCAAACATGGTATAAATTTAATACATGAGATATCTCAAACATATCCATGGGATATCCATAGTATGTTCAATTTGGAACATGGTCTTTGTCATATGGCCCTAAATTGGAGAAGTGACTATACTTAGCTGAATTAATTTTAACTTCTGAGTGATGGAGTGACTAGTGTGTAAATATTGCTTGGTGTTACCAATCAGGGTTGTGGTGGATTTGTAAGAGTCTCGGTTCGAATCCCGAGTATAAAATTATCTTTATCAGAGAGTATTTTACTACTTAATGTGGGTTTTTTCAGCGTAAATTTGAATTTAATTGGGTCCTAATATGAGTATTGAATACCGAAAGAAATCAAAGAATAATTGTTTGGTGTTTGTCATTAATTATCACAGGTGTTAGTAGTTCTGCTATTGGTCCCTTAATCCCTATTGTGAAATGCAAATGTGTTAGAAACAAATTCGATTTTTTTTTTGACAAGGTAAACAAATTCGAATTTCAAGTACTAATTTAGCTGTAGGCAGGGTCTGAAGAAAGGCTCGATCATAAAGTTTTATTATACGCAATCTCAGCTGAATTCGTAACCTCCTAATTACACGACAACAACTTTAACAGTTACTACAAAACTTCTTTTGATCAATCAAGTTTACTTTCTTAAAATACCATGAACTTGTATCTTATAAATAAAATTATTTTATATTCATAATTTATGTCCAATGAAACTAACATTAAGGCTAATTTTTTTAAAAAGAATTAGTAAAGGAGGGGTTTGTCCTCTTGGTCACCATGGCTTTTCTTAAGCAAATTTTTCATGATCTTGTATCTCATTTTTTCCAAATCTAAAATCAAATCCCACAATTGCAATTATAACTTTTGAATATTCTTTTTCCATTACTCCCTACGTTCAAATGAGTGTCGTTAAAAAAAATACAATGGTTAGAACATACATTTTGTCCTTGCAGGTTTGGTTATTATTTTTTGGTTAAATATGTTGACATATTCAATCATAACATGCACAAAAACAAGGTATATTACATTCTTAATAGCTTATTTAAGCAATGCTTCAAATATTTTAGTTGTAAAAAAATTTGTGTGACTTCTCAAGTTATGTTTAATTTGTAAGATAATTATTTGATAGATTTACTAATCTATACTAATATTAAATAAGAATAAGTTCACTACTTAAATATAATAATAATTATAACAATAACAACAACAACAACAACAACAATTATTATTATTATTATTATTATGAGTTCAAATACGATAAGGAAAAGGGTTAGAATAGCTCTAGGGCAAGGATTTTTGTTTTCCTTTCCTTTCACGTAAATCTATAATTGGGAATTTCTATACATAAATAAAATACTCCTTCCGTTTTATTTTGTTTGGTTTTTGTTGACTTGATACATTTAAAAAAAAATTATAATTAATTTAATTTATTGAATTAACATTATTCATTAATTGAAATAATTTTTCTAATATATGGGTCAAATAAAACAAAGGGAGAGGGTGATTGGAATTTCCATAAATAACTTTTTACACGTTACTTTCTGAAAACCCAAAAATCTATTGGATTCTCTACCATTTTTTATTTTTGGAAAATAGAGACGTGTTAATTTGAAAGAGACAATTTGTGGACTCTTGGAAAATTTTATCCAGTTTGATTGAAAATGAAATTTAAGAAATATGGAAAAAGTTCCCAAATATTTCTCATTTCATTTTACTTAGTCTCTAACTCTATAATTATATTTCAGTTTAATAATCCATTTATGTAAATTAATAAAGTTTTATTATTTCTTTTTATTAAATAACTATGTAAAATAGTACTCAATAATCAAATTTAAAATTCTAAAGTATAATTAATAAGATTAATATGGTAAAATACATTGTTAATTATACTTTTTTTAAGGAGTCTATCAAATCAATATCAACCAAGTAATATGAAACGGAAAGAGTAAATGAGACTCGAAATAATCAAATTATTGATAGTATCATTAACTATTTATCAAATAGTAATAATATTTACTAGGGGTTGATAAAGGGTGATAAAGTTTTAGGGCCGAAGTTGAATTTGTAAGATAAAGGAAGGACTTTAGAATAAATATAATTTATATACACGAATAGCCTGTTTGGCCAAGCTTATTTTTCCCCTAAAGTGCTTATTTTTTCTCAAAAGTGCTTATTTTAAAAAATTGAGGTGTTTGGCCAAGCTTATGTAAGAAAATAAGTGCTTCTGGGGAATAAAAAAAACAGTTTTTCATAAGCTAAAAAAAGTAGCTTCTCTCCAAAAGCACTTTTGGAAAAAGCACTTATGAGAAAAATATATTTAAAAGCACTTTTAAAAGTTTGGCCAAACACTAATTGCTGCTCAAAAGTGCTTTTTTAATTGTATTGGCCAAACACAAACTGCTTCTCACCAAAAGTACTTTTTGAAAAGCATTTTTGAGAAAAAGCACTTATGAAAATAAGCTAATTTTAGAAGCTTGGCCAAACAGGCTAGAAGTGTTTGTTTTACCTTGTAACCCAATTCTCTCTTACATAGAGCTAAAGTTATACATTGCAACTCTTAATTTTACTTTGCTTTACTTGGATTAGGAGGGTAATAGGACCCTTAGGTGTGTCACTTGAATTTCGAGTATAATTTAGAGGATATTTATGTCATTAATTTTTTATTTTTTTTATAGTTTTAGAATATCTAAATTTTAATTTTAAAATGTTAATTTTATTTAATTCAATTTAGCATTAAACTTTATTTTAATTAATTAAGTAGACAAATTTGTAGCACTAAACGGAATTCCGCAAGTCTCTCTGATTGTGGAATTCCTTTCGAGATATTTACGTTGCAAAACAGATTTTACATAAGTTGACTATAAATATGACATTATTTTTGCATTTTTTCATAAATGGGAACTTTTGTACTCCCTCCGTTCCAAAATACTTGGCCCTCTTTCTAATTTGGTTTGTTTCAAAATACTTGTCCAAGTTATAAAATCAATACTATTTTGAGCATTCATTTCCAATTTTACCCATAATATTACATTAAGTATCACACTAGTTTCAAGACTATTAAATGAATATAGAGAGCCAATTCTTGGTTTCTACTCTCACCATCATTGTTTAATTATTAGAGTACAAGGGTAAATTGGTAAAAATATACCTTCAATAATTACGTTCTTAAGGGACGTGCTAAGTCTAAAGGGGCCAAGTATTTGGGAACGGAGGGAGTACCATTTTAGCACATATATAAAAATATGAATAATTATTAATCAACTAAATATTTAAAGAAGATTGCATAAAATTAGGGGTTCATAATTATACCTTCTTCATTTATGTAGATTAAATTCTTTCTCCTTTCATTAAATTAGAGATTAGCCATAACTTTCCTATTTTATGTATATCCCCTTTCTCTCTCATCCATAAATGAGGGATTAATTCTAATTTTAAATATTCTCTGTATCTTTCTCCCATTAAATATTTTAGGCGAATAATGGGGCTTCGTTTTTGGATGGGATATGCTATTACATGACTTTTTTCTTTTGGCTATAGATTGATATTTGGGGAGGATAGAGTATATGCAGTTTATACCATTATCTCAGAGTTGAGACAGAGAAGTTGTTTCCTATAGACTCCATCCAAAACAAAAATAATCTAAAAATGTCGTAATATAAGAGTAAGGAACAATAGGTGGTACGAAAATAACAGATTATAATAAAGAAAAAAAATGAATGGTAACAATAGCCAAATAATGTGTTAACTAAAGTACATGAAAAAATGGGTAGTAACACAAATTATTGGATAAGAAACTACGACAATATTGCTACCACTACTGGTGTGAACGGAGAAACAAGTATGTACGGTACTCTAAGCAACCACCAAATCTATCCTGTAGGAAAGTAGACAACATCCATGATCCAACTATCTACCAATTTTTTTCTCTGTCCCGTGACCTCCGTTTCTTCCCATCTAATGTCCTTGGTAAATTAAAGATAACACTAAATAACGGCTATTCATGCACTTCACCCAATTACAAGTATACATTACTCAACACTATTCTTATACACCATGTCAAACAATTAATAATATTTATTCACACACTTCACCCAATTACAAGTACACCTTATTCAACATTATTCTTATACACCCTGTCAAACGATTCCTAATATTGACTATTCATGTACTTTATTCAATTGCAAGAAACGCCGAACTCATTACATTGGTTATCCTAATAAAGGCGATTGATCTCATTCTATTCCGAAAGCTCGTAGCACTGGTCCCGATAAATCCCAATTTAATTCCTCGTCTTCCCCAATAATGCCTATACGAATCTGCGAGACTATTCTATTTCATTTATTCTCCATTCTATCTACTCCGGGAACCCATAATCTGACGATTCTTTCACATATGATATTTTCGTGAATTGAACATCAGTGATCTACAACTATCATTTCTTCCGGTTCATAATTTTTCTAAAGATGATATAAGAGAAATCATTTCATCAATCGTGCAAGGTAAAATTACGTATAATAATTCTTGTGGTCTAGGCCTTCCCTAGACCTCGCGTACAACAAAAGTTTGAATGCATCAGACCGCCTATTTCTTTTCTTTTTGACCCGAATATACAACAATCTTATATGGGCTTAGTTACATGCCTAAATATTATTTTGGGCCAACTCTCCAAAATTGAAAAGCCCAACCCACTAGGTTACTTTTTCTGAAAACTCTACTTACCTACTCCTTATTGGATTCTCTGCCATTTCTGAAAAAGTAGACATGTTAATTTGAAAGAGTATAATTTCTCAACAATAATTGTGTCATTAAAAATATCAAGTCTCAAATATCAGATAGAAACCAGAACGAACTTGCTCCAAAAAGAGTCATTGAAGCTGGGATACCAAAAAGAGGAACACAAAGTTTAGCTTTAACAATTCTTTTTTTTATTATTATTAAAATGGCATTGGCAGGCTACTCAAGACTTCACCTGCATACTCCACACCCTTCAAACCCTTCTCAATCCATCTTGTGCTTCTTCTTAGCCTTTGCTTCTTTCTTGGCAGCCATCGCAGCTGCTTCAGCTGTAACTGCTCTTGCTTCTTCAACAGCCCTGACAGCCGCCTTGTCCGCGGCTTACTGTTCAATACAAAGATAAAATTTTGTTAGTGGTCTTGTGTTTTGTACTGTATCATTGAGTATTCAGTTACAACTTTGAAAGGAAACATAGACACCTACTAGAAATGACAAGGGCCATTAGATTGCAGGCTAATATACCTCTAAAGTTTTGGGGACATTGCATAAAGGCTGCTGCTTACTTAATCAACAGAATTCCCTTTTCAGTTATTGGTTTTGTCACTCCTTATGAAGGAGTGTATAATCAAAAGCCTAATTTAGATCATCTTAGAATTTTAGGTTGCCTTTGTTATGCTAAAAATGTTCATGAATTAGATAGACTTAAGTCTAGATCTTTAAAAACTGTGCATATGGGCTATTCTGAGGCTAAGAAAGGTTACGTCTTATTTGATTTATCTAACACGGTGTTTATTGTTAATAGGGATGTGATTTATCTAACAAGGTGTTTATTCAGTAATTAAGCTATCAGTTAGATTAATAAAAGTGCATCATAGATTTATTTTTAGATCTGCAATTTCATTTGAATGTTACTTTTGTAAAGGCTGCTTGGGCTGCCTGGCATCTTGAGCAGCCTTGATTTCTGTTTCATTTGTTGAAATACAATACAATAGATTTAATTGTTAAAAAACTTATTGATAGATATGAAGATTTAAGTAGAATAATTCAAAATTCTAAAATACTATAGACAAAATTCATCATATGACTATATAAGAAAATAATGAACTTTTGTAATTATGAATTGTAATTTTGTGATATGTCTATTAGAAATTTTATCAATGTTCTTATAAGAAAACTTTTGTTAAAATATTAAAATTAGTCGTAACTTGAAATATTGAAATAAAAACTTCTTTATTTTTTAGAGGTTAATATTTTTATATAGAACTAGGTAGTTAAAAAAGAGGTGGATAGTACATTATTCCTACTTGGGTTAGTGACTATAGCAAGGTTACTAAAACGGGATATTACTTGTCCTTGTCATTCCTAAGCTGTTTTTACCTTGATCAGGGCAAATTTTGACCCTGCATAAGGTAAGCCTCATGGGACGAGCTCGATTTAGAAGGCCAACCTCTTGCTATCATAGACAAGGATTTTCGGACTTGAGACCTCCATTATGAAAGAGTCCTATATGCCAAACCATATGAGTCACCCCAAAGAGTTCATATGACTCGATAAATTTAATTTTCACTTGAATAAAATGTGCAGTTTTGATCCCTTTATGTAGAAAATATCACTTGAGGAATTACACTAGGAATGTTGTTGTTGTTGTTATGTTGAAAGTATGCTATATTTAAACTAGTTTTAAAGGTATATTATCTTCAACACGTATTATAATTATAGCCCATTTTGATCTCGCAGGTGCGGTGTACACAAATTTTATTCTTACCTTTGATGGTATAAATATATAAATTTAACATCAAACACCAACAACTAAACAGTAAAACAGTAAATAGTTTTGAGAACTTGTGAATATTCATAAGTGTTTGTATAATCCAGCTAGTCGTAAATTCATGCAACATGATATTTTAGAAAATATAGAGTATTGCTTTGAATTATTGGTGCTTACTTTATTTCATTTACCAATAACTTAGAAATTAAAAATGCTATTAACACTTTAATAAAAGTGAAATGAAATGAAATTACAGTTAGATAATCCTCCATTTAGGCATTTTTTGAAGAAGAATCTAAATGTGCAAATTTAATATAAATGAAATGAAATGAAACTAAAATATAGTTAGATAATTGCAAATAAGTAAACTAAGCAACCAATTAACACTCTCGACGTTTAGTTATGAGCAAAAAACAAGAAAAGGAATTGTAGGGTCCAAGTTGTTTAATTTCTTTACCAGAAAGAAACATTGTAAGCATTAAACGAATTATTGATATCATTTTATCTTGGTATCAAATCGAAGCAAACTCTGAATACTAGAAATGACCTCAAAATAACAGGGGTCAAGGTCGGCTAGTGACACGATGGGGGATAAGCTTCATTGTGGTATCAAATTGAAGCAAACTCTGAATACTCATCAAAATTTGCTCATGTTCCAAAGTACTCATACTTGAGCTTTGGCCCATGATTTTCGGAAAGTTGCTGCTTTCAAAGGGATTTGACTTGAGAGGATATCCAATGAAGAGGATGGGGAGTCCAAATGGACTCGTCTCGAGACAGTTTACATGCACAATAAATAAAAATCAAGGACTAGTAATATAACTAGTCATCATGTAACAAATTAAGAAACAGACTATCAATAATAATCCAAACACACAATCCCTAACTAAATGACTGATTCTTTAAGCAAACAAATGTTAATTTATTGAAACTTAAACAAAAATCGAGCATATATAATCAAAAGACTATAGTTAGCGATTAGATTGGCATTTCAAAGACACTAATATATCAGGGAGAGAAGTAGGATTAATATTTAAAATTACTTAGTGACCATACTAAATCTTATTTACTGGAAAATGCCTTTTAAAACTCAAAACTTCAAGAATAAGTGCACATAATATGCTCAAAATGAAGCACTCATAAATCAGATAGCATATTTGAAAGAGACTCTTGGAAAATTAGAGATAGATTCATGACTTAGTCTCCTTTTTTCTAGCAAAATCGAGGAAGAGAAGGACAAGAAGGGTACAATTGAGAACAAATTACAAAAAAGTAACCCCAAAAAAGTGAAAATTATAGTATTAATTGTTGGATTCTAAGTGAAATGTGAATGGAAAATGGAGAAAAGAAAATGGAGGAGAAGTGAATTGTGGTTTCACTTTATAAAGAGTGTTTCTCCCACATTGGTAGGAGAAGGAAACATTCTTGTGCTTAAGTATGGAAGCACTCCTTCATGTGGATAGTGAGGCAAGAACAAGACAAGCCTTGCGCCGTCGTCGTCGCTCGGCTCGGCTTCGAATTTGGATTTGGAAATCGATCGAGAGATTATTTTTTGGACAAAATTCATTTGAAACTTGAAATATAGTGATATGTTAATCCAAAAATCCAATAAGAAATGATTCTTCTCCATTTGCAGACGCACCAGAGCATGTGCGGACGCATGTCACAACGCATCTCGAAGGGACGCGTCCATTCGAGTAAGAGACGCACTGGTTGGCCTCTGAAAAGAGACCTGCGCGAGCACCTTGGCGACCTGCGGGCGTAGGTGGCACGCAGGCCATAGACAAATTCTGGAAAGTGTCGAACTAAGCACCTGTGGACGCAGGTGGGGAGGAAGATTAACCGATTCAGATTGAACATTAACATTACCAGATTCGGGTGTAACATCAACATCATCATCATTTTCATCTACATCAACAGAGTCTACTTCATTCTCTTCTTCTATACCATAATTTTCTTGGGCCTCTAAATAATTCATATCGTGAGCACCTACACGTATTTCATTCTCAAAGGGTTCACTAATTGGTACCGAAGGCACACGAGTATATCGAGTATTTGAACTACCTCTACAGGAATCAATTTGTTTTTTACTACTACTACTACCACTTTCGGGACAAAAATTTCTAACACTTTTACCGATTTTTCTTAATTTATCCATATTACAAGTTAAACTAACAATTATTCAAAAAAACACAAAAACAATACAAATAAAAATTCAACAAATAATACACTAATTAAAAATTAAAAGTAAGAGATGAAACAATAATACCAAATTGCCGAAGTATCCGAAAGTTGATCAATTGAGTACTTTTGGAAACTCCCCCTTGATATTTTTAATTGTAAAATAATAAAATATAATTGAACACTTTATGAGATAATTAGAAAATAGAATATTGAGAGAGATTGAGATTTTGAGAGAATGAGATTGTAAGTTGTGGGAAAATAATTTTTGAAATGGGGTATTTATAGGAAAAAATTTTAAAGTATTTTTTTTTTTTTTTTAAAAAAGTTGAATTTTTGCACAATTGGCCTTTGGGTGGACTGCCAACGATCCAATTGGCAGGTGGGCCGGATAGCAGCAGCCCAATTTTTAATTTTTTTTATTACCGGGCTGGGCCAGTGCAGCGGTGGGGCTGGTTCGGTTTTTTTACTGGGCCGGTCTACCGGTCCAAGGACTTTGTCCGGCCAAGCCCCCTAAATATCCCCCTTGCCCCTTACCTTACCGGGTCCGAGTCCAGTCCGGTCTCAATCTGGGCCGGTCTAAATGGGCCCAAACCGGGCCGACACAGCCCAGTTGCCACGTTTACCTTATAGAGAAGGTATCACCGCCGTACCTGCGATTGCGAGAAAGTAGGGTTTTGATTATTGGTATTGGCGAGAAAGTAGGGTTTTGTTATTGGTATTGGTGATCTTTGGGCCTATAAGCTGCGGGTAAAGAACGTAGTGAAGGGTGAATTTATTTACCCTTTTTTATCCCCAGAAGAATGGCGTGGCAATGAAAACTTATAAGCTTCTCAAAAAGGCATATCATCAATCTCTATACCGAGACATGGATTCTGTCAACTAACTTATTATTTCACCAATATATATTATTATCATCCAATCTACCAGGCATATTGACCCATCTCGGGATCTCACCTTTAAATAAATCAAAATGACAATTAATATATACAACTCATAATAGTTATATCGAGATTAAGACTATAAGTACATTTAATAGTTTAGAGAATATGTTTTTGTCAGTCAGTCTAAAACATCTATCTCTGCTCGGTCCCGTTCAATACATACAAAATGCACTAGCACAAGAAGTTGGAACTACACCGTTCCCATAATCAAGATAAATTACATGTAATCTTGTGCTACAATCATACCGATGGTTTGTCCAATTTCAATACTAGATTGTGAACAAAAATCTTTATACTTATAAGAGCCGATGATTTAATCCTCTGTGTATAAGCTAAAACTTTATACACTAAATCATCTACTATATAAGTAAACGGATACATAAACGAATACATGATCTGTTAAATCTTATTAAAATTGATTTAACAATTGTTCTATAATAAATACTATATCTAAACACATGGTCAATAGTGTATATATATATCATGGTTAATAGTATATATCCCAACAGGCCCATGCTACTACAACGTACTTACAGAGACTTAATTTTACATGATTACTCAAAGGTGAAGTAAAAACAAATTATTCGTCTATACCAAGGATCTTAGATAGGAGGATATAGAGATCACAGATTAAGTAGAACGTTAGTAGATAGTTGAGTGTTCAATGCATTTCTTTGTTCATACTAATAGTAGTAGCATTTTTGTAATTTTCTTATTTTATAATTTCTGTTATTACCCGTTGGTTCATGTGCAAGGTTATCACATTAGTTGGCTATTGTTTCCTTTGCACCAAATGATGTATAAGGAACAAGTCGGTTTGAGAAAAACAATGGTCTTTTAGTTTTTCTTCTTTCGTTAGTTTGATGTATTTTTTGATTTCTCGATAATAAGATTTCGTCGGACCGAGCTCATGTTGTTTTGAGCTATGCAACTTAGACTCTTCAAAATTGTTGCCGCAATCGTGTGGATCCTCTAAGAATGCACTACTTCTGAAGGATCCAATATACACCCATTGATATTTTTGAACAGTCCGAGCAACATAGATTTTGAGTGTCGACTGATATCCGACAGATTTGATTTGGTTGATAATAAGTCAATTGGTTGTTTTGAAAGAGCTCAAGAGAGTTGAGCGAAACTTGATAAATAAGTAACCCTTCTCGATTTGAGAAAAACAATGTTCTTTTAGTTTTTCTGCTTTAGTTAATTTGATGGATTTTCTTACTTTGGAGCAAATTTAGGTTAGCAAATTCAAAAAGTATACTCGCAAAAAACTGCTTAAGATAAAAATAAAATTAAATAAAATAAAACATAAAAAAGCAAAACAATGAATTCCTCTCTTATCCCATGTGGCTATATCCTCACAATTAAATCCAAATGCAGGATCTTGGTTGAAACAAGTTGAAAATATTTGGACTTGAGTAAGCTTTGATGACAGAGTAATCGAAAGAGTAATATTTGCGATTGATCAAACAATAGAAAACGCCTTTGTTGTTGTCATGAAACATTGGAAAATATATCTTGTTTTCTAGCCCTTGTCCGACACATGATTTCAAGTAGGCCCCTCCATAGCTCACATACAATGTTTTATCACCCAAACTTGTAATTTTTTCCCTTCCATTTATTGTGTATCTCCAAACCTCTACTTCCGCTTCTTCATGACATAAAAATACCACTAACATTCCTTCATTGTCAGCATCTTCTATCGTGTAAACCTGTCGAATTGAACTTTGTTTTCGACGCCGAAAGTGCTTCCCATAAAATTTCCAAATAGGTAGCTCTGTAGCTGAGTTTTCCTTGATGCTCAATGTTCCCAAATTCCCTTTATCTCCCACTATGTAGATAATATTATTTTTGAAAAATATCGGATTATTGCATCCGAGTAATTGAAAATTTCTTTCGTTATATCCATATTCTTCATCATCGCTGTAATGATACGTCCATGTAGTCTCTCCAACTTTGATGATGTATACATCTGGGGGAGAACCAAGGGTGTCAAAACCAACGACAAAACAATCCGATGATGAGGAGTCGGGAGGGCACGAAAATGTCCAAGCAGAGCAAGTATTTTCATGCTCCTCTAGTAGATGAGGAAGTTCAATTATGACATTGCTAATAGGATTGAAAAAGAACATGCCGCGGTTTCCATGACTCATGAGCAACCAACCAGCTTTTGAACTCCTAATTCGTGAACCCCTTAATTTCGGGATACCTGGGTTGTGAGTAGTCACCACATTATACAAGGGATGAAAGAATTCAACAATTCCGGTTTCTCCATGCAAAGTCATCAAACAAGGCGATGGTGAATCATCACATACTCGATGAGGTGGGAGTGGAGGAGGCATCAGAGGCGCTAAACGCCATTGTTTACAAACGGCACGGAAAGCAAAGTATTCACCAACAACGAGACGTGATGCTATTGATCCGAGTATGTCTGATGGAATAAGATCTGACCACAATTGATCATAATTTGCACTCTCCATTATTGTGAGAAATTTTTTGCTTAGACTGCTGAGATTAAATACTATGAAAATTACTCGTATTAATATATTCGGAAAAGGACGTGTTACGTACCCTATTTAAACTAGAACTATAGAACTAGAACTAGTATTAATTGTTCCTTATTTAAAAGTTGCTAATTATTTAGGAAGCAAAACAAATTTCCTTTTCCTTAACGTATTTGAACTCATTATTATATTTATGTAAATATTTTTACATTATTTATTTATGGAAATCCCAATTATTTTATTTATTTATGGAAATTCCAAATTATTTACGATAAATGAAAGGAAAACAAATTTCCTTTTCCTTAACGTATATGAACTCATTATTATTATATTTATGTAAATATTTTTACGTTATTTATATATGAAAATCCCAATTATTTTCTAACTCCTTTTCCTTAATATATTCGGAAAAGGACGTGTTACGTACCCTATTTAAACTAGAACTATAGAACTAGAACTAGTATTAATTGTTCCTTATTTAAAAGTTGCCAATTATTTAGGAAGCAAAACAAATTTCCTTTTCCTTAACTTATTTGAACTCATTATTATATTTATGTAAATATTTTTACATTATTTATTTATGGAAATCCCAATTATTTTATTTATTTATGGAAATTCCAAACTATGTACGATAAATGAAAGGAAAACAAATTTCCTTTTCCTTAACGTATATAACTCATTATTGTTATATTTATGTAAATATTTTTACGTTATTTATTTATGAAAATTCCAATTATTTTCTAACTCCTTTTCCTTGTCGTATTTGAACTAATTATTACGTATTATATTCTTCTGACCACACATTACATTATTGTTTTCATAATTCATAATAAGGAGGTTGTGTAGAAAGCAAAACATATTTTCTTCCTCTCTTTACAACAGATGATGAAGTTGGAAGCGTACAAGAACCCTCCTTTTTCTGCACAACAACACCCTTGGCTTTTTATTCGTCATGGATATGACAAGCAAGATCATACTTTTTACAGCGTATCGGAGAAGCGATGTGATGAGAGAAGTATACCCGAGCTTCAAAACAAAAGTATATGTGCTTATGCTCATGAGTGGTTTGTTTTAATAGACGTTGATTCTAATGATTGTTACCTTTGGAATCCTATTTCCAACGTCAAAATTCACCTCCCACCGCTCCCTGATTATTGCTGCATAGTAGAGTGCCTCTTGTCTGCACCACCCCATGATCCCGAATGTCTCGTTCTCTTCCTAATTGAAGAGACTATCTCTGATGATGACACCAAGGATGTGAATCCGCCTACACTTTACTTCTGCAAGCCAGGTTATAATCAAGAATTTCATAAACAAGATCTGCAATTAATTGCTGGAGATGACACTTTTCATCTCTGGACAGTTTTCAAGAGAAAATTTTACGTATTAACATTGCAGTCACGTATTCTACTCCGTTTGGATCCAGATAATGATTCAGGAACAATAACAGTTACACCAATAACTGACCAACCTCCGGATGTTAGAATAAACTTTGAACTGTCATACTCTCAGAGTTACCTCATTCCATCCTCATGCGACGATAATGATATGTTGTTATATGTTCACAAGTTTTTAAATGGAAAGCGAAATGCATTATTGCCATACGATTTTCTAGTATCCCGGTTTGATTTTGTCAAAAAAGTGTGGGTAAAGATGGAAAGCATGTGGGAAATTGCAATCTTTTTAAATGATCGTTCTTCGGCAACTTGTTCCACAAGAGGCACTAATGTTAACAGAGAATCCATCTACTTCACTCAGGACCGTTATCTCTATACCTTCAACATGGAAACACCTGGCATATCAGTATCCCTCCCTTGTCAACATGTTAGCAAGAAAAACAATCTCTTGTACTGGTTAACACTTCCTTTCTAATGCAGTAGGAGCTTTTGGTAATAGTAGCTTTTTGTTGATTTACATTTTGCACACTCAGGCTTCATATGTTAGTTTTCTTATAATAACAAATTCTGGCACAGTTTTCTTGTAGTTATATATTATTGTTTTTTTAGTTAGTTAGTTGATTTGAAATGGATTTAATGTAGGGGTGTCTTTGGTTCGATCAATTATTTTTAAAAAATTGTATCATATCTATTTTTCCTAGAGTAGAAACACATGTATTCGAGATCGAGAGTATTAGGACTTGTTCCCGAATCCCGCAAAAGGAATGTATACATCACATATACACTAGATCGATACAGAGAAGTAGAGGGACGAGAGAGAGGAGAGAGGCGATATACATGGGATACATGTATCTAGAAGCAAATACAATATATTGGCAAAATATCTATTTATTAAAACTATTAATATGTTGAGTTAATTAGCACCTATACTATGTGCTTCATGAAAGTTGGTCAAAACTTCCAAATGGGATTGTTGTATATCCGATCAAATTTAAAAATTTATGCATTGATTTATAAGTATAAATTATGTATATAGAAATTATATATATTCCTTGGATATATATAATTTTCTTTTTTTAACCGCTTTATTATTCCTTGGATAGCCGATGTGGGATGAGTTCGACGATTCTTGCAATTGGGTAAAGTGCATGAATAACCAATATTAGAAATCGTTTAGCAGGCTGTATAAGAATAGTATTGAATAAGATGTACTTGTAATCGGTTGAATATTGTCTTATTTTCCTACATAATAGACTTGGTGGTAGCTTGGTGCACCAAACATGTAATTCGCAATTAAAAAAAACACGCAAAGATAGATAAGAAGTGACCACGGGCAAAGAGATATGCGTTCAAAAACTTTAACCCAAGAAATAGAAAATGCATCAAAAATTAAGAAGTTGAGATGTGGGTCCATATGTGTAAAAGGCAAGACATGAGTCCAGAGGCGAATAGTAAAGTACAAAAAAAGAAAAAGAGTACACATGCAAAATAGTAAAGTACAACAGTGGTAAAGCACAAAAATAATATAATATCAAAATAATCCTTTCGGCTAAGCGGTAAGTATTATTTATCAAGCTTATTTTCCCCTTTTTTGTTTGCTTTGGTCAGTCAATTGTAAATTCTCCTGATATGCTTTATTTGCTTGGTCAATATATAATATTTATATAGTTTGTGATTGATCAGTTAGACTAAAGAAGATCGAATTTATAGATTTCTCTTTTTGTATCCCTTTGATTAGGCGATTTCTCTAAGATTGTTGTGAAATGGACTCAAGAGTTCCTTCAGGTATTTTCGAGCCCATATTGCATAAAACTTATTTTTGTGTTTATATTCTTTCCAGTTCTTTATTTTTAAAAATAAAACTCTTTTCGAAACATCATACTATTTTTGCATTCCTTTTTGTCCAAAGTTTAAATGACGGAAGATGTAAATGTTCAGAATACTTGTTATTGCCTTCATACGTTGATTGAGTTACATATTTTATGAAGTTCTGATGAAACATGTTGTTGTTGATCGAGAGTGGGACCATTATGCATTATCCTTCTGTTGATCCCTGGTAGAGTAGTAGCTGAGGACCCCATAAGCGACTTGTAATTTCCTGTGTGATGGCCTCATGGCCATCTTAACATAGCAAATTAAGGGATAGTATATCACTGTAATTAAGGGATATAAATCACTGTAAATCCTCAATCAATATTGTCTTACCTTTCTTAGAGTATTCTTTATTAATTCTAGCTGATATTATGGATCTTGTTCCCCCTCCAGAGTTGTATATATACATGTAATAAGTCAAGACATAATACACACAATTTTCCTACTTCATTTGAATCTTATTATGGTGTTACAACCTCTCCAAAACTCAAACGAGAAAACTCCATCCGATCCATTTTTCCCCCGTTTCTACCTAATTTTTCTCATTGTTGATTCATGGAAGAAATACAAACTTCAGCCACGAATACATCATCCTCTACCCCTTCAATGGTGGTCAACCCAACCACATAAATTATCAGCAATCCCTCTTCCCAACTGCCTATCAAACTCTCTGGCAGCACCAACTTTGTGTCATGGAAGGCTCAACTCCTCACTCTGTTATATGGCTATGACATTCTAGGCCATCTTGATGGTTCCACTCCTTGTCCATCTGAAACTATCACACAGGGAAATCAACAAGTTGCTAACCCACTGTTTAGAACTTGGTTTTGTCAGAATAATCTTATTTGAAATGCTTTACTTGCATCTGTAGATCCAACTATCGCACCATCAATAGCTAATGCCGCAACTTCCAAGCAAGCTTGGGATGAATTGCACACTGCCTTTGCAAATAAGTCACAGACTCGCATCTATAGTCTCCGTGATTCCCTTGCCAAAGTCACTCGAGACTCCAAGTCCATCTCTGAATATCTTCATGAGATCCGCTCAATCTCTAATGAACTCGCAATAGCAGGATCTCCAATCAGTAATCCAGAGCTCGTGGTTACTATAGTAAGCAGTTTGGGACCTGAATATCGCGCCATCAGTGCAGCCATTCGTGCTCGTGATACGCCGATTTCCTATGAAGAACTCTATGACAAACTTATTGACCATGAGCTATTTCTCAAACATGAAGATCAGAAGAAAATCTCCCCGGCCATCACTGCTCAAGTGGCCCAACACACCAATTTTACTGCCAACCCAAACTGGTACAAACAGAATCGCAGACAAGGACAACAAAACTGGCGTCCCAACCAAGTTACCAATAGATCTTATCCACAACAATTGCGTCCTCAACAAACTCAACAGATGCAAGTTCAATGCCAACTTTGTGATAAATTTGGCCATCTAGCATGGGCTTGTAGATCCCGATCTCACAACCACTTTGAAGCAAAAGCTTACTTTACAACCACTAGAACATCTCAAGGCTCCACTGCTCCATGGATCCATGATACAGGGGCATCGAATCATATTACAGATGACCCTCAAAATCTGATGCCCCCACAAGATTACAATGGCCAGTCCGAAATCACAATGGGTGATGGTAATGCCATTCCAATAACTCATACAAGCTCAACTAATCTTGTTACTCCCTTTCATCGGTTTTCTTTACATAATATTTTATGTGCCTCATCTATCAAAAAAAAATCTTATATCTATTTCACGATTTTGCAAACAAAATCAAACATCTATTGAATTTTTTCCCTCTACTTTTGTTGTGAAGCCATTTAGAACGGGGGCACCACTGCTACACGGCCGGAGTAAGGACGACTTGTATGAGTGGCCAAGTCAACAGAACCAGCACCCATCATCCTTCTCATTAGTAAACCCGACCATCTGCTCCAAACCAGCTTTCTCTCTGTGGCATCGTCGGCTAGGACATCCTAATCTTCGTCTTCTACAATATATTTTGACTTCTTATCATTTTCCTTATTCAAATAAAGATAATTTCCAGTTCTGTGATTCCTGTTGCAACAATAAAAACCACAGATTTCCTTTTTCCGCCAACACTTTACAAAGCACACAACCATTTGAAGTTCTTTATACTGATATTTGGGGTCCCTCTCCAATTTTATCTCTTGATAATAGGACATACTACGTCATTTTGTTGATCAATTTTCCAAATACACTTGGTTATACACCATGAAAAATAAAAATGGCGTTGCCAAGATATTTGCTGAATTTAAGCCCTTAGTTGAAAATTACTTCCACACCAAAATTTGAACTATTTATTCTGATGGTGGTGGAGAGCACCAAGGCTTAAAATACAAACCATGGCATACAATATCTTGTGTCACCGCCATATACCCCACAATGTGTAGCCTTTGCAGAACGGCGTCATCGACACATCATTGAAACAACTCGTACTCTATTACACCAAGCTTCTCTCCCACAAAATCTATGGGCATTTGCTTGTCAATGTGCAGTATATCTCATAAATCGATTCCCAGTATCTGCCCTTCAAAATAAATCCCCTTATCAAACACTTTTTGGTAACATCCCAAATTTTGACTCCATACGCACATTTGGTTGTTTGTTTTACCCATGGTTAAAACCATATACCAAAACTAAGCTTGATCCTACATGTACAGCTTGTGTCAATCTTGGCTTCTCTGTCAAATATCATTGTCATCAATGCTATGATCCCATTACTTCAAAAATATATCTTTCCAGAGATGTTAAATTTTTGGAAAATATATTTCTTTTTCAAACCATATTCTCAAAACTCTCCTCTCTGTCACATACACTATCTTGGCATGATTACTCTCTTCTACATCTTCATTCATTGATTCTTCCGCTATTATTGATACTACACCTCTGCCAATGCCACCTCCTCCGTCCATCACTCCATTGACCACCCAACCTTCTGAATTGGCAACACATACAACACCTGCCACGGCTGTGTCATCTTTGGAAGCTTCGGTACAATCAGTCACACAACAAGTAAGTCCAACATCTAGCTCTACTTCCAACTCACCTTCTTCTCAAGCAAATACATCTACTTTGATCAATGATACATTTCATCAAAGAAAGATGTGGCCTGAAATGTGGTGTCAAGGTATCACTGTCCTATTTGAAGACAATGCAACATTCATAACCCAATTAAAGGGAGGCTTTATAAAGGAAGATAGAACGAAGCACATCTTGCCAAAGTTATTCTTCACACATGATCTTCAGAAGAATGGCGATATTGATGTACAATAAATTCGTTCAATTGGCAATCTAGCAAATTTGTTCACTAAATCTTTGCCAACTTCAACTCTTGAGAAGATGGTACACAAGCTTGGAATGCGAAGACTGAATCATTTGAATCAGGATCTTCATCAGGGGGAGTAAGAATACGCGATGTACTCTTTTTTCCTTAACCAAGGTTTTATCTCACTGGATTTTTCTGGTTAGATTTTTAATGAGGCACCAAGCAAATGTGTATTCAGTAAATTTTCTTTTGCATGGATATCCAAGGGGGAGTGTTATGAAGATTAGTGGATGCCATGTGTCATTAGTTGATGTTATGTGTCTTGCATTTGGTTAGGCTTGAAGCCAAGTAATCTCCCACCCCTTGTGAATAGCTTGTTGGCTAAGTACAAATTTGGCTATGAATAGCCACCCTTTCTACATTGTGATGGTGATATACAAAAATAGTGAATGAAATAATATTGCTCCATTCTCTCCCTTGTTATACTTTACTTGTTTTCATTAGCTTTTAAGTTTAATACTTGTCCTATTTTATAACAAGGTTACGTTTTTAAGTGGATCTAAGTAAGTTACTTGTTTTTTATGTTGTCATCTCTTGTTAAAGTATGTAGGCTAATCAACAAGCCCCCTCCTATCACAATGGTGTGGAGCGTTAGTGGTTGTTACGTGCTCCGTGTCCCTCGAAGGAACTAAAGTTTGAGCCAAAACTTCTTAATTATTAAGTTATAACAAAACTAAGCAACATCCAACAGCTCCAATTCTTCGAAAATTATAAGCCTCAACAATATAAATGTTGTACAAAAACCTTTTAGTATATAAACAAATAATGTGCCATAAATCATTCACTAGAGCAACTTTCGGAAGGAAAATAACACAAAATTAATTCATAAGCATTATAAGAAGGGTATAATTGAGAACAAATTACAAAAAAGTAACCCAAAAAAGTGAAACTTATAGTATTAATTTGTATCTTTCATCTCCACTAATTCTTCAATAAAATGATCCACTTTACCTTAGTTTTTTGGGGAAAAATTTCCTTCTCATTACAACAATTTGCTTAAGGCTCAATCCAAAAGCTTTTTCCAAAAGTTCATCATTTATTCCAGAACCAAAAATTGTTGCTGGATTTTCATATTACCTGAATTTTGATTGTTGAAACACCCGAAAATCGTCGATGGAATTTTTCCAACGTTCATCATAAAATGTACTAGTCCCTTAGGAAAAATCATGACTTCCCCTTGTTCAATTACCTTAGAAAAAACTCGATTATCCGAGTCAACGAAACCTGAATAAACTTTCCCACGGACAATGTAGGCGATTTTGGTTGCTCCAGGGTGAAAATGAGGGGAATTTATTCCACCAATGTTCAATTCAGCACGTACAAATGACATACCTAATGTGTTGAGTCCCGAAAATATTGACGGGTTCACCGACACAGACGTAAGGCCCGTGTCGGAGAAATTTCCTGGCGATTTTACGCCGGAAAATACGAAATCATCAGGTGTTACTAATTTGGAATTTTTGCATAGTGATGCAAAATTGTACCTTGATATTAATCTAGTGTTAGGTATGCAAAAATCTTGGATAGGATCAGGGTCAGATGCCAATGCTAGTAGTAAGAGGAAAAAAGTAGAAGTGAGTGAGTACCATAACAAGTAGTTTTGGATACATTTTTCTTGAGTTTTGGTACTTTGAATTTTATTTTTATTTTTTTGGGAAGTGTGGTTTTTATAGAGGTAACATTCTATGAAATTACTTCAATGTCCCTTCTTTTGGCAAGCAATTTAACATTGATGTTGTGTTTTACGTAATGGGTACCGTAGGATGGATAAGATCCTCTCACTCTTGTCATCTCCAACCACACTTTATTTTACCCTCTATTTTTTTCTCCAAATATAGAGATCTCTATATTTGGAGAACATCACTCCAACCCAACACTCTATTTTACCCTCTATTTTTTCAATCTTCTTCTCTCTCTTTAATATTATATTATTATTTTTATGTCATTTACATTTTCTTATTTCATAAAATAAATCCTTTCTTATTTTATACATAATCGCCGTATATAATTTATATTCTTTTCAGATTTTTCATGTAATATAAAATTATTTTTATCCCAAATTTTTAAATAACATAAATTGCAAGCAAATTTTATATATTATACATATTATGTTATGTCTTGTATTTTTAACAATTTCATCTTGTATCAGGTGTTTGTGTACTAATTTAATTACTCATTTTACACGTGTACTTTTAATTTTTGTGATGGTCATATTTATTGTACAACTACAAATTATAATCGAACAAACTTATATCTTAAATAAAAATATTATATATGAAAATTAATTTAATAAAAAATATAAATTAATATGATAAAGATATTACATTAGAAAATTATTACGAATATTAGGGACTTAATTAATTATCGAATATAATCTATAGTATGTTAAATTACAAATGTTATATAATACAAATATTAATATTATAATCAAAAAGTAAAATAGAGGGGATGAATAGTGACTCTCTATATTTGGAGAGTTACTATTCACCCCCTCCATATATAGAGTTTAGAGGGGAATTTGGAGGGTGATTGGAGTTGCACCCTCTATTATGCCCTCCAAATTTGGAGTTTAGAGAGGAAAGTAGAGGGTGATTGGAGATGTCCTTAGTTAAAGGTTTCTAATATGAGCTTTATGAATGGAGAAATCTCCATATGGAGAGCGCTTGCCCTTAACTGTCATACGCGGTGCGAATCTAAATTAATCAGACCAGTAGATTCTGAATACCAGATGATTGTATCCAAGAAAAGTCTTGTGTGCTTTACTACCGAGGATATGGTGGG